>CM030796.1:12275810-13500185 GCA_018127125.1 Rhododendron griersonianum
AAAGATATGACAATTCTACCCTCAGCTGGTCGGAAGATGAGTAGCTTTGGTAAAATCCTAACTTCTCCTTCGATTCTCTTAACCCTTGGGCGACCCGAGCAACCTCTAAACCACCTCTTCATGACTCCTCGGGCACCACAACATGGTGGCACATGGCCTTGAACACTTGGTTGCTTCCGGAGCATTCCTTGGCGTTCAAAACCGCCTTATTAGCACGAATTACCTGAAAACACTAAAAACACACCTTACGAGCAAAATGCGATAAAAATGGATAAATGGGAATGAACCGCTACAAATAACAAGCTAAAAGCCCCCAAGATTATACAATCTTGGGTGCGGATCACGCCCCCCAACTTAAGCTTTGCTAGTCCCTAGCAAACTAAAACAAAACATACTAACTAAGCTATGCAACCTTCTCGAGATTTAAGACACGTAAACTATGCTCAACTACTACAACTAGGCAAGAGTCGAAAAACACCCCTTCAAACCCGAGTACATGTAATCCACACACAAACATGCCATGAACTAGGATGAACAAATTATGCCATATTAGAGTAGTCAAGCATGCATGCACCACAACGAGTTTCGACTCCAAAACTCACAAGTATACGCTCTTATTCGACTTTTCACACATTAAGATACAAAATACATCCCATGACAAGCGCTAGCGAGTAAATGCAATAGCCAAAGATAAAAAGCTACGCATGCTATCAAAAGGGCGCTTAGAAGAAAAGAAAAGCTAATTATTGACAACTATGTACGACAAATGATAAATCATACTCAAAAAGCTGTAAATATCTAACATGCATCAAACGGAGTTAATTAGCGTACAAAAGATCAACGGAGGACTTTATTAGCTTATAACGACCTTGGATACAAAGGGAAAGGGACTACAAAAATGTAGTGGCCATATACTAGCACGGTTCATCTATCCTTGGCCACTACCAACCCTAACTACCCAAGGCATGGCCACATATCGGCCAAACATCAAACAAAACTACGAAGAATAAAGAAAAACTACTACCACCGACTCCACCACACGTAGTCAACATCCTCATCCGGCTCTTCATAGTATTGAGCATCGAGCTCCCCCTTTTCATCGGACTCTTTTTCATCCGGAATATAAGCTAGCCCGGAGGTCTAATCAATCCCCTCATCATTGTATTCAACCCTCTTTCGAATATGCTTTTGCTCTTTATAGCATTTCTTTGATTTTCTTTGAGGAATAGGGTTATTTGAATTGAGATTTGTAGTGAGAGAGACTTGAGCCAAATTTGAAGGCTTTGGAAAGGGAGATGAAAATTGGATCTTAAGCTTTTGTAGTGGGAGAGGAGAAACAAGGAATCACATACCAATTTTTCTTTTGCATCCCAACCACTTCTATCATATTCACACCACCCCCAAACCTCCTTAAAACATTGAGAAACACTTTCACACAACCCTCCGAACATCCGGTTACCTAGGTTTGAACAATGGAAGAGACTCGGACTATGGTTCAAAATAAGGACAAGGTGACTCTTATGTGGTTTAATCAAGCAAAAATGCCTTGAATCATTTCCTAAGTACGCCAACAACTCCAAAAAGATGCATGAAAGATATATACACTACTCAAGCATGAACAAAAGATATTATTTACGCAAGTGCGGAAAATGAGAACAAAAAGCATGGGATGCTTAAGAAATGAATCTCCACTCAAGCGATGCACAACACTTGACTTGACTTTTAGACTCAACTTATTCATCAATATTCATGTATATGCATGTGACATGGATTAAAACATACAACCGAATTCAACGGGATACACGACTCTTGCCATATTGAAACAATTGAGCATAATTAAAGTATCTAGCAAGCGAAAACACTACTAACAAGAGAAGATTGCACACAAAATTTGAAAATTTTACCAATGAGACAAGTCTCATAAACATATATATAACATATATATCCCTCCCCCCAACTTAAACGATGCTATGTCCTCATAGCATGAAGAACAACAGTATTGAGAGGAAAGAACAAAAGATTGTACCTCCGGGGGAATGTCAACCCCCGTATACCTCGACCAAGTTGGAGGCTTTCTTGTCATTGCTTCCCTTCGTCATTGGAACTGCTTCCAAGGCTCACTCTTTCGGCTTCTCCATCGGAACCACAGCTAGTCACACAAGGTCATCGCCGGAGCTTTCTTGGTCTTACAACCGCGACACATAGCCGCACCCATGCTTAGGGCTCATGAATGCCTCACTCACTCTAGCTTTTAGACCTAATCTACCAAGGCTGGTGTGGTAGCATGCTTACTCTGCAAAAGACTTAAGAACCAACTACCTACTAAGAAGCAAATGACATTAGAACCACCCGGCTCGTGTTATCCGGGCTCAAAAGTAACCGAAAGTAAAACCCAACCAAATCTTCACGCGATTACACGGGTACTACTTTTCTCCCCATTTCCCAAGCAAGAAACGGGTGGCTATACCAGACCATCAAAAGAGAAAAAGAAAAGAGACAAAGAAAGAAAGAGTTTATGTACGGTTAGCCAAACGCGGGCTCCGAACATTTATCAAACCAACGAGAGCTAATAAAATGAACATGGCACTCCACTCCATATTCTGCTTCAAAAATTGACTCTGACCATGCCACAAAAATAAATACTTAGAATAAAGCAAGAGCCGAAGTCCTTTCATACATTTAAGTTCAACCAAGTGCGCATACAAAACTAGATTGATTTTCAAAGAGTTGATAAAATCCACAAGATAGGGATGGTAAACCAAATCAAATTCATCAACACCAACAAAATCAATCCATTCGACTTTTAAAAATTCTTGCGAAAGTTGAGACTCAATAGGAGGGGCGGCATCATCAAGAGCCAAGAGTATTGGATGATTCAAACTTTCCATGGATGGTATCTCCTCAAAGGAAGGAGACAAACTTTCAAGTCTATTCACATTCTTATCATCCTGCTCATTCAGCAGAGCATACAAAAAGTCTACCTCCACATTCGTTTCCTCAACAGGCATATAACGTTTACTAATGACAAGCGGCTCTATTTGCTCTTTTTCCCTCACATCAAAATTTGTATCCTCAAGGGTAGGAGACCCACCCTTGGTCTCGTACGCTTTGTCTTGCTTTTCTAACAAGGAATACAAATAGTCTACCTCCTCGTCCATTTCCTTAACGGTGAGTACTTTCTCCAATGGGTAGATACCACAAGGAGAGGATACTTGGTCGATCATGCCTATCACAAGAGCCGGTTCCTCACACGTAGGAGACCCATTATTGGTCTCATCCACTTCCATCTCTTCAGCTATGAGATGTTTCTCCTGCGGAGCCTCACACAGAGGCAAAAATTCAAGGGGAGGGGAGGACTCAAGGGGGGAACATGGACTGTGAAGCTCATCATTCCCTCCAAACTCTGAGGAATTTTCAGAATACAAATCAAATTCATCCATGAATCTAGGTTGCACATGAGGAGAATAGTGGAAATTAAGTTCATCACCCCATTCAGACTCTACGGGGCTTTCATAAGCAAAACTAACATCTTCAACACAGCCATGTGGCTCAATTCCCTCTTCCATGGCATTTGAGTTGGACTCTTGACAATGTTTAACAAAAACCCGAGATTGTAAAATTTCGGCCAAACGATCAAAGAAATTTAAGGCTTGAGCGGGTTCTTTTTCAAAAAGTTTATCATCGCACATCTTGTCTAAGAATCGTTGACTCGTTAGAGAAAGTCCATCATAAAAATAGTTAGCAACTTGAAAATTTTCAAAGCCATGATTCGGGAACGCAATGAGCAAGTCCTTGTATCTACCCCAACATGCATAAAACGACTCATTCTCTCTCTCAGCAAAAGTTTGAATTTGTTTCTTACGAACCCCCGTATAATACATGGGAATGAACTTTTTGTGAAATTCATTTAGCAAATCAACCCAAGTCAACACGAATTGAGGGTTCAAGGAATTGAGCCAAGTTTTGGCACTATCCCTTAAAGAGAGAGAAAAGAATGTCACCCACGCGGACTCTGATTCCACAATGGCACTAAGGGTACCCAGTTTGCCTTTGAAAGCCGCAACATGTTTGTAAGGGTGCTCGTGATCCATGCCATGAAAGCGAGGCAACCAATTGGAAATATTCATTTGCATCCTAAATACATTGACGGTAGGAGCGGTGGGGGCAACTATGCGAGAAGATGGATAAGCATAAGCGGGATAAGAGTATTCCAACATAGGCATGGGGGCTATTTCCCCATTTGCCGCCTCCATTCGACTAGAAAGATAAGACATAAAGTAAACAGGCTGGAGGGGCTATGCCGCCACCTCTCTCAAAACAGCTCCGTGGGGTTATGCCACCGCCACGTTATACAAACAATAAAAGAAAAGGCAATTGATACGTACTCTAGCTTCGTTACACCTCAAATTTGATATGAAGATCGGTTAGAGGTATCCGCTAGACTATGTATAAATTGCACAAAACAAAATAAAGCGGGATACTTACAAAGGTTTGGCGATCCTCCAAATAAGCTATATAAAGAAATCCCCGGCAACGGCGCCAAAAATGCTTACGATCCGACCTCGCCTTCAAATAAGAGGTTGATAGAAACCCGAAGCGTAGGGCTAGGTCGTTGTACGCATAATATCCGGAAGTCCGGGATCGTTCCCACAGAGAATTCGATATAGCTTGATTCGGATTGTAGGTTTTATATGGTAGGATGGTGGCGTTCAAGGCGGCCAACTTTGGTTTGCTTTAAAACGGAATGACTAAAACGAAGACTAGAATAACGCTTAATAAACTTAACGAGGCAAGTCTCGGGGTCTTCTAACCCTTGACAAAAGCCATTACCGGTTCTCGATTATAACTCAGGCGAGAGTCACGACCGCGTGCTCAAGCCCGGAAGATTTAACTTGAAACGACTACGTTTAGTGAAAGATGTGATTTCCCGGAGGCGAGCCAACTTGTTTTAATGTCTATCGAACACAAAGGAGGCCACTAGGCCTCGGTAAGTCATTAGCCAAGACCGCTTGACTAATCTCGTTACCAAGGGGTTAACACCCCTAGTTTAGACCGAAAATGCAAATAAAGCTCTATTCCGGAAAATCATGATTTAAAGCCCGATGGCTCGAGAATCGAATAACAACCTAAGTTCTCGGGAAAGATTATCCCGAGACTTAACCAATAAACTACTCACGCATAGTAAAAAGACTAGAAAGCATGCTTAAGAGAGAAAACATGATTAACCGACGAAAACGGAAATAAACTTGATATTATGAAAGATCTAATCCACGACTACAACATTAATAAACGGAAAAACAATAAATGACAAAGACTTACTAGAGTTCTTGAAAGGATTAAAGCTAGTAGGAAAGCTTGAAGCTCTAATGGAGTTCTAAAAATAAAAAAGACTTAAAGGTAAAAATGAACTAACTAAATGAGGGAGAGAGAGAGACTATATACAAGGAGGCTCATCTCTCACAAAATATCCCAAGAAATATCCCAAAAGGTGAGACAAACAAAATATCCCAAAAGCAAAAAGCAGAATTCGGGTTCCAGGCATGAACCGGTTGGTAAATTCTTCGTACCGGTTCATGGCCTCGACCAAGGTCCAAACTTCAATTTCTGACGAGCATGAACCGGTTGGTAATTTTGTCGTACCGGTTCATGGCTGGCAGATTTCTGGGCCAACTTCGCGGGCTCGCTCCGGACACTCCCGAACTCGAAAATGGGTGTTCTTTGGACCGTTGGAAAGCTCGTCGAGTCTACTTTCTAACCCAAGTAGTTTGGATCCAATATTATTTGTACATCAAAAGATATGACAATTCTACCCTCAGCTGGTCGGAAGATGAGTAGCTTTGGTAAAATCCTAACTTCTCCTTCGATTCTCTTAACCCTTGGGCGACCCGAGCAACCTCTAAACCACCTCTTCATGACTCCTCGGGCACCACAACATGGTGGCACATGGCCTTGAACACTTGGTTGCTTCCGGAGCATTCCTTGGCGTTCAAAACCGCCTTATTAGCACGAATTACCTGAAAACACTAAAAACACACCTTACGAGCAAAATGCGATAAAAATGGATAAATGGGAATGAACCGCTACAAATAACAAGCTAAAAGCCCCCAAGATTATACAATCTTGGGTGCGGATCACGCCCCCCAACTTAAGCTTTGCTAGTCCCTAGCAAACTAAAACAAAACATACTAACTAAGCTATGCAACCTTCTCGAGATTTAAGACACGTAAACTATGCTCAACTACTACAACTAGGCAAGAGTCGAAAAACACCCCTTCAAACCCGAGTACATGTAATCCACACACAAACATGCCATGAACTAGGATGAACAAACTATGCCATATTAGAGTAGTCAAGCATGCATGCACCACAACGAGTTTCGACTCCAAAACTCACAAGGGTACGCTCTTATTCGACTTTTCACACAGTGAGATACAAGATACATCCCATGACAAGCGCTAGCGAGTAAATGCAATAGCCAGAGACAAAAAGCTACGCATGCTATAAAAAGAGCGCTTAGAAAGAAAGGAAAACTAATTATTCACAACTATGCACGACAAATGATAAATCATACTCAAAAAGCTGTAAATATCTAACATGCATCAAACGGAGTTAATTAGCGTACAAAAGATCAACGGAGGACTTTATTAGCTTATAACGACCTTGGATACAAAGGGAAAGGGACTACAAAAATGTAGTGGCCATATACTAGCACGGTTCATCTATCCTTGGCCACTACCAACCCTAACTACCCAAGGCATGGCCACATATCGGCCAAACATCAAACAAAACTACGAAGAATAAAGAAAAACTACTACCACCGACTCCACCACACGTAGTCAACATCCTCATCCGGCTCTTCATAGTATTGAGCATCGAGCTCCCCCTTTTCATCGGACTCTTTTTCATCCGGAATATAAGCTAGCCCGGAGGTCTAATCAATCCCCTCATCATTGTATTCAACCCTCTTTCGAATATGCTTTTGCTCTTTATAGCATTTCTTTGATTTTCTTTGAGGAATAGGGTTATTTGAATTGAGATTTGTAGTGAGAGAGACTTGAGCCAAATTTGAAGGCTTTGGAAAGGGAGATGAAAATTGGATCTTAAGCTTTTGTAGTGGGAGAGGAGAAACAAGGAATCACATACCAATTTTTCTTTTGCATCCCAACCACTTCTATCATATTCACACCACCCCCAAACCTCCTTAAAACATTGAGAAACACTTTCACACAACCCTCCGAACATCCGGTTACCTAGGTTTGAACAATGGAAGAGACTCGGACTATGGTTCAAAATAAGGACAAGGTGACTCTTATGTGGTTTAATCAAGCAAAAATGCCTTGAATCATTTCCTAAGTACGCCAACAACTCCAAAAAGATGCATGAAAGATATATACACTACTCAAGCATGAACAAAAGATATTATTTACGCAAGTGCGGAAAATGAGAACAAAAAGCATGGGATGCTTAAGAAATGAATCTCCACTCAAGCGATGCACAACACTTGACTTGACTTTTAGACTCAACTTATTCATCAATATTCATGTATATGCATGTGACATGGATTAAAACATACAACCGAATTCAACGGGATACACGACTCTTGCCATATTGAAACAATTGAGCATAATTAAAGTATCTAGCAAGCGAAAACACTACTAACAAGAGAAGATTGCACACAAAATTTGAAAATTTTACCAATGAGACAAGTCTCATAAACATATATATAACATATATATCCCTCCCCCCAACTTAAACGATGCTATGTCCTCATAGCATGAAGAACAACAGTATTGAGAGGAAAGGAACAAAAGGTTGTACCTCCGGGGGAATGTCAACCCCCGTATACCTCGACCAAGTTGGAGGCTTTCTTGTCATTGCTTCCCTTCGTCATTGGAACTGCTTCCAAGGCTCACTCTTTCGGCTCCTCCATCGGAACCACAGCTAGTCACACAAGGTCATCGCCGGAGCTTCTTGGTCTTACAACCGCGACACATAGCCGCACCCATGCTTAGGGCTCATGAATGCCTCACTCACTCTAGCTTTTAGACCTAATCTACCAAGGCTGGTGTGGTAGCATGCTTACTCTGCAAAAGACTTAAGAACCAACTACCTACTAAGAAGCAAATGACATTAGAACCACCCGGCTCGTGTTATCCGGGCTCAAAAGTAACCGAAAGTAAAACCCAACCAAATCTTCACGCGATTACACGGGTACTACTTTTCTCCCCATTTCCCAAGCAAGAAACGGGTGGCTATACCAGACCATCAAAAGAGAAAAAGAAAAGAGACAAAGAAAGAAAGAGTTTATGTACGGTTAGCCAAACGCGGGCTCCGAACATTTATCAAACCAACGAGAGCTAATAAAATGAACATGGCACTCCACTCCATATTCTGCTTCAAAAATTGACTCTGACCATGCCACAAAAATAAATACTTAGAATAAAGCAAGAGCCGAAGTCCTTTCATACATTTAAGTTCAACCAAGTGCGCATACAAAACTAGATTGATTTTCAAAGAGTTGATAAAATCCACAAGATAGGGATGGTAAACCAAATCAAATTCATCAACACCAACAAAATCAATCCATTCGACTTTTAAAAATTCTTGCGAAAGTTGAGACTCAATAGGAGGGGCGGCATCATCAAGAGCCAAGAGTATTGGATGATTCAAACTTTCCATGGATGGTATCTCCTCAAAGGAAGGAGACAAACTTTCAAGTCTATTCACATTCTTATCATCCTGCTCATTCAGCAGAGCATACAAAAAGTCTACCTCCACATTCGTTTCCTCAACAGGCATATAACGTTTACTAATGACAAGCGGCTCTATTTGCTCTTTTTCCCTCACATCAAAATTTGTATCCTCAAGGGTAGGAGACCCACCCTTGGTCTCGTACGCTTTGTCTTGCTTTTCTAACAAGGAATACAAATAGTCTACCTCCTCGTCCATTTCCTTAACAGTGAGTACTTTCTCCAATGGGTAGATACCACAAGGAGAGGATACTTGGTCGATCATGCCTATCACAAGAGCCGGTTCCTCACACGTAGGAGACCCATTATTGGTCTCATCCACTTCCATCTCTTCAGCTATGAGATGTTTCTCCCGCGGAGCCTCACACAGAAGCAAAAATTCAAGGGGAGGGGAGAACTCAAGGGGGGAACATGGACTGTGAAGCTCATCATTCCCTCCAAACTCTGAGGAATTTTCAGAATACAAATCAAATTCATCCATGAATCTAGGTTGCACATGAGGAGAATAGTGGAAATTAAGTTCATCACCCCATTCAGACTCTACGGGGCTTTCATAAGCAAAACTAACATCTTCAACACAGCCATGTGGCTCAATTCCCTCTTCCATGGCATTTGAGTTGGACTCTTGACAATGTTTAACAAAAACCCGAGATTGTAAAATTTCGGCCAAACGATCAAAGAAATTTAAGGCTTGAGCGGGTTCTTTTTCAAAAAGTTTATCATCGCACATCTTGTCTAAGAATCGTTGACTCGTTAGAGAAAGTCCATCATAAAAATAGTTAGCAACTTGAAAATTTTCAAAGCCATGATTCGGGAACGCAATGAGCAAGTCCTTGTATCTACCCCAACATGCATAAAACGACTCATTCTCTCTCTCAGCAAAAGTTTGAATTTGTTTCTTACGAACCCCCGTATAATACATGGGAATGAACTTTTTGTGAAATTCATTTAGCAAATCAACCCAAGTCAACACGAATTGAGGGTTCAAGGAATTGAGCCAAGTTTTGGCACTATCCCTTAAAGAGAGAGAAAAGAATGTCACCCACGCGGACTCTGATTCCACAATGGCACTAAGGGTACCCAGTTTGCCTTTGAAAGCCGCAACATGTTTGTAAGGGTGCTCGTGATCCATGCCATGAAAGCGAGGCAACCAATTGGAAATATTCATTTGCATCCTAAATACATTGACGGTAGGAGCGGTGGGGGCAACTATGCGAGAAGATGGATAAGCATAAGCGGGATAAGAGTATTCCAACATAGGCATGGGGGCTATTTCCCCATTTGCCGCCTCCATTCGACTAGAAAGATAAGACATAAAGTAAACAGGCTGGAGGGGCTATGCCGCCACCTCTCTCAAAACAGCTCTGTGGGGTTATGCCACCGCCACGTTATACAAACAATAAAAGAAAAGGCAATTGATACGTACTCTAGCTTCGTTACACCTCAAATTTGATATGAAGATCGGTTAGAGGTATCCGCTAGACTATGTATAAATTGCACAAAACAAAATAAAGCGGGATACTTACAAAGGTTTGGCGATCCTCCAAATAAGCTATATAAAGAAATCCCCGGCAACGGCGCCAAAAATGCTTACGATCCGACCTCGCCTTCAAATAAGAGGTTGATAGAAACCCGAAGCGTAGGGCTAGGTCGTTGTACGCATAATATCCGGAAGTCCGGGATCGTTCCCACAGAGAATTCGATATAGCTTGATTCGGATTGTAGGTTTTATATGGTAGGATGGTGGCGTTCAAGGCGGCCAACTTTGGTTTGCTTTAAAACGGAATGACTAAAACGAAGACTAGAATAACGCTTAATAAACTTAACGAGGCAAGTCTCGGGGTCTTCTAACCCTTGACAAAAGCCATTACCGGTTCTCGATTATAACTCAGGCGAGAGTCACGACCGCGTGCTCAAGCCCGGAAGATTTAACTTGAAACGACTACGTTTAGTGAAAGATGTGATTTCCCGGAGGCGAGCCAACTTGTTTTAATGTCTATCGAACACAAAGGAGGCCACTAGGCCTCGGTAAGTCATTAGCCAAGACCGCTTGACTAATCTCCTTACCAAGGGGTTAACACCCCTAGTTTAGACCGAAAATGCAAATAAAGCTCTATTCCGGAAAATCATGATTTAAAGCCCGATGGCTCGAGAATCGAATAACAACCTAAGTTCTCGGGAAAGATTATCCCGAGACTTAACCAATAAACTACTCACGCATAGTAAAAAGACTAGAAAGCATGCTTAAGAGAGAAAACATGATTAACCGACGAAAACGGAAATAAACTTGATATTATGAAAGATCTAATCCACGACTACAACATTAATAAACGGAAAAACAATAAATGACAAAGACTTACTAGAGTTCTTGAAAGGATTAAAGCTAGTAGGAAAGCTTGAAGCTCTAATGGAGTTCTAAAAATAAAAAAGACTTAAAGGTAAAAATGAACTAACTAAATGAGGGAGAGAGAGAGACTATATACAAGGAGGCTCATCTCTCACAAAATATCCCAAGAAATATCCCAAAAGGTGAGACAAACAAAATATCCCAAAAGCAAAAAGCAGAATTCGGGTTCCAGGCATGAACCGGTTGGTAAATTCTTCGTACCGGTTCATGGCCTCGACCAAGGTCCAAACTTCAATTTCTGACGAGCATGAACCGGTTGGTAATTTTGTCGTACCGGTTCATGGCTGGCAGATTTCTGGGCCAACTTCGCGGGCTCGCTCCGGACACTCCCGAACTCGAAAATGGGTGTTCTTTGGACCGTTGGAAAGCTCGTCGAGTCTACTTTCTAACCCAAGTAGTTTGGATCCAATATTATTTGTACATCAAAAGATATGACAATTCTACCCTCAGCTGGTCGGAAGATGAGTAGCTTTGGTAAAATCCTAACTTCTCCTTCGATTCTCTTAACCCTTGGGCGACCCGAGCAACCTCTAAACCACCTCTTCATGACTCCTCGGGCACCACAACATGGTGGCACATGGCCTTGAACACTTGGTTGCTTCCGGAGCATTCCTTGGCGTTCAAAACCGCCTTATTAGCACGAATTACCTGAAAACACTAAAAACACACCTTACGAGCAAAATGCGATAAAAATGGATAAATGGGAATGAACCGCTACAAATAACAAGCTAAAAGCCCCCAAGATTATACAATCTTGGGTGCGGATCAGGATGATGGCATGGTATTCAACCGACCCAATAGGTTTACCCAGGGATTTTTAATCAAATGAAGATATTATTTGTATAACCTGCAGTTCTTGCTTTGTTATACTTACCCTCGTGAGTTTTCAAGTGCAGATTTTTCTGGTTTATTGGTCTTGATTGCCTAGAGCAAAGTAGTTTATAATCTATGTTCATTTTGGACAGGACTAAATATATGTTTTTTTTCCTCTCAATTTCCACTCATTTACATCATAGCCTTAGAATCCATACCTTGTCTATAGCATGTCAGCTACTCGTCGGCTGGCTTGTTTGCACATAAAACTTGTGATTCATAACTGCGGCTATAATTCCTTCTCCACATATTATTTGATTGATTCTATGTACTATGTAGGTTTGGGATTATACTGGCCTAGGATACACAAGATACAATGCCAGAGATGTAGATAAAGAAGTACTGGGGTAAGAACACTTTTAGCTACTGGATAATTTCACTTCTGCAATATGTAATTCATGGCAGATGATGCTAGTCTTGGTTTCTGGTTCAGGTGTGTGGTGGAGAATAAGGTGCTTCATAGATCTCTTTTGTCATGCATACAGGTACTTCACCCTAGTTAGCTTTAAAATTCTCCAATCTTGAAATGTTTGAACTTGGGTAGAACTTAGAGCATCTCCAACCAATGATGTCAAATCTACACGGCATGCCAAGTGGAAGAATTGGCATGTGAAACAACTCCAACCAAAATGTCAAATGCTTATATTTCATTTGACATCCCTTCTCTCATGTCAAATTTGACATTGATGTCAAAATTTATCTCTCATTTCTTTACTCTCCAAAACTTCATAAATAATAAATTTGAGATGATGGTTGGAGTGGACATCTTGAAGATGTCAACTTCATCATGTCAAATTGCCACGTAAGCCTTCAAAAAAAATTGACATCCTCAAATTTGAAGCCAAGGTTAACCCCAAAACCATGTAACATAGAATCAGAGCTAGGTACCAGAGATGGATAGGGTGCGCGTCTTTGGCCTGCATGCGACAGGTCCTGCTGAGTGAGTACGTTGCGCGTAAGGTAGAGTGTGAAGCGAAGTTCCACATTGCCTAGGTACCAAAGTAGTATTAAATATATAAGCGTGAGGGTACCTAACTTCAATAGCTAGCTGTTAGGGTTGAGTTCTACCCAAGACCATGTAACATTGCTCACCTCACCCCTATCTTAGAGTGTCATATTCTACTAGACTTTTTGCACTTAATGGACTTTTTCCAAATTCTTTTTACTTTTCCCGATTCAACTCGTTCACATGAATCGAATTATTTTACAATTTTTAACAAGAGATGATAAAATTTAGCACTTATTGCTTCCAAATTGAAAAAATCTACCCATTCTTTTATGTGTATTCGTATTTCAATCATTTATTGGTCAGGTGGAGTATTAGCTATTGGAATTGCACATACCGAGGTGCTAAATAAGTACTAATTATGCAAGCGCCAAAGAGTGCATGTGTATGAGGTAGAGAGGCACAGGTTAGGCCAGCTTCAAGAGATCCAGCTCTATCTCCAATTTTCTCCTTGAGAGATCTGAACGCTTAATTGATAGTTCTAGGCTCCACGATCATATGGCTCATAAAGCCATTTTATTTTTTGTCTCCCAATGCTGTTGTTGCCTTCAATGCATCTTTTGATTTGATCTATCTTTGAAACCTGGATGCTCTTTGAAGGCTAACCGATTGAATATTATCAGGACACAGATTCCCAGAAGACAATATATCCTTCCAGGTTAACTTCAATGAATTTAGCTCCAAGCTTGTCATCCATGCGGGTGGATTGCACATCTTCTGGGCCATCCATGTCAACTAGTGGAGGTCTAGCAAAGCTGGAACTGGCCGATGGCAATAGCCTTTATGCGAAATTGGTGGTAATTTCATCTTCTTCTTCCCTTATATAGATAAATTGTTGGTGGAAATTAACGATTTCATCTTGCATATAGATGAGGTTTTCTTTCTTTTTTTCCTGGACTTGTGAAGTTACACTGTTTACTTGCTTCTTCAAACTAAGCATGAAATCATTTCTCTTGAATCTTATTTGATGGTCATTATTACAGGTTGGAGCAGATGGTTCCAAGTCACGTGTCAGGGAATTAGCTAGATTCAAAACAACTGGATGGAAGTATTCACAGAATGCCATCATCTGTACTGTGGAACATCAAGAGGATAACTATTGTGCGTGGCAACGATTTCTACCTTCGGGTCCAATTGCACTTTTGCCAATAGGTGATAAGTTCAGCAATATTGTTTGGACTATGAACCCAAAAGAGTCATTGGACCGCAAATCATTGAGCGAGGACGATTTTGTCAATGCTTTAAATCATGCTTTGGATTCTGGATATGGCCCGCGTCCTCAGTCGCAATCATTTGGTGATGGAAGCATATTTTCTTGGCTTAGAGCAAACGTGACGTCATCTGCTAGTGAGTGTTTTGAAGTTCCACCAAAAGTGGTCAAGCTGGCTTCAGAAAGAATGGTGTTTCCGCTATCTCTAATGCATGCTAATCAATATGCGTCTAGACGTGTAGTTCTAATTGGCGATGCTGCGCACACTGTTCATCCCTTGGCTGGCCAGGGGGTTAATTTGGGTTTTGGAGATGCAGCTGCTCTTTCAAGAACCATTGCTGAGGGTGTCAAAGTAGGGACTGACGTCGGGGAGGTACAATATGTCTATTTTATATTTACATTAAACCTAGAACAATTTAACATTATACGTATATGTAAGCCTATACTCCCTCAGTCCCTCCATCCCTAATTAAATGTCCACCATGGAAAATCCAACTTTTTAAGTAAACAAAATCATTACACCCTAAAATCAATAGTTTTCCAAAAATGCCCCTCAATTAAAGGGTTGTGAGTTTAAAAGTTAGTGATAAAATTTTGGCGGCAATTCTTGTTTTGAAAGCTAACTTAAATAAAAAAGATTCTACACCCCAAAAAAGAGGCTCTCATCAATCACAGGAGAAGGATCTTGAAACTCTTCACTTGTTTTGTTTGACTTGAGAATTAAATGTGACTTTTTTAATACACGTACTTTGGTTTCCAAAAAGAAGGGCAAAATAGGAATTTTACCAAGTTTTACCCATTCCATTTTTGGAATGGACACTTATTTTGGGACAACCCAAAATGGAAAGGTGGACACTTAAATTGGGACGGAGGGAGTATATACCATATACACTTATATAAAAAGGGAAAATAATGGCCCATGACGTGTTTTGATAATTAATACCCGCCAAGGACATGCTAAGAACATTTGTTAATGCTGAAAATATCCTTGGCTGTCATTTTCCCATATATAAAGTGCCTGAATCTTGAGAATTAATCATGGTAATTCTGGCTGGAGTAGTTTCGGGTTCTAAATACACTAAATTACACCATTGGTCCCCGTTGTTTTTGTTAGATTTCACTTTGGTCCCTGTAGTTTCTTTCAACAATTAGAACCTGGCACTTCTCATTTCATTTTCAGTTTAGTCCACCCGTTATCTTCTTTTGGTATTTCAAACGGAAAGAAGACAGCAACTAGAACAAGGGGGGACTGAAGTGGGACATGGATAATGATACTCTAAAATGTTTCTCATGACTCCCTCAAGTTTGTTCGTTTAAGATACTTATGGAATATTGAGGAGGGACTATAGCGATAACAGAAAAGTAGTGTCTAAATTGATGAAATAGAAACTCGGGGAGCACAGCATCAAATCTCAGCAATACTGCAGAGATCAATGGTGTAATTAACCTAGTAAGATATTGTCATTATTAAACCTGCTGAATGGCTCGTACCTGGATCTTGATGTTTGATAGCTGCATAGTGCATATGGTTTCTATTCTCATTTATCAATATGTAACGTGCAAGAAAATAACTAATTAAGTTGTTCATACACCATTCGTTTGTGGTCAACAATTTAACACTGTTATAATTGCTTTGATGGGTTTGTCTTGGTTCATCGACACAGGTATCTCTGCTGAAGAGGTACGAAGCAGATAGGAAATTGGCAAATCTTACAATGATGGCAATACTGGATGGTTTTCAGAAGGCATACTCTGTTGATTTTGGACCTCTAAATGTATTGCGAGCTGCTGCCTTTCATGGGGCGCAGCATATATCACCACTGAAGAAGAGTATCATCTCCTTCGCTTCAGGCGAGCACAGACTACCCCTTTTCTCTTGAGATGAATGTATATCGCAAAACCAGATGATACGCTTGAAATGAGTAACTTTCATATACTAAATTACCAGTCATCGTTTCTTTCCTCCTTTTGCTTGTTCGGCCCTTGCTTGTGGTTGATACATTACCTTTTCAGTTGTATGCTCTCTTTTATTTTTCCCAATAAGAGTTATTTAGCAAAAACTACAATCGGGGGAAAATTTGTTAAATTCTTGTGGCTGGGTTGTTGTCTTTGTACATGTTCAATAATTTTTCCTTTACTCGAATGCCATGCACCCAACTTTCACCTTTATGATACGGAAATAGGACATCTATATTGGATGGTACTGGAGTATATGTTATCAATATGATATTTTGCACTTGTTAGATTGAATGGTAGACTCTATAAATGATTAATGAGGCAGTATCATATCACCATTTTTGTTCATGTTGTGCAAAATATTAATGTAGACTTTTCCTGATTCAATTGTTGTTGGTAGCCTGTTTGGGGAGGCAGGTTTCATTCTTACACAACTTATAAAGGAGCACTTCCAACCAAATCATGGTTTATGCACTCATCTCCACGAGCGGATCAATGGGATTTTAGCATGGGAGCTGACTTTTTGCGACTTTTATTTCGTATTTTGGTTTTGTTTCATGTATTTCTTCAGACCTGTGGGTTCTTTGTATTAGTTGGTTTATTAGTAATTTAGCATACTGTAAGTTTCTATTTCCTAAAAAAATTTGAGGCACGTTTTTGAGATCCAACAATTAGGCCGAAAGGAAGCATATGGGCGACAGGATTCATCTGAGGAGGTAACCCTGCAAATTAGATTAAATAATGACCATCTCTTTTTCAGTTTGGCCCACTTTATCTCCACCTCGTTGGGAAATTCTGTTTAAATCCCATCCACCACCTACCAGTTACCACTGGACCCGGCTCCCGTCCATTTTCTTTCCATCCAGTCTGGTCCAATTTGAGTTCTTTGTGGGCCCCTATAGGACCCACAACAATTATCAGAACCGTTCACTTTTTAGAGCTCACCTAGAACATCTACCACGTCAAAAATCAAATTGATCAGATAGTGTGATATTATTTTGAAATGCATTAATTTTGTTTTTTTTTAAAATGTGCAACACAGGATTGCAACCCATTTGACACAATTATCTAAACCTTTATGCATTTCAAAATCATATCAAACGGTATCCGATCAACCTATTTTTGACATGGTTAATTGATGTTCTCGGAGAGTTCTAAAAAGTGAACGGTAATAGCCCAAACTGAACCAGACGGGATGGGAGCTGAGTCTGTTACCACCGGCCACTTTCTCCTCTTCGCCAGGCGCCAGAGAGTTGTACTGTAGTACCCGCTCCCTTGCGAAACAATGTAACAGAACTGTTCGTTTCTTCTTTTAAGGTCTTTCAAGGTTTTCTTCATTTCAATTTGACACAGAGGATGACGAGGAGGGCAAGACAGCATTTGTTCTTCTAAAAGTCCAAAAGGATTAGTGAAAGATTTCACAGATGATGAGTGTGTGGCCCGTTGATCCTTGGTCTGAGCTCCTCTTCAATGAGTTCGTGAGTCGCCTAGCCTTCTTGCCCTAACCTGCACAAGGAACGCACGACTTAGACTTGGCCAGGGGTTTGCTCGACAAGGCTCTCCGGCGGGAGGATGAGAATGTGTAGAGAGCAAAGTAAGAGACTAGGGTTTTAGTGTGAGATTTCGTATGACCCTTGAAAAAATATTTTACATTTAATGAGCGGCTCGGATCATTTGTGTGGGACCCATGGTGGGCCCCACAACAAAACCTGTGCACAGATTGTCTGTGTGGTTAGCAGCGTTGCGGGGACTTGCACGAGGATGACCATTATGAGATAGGACCGGCCCAAAAGAACTAGGGGTGAGCAAGAACAGTCGTTGAACCACAAATCCAATCTAAACTGGCCGATTTTGTTTCAATATTTGGTAGTGTGGTCTAGTCGTGGTTTAAAATCTAAGAGCATCCGCAATGTAATAATCAAAAGTGAAAAATCAAAACTTGCCATGTCAGCTTTTGATTATTCATTTAGAGGATTGCTAAGGGTTACTAAAGTTAGCAATGTGAAGTCAAGCATTGTTACTTTTGATTATTCAAATGCCCAAATTTGATTATTAGTTAAGAGATTGCTAACTTTGATTATTACAATGTGAGCACTTTTTTAACCACACATTGCTAACTTCAGCAATCTTTTAATTTTTTTTTGGGTAAAACAATCTTTTAATTTTGATTATTACATTGTGGATGCTCTAACAAACCGAATTAAATAGTTTGGTTTGTAGATTTATGCTTGCGGTTTTGGTTCCAAACCGACGCGAGCCGCATTTCGTATGAGGCATTTAATTGTTTTGATTTAGGAAGAGAAAATTACCTTTATATCCCTTCCACTTATGTGAAAAGTTCAACTTAGTCCTTCCAGTTTCAATTTCACCCAAATAAACCTTCGACTTTAAAAATTAATTCAATGTGATCCTTCCGTTGGCCCCCGTCTGTAATTTGGACGGAAAAGCACCATGTGCCCATCACGTGACCCACCCCCAGGGGCAAATTTGCCCATTCCCCTCCCTCCCCTAACCCTAATCGATTTCCCTCATTCTCTCTCACTCTACCTTCTCTCTCACTCTACCTTTCAAGACACGATTTTCAGACGAACCGACACGATTTTCAGACGAACCCAAAAAGCTGAGACGACGAAGGGACGAACGGGGGATTCGAGGTCGAGTAAGAGAGAGACTATGACGGGGGAATCGTGGTCGATTTCGCAGACGATCTTGAAGCATGGCAAGGAACAGTGACAAACCCCTAGGTGAGTTATTCATTCGGTTATGTGTAGAATAAACAGCATAAATTTTGGGAAGAAATTGATACAAGTTGTCCTTTTCAGTAAAGAAAAACTTTTTTTCTGAAAAGATATGCTTTATTGGGGTCTGGATTGGGTTGTCGGTCGGTTTCCTTTTGTTTTTTTGAAAAGCGGTGGGTTTTCTTTGTCTGTTATAGTGGTCCTTTCTGATTGTGGTCCCATAAACATTGTTTAATCATATGCAGGAGGCCATTTCACTATACAGATTCATCATGGGGGAAAGTTCTTTAATAGGCCCACAATCAGGTATGAAGGTGGTTGTGTTGATTCTTGTGAAAAATGTATCCCAGATGTAATGTCTTTAATTACTGTTGGTGAAATTGTCGGGGCACTGGGGTACACGGGTATGATAAATTATTACTATATGATGACTGGGAAAAACATTAAAAATGGGTTGAGAATGTTATTGACTGACAGTGATATAATAGAGATGATTAAGCAACTTCCCCCAAGTAGGACAGTGGACATGTATATAGAACCAATTAATCCCATTGAATTGATGGAAAGTCAAAGTGATGAGGGGGGTCCAACTCCAACTCCAACTGATAAAGGGAGTCCAACTCAAACTCAGAAGGGCTGTCCAACTCAGACTGATAAGGGGACTAGAACTGATAAGGACTGTCCAACTGAAACTGATAAGGGTTCTAAAAGTGATAAGGGAGGTCCAAGTCAAACTGGTAAGGGTTCTAGAAGTAATAAGGGGGGTCGAAGTCAAACTGATAAGGGGTCTAAAAGTGATAAGGGGGGTCCAAGTCAAACTGGTAAGGGTTGTAGAAGTGATAAGGGGGGTCCAAGTCATGATGTCAACTATGAAGATTTTCTGGTTGATGATGCTTTTTTTGAAGATGGTTTTTGTGATGGTACAACCTATGATGGGGTAGATGTTCAAGATTTAGGTTATAGAAGTAGTGAGTCTGATGCGTCATTTGAGGTAGATAGTGACTATGAGCAGTCTGATGATGATGGGTTATATGAGGCTAATGTTGATGTAGAGGCTGAATGGGCAGGGTTTGACAATAGTAAAGGGAAACAACCAGACTTGAATGAAGACTTAGATGATGATGATGATGGTAAAGATTATGGAGATGATTCTTCAGATGATCTCCATAGTGCTTGTTCAAACTCTGATGATGATAGGAAGAAAGACAAGTTTCATGAGTATAGAAGAGAAACTGATTTGGGAAAGGTCCAGTTTACTGTAGGGATGAAGTTTCCCTCAGCAAAAGAGTTTAGAGAAGCTGTGAGAGAGTATTCAATCAAAGAAGGGAAAGACATTAAGTTTGTAAAGAATGAGACCACAAGAGTGAAAGCTAAATGTGCTACAGAGGAATGTGGTTGGAGTGTTATGGCTTCACTTTCTCAAAAAGGTGAATCATTTCAGGTCAAAAGCCACAAAAGTGAACATGATTGTCTCAGAACATTCAAAGTAAGGCATGTAACCTCAATGTACCTTGCTGAGAAATATGTGGACAGTATAAGATCCAATCCTGACATGCCTTTGGATCACTTGCAACAAAGAGTGAGGAAGGATCTTGTGGTTGACATTTCCCACACTCAAGCATATAGGGCTAAGAGGAAAGCACTTAACCTCATTGAGGGAACTAATTTGGAACAATTTGCCAAGTTGAGGGATTATTGTGAAGAGTTAAGGAGAACAAACCCTAACACCACAATCATCATGAAAACTATTCCTTCTCCAACTCCAGATGGTCAGCCAATATTTGAGAGACTTTATGTATGTTTGGGGGCATTAAAGCAAGGAATGCTAGCTGGTTGCAGAAGGTTGGTATGTATGGATGCATGCCACTTGAAAGGAGCACATGGGGGTCAGTTGTTAGTTGTTGTGGGGATAAATGCTAATAATCAGTCATTCCCATTTGCATATGCTGTTGCTGAGAGTGAAACCAAGGACACATGGACCTGGTTTTTGGAGTTGGTGGTTCAAGACTTAGAAATTCAGAACACAAGTGCATGGACATTCATGACAGACAAACAAAAGGTAAAGCTTCAGTTGTTTGTTTTCATTTCATCTTGTTTAATGCTGCAAGAGTATATTTAATTTCATCTTCTCATGCTTCACTTTGTAGGGTCTGGTTCCAGCATTACAAGAAGTGGTGCCAAATGCAGAGATGAGATTCTGCACTAGGCACTTGTATACAAATTTCAGAGATTCACACAAGGGGATGGAGTTGAGGAAACAACTATGGGCAGCAGCTAGAGCTACAACAGTCACAGAATTTCATAAAGCAATGGATTTGATGAGGACTACTGATGTGGAGGCATACAAGTGGCTAGCAGAAAAACCAGCCAGTCAATGGTCCAGGTCTCACTTTTCCACTTTTAATAATTGTGACATTCTTGTGAACAACCTATGTGAGGGTTTCAACAAAGACATAAGGAAGGCTAGAGAGAAACCAATTATAACTATGTTGGAAGGGATTAGGTGCTATTTAATGAAAAGAATGGCCAAAATAAGAGACAACATAACCAAGTGGGAACACAGCATAAGCCCCAATGTCATAAAAAAATAGAGAAGTATAAGAAAAGAGTTGGTGGTTGTAACCCAATATGGTGTGATGAGGGACATTTCCAATTACATTGCCCTCCACCAGAGCAATATAGTTTGAATTTGGTGGACCACACATGTAGCTGTAGGAGATGGGATTTGAAAGGTATCCCATGTGTCCATGCTATTGTTGCCATTAGTTTCAAACATGAAAACATACTAGATTACTGCCACCCTTGCTA
Organism: Rhododendron griersonianum; assembly: GCA_018127125.1. Taxonomy (NCBI): domain Eukaryota; kingdom Viridiplantae; phylum Streptophyta; class Magnoliopsida; order Ericales; family Ericaceae; genus Rhododendron; species Rhododendron griersonianum. The sequence goes on from CM030796.1 coordinate 12,297,559, forward strand.
TGGAAAGGAGACAAATGCCAACATCTACAAGGGTATCATTTACCCCATCAATGGTTGGACCATGTGGCCTTCAAGTGGATGTGTCCCTGTTCTCCCTCCCAACTATGGCAGACCTTCTGGCAGACCAAAGAAATCTAGAAGGAAGGAAAGAGAAGAGCTAGAGAATCCTGATGCAGATAAGCTGAAGAGACAGAATACTTCATTGAGGTGTGGCAAATGTGGTCAATGGCGCCATAATATCAGGAGCTGCAAAAATGAAGTCAATCCTGACATTAGGAGGAGGCCTAGTGGAGGGTTAGTATTCAGTAGGCCAACTGGAAAGCTAAGAGGAAGGCCAAGGCAAGGAGGAAGCCAAGCCTCTAGTAGCAGAGGAAGAGGAGTTGTTGCTGCACCAACTGAAGGAGGCCAAGCATTAAGGGGTATGGGTGATGCTGGAAGGGGTAGGGGTGGTGGTGGAAGGGGAAGGGGAATGACTGATGGTGGAAGGGGAAGGGGAAGGGGAAGGACTGATGGTGGAAGGGGCAGGGGTGATGGTGGAAGGGGCAGGGGTTTTGGAAGTACTTCACAATCACCACCTGCTCAAACTTCACAAGCACCAGCTCAATACTAAGTTAGGTGCTGATGGTTGTATTTTGTTTGTCATTTTGATTCCTTGGCAGGGGTGATGGTTGTATTTTGTTTGCCAAGTAGGTAGGTTCTTGTAATGTGTGTATATTGAATGGTTTGTTGGCATGTAGGTTTTTGTGTTGACTGGGTATTGACAAGTAGGTAGGGTTTTGTTGGTTGCCAAGTAGGTTTTTGTGTTAACTGGATGTTGAATGGTTGGTTGGCAAGTTGGTGTTTGGTTGATGTATTGACTGATATTGAATGGTTGTATTGCACTGAATTTGGCAGGTACCAACTGTCTTCTTGTAGAATGAATTGTCTTATTCATGAACTGTCATATGGTTTGGCAATTAGGTGTATTATTGAACTGCCTCTTGTCTGTTGTAATGACATGTAATAAGTTTTCAAAGACACAAAAGTGGCATGAACACAGGTTTTAAACGCCACAAAAGCTGATTCATTTCACTTGCATTGCATTACATTCCTGAACTTGCATTACAACCACTTGAAATCTTCTCTTGCATTACATTCATTTCAGTAGGATAACGAAAAAACACAAGACAATGGTGATGAGGCACATGGCCATCATCATCTTTACAGTTCCTAGCTGCCTTTCAAGCACTGCCATCCTAGCTGCCATTGCATTATCAACCCCACATCTTGCATTTTCATCCCTTTCATCCCCAGTTGGTGCATTTTCTGTCTCATCTTCATGGAAGAACCTCCTCTGGGTTGGCACATTTGGGACTGTGTTAATTGGTTTGCACCAATCCCATATATCACATGCTCCATTTGACATGTGTAATATAATTTTCCTCTGTTTCGTTCTGAATTAGTCACTCTGATGACTGCCTGGAGCTTGCAACAGCAATATTTAGTTCTGTATCTAGGAATCATTGCATGTGTGCTTGTTGTTGAAGATGAAGAATCCATGGTGAGAGATAACCTGTAAAACCAGAGAGAGAGAGAGATGGGAGATGGAAATGGGAATACCCTGTAAACCGAGAGAGAGAGAGAGAGAGAGGAGAGGAGAGGAGAGAGAGAGATGCTACCTAACCTGTGCAGAGAGAGTGCAGAGAGAGAGGAGAGAGAGATGCTACCAGAGAGAGAGAGAGAGATGGGAGATGGGAGATGGAGATGGGAATACCCTGTAAACCAAGAGAGAGAGAGAGAGAGATGCTACCTGGTGCATAGAGAGTGCAGAGAGAGAGATATGCTACCTGCAGAGAGAGAGAGGGGTCTGCTGCGTCTGGCAGGGGTGAAAATGGCGGGACTAAATGGAGGCATTTCCCTCCAATGGATATAGGGTTAGGGGAGGGAGGGGAATGGGCAAATTTGCCCCTGGGGGTGGGTCACGTGATGGGCACATGGTGCTTTTCCGTCCAAATTACAGACGGGGGCCAACGGAAGGATCACATTGAATTAATTTTTAAAGTCGAAGGTTTATTTGGGTGAAATTGAAACTGGAAGGACTAAGTTGAACTTTTCACATAAGTCGAAGGGATATAAAGGTAATTTTCTCATTTATGAACACTACGTAATAATAGGTTCAATCATGATATACTTTTATTCTGTATGGTTAACACGTACTTTATGTCGGTGAGTTTGAATCTGATTTAGTGACTTTTGGTAATTTTAATGAAACTAAATCAAAATCAAGTTTTATTTTAATTTTTTTTATGCTGCTTCAAATGATTTGTAATCAAAGTTTCTAGTAAACCATGGCTCGATTATATTCATTTAGTTGTTTGGTTTGGTTCTCGAAATCTTGAATCCGTAAAGGTTGATTTGCTTATTGATTTACCATGAAAAACCAAGTTAATATGTTGTTCCATGCTCACTTCAGTTATAAAAATAACTGGACCAATCCAATCTTGTGATTTTCGGACCCAAACCGAATCTGCTTTAATAATTAAAATCATTCATTTTGTAAGACTGGTCGAGAAGTTTAGCTGATCCAGTTATATTTGTAATTTGAGTCCTCCAAAAATCTTGACAAAAGAACTCAAGAAAATCTCAATGACAGAGTCATACACCACTTAAGCTGTCTATCACTTTACTTTTCTTAGCCATTGGTTATGGACAGCGAAGGAATCTTCATGCCCCAATATCTTTTTTCTTTGTTTTTGAATCATGAAATCCTACAGGCATTTTCTGCCGTGCATCCTGCAGGGCACAATCACGATTGTCCACGAGTGTTTTCAACAATCCGGATTTAAAAAAAATTCTTTCAGAAAAGAGATCCGAATCGTTGAAAACACTCGTGGATGACTTAGATGTGCCATGCAAGGTGCACTGCAGAAAGTGCCCTGCAGGATTTCTGACTACATAGAGACAAGGATAGGGATTGATCCTTTGGCCTGCATCTGTACAGAATTCTAAAACCTAGGTCACATTAGATCTAAACTGTTTTTTTTTTTTTTTTTTGGATAAACAGACAATTTTATTGCTCAAGAAAGAACAGAAAATTGCCCGCGTGAGGCTACATACTCCCAAGCACCAGAGCCCGTCGTTGGGTACACAGACCTCAACGACCGGGTTATCCAAGGACGAATCCCCAAGGCGAGGGAAATACACTCACAATTGCACATGAAAATAAGCTCCACACAGGGATAATACGCTAAAGGTAATGAGGACGGCAGCGGTAATTTGACCAGCCTCACCATCCTCCCCATCGCGCAACTCATTGAGGGAACAGAAACACCCACAGAGGGTGGAAAAGGTTCCACCCAGGGAACGAGCCGCTCCGAAACCGGAGGGAAACCGAAAACAACAGAAAATAAAAACAGAAAATAAAACCTCCGGTCATCAGCACTGTCGCCGGAGACGCCGCCACGGGTCCGGCAACTTATTCGCCGGAGGAGCCAAGCCACCATAGCTTCTTCACACCACCTCAAACAACCCAGCCCTAACCCACAGCAGAGAAGAAGGAAGGGCGGAGAGGGGAAGACGAGAAGGGATCTGAATGGAGCGGCGGAAGGGAGCGGCGGCGGAGGGCGGCGGAGGAGGAGCGGCAGAGGGTTTAGAGTAATATTGAACGCGGATCAAGAAATATCTCACCATCACGGTTTCAAATACTGGTATCGAGACGAGTAGCAATAGCTGTCGAAATGTAACGATATCAGAAGTATCAGATGATTCATGGCGGGAATTGGTTGCAGTGATCGTCAATTTTTAAAAATCATTTTTGACAAAAGGTAAGATTTTAAATTTGCATTAATCACTCAATCGAGTGGCGAAATAGAAATCGGTCTGAGGAATTTCATTCATCGGCAAAGCAAGAGAAAGTTAACAAAATTTGGGTCAAATCCAGCTCCATGTGATCACATACTGCAAAAGGGATTCGCCTTCAAGATTAAGCCTACAAGTTGGATATGATGCCAAAATATGTACGTTGTGGTCAAAGCTAATTGTTGATCCTAAGAGTTTGGCTTTGGACAACAATTGTGAAGGCAACACTAACATGGGTACCACCCTTTTTACCATTAGAAAGAACTTGTTTCAATCGCATATCAAAAGGAATTCGAACAAGTGCTTCAAATACAGTATCAAGGAGTACCGCTTGTGGAACTTCAATATCCACGGGCTTATTAGCTAAATGGCAATTAACGCATACAATACGCCCAGTCGCTTTTCGTGGATTTTCATAATTTTGTTGTGCAAAAACGGGATATGCACGTGCATAATGGTGGGCCCAATATAACAATGTGCATATGCTTGACTAGAATTGTATAAAGGCATAAGGATTTAAGGGAACAAATCTTTAGTTGATTAATTCGGTGCCCATATAATTAGGAAATTTGGAGAGAAACTCTCCCTTTTTAAAAGAGCAATGTAGATATCTCTATAAAAGAGGAGAATAGTAGGGCATCCACGGCGGGGAGAACTGAACGGAGATACCGCGCGCGGCTGCGGTCGCGGACGAAATTCAAGGGAACACGGCTGAGAGAAGAAGAAGCATAGAAGAGCAAAAGAAATTATCGTGAGCTTTATTATTTTTATGGATTTTAGTCAAATGCTTAATATGTTTTCATCCATGAGTGGCTAGATTTCTAAATTAGGGTTAGGGATGAAACCCCATAAGTGTTGTTGATTAATTTAATGCATATGATTTTTCCGACGTGCGTTCATCGTTTATTGTTCTTGACTCAATAGATTGATTTAGTTGAAACTCGATTCAATCAGAATGAGTTTTTTTCCTGATTTGATATCACCCTATTAATTAAATTGCTTGGTTTATCAAAGCTAATATTTAAGTATGGGATATCTACTAGTATGATTTGTTCATATGGATACAGTTGATGATTTTGCTTAAACCTTGAAGTAGAGGAGAAACATACTTTTGTTACAATTAAAAAGGGCTTAACAAAATATTATCCATGAATATTAAGATTAGTCTCTAAATCATTGTGTAGAAATTATAGTCGTTGTAGAAGATTAGTTAATCAATATTTATGGGCGTGGATTCCGAAACCCTAGTTATTTTTCTCAACTGAAAACTCCATTACTATGGCCGTGATAGTTTAGTTGTTTTCTTTTATCATTGTTTATTCAATTCGTAGCATATAAAATCAATCACACTTTTGTTAACTAGGTTAGAGTTCAATCAATTTAAGTTTCTTTAGTTTTTCCTAAAAAAAAATCACAAGTCTCTGTGGGTTCGACCTCACTCTTACATGTATTATCATAATTCGTGCGCTTACGAGTATATTAAAATTTAACAACAATTGATAGAACAACATATAATTTTAAATTAGTCTTTGCCAATGTTCTCTGGGGAAGTACTTTGAAAAGTGGGATCGCTTTAGAAGCTTATAATGTTTTTATTTTTAATTTAGTTTTGTAGTTGGGGAAATTTGTTTGCACTTTATATTTTTTATCAACAGTCTATTACTTATTTCAGTGTTTAAAGTTATGCACTAGAGTTAATTTTTAAAACACACTTAATAGACACTTTTCAAATAAATTTATACAAAAGTAGAATACAAAATTCTATAGGACGTAGAGCAAGGGTTTTTTTTCTTTAGATAATACGGGATTGTTTGATGACCGAATTTAGCACTTAAAACTGAATGTATTAAGTAAATATTCAATGTCTTTTTCTATTTTTTTGGCTAATGATTTTCACACTTTCCATTTTCTTTTTCTTTTTCTTTTTTTATGAATGCACCCCATTTCTAAACTTTAAGTGCGCAATTTTTCATGAAAGACAAAAAATATAGTGCATTCGTTTAATTGGGGTGTCTGAAAATCATTTTTCTTTTTTCTTTTTTTGTAACACATGGTGTTCCAAGCCAGCTTGTGCGCACCTTGGACTAATCCCTACAGTCACTCCCACAGCCTTTTCACACGCTAACGCGTGGAGGTGAGGTGGCCCCATGAGTTGCTGGCAAAAAAAATTTGAATATGAGATCATAGGAGGGAGCAAACACCTAAGTCTCAGCCAAGACCACTTGGCCAACCCGGGCTAATTTTCCTTCTTTTTTTCCGTTGGTAAGTCTTTTTCAAATCCTGCAAAAACCACTTAATTGGCCCCTTGGGGCTATTTTCCTTATTTTTTTGGCTGGTAAGTCTTTTTCAAATCCTGGAAAAACAACCGGCCGGTTCTCAATAGTTTATGAGATTGGACACTTTCAAAGGTCAAACAAGAGCCTGGACAAATGCATGCCCAGATTCATTTTTTCCCAGGTTCATTTGAATCGAGATAGTACCCTTTTCTTTCTGGTAATCTCTCACATCGATCCAGATTACTTCTTCCTCCCATTCAATCTCAATATTTGGTATTAATTCCTTCCAAATTCGTAAGTCATTGGTGGAGGTAGAGTGTTTTAATGGAGAATGGGTTTGAGTTGGGGTTGAAGATGATGATGATGATGATGAGATGAATAATTACCAAGACTAAACAAGAGACATAATAATATAATCTAAAAAATATGAGAATATAATATTTTTTAGGAGTATTATGTTACCATATGTAACCACGTTTTTTTTGGTGGTGTGAGAGATCGTAGAAATGTGTATACTATCAATCAATAAATATAAATACTCTATACAAATGTATTCAAACCCCCAATCCTAAATTTTTATATTTTTTTATAAAAATGAGAGAGAGGGAGGGAGAGAGAGAGAGAGAGAGAGAATGTATTCAAACCCCCGATCCTAATTTTTTATATTTTTTTATAAAAATGAGAGAGAGAGAGAGAGAGAGAGAGAGAGAGAGATATATATATATATATATATATTAGGGGAATTAGGAGTTAGTTTGATTGAATAAATAATATAACCCTATTTTTAGTTTTTCAGTACTTATAATTATATCAAATATCTTTTTCCTAAACTATTTTTTCTATCAACTAACGTTTTGCCCGTTTGATGAACGTGACAAAAAATTATTCACATTGATGTTCTTTTATTAAACCAATGTGAATTTTTTGGGTCTCCCGTATCGAATGGGCACAACACTAGTATACTCTATACAAATGTGTTTGGGATACTTAAATAACATAAGTAGCCATATAATGTAAGTATTTATCCCACCCACTTTTCGTGGCTATATTTTCATCATTTCAATGTGTGAATTACCCTTATGAAAACATCCCTCAAACTATTACCATTTTTTCTACTTCGTCCTCAAACTATCCAATTCTCACCTATTATGTCCAAATTCTAACTCCATCCATAAATTTGGATGGAAAACACACCATGTGCCAAGCACGTGAGTTTTTAAAGGGTAAAAATGAAATTTCATCCCTATAACTCCCAAATTCGGATGAACTTCTTCTCTCCCTCCTCCTCCTCCTCCTCCCCTCTCTCTCTCTCGTACTCTATATGAGACAAACCAAATTTCTCCCTCTTCTTCACACACCCACAAACCCATATGGGAACCAATTCCTACAAAAACAAACCCAATTCCCCCCCCCCCCCTCTCTCTCACCCACACATCCACCCCAGGCACACCCACCGAAAAGAATTGTCGATGTCTGTAATTAGAAAACTTTTTTTTGTAAATCTCGCCGGAAATCTACCAAATCCCTTCCCTTACATCACTCAATCTCTCTTCCCAATTGATCAAAATCAAATTGGGATATCAGGGGCTGATGTAATGGGGTGATTAATCACACGATGTCAGATTGGGAGTTCCCCGATTCATTAATCAAAATACCACATCGACGTCGGAGTCACCTGAGAAATCCCGTGTCGTCGTCGTCGGAGACTAGGAGATTTAATACCTCGTCGAGTACAACAAAAAAATGAAAAACCAAAGTTGGAATCATGGCCGAGACAGTGTTTGAATTGTCGGAATTGGACAACTTCTTCATGACCGGACGGCAGCGCAGTCGGGACCATGTCTTCGTCGGAATTGATTAACAAAATTTGTTTTCATCGTCTTCGTCGAGTTCATCTGGGTCGTCGTCGTGGTGTTTTTGCGTTTTTGTCGTAATGACAAGAGGGTTTATCTGAATTTATGAGTAATAGAGATGAAATACCAATTTTGCCCCTCAAAAGTTCACATGCTTGGCACATGGTGAGTTTTCCATCCAAATCGATGGATAGAGTTAGGATTTGGACTTAATAGGTGGGGATTAGATAGTTCAAGGACGAAATAGGTGATTTTGATAGTTTGAGGATGAAGTAAAAAAAATGGTGATAGTTTGAGGGATATTTTCATAAAAAAACTCTTACCTTTTTATTATGATATCTATCTAGATATATATACACGTTTATTGTTTTCTAAATTAAGGGGATTGGAATGAATATCCATCTCAACAATTAAGTGAGATATCATTGAAGGTTTTCAAAATTTTAGATTACCGAATCCCACTGATTTTTGTTTCCATTTTCTACAGATGAATTCTTATGTTCAAAGTTCAAACGGATATATAAGGTCTCCTAAATGGAGTTTAGTCCTACTCCAAACATTTGACAACTGGCGTTCCTCTTCGTCCTACTCCAACATTTTCACGAAATATTGTATGTGTATGGTCCTTATCCATTGATATGTTGTATTTTGTGTTTGATCGATCACTATGAATCATTTGCAGAAGATGTCCACCGTTGCATGTATAATTGTTCATCGAATCATGGTTGATTCATAGTGTATCATGTCCAAATAGATGGGGATTTTTCGATGATTTCATGAACTAGACATTTTGCCATGGTTGATTATATGCACTATGAATGGTTCTTTTGGATAAGTGTTGAGTGTAGTACGAGTAATATTTTGATTCAATTAGTAACGATTAAAATATGTTTAGCATTTGTAGCAGATATCCACCATTGTAGTTATAATGGTTTTTGAATTCATGGTAAATTATTTGGACCGTTTACCATGAAATTGTTTATTCAAATTATGGCATACCATGAAATCTGTCTGTTTGAATCATGGTAAATTAAATATTCAAGACAGATTATGATATCATGGTAAATTATTTAGATCGTTTACCATGAATCCGTTTGTTCGTATCATGGCATATATATCGTATCTCTTACCATATTTAAATATATTGGGATTTTTTTATGAATCGATAAACTAATCCATTTTGCCATGAGTTCTGTTTGCTTTAATATATCATTATTGTTTTAGTCTTCTTTTCGAATCAAGTTAACGTAATGATACATGAATTTGTACATATATGTTGTAACTAACAATTTATCTTCCGTGCAAGTTTTTACTTCCCTACCGATATGGCAAGTGAACTAATCATGGTGTGTTGAAATGCTGACAAGTTTGCGGCAATCCGGATAAACCGAGGACATGATTTCGGCACGATGGTCCAAAAAATATGTGACAGGTGGTTTGATCTCGACTCAGAATCCGTCGTCTTGAACTACTCGCTCATTGATGATGAATACCTAATCTTGGACAACACGACGATCATCTTCGGTCTTGCCGAGAGTGTTGCCTCAATGATATAATGGTGAATGTTAGAGGTGGCGCAAATGATTTTATGAACGATGCCGTTGAAGTTAGAAATATGAAATTCGTTTTTGCTAGTGGTTCTAAAGGGAAGCAGGTAATGGTCCTTGATGACGACGATGTCATTCCATCATTTTGCTCCCACAAAAAAGTGAAATTGCTATCCTCTGATGGTCAAAAGGGATAACCGCAGTTGGTCAAAGGTTTAAGGGTGAGGCGTCGAAGTTCAAAAACGTGTTGCGAAAGTATGCAATCGAGCGGGGGTTTGAATATCCATAGGCAAAAAATGACAAGGTGTGCGTTATCGTTCACTACAAATATAGGAAGGCTAAAGACTGCATGTGGCATGTGCATGCTAGAATATGTCTGGGAAACGATTATTTTTATATTAACGAGATGGACCTAGATCACAGTTGTGGGGTTGCCATACGGACACTTAACAACCCGCATGCCACAGCCGAACTGGTTGCTAATTTAGTTGGAGATAATGTACGGGCCAAATATCGAACATGGCCTATCAGTGTTGTGAAAGAGATTAAAAAAGACTACGGACTTAATATCTCGTACCACCAGGCACGGTGGGGAGTTGAGAAGGCTAGGGGTCAAGTGTTCGAGATTATTTGAAGTCATTTTCGTGTTTGAAGTGGTACATCGGTGCAGCCAAGAGCACCAATCCTAAGAGCCGCATCGAGTTAGAGTCTAACAAGGAAACCAAACAGTTCAAGAGGCTGTTTGTCGCTTTTGGTGCGTGTATACATGACTTCAATCATTGTCGCCCCCTAACCTTTTAAGATGGCCTGCGTCAAGGAAAATTAGGGGGCAACAATGATTGATGCAATGTACACACGCACCAAAAGCGACAAACAGCCTCTTGAACAGTTTGGTTTGCTCGTCAGACTCCAATTCGATGCGGCTCTCAGGATTGGTGCTCTTGGCTGCACCGATGTACCACTCCAAACACGAAAATGACTTCTAATAATCTCCGCACACTTAACACCTAGCCTTCTCAACTCCTTACCATGCCTAGTGGTACGAGATATTAAGTCCATAGTCTTTTTTAATCTCTTTCACAACATTGATAGGTCGTGTTCCATGTTTGGCCCGCACATCATCTCCAACTAAATTAGCAACCAGTTCGACCATGGCATGTGGGTTGTTAAGTGTCCGTACGGCAACCCCACAACTATGATCTAGGTCCACCTCCTTAATATAAAAATAATCATTTCTCGGACATATCCTGGCATGCACATGCCACATGCAATCTTTATCCTTCCTATATTTGCAATGAGCGGTAAAGTGCACCTTGTCATTTTTCGCCAATGCATATTCAAACCCCGCTTGATCGCATAATTTTGCAACACGCTTTTAAAATCCGACAACCTACCCTCAAACCTCGAACCAACTGCGATAATCCCTTCCGACATATTAGAGGATAACAATTTCACTTTTTCTGGGAGCAAAATGATGGAATGACGTCATCGTCATCAACGACCATGACCTGCTTCCCCTTAGAACCACTAGCAACATCGAATTTTATATTGCCAACTTTAACGGTATCGTTCATAAAACCATTTGTGTCATCTCTGACAGTCACCATTATATCATCGAGGCCAGCACTCTCGACAAGTCCGAACATGACCAAGTTGTCGTCGTTGTCCAAGATTAAGTCTTCGTCATCAATGAGCGAGTAGTTCAAGATGTCGAATTCTAGGTCGAGATCAAACCATTTGTCACATATTTTTTGGACCACCGTGACGGAATCTTGTCCTCGGTTTATCCGGATTGCCGCAAACTTGTCCACATGTCGACACACCATGATTATTAGTTCACTCGCCATATCGGTAGGGAAGTAAAAACTTGCACGGAAGATAAATTGTCAGTTACAACATACATGTACAAATTCATGAATGATTCCGTTAACTTGATTCGGAAAGAAGACTAAATCAAACAATCATGATATAGTAAAGTAAACGAAAATCATGGCAAAATGGTCTAGTTTATTGATTCATCGAAAGAACCCAATATATTTGGATATGGTAAGAGATACGATAAATATGCCATGATTCGAACAAACAGATCCATGGTAAACGATTCAAATAATTTATCATGATATGATAATTTGTCTCGAATATTTAATTTTCCATGATTCAAATAGGTAGATTTCGTGGTACAACATGATTCGATAAACAATTATATATGCAATGGTGGGTATTTTTTGCAAATGATTCACAGTAATCGATCAAATACAAAATACAACTTATCAATGGAGAAGGACCATACACATACCGCGTTTCGTGGAAATGATGGAGAAGGACGGAGAGGAATGCCAACTGTCAAATGTTTGGAGTAGGACTAAACTCCATCCAGGGAACCTTATATATACATTTGAACTTTGAATATAAGAATTCATCCGTACAAAATGGAAACAAGAATAAGTGGGATTTGGTAATTTGAACATTTGAAATTTTGAAAACCTCCAATGATATCTCACTCGATTGCAAAGATGGATATTCATCCCAATCCCCTTAATTTAGAAAACAATAAACATGTATATATCTATGTAGATATCATAATAAAAAGGTAATAAGGGTAATTCACACATTGAAATGATGAAAACATAACCGCGGAAAGACAGAAAGTGGGCGGGATGAACACTTATGTTGTATAACTAATTGGGATGATTATTTAAATTTCTCAATGTGTTTTGCCTTCAAAAGCATCCAAACCTCCAATCTTAATTTTCTAGATTTTTTTATTTTTTTGTTTATACAAATTTGGGGCATCCTTTTTGCACCTTATCTCTTTTTAATAAATGCACTCTATTATGTATTTTTAATATTTAGAAATTATTCTCAGCATATTTCTAAAACACATTAAATAGCCACTCTTATTTTTTTTATCCGCAAAAACGCGCAAAGGCTATTAAATAGCCGCTTTTGAAATGTATTTATAAAACAGCAAAGTGCGAAATTCCATGTAGTATAGAATAAGAGGTTGTTTAATAACTCAATTTAGCGCTAGAAATAAATGTATTAGTAGTAATTATAATCAATTAAGTCTTTTTCTTTTTCTTTTTCTGTTTAATTATACTCAATTTAGCTAATTCCAGTCTTTTTCAACTCCTAAATAAATCACCGGTTCTCTGAATTAGTTTACGAGATTGGACACGTTTCAAAGATAACAAAAACAAAACAAATGTCGCGTGAATGGGGGAAAATTTTCAACAAGCAAAGATCACACATGTCCAGGTTCATTTGAATCCAGATAATACCCTTTTATTTCTGTTAATCTCTCCCTGTCCAAGATTACATCTTCCTTCCTCCTCTGCTTTCCCATTCAACAATCTCAATATCTGTTATTCCGTCCAAATTCCCTTCTCATCCCTCCCATATAGAAATACAGAATACCCAATTCATTCTAGAGAGAGAAAGTACAGCTTTTGGGGAGAGAGAGAGAGAGAGAGAGAATGAAAGGGAGTTTGAAGAAACAAGAGCCTTACCACGTCATTCACAAGCTTCCTCCTGGTGACAGCCCGTATGTTAGAGCAAAACATGTCCAGGTACACTCAGGTGTATAACATTCTTGATCATTGTATATGTGTGTGTAGATCAAATAATTATGACCCATTTGCAGGTTATTGTGATCATAGTTTTCCTTGGAAATTGGTGAATCTTTGTGGATGTGTCTGAAACCTGAATCATTTTTATTGGAGAATTATTGGAATGATTGCACTGTTTATTTGTAGTTTCCAGGTTCTGTTTTCTGAATTCATTTTGCAGAGGACAGATAGAAAACTTGTTTGGATATGGTATTCGGGTAAGGTTGTTTTGGAAGATGAGATGGGTTTTTATTTTCAAAAGTTGTGTTTTTGGAAAACGACAATTTTGAGGTTGGAAGCTGCAATTGAACTTTGAGGTGTATGGGTTTTTCTGATTTTCTACTTACGTATGAGAGGCATCTATGCATATGATTGTGTATTAATGAATACGACAGATTTTGCCTTTTCACGAATATTAGATTTAATGAACTGATGGGCTTAACGAAAATGAGCAGTTACATGAATTTCCTTCTACACTTTCTGGTGAAGAATTGCTACAGAATGCTACTCTTTCTGGTGGGTTTGTGTGTCTTGTCACCCGTATGATCACCGGCTCGTAGGTGACTCAATGAGATGAGGCCAGCATTCTGATCAGGGTAGGGCTGATAAACAAGCCAAGCCAAAGCAACCGAGCCGTGAATTGTTCAATCTTGGATTAAAAACTTAACGAGCTTGAAAAATACGTTCTAACTTCAAACTTGGCTTGTTAATTAGGCCTGCTGATCCAAATGAGCTTTGATACATCAGCGTCGAGACATCAAGTTGTTATTGTTGTGCAGTTGTGGCCTTGGTTTTTTGATGTGTCAATTCTCGACATCAAGTTGTTATTGTTGTGCAGTTGTGGCCTTGGTTTTTTGATGTGTCAATTCTTTACTACTTTTTTTCTTGAGATTAAATTCTTTCCACCGTCGGTGGAAAATCCCACTTTTCCACCACCGTTTTTTTCGGTCCTACCGTGTGTTTATTGTTAATCTGAACCTTTCATCTTGTAGACCCCACATAATAGTGTATCCATGCAAAAAATAAACTTGATCGGACATCTATAGGAGTTTCAAAAATTGAATTTTGCTTTGTAAAATGGACAGTTTCTCTTTATTATCATTGATAGAAATTAGATCATCCATTTTATAAACCAAAATTCAAATTTTGATACATCTATCGACTTTCGATGAAGCTGATTTTTTGCATGACAATACTATACTGCGGGTCTTATAATATGAATGGTTCTGATTACAATAATAAATGCTCGGTGGGGCCCATAATGGGCGGTGGTGGAAAAGTGGGGTTTTACACTGGCGATGGATAGAATTTATTCTCTTTTTTCTTTGAACTAGGCCCTCTTTGGAGTATTTCTGCATCCACAAGCATTCCTATTTTTGTTTATGAAATACTAAATTCGGAAGCAACATGATGTAAAGACCGGATACCCCAACATCTATTCGCCGTGTTAATTGGGAGCTGTGAATGAGATGAAATCCATTCATTTAATAGACACAAAATTGTCTATTTGTGGAAAATGATGTGCATGATTTAGGGTAGATACAATGTATACCTTTTTTGTCCACTAGCCCTTGGAATTCCTATTTGTGCCTTAGTTTTTTTAAGGAAATTTAACTCATATTGTTAACCTGTTTTTTCAATGACGATAATGGTAGTGAAAGTTCTTGTTTCTTAATTCTCCTGATAAGTTAATTCTATTACTTCATGAGTTGCAACATTTTTCTCAAGTCCAACTCATTCCACCTTCTTCAGTTGAATTGAGTAGAGCCTGCTAGCTTCATCTGTATTTCTAAGTCCAAATTTCTAAGTCCAAATTTCCTTTTGGTGAATACTTTGGTTACGTATCTGTCTAGTTTTATAATACGTACTTTTCTGAATAGAGAAAAAATAGAATGAAAGGAGAGAGAGAAGATGGGAACAAATGAAGGACAACTTGGCCTATTTCTTCACAAATGAAGACTTCCTGTAATTGCTCATTTACAATCGTTAAGGACTTAACTTGGATTATATACAAGAAAAGATACAAACCAGCCACCCTATCATCCTACGAAACAGGAAGCTACTCTATCCACCACATAACTCCTCCCGCTATTATATCACCTAATTACATAATCTTATTGCCTTTGTAAATAAATGTATGCATGTTACAGTTTATTTTAGAAGATATACAAAACTGATGTTATAAACATCGACTCCAAATGAAGATGCTGTTATTAGGTATATTGTACTTGAAGTTTATGGTTCAATAACTAATATAGTGAAGTTACTAGTCACTCAAATTCTATTATTGCACATTGTACATAGTTCGAGGGTAATAAACTAGAAAACCTAACATCATGTTTGTTACAAGTTGTTTAAATAGTGTAGTGTCCTTTATTACATGGGGAGGTCCATTTGAAACCACATAGTTAAGCAAACCCAATTTTCCTCTCAAAAAGGCCAAACCATTTAAAGAATCAATTGAATTTGATCACGGGTCAGCCATAAGAATCATACCCCTTGATGGCCGATGCTAAAGTTGCCTTTCATGTTTACACCGTGAGAAGTAAACATATATCAGATGGCACGATCCTTGTTTAGGGAGTCACAATCATGGGCCCACCGAGAATTCATATATGGATTACACTACAATTGTTGTCAATGCATTGACCATTGTAGTTTGGCCTCATGGGCCTAGTTTGTGTGATACAAACCTCTATTTGACCTTGTAATACTCTTTGAATGTGCTTTGTAACTCTTATCTCATTTCTCGCTGAATAGAATATGACTCATTTTTCCTCCATGTGACTTCAGCTAGTTGAGAAGGATCCAGAAGCAGCCATAGTTTTGTTTTGGAAGGCGATAAATACTGGAGATAGGGTAGATAGTGCCCTTAAAGACATGGCAGTGGTCATGAAACAACAAGATCGGGCAGAAGAAGCAATTGAAGCTATTAAGTCCTTTAGGCACCAGTGCTCTAAGCAAGCCCAGGAATCACTTGACAATGTCCTTCTTGACTTATATAAGGTAAACACATACACAGACTATCAATCTTGAGAATAAGATATTTTCTCTCAAGTTTTTGTTTCCTTCATAGGGGATTTTGTACATGCATGGAAGTGGATAACTGTAGTGGGAAGTGATACTTTTCCTGCTGGCTGCTGCATATGCAAATATGTTGTGTTTTTAATCTTAAGAAATTGAGTAAATCTGTTTTCAGCCTTTCTTGGGTTACTTTTAGCTTTCTCATTTTTAAATGCATTTCAGGAAAGTGAATGATCTGATTTTGACTACATGTTTTCTGTAATGAAAATGTCTTCATTTGTTCAAGTGAAATTGTGTTCAACTGTTATTTAACTACTGAGTAAATCGAGTTTCCACCTTTCTTTCTTTTTGTTTGTCCTTTTTTATTTTTTACTGTTCTGAACAAGTAAATGATTTGGAGAAATTATCTAATTATGACTTACCTCTTTGGTGTAATCGAAATTCCTTCATCTGTTCACTTGAAATTGTGTGCAACTGCTACCGTGAACATGTTCCTGGTAATGGAATTTTACGAGGTTAGGTACTGCTTTTTCCTGATAAAACTCTAATGCTCGTTAGCTGGGAATCCGATTTTGTATCTTCTATTGGACCTAGTTTATTGGATTATAAGACAAAGCTACTATAATTTGGTTTCCACGGGTTTGCATAGCGCTGTAAGGAGATTCCTCATTTAAAAGACATCAGTAAGTTTCTAGCTTATAATCAGGGTCTTAACTAACAATATCGGGATTAAGGTGTTTAAATAGCCAATATTGACTTGAATTGCTCGATATATAAGTAACTTGGCATCAAAGGTTCATAATCCCGATACATAATGGCTGATATATTGTGCCAAGACCTGATGATGTTGCGTAGCAGTTTGGCTTGTTATCAGGAACACAAACCAAAAGAAAAAGAAAAGTAAGTTCAATACACCTAGTTTTTTCGATAAAGTAAGTTATCCATGTAACACATTCATGCGACGTTTTTCCCCCATCATTTTTTTTTTTTGGGTAAGTTTTTTTTTTTTTTCCCCATCGTTGTTCTCTCCTTTGAATGAATTCATATTCGGATTTGGCAGAAATGTGGGAAATTAGATGAGCAAATTGACTTGTTGAAGCAAAAGCTTAGGATGATTCACCAAGGAGAAGCTTTCAACGGAAAGCCCACCAAGACAGCTCGCTCGCACGGAAGGAAGTTCCAGGTCACTGTCAAGCAAGAGACTTCTAGGATACTGGTATTCATCTCATTCTTGAAAACCCCCGTGTTTTGGGGTTTTTTCTGTCATAAAAATCTTCAGAATCTACATGTCTGTTTTATCATCAAAAAAAGGATGTAGGTTTATCATCCTTGAATCACTTTGAATGAATAAAACAGACAGAAAGATATCTTTCTTTGAATTCTATACCCAACTATAAAAGCGGAAAATGTTCGTGCAGTAAGAGGAAAAAGACATAATATGCAGGAGTGATGCTTACCTCCTTTGCTCCTTTAACCTAGGATGGTAGTTATCTTAGTTGCACGAAGTGGGTGCGGGGGAATATAGAAGCTCCCAAGGTTGGGAGTGTGAAAGGAACGTGCACATATATTACGAAAATAATGTAGTATATTTTTAAAACCACAAGCATTTTAGGGAGTTAAAAATAGGGGCCAAGTCTACCTGAAGTCTAAGTAATGGGCTAGTGTTAGATTTATGGTTTTCTTTTCAAGATATCATGACTTGGGCTATATATATGAGCTAAATCGAAGACCAATTTAGCTAAGTAATAAATCAATGTTTTTCTATACCAGTATCATACAAAAGCTCCTATCTTCGTAAGGAGCGAGTTCCCTCAAGCTCCTTAGTTGGGAGCGCAAAATCGAGCTCCTGAGGTGGGAGCAGTGCCACTTTAGGAGCTCCCTGCAACTAAGGTAGTTATTCATGATCTAGGCTTGGAATTTGAGACCATGTTATTAATATATTTTCTATTCCTGCTTTTTCTTTCTCTCTTTATGCCCTTTTTTGGGGTAAAATTAACTATAAGGTTTAAGGAACTGTTTGATTGGCCGGATCAGACTTGGGATTCAATCACAACCATGGGAACTGCGCTTCCGGAATTTGGATTGGACAACCGATCATGCCAACCATTGGATACACGCCACACTACCTTAGAAACGTGGTGTTAACTATCCCCTTACAATTTTTTTGATAACGTAACTCAAGCATCCTGGCCATCTTTTGCGCACCTTAACTAATCCTGGGGGACCAATCCCACCGCCTACCTGCGGAGTTAGCAATGCTCTGTATGGACTAATACCCTTACTATTAGTAGCGTTGAATTACTCATCATATGTGATTGTACATATCCTTTCATTATTGGTCAGAACCATATTTTCTTGTTCGATGATTACAGGCCTACGAGGAAAGTTGAACCCAGGAGGAGAGCCATACATTCTTTTCCTATGATTACAAAGCAATAATGAAAGTCGAAACCTCGGAGGAGAGCCGTATTTTCTTTTCCTGTAAATGGGTAGTCTGAGTTTGCTCACTAGGAGCAAAATTATGCCCTGCTACTTGACAGCTGTAACCTATTTCAGGCTACTCAATAATTGTTTTCCTTTTCCTTCTTCTTTCTCTGTCAATCCTTCTCTGCATTATGACCGTCTTTATCCGGATTCTCTCTCTCTGAAATTGCAAGCAGATGTATGTAGACATCAAACTATTCTGTTGTATGGATGGCTTAAAGGAAATATGTGCAATCTGCTTCCAAACGAACCCTTTGTCATTGCCCTTGGTCCCTTCCACCTTTCCTGTTACTGTTCTAATTGAGCCTCTTGTATGCATTGAGTGCAGGGCAACTTGGGTTGGGCCTATATGCAACAAGCAAACTATGCAGCCGCGGAAATCGTGTACCGAAAAGCCCAGCAGATCGACCCTGAAGCCAACAAGGCCTGCAACTTGTGCATGTGTCTAATCAAACAAACCCAATACGCCGAGGCCCGATCCGTTCTTGAAGATATATTGCAAGGCAAGATTTCAGGTTCCGATGACCCGAAATCCAGAAACCGGGTCGAGGAACTGATGAAGGAACTAGAACCATGGGAATCTGCAGTGTCATCGTCTTCCAATCCTGCCAACCTGAGCTTATTAGAAGATAGCTTTCTTGATGGGCTTGACCAGTTGATGAACCAGTGGACCCCATTCAGATCAAAAAGACTTCCCATATTTGAGGAAATCTCCCCATACAGAGATCAATTGGCTTGTTGATCTCTCTCTCTCTCTCTCTTTTCCCCCTTACACCAATATTTGAGATTGTTCTTGTAAGTTACTCGCCAGTCCTCTCATGTTGGTATGTGAAAAAATAGCATGGCAGAGACATTGGCTTGGGAAGTAAATCAATGTGTCAAATGTATTGAGTGCAATGCTATGTCTGTTAATACCCAAAATACATCTGAAGTGGGAGTTGTAGTGTATCATAGGGAGGATATCTGTTGTGATTGTATCTAGATATATATAGCAAAGTCCTCAATAAATCCATTTAGTTGGATGCATCAAGGTGCATTTCTTTGTGCACTTGCATTGTTCCCCGAATAGAACTGTTTGATTAGTTGATTGTGGTTAGGGGTGCAAACGAGCCTAAAACTCCCTTAACGAACCGAGCCTTACTAATTCACTTAAAGAGCCTCTTTAAACGAACCGAGCCAATACAAGTAAGCCGAGCTTTTGAGTGTTGAGCTTGGCTCGTTAAACGAGCCTAAAACCCTAGCTCGAGCCCAGCTTTCTTTGAATTGAATCTATTGGAGAAAACAAAATGAAACTTGCTTTGCAGGTGCTTGGGGCTCACCCATTCCTTGATCTTGTCTTAACTATTCTTGTTTATTATTAGGTACATAAATATTTTTAGGTACTAAACTCCACCTTGCACTGACAACCACTGCTTTGTGCAGTTGGTAAGTTATTGTCTCCTCTTTGTGGAAGGTCTTGGGTTCGAGTCCCACAGGGGACAGGCCCTTTGGGGGGCCAGTGCTATAGATAGTCTCTGAACTCTCCATGCTAACCCTAACCCGCTGATGTATATCGCCTAAAAAAAAAACTCCACCTCGCTAGATAGTCTCTGAACTCTCCGTGCTAACCCTAACCCGCTGATATATATCGCCTAAAAAAAAAACTCCACCTTGCACTAACGACGTTTCAAACCTCCCTCATGTTGATATTAACGTCGTGCCCACAACCACTATCCTATCTCAGCCTCTTGATCCAGTCATTCATCTCGGCACGGACTGCTCAGATCGAATCTGAGCACATACAAATTTGAATCGTTCATTGCTCAGTTAAGATCCAAATTGTCGATTACCGGGATGAGCCGATCCTGCCGCTCTGCACCGCTTTTACAGGGAGATGCTGCCATTCCGATGAACATATGGTTGCTCATTGAGAGAAATCTCTTATTATCTGGTCCTAGTATGCTCCCAATTCTTACGTTGTGTCAAGGGTGTGACGAATCCAAAACTCCTAACAGTGGATGCCTTTTCGAAAGTCCCCTGCCCTTACGCCTCGGGTGGCGTTCCGCTAAGGAATTTTTGGGCATTTTTCGTTTGTTATTCAAATTTTTTTTGGGTGTATTAGTTTTGCGACAAACACAAAACCCAAATATGACTTCGACCCAAACATTTTTGGAAATATCCAAGATAAAACCCAAAAATCCAAAAAGTCAACTTTATCTTTGGATATTTCAAAAAATATTTAGGTAAAAGCCAAACTAATTTTTTACTTTTCCGATTCGTCTTGATGAGACGAATCAGAGAACCACAAAAGTTAGGCTCAAAAGTAACAAACACGCCAAAAAAAAATTGAATAAACAATCCCAAAAATCTAAGCAGAACGGCGCCTCACTTGCCGTTCCCCAATCGAATATATTGACTTCATGGATTTCAAGATTTGATTGTCATATAAGATTTGTAGGTGAGAAGAAAAGATACAGATTTTTAAAAGGTAAATGATATACGCGGTCATCCACGTAATCCTCGTTAAGGTTCCAACAAATGTCACTGTCAACGCGTAAAAACATAACCTAGCACAAAAAAAATTCCATTACCAAAGATGAGAAAGAGAAACTCCTGCACTATCTCTAAACACCCAATTCGAATTTCAGGGCCTTCAAAAGGGCTGAGAGAGAAGGAAGGTGTGTACCCCTAGAGATAGAAATTTGTAAGCACGACATCAAGAGCAAGACGGAGAACCAATCGAGCAGGACAATCTTTTTTTTTTGAGCAGGACAATCTTGATCAAACACATTTGAAGCCATGGCATATGGACAGAAAAATGACGAGAATCAGCACAATGATAATGCTGAAAACGATCAATTTTATTTTCATGTTCTGGTACCACATCTTCCTCCTTATCTGTGTCCCCTGCTGCCTGAAATCTTGCGCCTGACACGAAATACAAATCAATTCAACGAGGGGAGAACTAAATCACGTCAACTTCAAGTGCATCAAATGTGCATGAAAGTGGGAAAAAGAAAAATACGAAAACCAGAGCAAGGGACTGGAGTCCATAGTTGTACTTACTTTCTACCCAAATTATTTTCCAATTCAACAAATAAGACATATTTACACAGGTGCACAGAGAGGGGGAGGGGAGGTCACCATTCTGGTTGTTTTAATTACAGGCAAAGGAAAGTGGCCTCCATTGATCTCCACATAAGTTTTGGTGAGCTCTTAGAAATACAACACTGCCCTCCATGTCAGAGATGCCAGCTGGAGGTGTTTAACTGCTAAAAGAACACAAGCCTTGCATTTTCGTCTTTTTCCGTAATATAAATGTAATATCAACCAACACCAAAACAACCTTTCCTAGGGCTTCTAATGAGGTGTCCAGCAACTCTCTCTGTGACTCTTTATTCATATAAACACCCAAATCTTCTAACATCCCTACCAAAAAATGTCCCGAGATTTGCAGACATTTGATACCAGCAAACAAATATAATACGAGTATTATCCGTCTTGAACCAGTAACTTCCTCTATTAATAGACCAAGATTGGAGAATTACCATCCCTATGACAAATTTCATCATATCCAGCAATCATTCCTGCAACCTTATTATTGTCAAGCCATCATGGCCGTTTTACATGCACAATCATCACCACCCTTGCACCCACAGTTAGGAAACCATCATGAAGCCCTACAACTAATCGTTTCTCACCAACTCTTTCAATGTTGTATCAGTGATTCAGTCCCAAGTCCCAACCATTTAACCATCAGCAATCCAGGAGCAAAACCAACCAGCAACATAATTTCCTAGGCATAGTGAGGCCTCAATGGTGTATGAGCTACGCATTCAATGGTGATTCGAGAGGGTGGGAAATAAATGGGATGGGGGAGAGGAAAGGAGGGGATGGGATGAGGCTAAAAGTCTCACAAAGACGCAGTTTGCTACAGCACTGAAGATTGATGATAAAAGTTGCAGTGCTAGAGAGTTTATCAGCGAGAGGGAGCTATACGCTGATGTATCAAGTCAAGTTGGCCCACTTTTTATTGATTACTGGCACAACTAAGGTCAAAAGACTCAAAACGGATATCTTTATCAACGACAATTAGTCCGAACACAAATGAAATTATGGCATCATTCGCATGTCTATCCTCACCAAGGCTCAATGATGGCAAAGCTGGAATTTTGGCGCAACAATTAAAGCTGAAGGGCTGAGCAGTTTACATTCCAAAACATCAATGGGTTGTGTTAATTAACTTCTTTTTCGTCACACTGATTTAGCTTTCCATTTAAACACCTATTTGCATTGGCCATTCAAGATAACCACTCACATTCCGCACAACACTACTCCCACGGCTTAGGTCATGCAATATTCCAACTAAAGATATCCTGCAGTCAAATTTTACAAGACAAAATGTACCCAAATTGTTTAAGGCTTACCTGAGAGCGAAGGTTCTCTGTTTTATCTACCAGCAGCTCAATCTTCTCTCCACGGTCAAGAACCTGCACAAAGAACAAATTTCTTCAACTCAAACGTTCCAATATATCAAGCAAGAAAAATACATAGGTTTTAAATATTTTTGCACCCATCAACTCCCACAATGTCAGAATCTATAGTTATCAGCTTATCACTCTCTACATATCAAGCATCAGAAAGAACGATATCAGAATCTATAGTTATCAGCTAATCACTATCCACATATCAAGCATCAGAAAGAAGCATATGCAGACGCATCAGAAACCATAAAATTGCATTAAGATCCGCACAATGTCTAGTGATTACTGGCAGATCCGGATATTCTTCTTCATCCGGTCCTAAAGCCTGCACCCATTGCCTTTATGGCCTTATTCACAGCCTTACGAATGATAAGGAATAAACACCATGGTTGCAACCAAAGATTCTAAGGAAATAGACGCCAAAAATTTATATTACAGAAATTCACAACTTTTTCTTATTAAAGAAGCACAAATTTTAAAACAATAGTGAATATCATTAGTGTCTCCGCTTGGAAAGCAATAATAAATGATCAGAAATCAAATAGTTGGATACTGACAATTAGATTTTCATACGCAAAGCCAAAAGTAAACCTTTCGCTCTGATTTTTACATCCATGTCACAATAAAATGATAAGTGAGATAACAAACCCATGTATTCATCACCTATTATGTCTTTTAGTCCTAACATTCTACTCTAGAATCTAGATCACATAATGTAAACTTGATGTTCAAAAGACAAAAACTAAAAGGTAAAATGAACAAAGAAACGTACAAAATGACACAAATTAGAATTAAGAGACAACCCCAGAGCAAAACCTCTTTACCTTCTCAATGTTTTCCATCATCACTCCCTTGACTTCAGAAACTTGGGCCTTAACCTTTGCAAGCTTGCTTATCTCCTCCGGATGATCCACGCAGTACTGCATCTGCTCTTTTAATTTAGGCCTTCAACGTCAGGAGAAAAAAGGTCACGTGCTACGAAAAAAATCAGAAAGGTGCTTGCTCTCAAGAAAGACAAGGAAAAATACCCAAACTCCTTGTTCAGGCTCTTGGCAACAGCAGTTGCAGCTTTTCCTCCAGCATATCTCTTGTTGAAATCATCCTTAACTCGCTCTAGAAAGGCAATGGGAATTTGTCTGCCAGCAGACTCAACCGCGACAACACAGTAGGCTAAAATGCCAAACACGAACTAACAAAATTAATGACATATAAAGTAAAATGTGGTATGAGAAGTATTGAAACAGAAAAACGTGAAACATTGTAGCCAATCTAAACCACCAAAACTGGCCATAGATTGCCTAAACTAAAACAGATCTGAAAACTTAAGCTTACAGAGAACAACAAGAAGTTTGAGAGTGAAACATACAGAAAGAGAACTGCAGATATCATTGCCGAATTAAATTGTTGGGATAGGATTGGTTATCCATAGGACCCAATTATCGCACATTCGTCTAAATCACTAAATGTCTATTTGCCATATGTATTTTGTTAGGAAACAGGGAATCTAAAGTCCAAAATTCTCGACTACGCAGATCATCTTGTCCCGTGAAAATCTTAAGCAAGAGTTAATGCAAAAGAATTGGGGAGCACTTATTTTGTCTTAGCAGAATGTTAAAGTAAATAGGAAGGAGTTAATGACTTAATGCACAAACTTTAGGAGCACTTATTGTTTCCAGTAATAAATCGCATATACATACCAAATCAATAGAACTGATGCTATTTTGTAGATATCAACAAAGTAGTATCTGAATGTCTCAGAATCCTATTACAAAAAATAAATAAAAGAGGGTCACTAAGAAAACTTTCCAAAACTTAGGGACATTACATTTATACCCCCAAGTACTGAAAAATTAAGGGTATCATTTTTTTTGGAAGATTTAAGAAATTTCCCACACTTAGCTCTGTGATTGGCTAAGGAAGATCTTGCAATTGTTTTCCTCGTTACACGGCTCTTTCCTAGATTCCTTGTTCGCCCATTTGAGACAGAAAAAGTGGTTAGAAGGGCACGGAATCCTGAGTTCTTTCGAGTCATTCTGACCTTGTTTTGAAGGACTGCTGGAACAATTGGGTTTACAGAGTCAGAGGAGTCCCCCATCAATTTATTTTCCTACACTTACTGAAGGGTTCTTCACTTTCTCGCTGTTCTAGTCAAGATTCCTTCTTTTACAAAAAGCTGTAACTCCTTATCGGATTACAAGCGGAAGTGAAAAGTCATACTATAGCACTTTAACAAGCTTAGAATCCATTTCGACCACAAGTATGTGATTAGGAAACGAAGGAGTACATCACAGCAGATGAATATTTATGAGCATGATATCACAAAAAATACACTTTTATCACATCGCACTTCGAAAATGGGAAATCACAAATTTTCTGCTCAGGCACCAAAGAGGACATAAAAGCATGCCATTTATTGGTTCCTAAATAGGAAAAATGGGACGCAAGCAAGGTAAGTTACAAGCTTTAGTTTATCACAGTTCATTGGGTAAGGAAATTGAATTATAGGAATAAAAATAGGCAAATCAAAGAAGCCTAATCTCAAGTGCCTCATAAAATCTTTCCCGTCTCACAGCTCGTCACTATGCATAAGATAATCACTCAATAAAAACACAGGATGACCCCTGGAAACATCATAGACTCGTCTCAAAATTTAAATCACAATTCCAACACAGTAACACTGCAACAGCATTTGTTGATCAGCACAACTTCTGCTTAAGCCTTCTACTTGTATTTCATTTGATAGAGTTCTTGCCATGGGCTCCTCCAGTCCTCCACAAATATATTTAGACCATACAAGCATAAGAAGTATGAAAAAAAATGAAAATCATAAGAAGTAATCTATCAGAACTCATAGCAGATGGCAGCAGAACAAACAAAAGCAAGCAACCACCTCCACCTACAATTCTATCATTTTGTCCTTCATAAGCCTTGATTTCTGATCTCATATACTATTGGTCATTTTTGGTGCAAAGAATTACCGTTTTATCTGCAACACATACTAAACTAACTCTTTTATTGTTCCTCTGCGAATGACTCATGTAGACAACTTCTTGCGGCTAATGAAGCCAATACTCTCATCTTCCAATTAATTCGTAGAGAATCCCTACAGAGCTATTATTACTGCAACAAACAAACAAGACCCCATAGCGGAATTTATTTGACTGCGTGTTTTATTTCCCGAATTAGAGAGTCTGACTGGTTCTAATTAATTGATCCTATCATTAGTAAAAGAGAATGTGTCGTCATGATATAACACGGTTCTACTTCTTCAGATATTTATTGTAGTATCTGCAACACCAATCTTAGGATTCGCCCACAAGGTTCATCGGTTCATCCATACATCCAAGAACGGTGTCAGCGCCTAAGATCAAGCCAAAAGGCATAGTAGATATAAATGATCTTATTCAGCGTACGGGGAAACACACCATAAGGACAAAAAGACGTGATCCAAACAACTTAAATGCTTATACGATCAAAATGTTTCAAATCATAACCAAATGGGGTTAGCTCAGTTGGCCACCCTTGTACACTTCCATACGGGTGGTCACCGGTCAATCCTTGCCCAAAGCAAAGATTTGATTATTTCCTGCCCTGTATGGGGATTATTTGTATGGTTACATGTTCAAAAATTCAAATCGTACAACAACCTACGGATCAAAACAGCTTTACCAACATCAATTTCATCACCACAAATAACTCAACAAACGGATCACATCCAATAAAAACGACGAAATTAGGTCAAATCTAATCTAACAGAGGTAAGACTCACTGAATCCGTTTTCAACGAGGTAGTTGAAGGTATGCCCGTCGCAATTGTAGGTGAACTTGTTGTTGGTGGCTGGGAGCTTCTGGAGGCACTGGGATGCGATGCCGGTGAAATTCCCCGTGAACTCGGTGTACTCGGCGAGGACCACCGTTCCTCTGGCCACGAAGCTGTAGATCAGCGACTGCTGGCCCATTTCTTCCCTCTGCTTTTCGTACAGCGAAAACCCAAACCCTAGACAAAGGGAAGAGAGAGAGAGAGAGAGAGAGGGGATTGGGAAATGGAAACGATCGGATCGAAGGGAGAGGGGCCGGGAGGGTTTATATGTGGGGAAGGAATGATCGGCGAGGGTCGTCTGTGGCTGCAGTTCTGTTTGAAAAAATGTTGGCTTATAATTTTGAGAGATTCTGACAAGACAGAACGGAGAGAGAAATAGAGAGAGAGAGAGGAGAGAGAGAGATGGGGATGTGTTTGGTCAATGGAATGGAAGGATCTAATTTTTGGGGTTTGAGAAAAGTATTGGAATTGTCTGCTCTGCCTACAACGACTCGACTCCACTCACACGGTTTTTTTGAATTTTCTGTACTGCAAGCAGGACCCGGGGGAAAATTTTTCAGTGCCGAGCAGGTACCACGTGGTGCCCGCTCGCGCATCCGAGACGTTTATTGCGTGTTTGAACGGCTCAGATTTGGAGAGAAAAAAAGGAGAGAGAAAGTGTTGAGGTGAGAGGAGAGGAGAGAGAGGGTTTCAATCCGAGCCGTCCAAAAGTATATCGGACGGCTCAGATGCGCCGAGCGGGTACCGCGTCAGCAATACCCACTCGGCACTGAAAAACTCCTCGGACCCGGGAATTGTTTTTTGTAACAGCCTGTTTTTCTCTTTTTATAACAGCCTGTTTTTCTCTTTTTATACTCCTACAAAAATGCTAGGTACCCAAAAAAAAAAATACATCCCGAAATTATCCCGAATTATTTATGACCGTCAATATACTCTTATTAGTGGTAATAAATACATGTTCGGGGTGATTTCGGGATACATTTTCCGGGGTACCTAGTATTGTTGTTTTAAATATTAATATTACTAGTACCAAAAATATATATTTTATGTGACACCGAATTTCACAGAAACAATATGTGTGTGTCACACATAATTTGAACTGGGTTAGAGCATCTCTAACCCTTATTACTAAAAATTGGAATAACAACTTCATTTTGATATAAAATGCGTTAATGGGCAAACTGGATGTAAGCACAAATTTGAGTAAAAATTTCATTACCTGCATTGTTGTGAATATGGAATGGGAGAAATATGCTTTTAAAATTTGAGTAAACTCAATTTTATATAGGTTTGAGTAAAAGGCTGAATAGGTTTTTTTTTGGAGGTTTTACTAAAATTTTGAGCTTGAGTAAAAAAAGAAGAAGGACGAAGGGGGTTGTGGCCTTGTGGGTCTTGCCTAGCCACTCCACCCACCTTCACGAGTGTGATTGATGAGTCCGGCCTTGCAATCTGATTTCAAGCGACTTTTCTTTTTTCTTTTTCTTTTTATTTTGTTTTATTTGTTGTATTTTGTTTCATTATTTTAGGTGTACTGTACTTTATTTTGATATTAGTAATATAATTGGAATGATCTTGCTTGTCAAGAATAAAGTTCGAAGATGCTTAGAGCATCATCTTTGGTCATTGGCCATCTCTAGAGGGTGAGATTGGACAAAATATTTACGAACTTTCTTTCACGGTCTTTTTGTTGTTGTTGTTTCTTAATTCTTACAAGATTAGAGTATTATTTTTACATCATATTTTACGTCTCAATGAGAGAAATTGTAAAAGTATTAAAACATGAACTAAAGTTAAAAAAACTTCATATAATATGTCCGATAATATAATAAAAACGGCTGGCATCACGACAAACCCAAAAGGTTAGAGTCATTACTTGGAATCACGTCTCATAAAGAAAACAAAACAAAAAAAACAAAAAAAAAAAGACCTCCAAAGTCCAACGACTATTTCCAAGTTAAAAATGATAACAAATGATCTTATCACTTTACAACTCAAGTTAATTTCGCGCAAGAAATGGTATAGTCATTGATTTTCACATGAGCATTACCTTGTTATCTTTTACTAGTTCATATCAGTGATATCACCATGAAATGATTCAAGGGATCAATTACTTCTTGTTGGTGCTGCACAGTGAGGAGCACAGCATTGAGCCGTCGGATCGTGCATCCGACGATTCGGATCTCATCTCGGCAACTAACGATCGAGAGTCGTTCATTACCGATATGAGATCCGAACCATTGGATACACAATCCAACGGCTCGAAGGTGCATAGAATGGTGCTGCGCACACTACTGCACAGCACCATCTCCTAATTCGTTGTTTTGAATTGGGGGTTAAGAAATGGAGTAACTTCGGCGGCTTTACATCACTTGAAAGGGCTTCATTAGAGCAATTTTGTCACATTTGCATAAATGACGCTGGGCATGCAATGGCAGCTTTACTACCAATTGAGAGGGTTCACACAAACGCACTAAGATTTTGTATTTTTTAATCATATTAGTAAATTTTTATTTAATATTGTCGGCACATTTCTTAAGCTGGCGTGGACTCTTGGTTATCAAAAAAAATATTGTTGGCACTGGATTATTCATACGTAGTCAAAGTAGATAAAAAAAATCACTTAAACTTGTGAATAAGAAGATGATATAGCTCAACAGAATAAAATAAATTAAACCCAATAAATTTTCAACCAAATATAAATATGTTTGTTTCCAAGAGTTTTGTAAACAAAAATTGTTATTCACATTTTTATCCTCGCTGAACTAAAATTATGGAACTGCCCCTAGTAGCAAGCCAAAATAGTTTTATCTAGGGTGAAAAGGGATCAAATTGTTGCAAGATGTTCGTAATTTAGTACTGTCGAAGAATCATGTGACATTATTTACGTGGTACTCTCGACAAATTAAGTTGTGTCAATTTAGCCAAAGCCGATGAGAACTAATTTTTTTTTTTTACGTGAATGAGAGAGGGAGAAGTGATCCACCTGGTGCATAGTGTCATTTTTCACATATCAAAAGCACCACGAGACCATGTCATTTTTTTTTTGTTGGTAATGAAGAGTAATCTCCGGACCAACTTGCGTACATCACAGGACTTGTGACACCCCGCTTTCCGATGGCCGGCGGTACTGCAGGATGGCAGGCTCCGTCCGGATGGGAAGGGGGGGCAAGTTATAGTTTATAAGAAAAGATACCTCCTACTTGTACAAGGCCTTTTAAAGCCGTGAGGGCGGGCCAAAGCGCATAGGAACTTCGCAGTAGGACGTTGCACAACCCTAAGGAGGGTAGATTGTGACACCCCGCTTTCCGATGGCCGGCGGTACTGCAGGATGGCAGGCTCCGTCCGGATGGGAAGGGGGGGCAAGTTATAGTTTATAAGAAAAGATACCTCCTACTTGTACAAGACCTTTTAAAGCTGTGAGGGCGGGCCAAAGCGCATAGGAACTTCGCAGTTAAGCGTGCTCATCCTGGGGTAATCCTAGGATGGGTGACCTACTGGGAAGTCTATGGGCTTTGGGCATTTAAAGCGGACAATATTGTACAAAGATGGAGCGGGTCGTTACAGGACTAATCTCTTCAGCCTTCCACCAGCCTTTGCTAACCCAAAGGGTTTTTATGCATGAGATGGCCTCAAAGGCTTTTCGCAGTGCATGAGAATCGAATCTGGGACCTCGGAATGATAAACCCCTACTTCATGATTGCCCAATAATTTTTCCTTAGAAGTGTAACTTGTCCGGAATACCCCGGAGTATCAATTAATGGATTCAATTCCTGTCAGTATTATTTTGTTCCCCTTAACTTTCCACTTCAATAATTCGATTTGTTCATTTTGTAAGAATTTGACTCCATTATAGGATTTCGTAAGAAACCCTAAACCCAAGATCTTATGTCAAACCATTGAAAAAAATAATACCGAATGCGTACTTGTCGCCATGGATAATGAAAAACTTCAGTATGTGGTTATTCATTTTCCATCTCCAAAACCCTTCTCTTGATCTTGACTTTAGTCTCATACCCAATTGGATGGTATGATAAAAGAGGCCAGGGTTTGGAGTGGGGACCTTGGCCACATATTTATAAGTTCTATTCCCATCATAGCTCATCACAATAGATGCAATCATATTGGGCCCTTTTAATTGGTCTCTACATATAAAATAAGCCTGCACCACTTAAACACACGTGATATGACCCAAATACGTGCTACCCGGTCACATTAATTAAACGATCACAACTAAATGGGTAATACCGACATCACTCAAGTATTATTCGACAACATACAATGTTTAATTTTATGATCTATGTAGACTCACCAACAAAAAATTACTAACACATTGACTTTTTTTAAATGAGAACAAGAGGGTAATTCCACATAACAACTCACCTAGGCAATTGCTGACTAGGGTAACACATTAACCTTCATTCTTGGAGAAAACAAGGTAAATTAGGTACTGATAATCAGTACCTTAGTCGATTCATTCAACTATCAGTTCAAAATTCATTTGACTAGATGTCTAACCAAGACAGGTGTTATTCGATCAAGTACAACAGAATTCTAGTAGAATATAAACATCGTTTTCTCGACAATTTTGTGTTTTTTTTTTCCGATAAAAAAACATTTGTTTTCTCGACTTTTGACTTGTTTTAAAATAATCACCTTTGCCCGTTTCAATTCTACAAAATTTCATTTATTGAATTTGAGATGTCTTAAAATAAAGCAGCTTTTTTGGAATTTTCTCATTTTAATATTTTTTTTAATATTCTTATCAAGATTTTACCGCGCAAGTCCCTCTCCACCAAAGAATTGATAAGATAAGAGAATTACTCCATATATAGTACTCATTTCGTTCCCATTCTTTTGTCCCTCGTCCTATCTTAATTGGATAAAAAACTTAATTAGTATGGAGTACAACTTTTAATTGGTAAAATACTGTTTATATGCAATATGGATCTTGTTTGATAGATTCCAATGAACTCTTTTAAACGATATTTTCAAAATCACCTCAAAGCTTATTGCAAGTTATAATCAAGATTGCTGATTTTGCCACTTCCTTTTTTGTTATCGCCACTCCCTCACAAGTGTATTTTTTGTGCAAAAATACATTTGCAAAGGAGTGGCGTTAACAAAAAATGGAGTGACAAAATCATTTCCCATAACAGAAAATTGGGCTAAGGTCCAAAACAATGGGTCCGAGAAGGCATGTAGTCCAGCTTAAATTTTTGTACAGTGTCAGATCCATCAAGGCGTTTTTTCTAGAGTCTAAGGTCCACGAATTGACAAAACTACCCTTCTTTATTTAACCTTTACTATTTGTCTCTCTCTGTCCCTTTCTTCTGCGATTCAGCCCCATGAACGCCAGTGGCAACGCGATGGTCGATTCAAGCACGGTGGATGTTTCAGAACAGTTTCGATCGGGTCGCCAGACTTCAAAATAGTTAGTAGAAGGTGCTATGGAATTGAGAAGAAGTTGTTTTGTACAAATTAAGAAAGATCGGTGGGTGTTGAAGGCATTTTGGTGGTCGCCGGAAGTTAAATGGTCTCCGTCGAGGCTAGTCGGCAATTGGTAGTGGTTGATTTCCATGATTTGTGCGACCCCATGGATCTTCTGCTCTTCACGGCGAGTCGCACTTCTTCAAAGCCAAACTCATTTCTGACATTTACTCCTTTTCCTCAGACTTGAGATAAAGATGGAGGGGTTTTGGAATTTTGTGGGTGGGTGAACAGTGCAATAATGATCCAAAAGGAAAGAAAAAAAGTACGAAGTATAACTTTTTAGAGATACATACTACTGTTTTTAGAGAGATCGTTCAACTACTGCTATAATATCGAGTGCAATGTTATTTTAATTCTTTATGAGTAATATGTTGAATTTTTTGGGTAATAAAGAAAATAGATTGGACAAATAACCATATTTATTAATTTTATTGGGAATAGAGATGATTATATAAAGCACTCAGATAACGTTATTTGTTGATCATTTTGGGATAATATAGTTTAAATTAGACAAATAACCACATATGTTACTTTATTTTCTATTAGTGGGTGCAGTTTTTGCATTGATAACCTTATATGTTGATTTTTTGACAGAGTATAAAGTTTACAGATAATTATATATGTTGACATTATTGCTATTTGGAATAATAAAGAGTATAAATTCGGATAGATAACCATATCTTTTAATTTTATTGAATTTGTAAAGTGTATAAATTTGCATGGATAACCTTATCTTTTGGGAATGAGAGAGCTTTTTTGTTGGCTTTATAGCAATTATACCCATGGAGTTAGTATCCATATCATATTTCATACGAGGATAGTGGTAATGAACAATCTTACTTTCATGTCATCAACTATTTTGTACTGATATAGTTTTTTGGTTCTTTTCTAGAAGATACAAATATTTGACTTGCATAAATAACGTAATCTATTTTTTTTCCTATTTTGGAGAGAAAAAATAGACATATAAAGTTATTTGTATGTTTTGTGTGACACATATAACGTTATCTGTTTATTTTTATTTGTGTTATTACGATGACAAAGTAACACATATAATGGTATTGTTTGTTCTATGTCGCACACATAACGTTATCTATTTGTTCTATGTCACACATATTTGTGTTATTAGATAGATAACCGTATTTATTGATTTTATTACGATTATACATAGCACATAACCTTATGTGTTGATCGATCTTTTAAAATAATACGAAGTATAAATTTAGACAAATAACCATATTTGTTGGTTATATTACCACCTACTACTTCGTAAAAGATAACCTTATCTTTTGGTCATTTTTGAAATAATACATAGTATTGATTTGGATAAATAATCATATTTGTTGGTTTTATTTCGATTTAGGATTAAAGAGAGGATAATTAACTTTTTTTGTTTCGGACAACAAAGAGTATGAAAAATGGACAAATAACCATATCTGTTGGAGAAAAACTATACAAATTGATTTGTATTTTAGTTTGGTGTCACACATAAACAACTTGGATATAAATTTTGTCTGAAGTCCAAAAATTAGGAGATATCGACCTATTTAGCCTGGGTTAACTATTCTCTTAAGGGCTCTGTCCAAATCACGAAGAATTACTAATACTACAGATTTTTCAGTTTTCCACTCATGCTTAATGCTAATCAGTAATCACCAAATATGAGTTCTTTTTCAGGTTTACTTTTATAAGCCCAAATTCAATCTAAATGTGGGACACACCTAGCACCTCTGTGTCCAACGGAGAAGAATTTGTAGTTCACTTTAAAACAAGGAAAATTCCGGCCGAACACCCCCAGCTGCCTTCTTTCCCCTGTATATCTACATCTCAAATCGTGGGCGTCAAAGCTTCGAGGAGGAGATGCGAGACCTCAGCTTCGAGAGAGCTTGATTGTCACCCGCGCCGGCCCTAGCTTCAGATCCGAGAGAGAGAAGACCGACGTCTCGTCGGAGAAGAAGGCAACCACCGACAAGACTGCTTGATTGGCGCTCCGACGACCTCGATCTCATCAGTACCAGCGGTTAGCGCTCCTCCTCCACCCTGATAAGAACCAATTTACCTTCGCCTTCGCTGCATTCCGCCTCGTCGTCGATCATGAGCGGTTTTGAATGGCTCCGTCTGATTTGAGGGTACTATAGCAGTGGGACAAAATGTATTATTTTGACTGGTTTCTCCTTCTGTTTTTTCATGAGGGTATTTTTGGAAGGTGGAAGCCAAATGTCCTAGGGCCTGTACAAAAAAAATTGATGTCCTTATTATGGTATAAACCCCTATACTATGGACTCCTGGCCAAAGCTCCCTTCCCATAATCAATTGAAAAGTAACACGGACTCCCAAAAAGGACTAAAGAATTGGGACGGAAGGAGTAGTTTTTTAGGTCTTTTCAAGTCATTTTTTACAAAAGTACTAAAATTTTGAACAAAAAAATTTTAAAAAAATCATTAAAGGCAAAAATAAAATCTCTAGAAAACCATTAAATTTGATTATCCAAAGAGAAAACGTTGTTAGTTTTGGTTATCTAAAGACCAAAATTTAGTTATTGGTTTAGGAATTTGCTAAGTTTGGTTATACCATTGTGATCTACATGTTTTAGATCAACATTACTAACTTTAGAAATATTGTAGTTTTGATTAGGACATTGGAGATACTCTTATAGAAGTCTTATTCATTTCATTTTAGAGGAAGTTTCATCAAATCAATCCCTGTCCTTCCCATTGTTAACATTCAATCCGTGTTCCAAAATGGACAAAAAAACAAGACGGGTTTTTGGAATCTTTTTCATGTCTTATAAGAACTTTTTAAATATTGTAGTTTTGATTAGGACATTGGAGATACTCTTATAGAAGTCTTATTCATTTCATTTTAGAGGAAGTTTCATCAAATCAATCCCTGTCCTTCCCATTGTTAATATTCAATCCGTGTTCCAAAATGGACAAAAAACCAAGACGGGTTTTTGGAATCTTTTTTCTTGTCTTATAAGAACTTTTTTAAACTTTGATCTATATATGTATTATTTTTTTTATTGTTCTCCTCGG
This sequence comes from Rhododendron griersonianum, assembly GCA_018127125.1. NCBI lineage: Eukaryota > Viridiplantae > Streptophyta > Magnoliopsida > Ericales > Ericaceae > Rhododendron > Rhododendron griersonianum. The sequence continues at coordinate 12,332,996 of CM030796.1, forward strand.
GACCAACAATGTGATGCATTTTTCAAAAAAAAAAAAAAAACAATGTGATGCATAACTGTGACCAAAATCTAGCAAGAATTTTTTTAAAATAATAATAAAAATTGTGCAAAAAAATTGAAAAAAAGTAAGGCCAAACGCGGGGCGACCAAAATCTAGCAATAATTTTTAAAAATAATAATAAAAATTGTGCCAAAAAATTGAAAAAAAGTGAGGCCAAACGGGGGGTGGGGGGTTTGCCTGCCTTAAGTACTGCACGACCTTGACCCCGACCGTGTAATTCTTGGGTGTTCTCGTCTCTGCTCTAGCCTGCAATAAATAAGAAAAACAATAAACATAAACTAAAATATCCCGTACTCTGTAGAAGAAAGTAATTATATATGTGGTGGTATTTTAGCATCATATTGATAATATAAAGGTAAAAAAAGAGAGAATATTTTTAGTATCGTGATAACAATATTATGATTTTCAAGCGTAATGATAACTGTTTTCGGGTACAAATAACTTCACCTTTTTTTTTAAATAGTTCGGGGTGGGTAGGGTAATTTAAACCTGAACCCCATCCCGATCAAGTTTATTAAACTTTTTCTCGATTCACCTGGTATCCAAAATTGAGAGGGATGATAGGGTCCATGAAAAAGATTGATAGAAACACTTTTTCATGTACCCTTTCATGGATCTAACACTTTTGTCCAAAAAATTGATGAAAGCCCGGCGGGCAGGAGTTACTCATTCCGTTCCAAAATAAGTGTTCGGTTTGCAAAACATGAACTTTAAAAAATACGGATTTTTCAAGAAAAAATCAAACTTTTTTCAATAATTTACTAGATATGCTTGAGTTCTTTTTTCTTGTAAAAAATGTATTATTTTCAAGTCCTCGTTTTGCGGATCGGACACTTATTTTGGGACGGAGGTAGTAAGGCTCCGTTCCGGAAACTTTCTTAAAAAATAAGTACTTATTTTGTAATATCTTATTCGAAAATAATAAGGGCCATTCCACAAAATTCAAATACAAAGTTTACTTCACATTTTCAAACTCAAAAATAATGTAAATGAAAAAAAGAATTTTTTTCCGCACCGTATTAAATATCTCAATGAGATCTATCAAATAAGATCCATAGTGATAAGAAAATTATTTGCGTAAACACATGATTTTTGAGTTTGAAGTTGCCGTATACAAAAAATAAGACTGTTGCTATGAGAATGGGCGCCGGCGGAGGGAAATCGTACCGACGGCCGCGCCAGGCCGTCTCCGGCCACCGGACGGCCGATCCGAGCCGTCCAAAAATTCTAAAAAAAAAACCAAGGGGTCCCACGCAGGAATCAACGGCATCCGAGGTGTGTAGGGTGCTTGATCCGAGCACCCCTTTTCCGTGTATGTGGATCGGTCGTCCGGTGGCCGGAGACGGCCCGGTGTGGCCGTCGGTACGATTTCCCTCCCCGGCCGGTTGGTACCTATACAAATTCTTTCAAAATAAGTAGGAGTCTTCTTATTTTCCAGAACAACCCTTCTTATTCAACAAAAAATAAGTTTTTATTGTGTGTGGAACACAGCCTAATTGCAATCAAGGGCAAAGTGGGAATGTTGAGAAACCCATAAGAGAGAAATAAAAGAAAAGAAAAGAAAAAGTTTCTTTCTTTCACCGTTCCAGATCCAAACACAACCTTAACCTTCCCGCCAAAAACAATTGTTCTGCTATCTCGCTCTCTCTCCCTCCTTCTACGCCGTTCCCACATCTCCCACTTCAGTAATCCCCAAAATGGACATTCCTCTTCCAGACGAGCTCGAATGGCTCGAAGCCAACTCTCACCTCCACGACGATTACCCAGACTTCGATGACCCCTCACAACCCTACCCACAAGACGAACACGAACACGAATTCCAACCCCAATCCAACCACCAAAATCACCAACAACCCCAACCCCCAAAACCCACCCTGTCAATCCCTCCAAAAACCGCACCAACCGCAAAAACCCAAATCAAGAAACGCTTCCGATCCGACGGCCAGGATTCGTCGGTTACGGAGGAAGGGGCCCGGTCGGAGGATAAAAGGAAAAAGGGTGATGATGTGAGGTTGGAAAATGAAGAGGGGGAGGGAGAGGGAGAAGATTGGCTTCGGTACTCGCCGCCGCCTACTGAGGAGGGGGGTGGAATGGTTGAGGAGGATGTGGTGGTCGAGGAGGAGAGGGTTGTGTCGAGATTTGCTTCGGAGATTGATGGGGATTTCGTCCCAGTGACTGGATTGGATGGGGAGAGGGTTTATGCCAAGATGAGTAGCAGGGTGGAGGAGATGAATGGGTTGAAGAAAGTTGGTATCAAAGTGCATACTGGTGGTATGATTTACTCCTATTTAATAATTTTTTTTGGAAATGATATACAGTAGTGGATTTGATCAACCATTTTATAACCCCAAGGGTTGGTTTGGTGCTCAAGGCCCGAGACTTAGGGGTTTGCTCCCTCCTAAGGTCTCGGGTTACTATCAACTCCTTTGGGGTCAGTCCATACGGAGCATTTGCTCCGGCTTTAAGTGGGCCACCCACCCACTAGTGGGCGGTGGGTTTATGGTCCCCTGAATTAGTCGAGGTGCGCGTAAGCTAGCCCGGACACCTGGTTATAAAAAAAATTCACCATTTTGTTCACCTCCCATGTATATCTATCCTGGCCGCAACTGCCATGTGTATGTTTATGACCTATGAATCTAGATGATAGTAGGACATGCCATATGAGGAGACACATTGAAAGTGAAAAGTTGTAGAAAAGTATGAGGAATGGTATATAGCAGCTATGAGTTAGATGTATTGTGCTGTGTAACAACAACAAAATCTAGTTGCAGCAGCCGAGTGGTATGTACCCCCATGCATAGGGATCAAACCTCACTAACTACAAACTAACAAAGCTGACTTTCGCCGAGCAAAAAAGAAAAAAGAAACTAGTTGTATTCACGTAACTGATTCTAACCAATTGAAAGGATCTTCTGGTCTTATCCAGAGATCATATGAAAGTCATTAGAAATGAGGATTCGCAATCTCCTGCATTGATAAGAATATAAATGAAATTATGTGGAGTTTGGAAGTAGTCCTCTGTTGGATGATAGAAACAGAAGAAAGTAGGTCATACCATCAACTGCCTCGCTTAATAGTAGTATTGGTAAAGTGTCATTACCTTGCTGTATGTTATGATAAGTTCATCAACTTTGCAGGTCTTATTTCTGAACCCATCAACATCCTAATTCAGAGGGCAGAAACACAGGCATTCACAAAGGTATGTTTCGAATGTGATAGTTCATGTTCACTATAGATGTTGAAGCAGTTCACAAAGGTCTGAAGCAATGCTCTAAAAGTCACTAGGCGCTAGTCGGGTGGTTGGCCACCTTCGAGCGATTAATCAGATTAATCGGTGTATATTAATTAATAATTGGCAATTAATTGTTAGTCGGACCTAATCGCATAGGCCCGCCAGCGATTAATTCCTTGTTTTAGAACACTGGTCTAAAGACTAGTCTGCGGGGTGGACCCCATAGGATTCAGGCATGAAAGGCAAAAATATGTCTTTAGTTTAAGCAGCCCTTCTACTTTAGGTTTCTTCACCACAATTTTCATACACTAAGAAGCCAGTAATATTAACTCTACAAATTTTGTTGTTTTACTTAACTTTTTCTCTTCTTCCCCTGCTAAATCAAGGCTCTTCCAGGCCACTCATAAAAAAAAGGAATGAGTTTTATACATAGAATACATGTGGTCAAAAAGTCCTTGAAGTTTTTCTAGTATTTTGACAATGCTGCATATTTTTAGTATGTGATGAATTTTGAAGTTTAGAACTGCTTCGATCCATATAGTTGCTCCCCAAAATCTTGTAGAGTTCACTTCTCTGACTCTTAATCTTTGGAGGGACTTGACAATTTACATTTGGACTTTTCAAGTCTCTTTTGAGGTGATATATAATTTAACCCCCTGAACCAGCAAATTAGTCCTAATAATGCTTCAAGATGGCAAAGACAAAGTAGTACTGCTATGCTTGCTAGGACTCTTTATTTTGTTCTTCATGTGTTAAGAATTTTGCTTGATACTTATTGTTCTGGTGCTACAGGCTCTTCAATCTAGCGTTGAAGGTTCGTCTGATGCAATCCTTCCTGAAACACCAGTGGTGAATGAAAAGCTTTGGGTTGATAAATACGCTCCAAATTCTTTTATGGAACTTCTTAGTGATGAACAGACCAATCGGGAGGTACCCATACTCTTCGTAGTTTAGTTATCAACTCTTAAGTTTCTGCTGAATTAAAGTTTGAAAGCATTTTGCTTATGAGATGCTCCTGTTAACTTACACCGTTTTTGTTCCCAGGTCCTTCTATGGTTGAAGCAGTGGGATTCATGTGTTTTTGGATCTGGTATAAGGACTACAACAGATGAGGTTTTGTCTTCTTTGAGACGCCATTCAACGATTGCCCAGCATCAGAAACTGGCTGGTAGGAGCTTTTCAAGAAATAATAGAGACCATACACTGAGTAAAGGAAATTTCGAAGTTAACAATGGTTTGGGTCTAGAAAGCAATGATGCCAAAGGTATTCCGGAGTCATGGGACAAGAAGACCAAGGGCTCAGGACCTGCTGGCCCACCAGAGCGGAAGGTCAGATATGGAAATAGGTTTGATATATATATTTTTCATTTTATTAGTATAGTCCCTTGCTTTTCCTTTGAAATGTACTCACAAAGTCACAATATAACAACATTCAATATACTAAGACGGCTATATTTTCATTTTAGTTTTTGATCGGCAGCTATATTTTCATTTTATTAGTATAGTTCCTTGCTTTTCCTTCAAAATGTACTACACAATACAACAACATTCAATATACTTAGATGGACAATGGTTTTGTTTTTGTTACATGTCCCATAGAGCTACCAGAATACTCATGCCACCTTGCCTCATACTGATGTAATTATTGATTAGAAAGACATACATCTTCCTGGTTGGTCGCTTCATTAGGTTCATCTCATCTTCCTATTGGATGGACTGTCACCCTGGGAAACTTTCTTCTTCGACGGTGCGTTGCTTTGCGACAAAATCTCCAACTCCCTGATGACATTAGTCATTAAATCTATGATCTCTGAAATGGATGTCTTTGTCTTCAAGGAGGAGCCTGGATTTTAAGTTAGTGAGGTCAAAATTTTGAACTAGAAAAGAGAAAATTCGAGTAAGACATGAATTTGACTTACATAAGACCCCATCAATTTTATATTTCCTAACAATGCATAATAGTCTCCATTAGAATTTACTAGTAAAGATGCTTTTGTCCATTTACATACACAAGAAAAACATTGAAAAAGGAAGAACATTGTGTTGTGACTTGCGAGTGACAGAAGCATCTTTGACTGCAAGGAGTGATGGGGAAATTTGGTTGCTGTTAGTAGGATGCCTGGGCAAATGGTGTAAGTTTAACGGGTCAACTTAGTATAATTAAGTTCACCAGTGTAACAAAAAAGGAACTTTTGAAAAATTGAGTGGGCTCAAGTGACCCCTTATTCCCACACATGCTTCCGTCCATGACTGCATATACCCACTTCTCAACTAAGTTGAACTCCAATATTATGAGTCATATAACCATGTGATTATATCTAGTTTGTCAAAGTTCCACAAGATGATATTGTAATCTGACCCATTAGTCATTGCAATTTTATCACGTCTTTTCCAATTAATACTGCTGTATTTTCTTGTTTTAGAATTATATGTGTTTAGAATTAGCAACAATGTATTGGGCTTACGCTATAGTATGTTAATTAGGATAAATTTGAATGGTAATACGTGGTTGTGGGGCCTTATAGGGGTCACAGATGGAATCTTTAGAGGAAAATGGAGGAAAAGGGACATCGACTAATTACGATGCTTTGCTCCTGTTCTCTCTCCTTGCATTTTGTTCATGATCACCTTCTTCTGCAACCATCTTCTCTGTTATGTTAAATATTTGACACCAATTGTTGGGCCCATTACATAACAACTCAAGTTTTTTGGGAAATTAGTCACACTTAACATGTTATCGGAGCTTTTGTTTTAAAGTGTCATGAGTTGAAGTCTGTCTGCATTTTTTCTCTGATGTTTGCCTTCTTCTCTGTATGCATGGATGTCTGCACCTCCATGTGACAGGGTTGCATGTGAGGGAGGGTGTTCAAAAAGCCCTCTTGCATCGTATGGGAGTGTAGCCTTTGTCTACCACTTTCAATATGGATATTCTTATACTTCAGAGTAGGGGTAGGGGCGTTTGCTACTTGCCACTGACAATCAAGAAGCATACATACTAGAATAGCTGCACAAATTAGAATTGCCGATTGTTGACCAAACTGTAGGATCTAGATAATCCCAGCTGAAATGTGCATCGTTGTTGACTTGTTGCAGTTCCCCAAGGGTGTCGTAGGAGGCAATTTATTGTGAATCTAGTATAGTACTTATACCCCTTCTGGAATCTGCTTGGCAATCTTCAAGAAATCAATCCAACTTGCATGCTGTTTTCTTATTTTTCCTCCAAAGGTCGCTAGAAAGCCCTGCAGGTGTGTGAGTGTGGACATTATAGTTAAAAGTTGCTTCTTTTTGTCCCTTTCTATAATTGCCATATGTTTTAGTTTTCTGTGCTTTTCTTCTCATTTTTAGATTTATAATGTTGAGGGAGTTTATGCGCAAACCTGGTAATTTTTGCAGATTCTTCTGCTTTGTGGGCCTCCAGGTCTAGGAAAAACGACCCTTGCGCATGTAACGGCAAGACACTGTGGATATCGGGTTGTTGAGGTACATTTCTAATGACACGCATAAGCAAAAGCATTTTAATGATAGCATTGCAGTGCTATCGCGTTTCTTCATGCTCTTGGATAGACATAAACTAGATCCTGGTTTAAGGTTTTATAAGCATTTTTTTTATTCAGGGGAGATTTACATCTGATAAAGAGGATAACGAGGAAATAATATTTTGTTTCCTATATTTTGGTGGTACTTATGTTATTATACATTAATTGCTGTGCGGTGAGTACGAGATGTATTTGGTGGATTTAAATTCCGATGGGTTCTTTTCTGGGAAGTTAGAATAAAAAAACAACACAGGTTCAATGTGCACTGAAGTGTCAGACAATATTTTTGGTTTTCTTGTTTGTTTGACTTGTTTCATTAATGTTTGCTGTGCATATTGTAGTGCTTCAGTTTCCCAGTGCTGGAATTTATGTAAGAGTTCCTATATATATATATATTTTTTGCAAAAGCTATTCCTTAAGAACGGTATCTTAAGCAGATTAATGCAAGTGATGATCGGTCTTCTTCAACAATTGAAGGCAAAATTCTCGATGTGGTTCAGATGAACTCTGTCATGGCCGACTTGAAGCCCAAGTGTTTGGTGAGTGTTATTGTTATGCCATATACCAAAAGCTTTAATGATATGGTTTCATGACATTGCCTGCATTATGGTGTAGGTAATTGATGAAATTGATGGAGCTCTTGGTGATGGTAAGGGTGCTGTGGAGGTTATTCTAAAGATGGTAACTTATGCAGCCTTTTGTAGTATATTGTTTTGTTTCGAGAGCCCATGCAGTTAAAAGTTCGGTTATTTAATAAGCTTAGTCACCTTTTCCTTCCTTTCTACCATGAAAGCTTGGTGTTAAGTCACCAATTCACTCCAAAAATTAAGTTGTTGGGAAATGCCCCACAATGAGCATTGTAGGGCCATTTATTAAGCTTTAATTAAATTGGGCCATTAAATAGATGTTTATTAGGCTAAAATTAATGGGCCACGTTGATGCAAAGAAGGCCCAATTAATTTTAAACTGAATACATTGTGAGACTTGCCCTTTTGGGCTTTGTTATCCGGATAAGAATGGAAGAGGCCCGTGGTTTATGGAGTTGCTTGATGGATCTGGAATTCCCATGAAAAGGGGAAGTGGGACACGGTCATTATCTATCAAAGGCCATTTGACTAATGGGCTAGTATAAGTTGGCCATGATTACCCATGGCCAATAACTTCTAACAATTGCGAATAACTACTCATGTCCATGAAAAAACTGGGTTTGAATTTTAGCCATATATATATATGCAGTCAGGATCCTATGAGGGATTCCTTAGGGCCTTACCGTAAGGGACTCCCCTTTTCCGATCGAATTGCGACGATCCGAGCCGCCCAATGTGTTCAGAACGTGATTTTAAGGGTACCCGCTAGAAATCGCCCAAAAAAATGACCGAGAAGGGCTTGATCCGAGCAGTTTTTCATAAAAACACTATAAATGCATTTTATGCAAAACTGTTCAGATCAAGTCCTTCCCGGTCATTTTTTTGGGCAATTTCTCGCAATTACCCTTAAAATCACGTTATGAACACATTGAGCGGCTCGGATCGTCGCAATTCGATCGGGAAAGGGAGTCCCTTACGGTAAGGCCGTAAGGGATCCCTCGTAGGATCCTGACCGTATATATATGTATATACAGTCGACTTGAATCCAACATATATATGTATATATGTCACGACCCGGATTTTCAAATAAAATAAATAATATGTTTCAAAAGAAAGTGCTACGCTTGCCTTCGTAAACCCAAAATAAAGTTCCACCTGTTTAATTACAGACAAGTCCTCCCTTCAGAAGAAAGTATACTTTGGCATCACAGCCCAAATCAACTTAGTACAGTTATAGTTCTAGTCAAAAGATAGTTCATGAATCCTTAGTTACAAAGCCATCTTGACCCAAAAACTTAACTATTACAAGATGAAAAAGTAACTAAGTGCATTAGGCTTCCAAAATCTGTCCACAATCCAAGCATGTAACACATGAGGCTAAAGTCCGGCATTGGTACCTGAAAAGAAGGATTTTGTTGAGCTACAAAGCCCAGTAGGAAAATCTTAACCAAAATTATATGTACGCATGTCGATTAGTGCAATAGAAGAAAGATGAGGAAACAATGTTCAACACAGAATAATCAGTCAACCCGTGAATGAATCCGTAACCCCGATTAAGTACGTGTGTCATACGACTCATTTACTTCGATGACCCCAACTCAACTCGACACCACATATAACTCCCACCATTGGTATTTCCACCCCTTGCGTTACCATACAACTTCACGTGGATTACCATGTTACCACCCCATGCGTCACAGTGATCCCCATAAACCCAGGGTTACCGTATTACCACCCCTTGCGTACGAAACCCTAGAGTGTCACCGTATTACCACCCCTTGCGTACGGGACTCCCTAAACCACCATTCGACCTCAAACCACTCAATTCTCAACTAACATGCAAGCTATGACTTCCGAGATCACATTCTCAAACGTAACGTCGTATGATATGCCAATACTATCACCAATGCATCACAAATGGTCACATATTCCAATTTACAACCAATAAGCAATTAACAACGTTTAACCATGTAGTTCCATGTTTAATTGTGTCAACGGAAGACCGACGAACGAAGAAAGCATCGAAAAGTCACAAGAAGCCAAAAGAACGAGCTTGAGATCAATTAGGAGGTGTTTCAAGGGGTTTAGAAGTAGTCGGAAGCCAAAACAATCAACAAAGGATCAACAGGAACAAAACCTGGAGATAGGCCCCCCGTATCGATACGGGAAAAATCCGTATCGATACGGAACAAACTGTCCGAAATCAAAGGCTTACCGTATCGATACGGCGAGAAATCCGTATCGATACGGAGAGATCTCGAGAGGCGATTTCTGCAGATTTTCAGAACAAGCTAGACAACCAAAACACAACATTGCAAGGCTCGATTCTACACCAAAACAACAAGCAAACATATTAAAGAGGTCAAGAAGTTCCTACCTCGAAACAATGGACGAGATCCTCGCGTTATTGGACGAGCCCTAGACTTTCGAACCTTGGAACTTCGATTCGAATTCAACCCAAGGATTTCCGAGCTTAGGAACGCGATTGCAAGGCTTGAATGTAGTTGTTTCTCGAAGATTTCGGGGTGTGAGGTGGAGTTTTGAGTGTGAGAGGAGGAGAGAGAGATAGATGTCGGTGGAGAGAGAGAGAGATGGGAGACGCCGGTTGAGGAAAAAAGAGAAAGGGGAGGAAAATGATTCCATACATGATTTCTCCCCTACATATATCATCAAATCACCATATCACACATTTAACCCTCAAACTTCTATTCTATCACTATGGTCCTCGAATCAATTATGCACCAATAATCCATATTTTCTCAATTAAGCATTTAGTCGATATTTCAAACATTAAAATTATTCGGGTCTCTACAATATATATGTGGGGCCCTCAATATCTCAATCTTGAATCCAACAAAGCTTCGTAGTTTTGGCAATTATCGAAGAAGCTGTTGTGGGTGACGGTGACATAGTGGGCGGAGCCGACTGCAGTGAAGCTGCGGGAGGCGTAGAGGTAGTCTAGGTTTGGGTTGGGTTTGAGGAGTAGAGGTTTGGGCTGGGTTTAAGGGTTCAAAATAGGCAATCGGAATTGGGATGATGGATTTGGAACATGAGTTTCGAATTGGTTAATTATCATAGATGAAGGGGTCAGTTTGGGCAATTTTTAAGGGATAGCATCGTTATTTCCGTCATTCCGTTAACAGAGTTAGTGAATTTTCCATTTCAAGTAGATGGGGGTTTGTTTGGGCGATTTTTAAACGTTAGGGGGTGTCCAGAGGATATAGGTATAGATGAGGGGGTCTCTGTGTAATTTCACCATTTTTTAATTATCTTGCTCTTCCAGTTAAGAATAATGAAAATAGGTTTTTCACTTCCTCATAGTCAAACTTTTATTGTGCGTTGTGATGTGGACTACTTTTTTTAGTAGCAATTGTACATATGTTGTTGGTGCAGCTCTCTGCTGAGAGAAAGTCTGAAGTTGGAAAAGAAGATGAATCTAAGGAGGGGCAAATTGGAAAGACGTCCTCAAGAAAGAAACATAGAAGTGCATCATTGTCAAGACCTGTAAGATTCAAATTGTCTTACATGGTTTATCAATCATTTTCATGGTGCTTAAAATGGATGGGTGTGATATGCAGGTGATTTGCATATGTAATGATCTATATGCACCAGCCTTGAGACCTTTGCGCCAAGTGGCAAAGTAAGTTACTTTTGTTTACAGGTTACCACCCTTGCCTTGTTTGGTTTTGGTCTCAATGATGACAGACTAGTAGTAGGATAAGATCATACAATCCAATACCTATACTCAAAATTAGCAAAGTTCTCTTAATAAGAACATGGTGTACCTACGCTATTTCCTTTCTATATGTGCTTAAATATCAGCTTCGTGATGATTACAATGTACATATGTCGTGGTTGGCAGAATCTTTCATATGTTAAATGTTTATCAGATTTTAGTACAATTGTAGAAGTAACTTCGTATAAAATCCTTTCATCAATCAACTTATCTTGAGAATGGTGTCAAGAATTAGTTTGAATACATACATCATGGAAGCAGTTTTCCAAAAGGAGACTAACAAAGAAATGAAGAGAGAGAACAATAAGATCTTCAGATGGTTTTCATAGACTTAGCAAAAGCCTGTGATAGGATGCATGGAGATATAATATGAAGCGCGTTAACCCCAAGGGGTTTGGCCAAGTGGTTATGAGAAAGCAATAAGTGCTCCTCCATGAGGTCACAGGTTCCATTCCCACGGTGGCCAACCATTCCATACCTTGGGGCCACTGGGGGTTATGCCTGGTCGTTCTCTTTGGGGTCCATGAATTAGTTGAGGTGCGCACAAGTTGGCCCGGACATCCGGTTATCAAAAAAAATAAATAAATAATTGAAGCGCGTTGAAGAGAAATAGAGCGACAAAGGAGTATATTAGTGTGCTAAAGGACATATAGGATGTGACTGTGACTATAATTGGATCACCCGTAGGAGACACATCGTACTTCCAAGTGTTGTAGGATTAGACAAAGAATTGTAATCTTTGTTAGTTTTTCTGGTGATAAACGAGTTGACTTTGCACATCTAGTTTGATGTCATATGGTGTATGTGTTTGTTGATATTGTGTTAGCAGATGAAGCTAAAAAGGGTGTTAATGCAGAATTAGAAATTCTGAGAGAAGCTTTGAAGCCAAAGGGTTTGAATGAGTAGGAATGACTGAATCTATCCAATGTAATTGTTGTAACATTTATTTTATAGAATCAAGGTCTAAGTGAAGATTGATAAACCGTGAGGTATCAACAACTTTGCTATCCAAGTTCAATTTTTGGTAAAAAGTAACCCATGGAATCAAAGTAGGTTTTATCTTGGAGGAGTGTGATGGTACAATATGTGATCGACGGGTACCTATAAAATTGAGATTACATTTTTAGAGAACATAATAAGTCAACGATTCTACACAGAAAAGAATGTTGGCAACTATGAGACTATACATAAATTGAATAAGCGCAGCTGATATGATGAGTGGTAAGAACAAGATTGGGCCTTTTGATTGGGGCACAAGGTTTGTTTGGTTTGGTTTGATTTATAATTTTTGTATTTAGTCATCATTTTAAGAATTGAAGCTCTCTTTCTTTTCATCTTTGTATTTTAGGTATTAATAGGATTCTCTGCCTGGAAATTTCTTAGTAGGGTTGATGCGAGGGTTTTGTGCTGTTGATTTCTTATTAGGGTTGATGTGATGCTAATTAATAACTAGTTAAATGACGCGTAACATATGCTGTATGGTATCTAATTAAAAAGATACTCCCTCCGTGCGTTGTTGTTAGTGGTTTGAACTTTGGAAAGTTCGAACATGTAATTCTTCTTGGAGAAGCCAAAGGTAAAGGTTGTAAGTTTTTCCAAAATCACTCTGAAAGAGTATTTTATGAATATGGCCCAAAGTGGGAATAAAATGGTAACCTTGGGAATAAACTTTTTCCTTTGGACTTGAGAGTATTAATTGCATGTCCCGTTAAAAAGTTGAACCCCTGAAAAGGACCAACACCAACAGTATAGGACGTAATGGAGTAATAAAGAATAGTACCTCAAGTCTGCCTTCAGAAATCAAATAAGTAATTTATGTAGCTTTGAATTTTCTGTTGATCTAGGTCTGATATAAACATTGCAAAGCAGAACTTTTTGTACTTTGATAACTGATAATAAATGATTTGCTCTTGGTCGCAGGGTTCATATATTCGTTCAACCATCTGTGAGTCGTGTTGTAAGCAGGTAATGATTTACCAACTTTGCTATTTTGATGGGTAACAAACTTGACCGCCAATGTTAGAAGCATCACCTGGTTCACCAATGTTGTTGCTTGACATTGCTTTACTTCAAACTCTTAGTTCACTGTAAATCGTCTGGAAACTGGTTCCTGTGTCGGAGCCAGGTGTTCTGTCAGCTGGGTGGTTTGGCAACCAGCCCTTCCACGGATATACTACCATAAAATGAGGCCATTCCTCATAGTTGATTAAAGTTATATAGTTCTTATTCCCCAACCACGTTGCAACTTCATTACTCATATTTACTTACGACTTTCAGAATTTTATTCTTACAATTATTGCATGAACAAAAGCAAGTTAAATTTGTGTATATAATACTTCTGTACTGAAAAATATCTATTTTTGGTGCAAATAGGTAGTTGTTCTTGGATCATTAGTCCAATTATTTTTATAGAAGGATTCTAACGTTTGGGCCAGTAGAACAAGTGCCAAGTGAACCCTGGCATTTACACGTATCCAATGAAACAGAGGTTCGTACCCTTTTTTTATATGGATCCTTGGAGGAATTTTTCAATGGAGAAGAAAATGATGGGGAAACTTATAGCTTCTCTTTTTATCTTCAAGTGATCCCCAAAGTTTTATTGAAAAATCAAACGTAAACAAGTAAAATCTACGAAGAGTGAAGCTTTTGCAAGATAGAATGTAAAATTTGTTTTTATCACTTGAAAGAAGCAAGTTCATGTTTTGCTATCTATAGAAGCCTAATCCTATCATAGTACGGTTAGTACATATTGCGTACCACTTTCCCATTCCTGTTTTCTATACTGGTACGATACACATTAAAGGTACATAGAGCATACCTATCTATTTTGAAATGGTCATCTCAGCATAACCATGTCCATGTCTGTCTGTGTCTGTGCCATGCCTTTTTGTACATTTTTGTTTGTTTTTTAATGAAATTGGCCTTCAGAAAAATTTCTATATTTTCCCTTGATCTCGGTATGATATATAAATTTTTGTGTGTTAGTACCTCAAGTCTGGCTTCACAAATCAATTCAAGCAAAGGAAACTCCACAAAGGAAAGGCCTGTCTCAGGAACTCTATGCACGCACGCAGGAGGACTAATGTGGGTACATGGTACAAGTATCAAGATGTGTAGGAAACAAGGCGACTTTAGGAAGCGAAGGTTAACCCGGCCGAAGGAGACCCTTGGGGAACAGCTAAAGGATAACCCACCCCTGAAGTAAAAGGCTTATGCTTGGGCTGAAGGCAGGGCCCAAGTTGCTCAGGACTAAAGGAGGATTGTGGAATAGAGGGTTGAGCTTCAAGGGATCGCCTAAAGGCCCAAGCTTGGATTTCAAACCAGTCTTAGAGAGAAAGGGAGACCTGTTGACTGAAGGACAATTTCTTGGTCTTCGCATAATACCTACCACCTGACACCCTTATCACTCACTTTTGATCGCTAGACCTTTAGACCTAGGTCTAGACCTCACATGCTGCTACCTATCTTATGCAAGCTTCAAACCCTTTATATCACACATCACTATCAATCTGACTTCATAGGTATGCCCTCTGGCCTCATAGGCTTGTGACATTCAGATGACCAGCCATTGAGGACCTTCCACGTGTCCTCATTCCAGCTGGACTTCAAGCCATCTCTTTCTTACATAAAGGACCCTTGCCTTTGTTCAACACATTACATACTATTGCTATTGGTCTCTCTACTGCCTCCCTCTCTCTCTTTCTAGATCTGCCTTGGGCTCTCTCCTCCTCCGCCTTCGGCACCCCAAGCCTTTAGGATCTCGTTGGTATCTTGGATCACCTTCAGGGCCTCCATAGCCCATCAATCTATCTCACAGAAGGCAATTCACAAAAAATTTCATACTAAGAGGAAACAAGAATAGCACGGAGACTGTTAACGCTATAGCAAACTGATAAAAGGTGTATCCAATAAAAAACTGCAATGAATGTGTCATTGTATCCTTAATCATCACACATCACTCTATGGAGCTGAACTTTAGCTATATGGTGAAATGCTACTATGGTACCATATGTACAAGGAAGACTTGACATTTTATTTGTGTCTAAAAACCATTATTTTGTCCGTTTTTTCTTTATGAAAGTTTTTTTTTTTGTTTTGGAAAATCACATTTTTATGTATGCTCCGTATTTGGTTAGTACTTTGGGACTCGTAGGATTGTACTAGTGACTGATGTTAATAACCCAAGACTGCATGAGAGCATGTCTTCATTGTGCTGGACCATTAGTTGGCCTTTATTGTGATGGTCCTACAATTGACATTTGCAACTGTATGTGGAGCCTCACTGCTCTCTCATTCTTATTATGAAATCTTGTTTTGTTGGTTATTGAAGGCTCAAATATATATGTAACAAGGAAGGACTGAAGACAAGTTCCATTGCTCTTACTGCACTTGCAGAGTATACTGGTGAGTAATAGCTCTACTGCCATGACACATCAATCTTGTGAACTAGTTTTTCTTCCCTCCTTGAAATAAAGGTTGCTTGGACGAAAAATATGTGGTAGTGTTTAGAAAGAGAAAAAACCCAAGGAAGAAGTTTCCAAATACTATAGTGGACAGTGATGAAAAAACCAAAGAACGAAAATAGTTGAGTTGATTCTTTCTTTCAGCATATAGTTCATGAGAAATTGAAACCCAAGCAATGGTGTTGTTAGTTAATGTGGCTCTAAGGTATATTTTGAGAAATTTATTGAAGTACCATTAATTTTATGAAACATGGTTAAAAGAGACATGTTGTACCTAATCATACAACATGCAAAGATATCAAATTAGACTAATTCTGAACAACATCGAAGAACAATTAGGCACATGAGAGTGGCTCTTTAATTAAGTTTATGCCTGCAATGCAATTCGACTTTTCTGAATATTATGTCCATGACATTGTTGTTTGCTTCTTCTTGTTAGATTGTGACATACGCTCGTGCTTAAACACTCTTCAGTTTCTCCACAAGAAGAAGGAACCTCTCAACGTGGTATGAAAATTACCGATCCTGATGGAGTGCCGTATTTATTAGTTAATAAATCTTCTCAGGTCAATGAGGAAGTTTGGGCAGGTTACCACCTGCAAGTAATTAGAGTTGTTCTCCCTACATTCCAAATTAGTCGTCGTTTCCATTTTGTGATCTCCCAAAATATAAGCCCACTTGTGAACTCAAAGTATAAATTTCCAAAACGTACCATTAATCTTCTTTACAAATGAATGAGACTTGAGAGTGAATACGTTTGAAATTGATCTTCAAGGAGTAGTTTTGAAGCTATACCTTTTCATTTCATTTCATTTCAATGCAAAAGTGCTTGTTGTGCGTCTTCTTCAAGTATTAGAATTCCCACGGGAGATGAAAAAAATGGGAATGAGGGACTAGCCTCTGCTGGTTGGGAATGTATAACTTGCTTGTTAAAAAATGGAAATTACTCTTCCACAATTTCCTTACAGGAAGCCTAAATAATACTCCCTCCGTCCCACTTTGTTTCGAATGTTTCCTTTTTGGGACGTCCCAAAAAATTGTTTATATCTCACAATCTATAATATTTTATATATTCAATATGGATCTTGTTTGATAGATCTCAATTTATTTTTTTAAACAAAGTTTTTGAAATCATAAAAAATGTTATAGATTGTGAGATATAAACAATTTTTTAGGACGTCCCAAAAAGGAAACAGGCGCAACAAAGTGAAACGGAGGGAGTATCATTTATTCTGTGCTATGCTCCCACCTAAAATGTGTGATATCAGTAGTGATTCTTCAATTTTCACTGTGAAAGTCTTACCTTGAAGATGACCACTATGGGTTTGCGTGGCATATAAACATCAAGGCCTTCTCCCCTAACCACATGGGAAAAGGCATTGATGTGGACTACTTGTTTTGACAGTTCCCATTTTCGACTATATGATGCCTGCTGCCTTTGGCCTTGATTACCACGATAGATGTCATCTTTCATTGAATTGTTTGAGGAAGATTGTGTCTTCCTCATAAAGAATTTGTTGGGAATTATATTGACTCGTTTAATTTTTTTGATTCACCTCCTGAAAACATAATTTTTATGGTTAATTGTATCTTAGTTGGAGATTGATTCTCAAGTGGTTGGCCGGAAGGACACATCAAGAAGTGTGTTTGAAATTTGGAAAGAGGTAAAATATTTAGTTATGTAGTTATGTTCGCTGTCTAACTTTTAATCTTCAATTTTAAGTTTGAAATTCTTTGCTTTTGTTTCTGAAGATTTTTCAGAAGAGAAAAGAAAAACGCGAAAGGAAGGTCGGTAATGGCTGCAGCAGCATGTCTAAAGATTTTGAATTTGTTCACTCCCTGATTTCTAGCCGGTAGGTTAAGAACTCAAGTTAAAACGCTCGTTTTCTCCTTCATGACTTCTAGTGAAATGTCATCTATCTCGGTTGTTGAATGGTTGTCTACTGTGCAGTGGTGACTATGACTTAATTTTTGATGGGATCCACGAAAATATTTTGCAGCTCCATTATCATGATCCAGTCATGCGAAAGACTGTAAGTCATAGTTACCATAAACACCTTGTTATATTGTGTAATTATTCAAGCTAGGGAATTAGATAAATCTGTTATGATTGCGCACATGTCTAACATAGCACGTAAATGAAGGTCAAATGCTTGCATAGTCTTGGCGTCTCCGATTTAGTTCATCAATATATTATGCGTACACAAAAGATGTCTCTTCAAGGTAGGAAATGAGGTATATAAGGATTCACCTTCCATTATTAAGCATATATTTCAAGTTAAATATGTGAACTACTGTTTTACATGCTGTAGTTTATCAACCCGCCATTGCAATCGCTGTACGTGGTTTGGTAGCACAAAATGAGAGACCAAATATTGAATGGCCAAAGTCTTTCCAGAGGTATTTTTATTTCTGTTTAGAAGGTTATGACGATTTGGAGTAGTCTCACTATTGCATGTTGCTGTGGATCAACAGATACCGGACAATGTTGATGGAAAAGATGGACATATTACGGTCTTGGCACAACAAAACTTCGCCACACATCTCAAGGCATCTGTCAACAAAATCTTTCGTAGAAGACTCAATATCTCCGTTACTGCATATTCTATCACCACCAACTCTTAGGCCGGTAATTCACCTATATTGTTCCTTTGTCGTCCTTTTATGTTGAACTTGTCCTTTATTTGCTTTCCATTTATCAAAGACAATGTACATCACTTGTTACAAAAATGCAAATGAGGCACTTGTTGGATGGCTCCCCTTGAAACCTCTTGCACCACTGGGAGTGATTTAAGGGCCACACTGCCACCCTTGTACCTTTACCAATCAGCCACTTCTTCCATGCTATCCATGAAAATAAGAAAAGGCCCTCCTATCACACCTCTCTATGACCAGGTATAGCCTCCTTTTCGCGATTAGGCAAGAGGCTTGAGAGAACAATTGAGTTGGCAAATGTCTTAACAACAAAAGATACCTGCGGAGAGAATTGAACAAAACAAGGTTTTTGGTTTAGAAGTAAAGAAGCCAAGTCAAAACCAGAGCTTTCAGATTCCTGATGAAAATATGTGGGATCTTTGTGTATTTCATTCAGACAGCCTATTAGTCCTTTGCTTTTTAACAAACAAGAGCATGGACCTTGACTAAACAAGGCAATATTTATCACCTAAACCTTACAGTGGTGATGTGGAGGGTAGGTTTCTCAACCCAAACACCAATCCTGTCCCATTCTATCACCACCACTCCTGCTAGTATTTGCAGAGCATTGACTAACCCTCTGACGGGTTTCCAAGTCCAGTTAAGCACACAATTACCACAACAAAAATGGCCAAGAAACTCTGGGAAAAAGGGACAATGTCAGCAAGAATAACAATGAACTATTGAACAGTTGACCATAGAACACTGAGAATAGTAGCCATACTTGCCAAAAAAGTGAACGGGAAAAAGTCATGTACTCACCTGTAACAGCATCCACTGTGACAGTCGCCTTTTCATATAAACGGTCATCTGCTTAAACTCATCAGCGTATACTTATATGATCTGCATGTAGTTCTTATGCCAAAAAAGGCTCAAATCCAGTAAGAACAGGTGAATGCTATTCAGCTAGTAGCAAGGCGTCTCACAAAGCTGTCAAATTGTTGGAATTCCAGATCAATCTTCCAACCAGTAAATCCCTTGACAAAAAAGAGCCAACCAAGTTGGAATACCGAGATACTTACTAGTGTATATCAGCACTTCCACAGGAGCAGAGGCCATCGTGTCTGATGACAGCACCTGATGCTGACATCAGCATGCATCATCAGTGCTTGCTTTTAGACAACATTGTCAGATTTCAACTTGAATGAGCCAATTTGTTGTTGCATGCATGTGTATTTTCCTCCAGGAAAAAGCAAATATGATCCTTTACAAGCTCTTAAACTAAATTTACTTCAAAAATCAGATCTAAACAATATTGAAGTTAATGTAGCATGAACTTTGGACAAGTAGATACTTTCGTTGGGCATGGCAGGAGGTGGCTAAGATTGTTGTACTTGTACATGGAGTGCATTTATGAAGTGCCTGTTGTTGGACTTAGACATGTATCCAAGTCCATTGAGTTAGCGACCCCCCTATGAAGTTTCAAGATGCCCTTGCGATGTGCTTTGTTGCTCAATGAGTTTTTGGAAAGTTAATAGGTGCACCCCAATGCTTTTACAGATATTCTAAACTGCCCCCATATTTAAAGTTACATATAAAATGTAGAGAGTTGTAGAGGTAAACATAGGCAATGTTTTTGACCTAGAGTGACATGATTATTCCGTGGAAGTCATGTGAGGTTAAATGAAAGAGTAATATTGGTTTTATAGTGATGACATTTTCTCATTGTTATTGTGTGTATGCTAGATTGTTAATGTCCCGTGTCCTTTCTTCTACTTCGTCCACTATATATGGTCTAATAATACCCTTCCCTTGTTATTTAATTGAAAAAATGGTAAATTCTTTTTCTAGGGATTAAATACCTAACAATTTAGTTTTGTTTTATGCCACCGGACTGGTAAGTTGGAGGATTCAAGGACAGTATTTTGGATGTACACTTTTACACTCTGGGGGAGTCATTGTAAAATTATTTTGCAAAATGAATGAGTGGTTGTTTTGTATAGCTTAACAAGTTTGCTTTGATATTGCCGTGGGGTACCAACTTGACTTTCTTGATGTTAACTTATTTAAAAGCACAAGTGCTCTTTGCTTAAGCCACTGTGCCGCAGGTTAACCATTCATTTAAGCAGTTTGTTGCTCAGCTTGCATTTGTTACCATAGAAGAATAAAATTTTATCATATACAAAATTAGCAATCCCGCTTACTACTGAAATGTGATTGTTTGGAAAGCTGTCATTTCTTGTTTAATTTCTTTTGTGGGATGATCCCTGGCTTTGGAGTTTCTTAGTCCTATTGTTTTCAAACAGCATGGTGTCTTTTTTTCTCAGGTGGCAGTTCACTTACTATCAGATAAAGAGAAAAAGGATATGGTTCAATTGGTGAATACAATGGTCTCCTATTCTATGACCTATAAAAACCAGAAGGCTGATCCTGTACCCAGTATCCTTAGACATGAAGCAGTTGTGGAGGCTTCAATGCTTTCATTTGATCCTCCTATTGGTGACTTAATAAACTTCAAGGTTAGTGTTTTTTCTTGTGGTATCACATATGAGATGAGGTTTATTGTCTTGTCTAAATGCCCTTCTATTTTGGTATTGAGCAGGGCTATTCATCTAGTCACTTTGTTCTTGCCGCAGCTATGAAGCAAGTCTTGGTGCATGAGGTAAGTGATGCAACTCAATGAATTGTTTGTAACAAGTTGTGTCGCACGACATATATGTTTCACCAAAATAACAAAAGGTGAACAACAATGGTAATTTTTTCTCATTTTCAGTGAATTGGGAACTGCGAAACGAGCTTGTTTCATAAGGGGCTTCTTTCATGCTAATCATTTAAACCTTCTATGAGGCGACTTTAAAAGGGAGTAACATTTTGCAAGTTTCTTACAGGATGCTAGGAGTAATAGATTGTTAACTTGTGTTTTGGTAGAGTAAAAGTTTGTTGATGTGCAAGCATCCAACTCAAAACCAATTGACAATGAGTGGAGAGGCTGCCCTGGCTCATATACTAGGTTTGGAGGTTATATTTAACCAATGTGGGACAAGCTCTAACAAGAACATTCTTTCTAAACTCTTTTTTGGATAATGTTTAGTGTGGTGGTGAGAGGCTGATTGCTAATCCCCGTATACTATACTTGGTGGTAGATAGGGGAGCAGCAGTGTCAAATTATCTTTAGACGCATGGGGAGATGGTGATGTGGGATAGTTCTCTCCGCAGGAAGATACATGATTGAGAGTTGGATGAGTTGTTGGCTCTTTTGGGCAAATTTTAATGATTTGAGCGGTTTGAAGTTTGGAAGGATTCTTTGAGGTGGATTCTGGCTGCATATGGCTCTTTCTAGTTGAAATCTTATTAACAAGTTTTTGTTGGAGGTATTTACATATCCTTTACTTGAAAAGCCATATGGTTCACTCGTGCTTCAACCGAGGTCTTTCTTCACATGCTGTGTGGCTAAGGACATGATTTTTACCCTTGATGACCTCGTTCGGCATAGGAAAGTTGAGGGTAGTCAGTGTTGAATGTGTTTACGAGATGGAGAATCAGTGGCGCCCTTCTTTCACTTTTCGGTAGTGATGGAGCTTTGGCTTGGTTCTTTATGGTGGGATCGTGGGTTTTTTCACCTTCAGGGGTAGAGTTGATTCAAGATTGGTTCGATGCTAGAGTGGACAGATGAAGATGGAAGCTTTCGAGTTGGATTCCAATTTGCTTGATGTTGCTAAATTACAGAGGGCGGAATAGTAGATATTTTGATGGGTTGGAGAGGCCTATAGTTAGGCTTAAGAGTCTTTTCTTTCTGGCTTGCATAGTTGGGATTTGATGGAATGCAATTCAACCCTTGAACAATTTCTTGATTTGATGGATATATTTGGAGTTTAGATTGTAGTGCAGGGACTTTCTTTCAATTTGTTTTCAGGCTTCTTGATGTATAGGACTGTTTTGTCCTTGGCCTTCTTATGTACCTGGGTGCCATTCCCTCGATGCCTTCTCTAAAAAATTTATTGAGGTAGCAACAAAATTAAATTCCCCTGGCTAGTGACGGAGGCTGGTTTATTTATCTTGTTTTAACCAGCTAAAGTAACGCTATTAAGCCTTTGAAGGGGACAAAATGCTATTTTAATTTGGGTAAATAGTAAGGACCAATACATACCTGGGGCTAATCAAAATATAACTCTGGGAAGGTGGTGGGCCCCACTCGCTATCGCAGTGCCTGCCCTTGGCTTCAGTATCTTGTTTCTTTTGGATTGGATGCCATACCTTGAGGGGAAAAACAATACATATGACATAACTATAGTGGCTGGGAAAAAATGGTTAAAGTCCCGCTCTAACTGCTTCAGCCTTTTAGGGGAGTTGGTGCTTAAGTTAATACTCAAATGTCCTTAGTTATGTAGCCCTGTGATGTCTGTTAGTTAAGAAAAACGATTGACTGTTTGTGCAAGGGATGTACTGCATCTCAATTCATGTCATTCAGTTAAAATGTCATTGACGAAAGTCCTTTTAATAGCTTGATTTGAATTCAATTCAATTGTTTAATGATAAGCACCGTTGTTTACGAGATAGTGCACCCCATTATCATTAGAGCCAGAGGGCGGAGTGTTATATCAAACTAACATAATGCAAATAACAAACTAACCTCAGGTGGAAAAGCAAAAAATTCTGCAAGGAAGTGTCAGCAAATCCATGGATCCAACTGACGTTTGCAGCAAAGGAAACCTGACACCAGTTGGGGAACAAAAAGGCAGAGCACAATCTTCTGCATTTGGTTGTGCAACAACTTCATGTGCTGAAAACATGCAAAATGCCAAGAATACATCAAATTTGAGGCAATCTAAGTTGGTAACTAACCAAGTTTCAGCAGCTTCAGGATCTACTTTAAGTGCCACAGCTAGTGTACAAGTGAGTTCCCCAGGACCTTTAAAGAAGCCCTCTAGCGGATCCTTCAACTTCTTTGACAGGTATATTATTCCCTTTTTGTAATTTATTTTCTTTGTCCTCTGTTTTATGTCTCCGCTCCAGTGTTAGCAGCTACCCGTAAATTGTGCGCATTTAAAATACAATGGAAGTATAAGCGCCTACAAACATAATTGCATACTCAGTGACAAAGAGGAACAACCTGATTTATGTGGACCTATTTCTTTTCATTTTTGAAAATAAAGCTGAAGCTGATTTAGGCTTTTTTTCTGTGACCAAAGCTGTGTATGGTTTGCTTGTAGTTTTGACTCGAGAATGGTTGACAAATGGTGTTGTGAATGTACTTGGTTACTGGTATGAGCAACCTTCATGACACTTGAGGATAGCTACAAATGCTGTAAGTGGAAAAGTAAATGAGTTCGTAACAAGGAATCATAGATAAGAATGAGCATCTTTCTCGACTTAAAGAACTTATTTCATGATATCTTTCTGAACTAGTGAAAAACGGAATGACAGGTTGGCACTTGGTATTACTTTACAATTCAGCTGTTTGTTGTCTTGCCCCATTTATTGAATGCAACAATTCCGTATTCATGACCATTTAAGTTAGGAGAAAGGTAGAAAAAAGAAGAAGATGAAGCTTGGGATAAAACCAAATATTGACAGTGCAAGGAGAACCTTCACTTGTGGTAGTATTTTCAGTTAAGGGTTATGATTTTCACACTCCATTTACTAAAAATGCTCTCCAAATATTTTGATTCAGTTTCTAAAACTACACCTGGCTTTGGTGTGCATTTACAAGAAAGGGGAGGTGGAAATGTAATTGGATGGATTAGTACTTCAGAAATGAAGGAGGGTTCATGGGCTAGGAAAAAGAGCATGAAACAGCATATGACATGTGGTCAAATGGTTCACTGGAGCTATAGCCTCCGGGAGTTGTCACGTAAGAGCCGAATAATTTCTCATTTAGAAGTCTAAGTTCAGAATGCAAAGATATTCTTTCTCAAGGAAAATCTCATTTCACTGGAAGAGGCATAACGACTTTGTGAAGAAGAAGAGAATTTTTGATCATGTGCTGATGATGAAGCTTTTTTTTTGATAAAAAGGATTGAGATTTTTCTAGAAATTAGAGTAACGGAGCATGTATTTGTATCGTAAGTCTCTATCTACGAAGTTGAACTTGATTAAGGTTTGGAACTTCTCCCTTTTATTTTGTTTATACTGGATTTACAGTGTAAAATGGAATGTTATTTTGACATCTTAGCCAGAACTTTCAATTTTCCCAACGAAAATTCTTCCAGCTATGTAGTCGCTTTTGCCCTTTTCTTTTTAACACATACCCTGAATTTATGTTCAACTTTTTAAGACTAGATTACAGAAAGAAATGTCTTCCTTGTGTGTATACAGTCGTTGACAAATAAAGAGTTTTTTTTTCAATTTTTTCCTGGTTGAATGCAACATGGTGTCACTCTTTCATGTTTTATTTATAGTTCATGTTGCCAAAATAGATAATTTTTTGTTCTCCCAAAATTGTCAGAGTTATATAAATGATGTAGCCCTTGTGATATCCACTGATTTTTCTGTTTCTTATCTATGAGGCTGCATACGGGGGGAGGGTGTCTGTGACAGCTTGACATTTGCTCTACATTTCTCTACTTGAAATCCGTCATGCTTTTTTCAGTGGGAGGTTAATTCACATGCTACCTGGAAACATAAGTAGACTCATAATTTGTCTTTTGAACCAGGTTTAGAAAGTTGAGCAGCAAAGGTTCTGAAAATGCTGATAATCCTAAGAATAAGCCAGCAACCTCGGAGAGAGATTCACGTCCTCTGCTATTTAAATACAATGAGGTAACAACCAACCACGTTGTATAATGCTTTATGTACTGTTGCAAACTATACATGGAGTAGATTTACTGCTATGTGTCCGCAAACTTCATGATACCTCACTTTAGTTCAGAGTTCAGACTTTGAACAGAAATGAGAGGGCGTTTTCTTTACATCAGAAATGAACTCTTAATGCCCTTAGAGAGTGTTTGGACTAAATTAATTTTTGATAAAGACAGTCGGTATTACTTAACTTTTAGTTACTTTTTTAAAAAGATTTTTGTCATAATTTTTACATCACATCGTTCGTCTTGACGGGGGAATCAAAACAGGATGAAAATATAGACCCAAGTTTAAAATGTCTATATAAGAGGACGATAAAGACAAAAAAGATTGTCTTTTTCGTCTTTAGTGAACTTATTTCAACTTTGGTCTACATTGTTATAATTTTTCATTCCTCTTGTCGAGACGAACGGTTACTCCAAAAAATTTAACCTGAATTTTGTGAAAATTAAGGGAAAATAACCAAAAAAGACTCGGTCAAAAAGACCAACAAATTTAAGCTGAAGGGGGGCAATCCCCAGTTCAATTAATATCATAAAAAGCTTTTCAATTTTTCTTTACTCAGTGAGCACCCTCCACATGCTTAAATGATGGAGTAAGGGCATGCATAGGACTTCATTCATTCAGTTAACTACCACTTTTTGCTGCATAACATCGTTAGTTCCATACAAATTGATGACCATGGATCATTCAGAACCATCAACTATCAAGCGCTTCACCCCCACCCCTTGAAAAGATTAGAAAGATTTATTGTCGTGATACATAAATGCTTGTTGTATAGTTACCCTGTCTGACAAATATAAGGCTATCTTAGGTTGCCAATCAATGCTGATGCTTGCTTACTCGACAATCCCTCGATAGTTGTGTTCTAGTAAAGTCCAGTTAGTAATCGACTAATTGGGGTCTGCAGAAATCCTGCCAACCTGCACACCCAACTCACCTCACCTCGACCCAACCCAAAACACAAACCTGCCACACTGCGCATGGGTTGGTTGGGGTTTATTGTTTATGCTTCATAGAATTGGTAGAGTTGCCATCTTCTCTCCTTTTACCCCACACAACCCGGAAAAAAAACCCAGATGCGTATGTTCATTATAGACCAAGGTTCGATATCACAATTAGTTAGTTTTTAATGTAGCACTTTGAAATGTGTATCTGATGTCGGAATATGATGAAATTTGGACTTTTAAGTGAGCATATAAGGTTTCATGGTTTACTCTCTGTTTCTTGGTGTACTTGAGAACTACAGAAGGGAGAAAGTAGTCTGTTCGTGCTATAGAGCTTCAAATATACCAGTTTAACTTTCTCGATAGTTTTCCAGCAGTAATGGGGAAAGAGAATACAACCCATGATCTGGTAATCTGCATATTTTTATTTTTGAACAGGGTTACACTAATGCAGTAAAAAGGCCTGTTCGGATTCGCGAGTTTCTTCTATAAAGCGATTGTCTGATAAGCAATATGGAGCTGCTGTTTCGAGTGGCCACATTGTACTTAATGTTCACTGTAACTTTTGCTAAAGCAAACAATGTAATATTCTGAATGCTTTTTGATGCAATAAAAAATTCGTCGCTGCTTTTGGTTCACAATTTTAGATTGAAAATTTTGAGTTAAAATGTAAAAATATGTGATTGGATGAGTTATTTCAAAAATAAGTGGGACCCCCTGACTGAGACTTACCAGAAAAGAAAAAATGAAAAACTGATGGATAAAGACTGGGTTGGCAAGTTGGACTTGAAGTCTGTCCCGTTCCTCTCTCTCTTCAATTACTCCCAACTCATCTCTCTCTCAAAAATTCATCCCAACCACTCATCTCTCTTGAAAATTCATCCCAACCTCCATGTATAGCTACTCCTGACTTCATAGGTGAAAAGCTGGGGATTCCTTCTGCATTTCTATCAGAATGGGAGTGGAATTGGATGCTTCATAACCACTTCAATGCCCAAGACTTTTCTACTTTCCAACTACTGTTTACTACTTGACTTACGTACACACAACTTAGTCTACAACTTAGTCTACACATTTACTACAACAACAGTACAGCAATTATTATGAACAGCATTTCTTTGAACAGCATTTCTTTGGGTTCCACAAACTCATCTATAAGATTAATCTGCCATAGGGAGGGGTAGATTTTTTACTCACGTACTCAAACAGGCTTCATGTGCAGTTAGACCTTCCCGGCAAGCTCTCAACATAAGCAAGATTTGTAATGGTCGAGTAGACTATGAGGTTTGAACACAAGTTCTACTGCCTGCTATGACTTATTGTTCACCACATAACTCAACCAATATTTTCAGCAGTTAGAGGGAGGGGTGATCAATTGGCAAATGCCTCCGTTCGCAAGATTGTTGCGATCAGGCCTTTTGCAAGAATCAAGTTCTGCTAATAATAACAGCAAAAGTATAGACGCACAATAGATTACAACAAGATGCCTTAGTGCATGAGTGAAACAGAATGCTATTACAAATACTATCTCGACATCATTGCGATTAAGACAAGAAATTAAATTGGTAAAATATAGCCCCTGCCCCCGGTGGCCACAGCCTCACTTAAAAGCACATTATTACACACAAATTTCAGTTCTCCCTGGATAAACAGATATCTGTTCAGATTTGTTCAGTGCTACATCAACAGACGGGAGGAAAGGGACAGAACAAACCTATGGGCTTACATAATCTCCACCACAGCGCGACCAATAATACTCCCTCGGTTGAGATCTTGATATATTTCGTTAGCGTCCTCTATCCGGCATGTTCTTGAAACAGCAGCACTGAGATTGAAGATACCGCTTTCTGCCAGCTTTACCAGCTTTGGAAGATCTTGCCTTGCTCTGCCCCCGTATGAGCCAATTATTTTGACCTGCACCATAATATTTTCAGAGTCACAAGAACTATCACTATCACTATCAGATTCTCTTCAGAAATGGAAAAGACAGCTATCCATCCTAAAAGCACTTCTCTAGCCTAAAACAACAAAAATAATTCTGGCAACAGAACAGTTTTGAGCGCAAAAAACAAAAAAGAAAAGAAAGTAGAAGTATAAAAATTGCTACGTTATATGTGCCATGGAACTTAGAGTCTGAACTTAGAAACTTTATCAAGTGGGGTTAGTCAACAAACAACAATGCAACCAATAAATCCAAATTTACAACAATCAACCTTCTCGTAATAAACTGAATATTGTATCGGTTTTTCTAAGACATCCCAACTTTGTCAGAAAGTTTAAAACTTCAATACACTTCCCTGAGCATTGTGCTTAGCATTTACCGCTATATAGATCAGAAAAATACACAGGATGACCATGCACAAACTTACAAAGCACAAACTTATGAGAAGCACAAACCTTGAAAAGTCAAATCTATGAGAAATTGTCAACTGGCATCGAATTTGGACAGACAAAGAAGCCCCAAGATGCAAAAAACTAAGTAATTAAGGAAAGAAACCCTAAGTAATTAAGGAAAGAAACCCAAACTAAATAGGTGTATGCAGAATTTTCAGCCAAATTAATCTAAATCAACAATTTAAAATAAAGTGGTCGTTTTAGTTAGTTCGGGTGTTAATATTATTGGCTCTTTTCGGATACGACTAACCATTGGAGTTTGTATTCATCCTGGTTCCATTTGGGTCTGGGAGGGTTTTTTACTTTGTCTAGACTAGATACTCCACCCGTTGGTTCAAGAGTTGTTTGCGAAGATCATGTCATTCATTTTGCTTGGAAACTCGTGGTTAGGGCATTTATGTTTTATCCTAGTATTTGCACCCGTGACTAGGGTCGCTTTATCTATGCTTTAAATACTTCTCTTGGTTTACTCTTCCATTTGCATTGCTTCGTCTATGATAGCTTGTCTTGTTTGTTAAATTTCCGTTGTGCTAACTCTTTATTGCTATCGTATTCTATCTATGCATGCTTGTTCCTTGGTTCAGTTGTCTTTACAGGATCATTGTGGCTTTCATGGAAGCTTTGGTAACTAGATAGTTAGAGTTTTTAGAGATTCTCTAGCTAACTAGAATTTGTTTCCTTGTAATAAGTTATTGTTTGAATGGTTTTGTACCGAAAATGCCAAAGGGGAAGATTGTTAATATTATTGGCGATTTCCGGATATGACAAACCATTGGGGTCTGTATTCATCTTTTTTCATTGGGGTCTGTAATCATTCTTTTTCCATTTGGGTTTAGGAGGTATTTTTACTTCGTCTAGACTAGATACTCTGCCCAT
This sequence comes from Rhododendron griersonianum, assembly GCA_018127125.1. Lineage (NCBI taxonomy): Eukaryota > Viridiplantae > Streptophyta > Magnoliopsida > Ericales > Ericaceae > Rhododendron > Rhododendron griersonianum. The sequence continues at coordinate 12,362,259 of CM030796.1, forward strand.
TGGTTCAAGAGTTGTTTGCGAAGGCTGTGCTGTGCATTTTGCTTAGAAACTCGATTGGAAAGGTATATGCATCTCATATGCATTTAGCCTAACATTTTCCATGCGTCATATGTTTTTTCAAATGTCTCAATCTTTGTAGAATTCTCTTGTGTGCACTAGACTTAATTTTATTGGCCTTGCCTTATCGAAAGAAAATTGGTCTAAAGGCCTTATAGGTGATGTAAGTGTATCAGCATGGGAATGCATTGAGCTCCTTAGGCTTGCTTTCAAATTCAGAAAGCTTGCACCTCTAAAGGGTGTCATGCCCTCTTAAGGCCCTTTCCAGCACGTTTTGACATGTCTACTCTTTCACCTAGGTTCAAAGAGCTAGTGCCTTAGTAGTGCCTTGTATGACTAAGGTCCTTGGACGCGTCTTACTAGCGTGCTCCAGCATATTTCCTTGCTTTGTGATTGGTGGAAAGTTTAGGGTGTACCTAATTCATATATAAGCATATTTTTTTACCATTTTAGGTCACAAGTTTTAGATCAACCCACTTTTAGAGAGTGAAAGCATTCCCTCTTTTGCACTTGTGATTTCATTTGCATTTTGATGATCTAAATCTTGTATTTGATCATCTTAGTTCGATATAGAGAAATACTCTAATTCCCATGTACTCTCTAGGTTGATTTTGTTTTGCAAAAACTTTCACTTTTCAAAATCCATACATTCATGCCTATGAAACTACATGGCCAGATGATACCAGAGCCGCGGTGAGTGGAGATCGAGGTGTTGGACTCGTGGTGGCTATGGGATCAAGAAGGGACTCGGGGAGCTACATCAAAGTTGCGGAGTTAGGTTGAGCTATTGGGATTAATTTGTAATTCCTCTCTTGTAAGCACTTTGTAAACTTTTTTATCTATAGCAATTTGGTAGTTAGATCGTGGTTTTATGCTTAGGGTGTGTTGACCTTAATAGTTTCCACGTATATCACAGTGTTTGCATTCTTTAGCTTTATTGCTCTTTACTTAGGTTGCTAATTTGAATTGCTTGGCATGGAAGTTGGATAGTTGGTTGGTTGGTTGGTTTAATTTTAGGGTAAATTATAGTTAACCTCCTCTAACTATGGCTCGGAGACACTTTACCCCCTCTAACTGTTATTTTTGACACTTAACCCCCTCTAACTAATGGAAACCCTTCATCCGTTTGCAATCTGTTAAGAATTGGATGGTAAATGTCATTTGCCAGTCACATGCCCTCCCATTCAAAAATTAAGAACATTATTGCCCTTTCCTCTTTCCTCTTTCCACATATACATAGCCTAGCCAAGCCTTACCCCTCCCCTGCACATCCACACAACCTCACCTCCCCTGCATCAACATTGACCAAATCGGAGTTGCAGTTGGAAATCGAAAGCCCACTCCATTCTCTCTCCAAAAGGCCAGCTACTCTCTCTCTCTGATATCAAACCAGAGCTGACTGCCGCTACCATTGCCATAGCTCCGTCATCGAGGCTGACTCAGTTGGCGGAGTCACTTAGTTCACAACTCCACAAATCCCTCTCTCTCTCTCTCTCTCACTCTCTCCCCTATCTATATGTATTTTGTGTACAGCTCATCTGCGAGAGAGAAACTTCGGATCTAAGAACAGATCGCCGCACTAGTACAGGAATCTAGTCAACCCTACCTTTGTCCAGCAATCGGAGCTCCAATTCATCTTGTTGTTCGCCGCCGTCCCTCAGATCATGCGCCGTCAGGATTTGGAGGGTCTTGACCAGACTACTTCGAGAAACGGGATGAGATAGACCTAGGTTTCTCTGACGTCACAGTGGAGGAGATAATGGCAGCGGTGAAACAATTATGCTTGTGAGGTTGGCTGAGAGGTCAGCGGATGAGGAGATAGTGGTAGGAGGTGAATAGGCGGTGGTGTTGGGCTGGAAGGAGGTTAAGGTTTGATTGGTTGTGTTAAGTATGGTGATTGGGTTTTGGACAATGATGTATTGCTAATTGAGGGCAATATGGGAATTGAACGTTTTTTGTTAACGGTGTCTAACGGAATTAGGATTTACATAGTTAGAGGGGGTTAGGTGTTGAGTTTTATAGTTAAAGGAGGTAAAGTGATAACAGGTGTTAGTTAAGGGGGGTTAAATGTAATTTACCCTTAATTTTAACTTGGTTTAGATAATTTCATCGGGTTTCTATTTATTTAAATGACTAGAGGATAGGTGGGAGGCACCACGTATTCATATCACGCATCAGATTTCCTGGGGAGGGTGTTGACCCCAAGGAGTAATTTGACCATTCAATAGGTTTTCCTGAGTGGGGATAATGACAAAATTTGTTCAAATCCCATTGCTCTTTGACAATATACACACATTTTTTTGTAACAGTCCGTGATTAATTTCATCATACCCAAACTTGTTACTCCCTCGGTTCCATAATTTTGTCCTTTTAGAAAATTGTGCTAGTTTTTAGATAAATAAAAAAATAAAGCACACTTTGGTGCATAACTTTTCGACTTTTTTTGCACCAATTATGCAAGGAAATGCTTCATTTTTTCATCTGAAAAATAGCACAACTTGCATAAAGGAACAGAAAGATTATGGGACGGAAGGAGTACTACATTAGTACTTGCAAGAAACTTTCCTGATGATTATTCTAATGTGAGAGTAAACTTCGCCACTTCATCAATGGTGATGTCTTTTTTGTCTCTCTTGGCAAAGTCATTCTGGATGTTACTCTACAACATGTTGACTGGACTATTTAGCAACGTAAATTAGCATCAACCTGATGCTAATAATCTAGTTTTCTTTCTTATATTAATGTAATCTCTTCTCTTTCAAATCTAGTAGTATCCATATTTGGAAGTTTTAGAAAGTTCAAAGTTCTCTTTGTGAACTCCTCACGGTCAACAATTGCAAATATACCCATGATTATCAAACTTAAACTACGCCTCTTTCCTTTGTTATTAACTTCTTTAATCTCATGATAATCTTAAAACCATGCTTCTCTCTCCTTTGTTATTAACAGGGCAACTAAATCTTGGAATAAATTGACCACTGCCAGAAAGAGAAAACTCACCTGCCTACGAACCAGCCGGTTTATATCTACCTCCCCTCTGGCACTAGAGTCTGTAAGCCCAATCATTACAGCTTTTCCCCCATCTCTTACACTCTGGGTGCACTGTAGAAACGTTTGTGGTTTCCCAAGGGCTTCCACTGCAACGTCTACGCCCCTTCCTCCAGTTATTTCCTGCCCAGAAAAGCAAAAAAGTCCATTAGACCAAGTATTTAGCTAAATGGGTTTCTTCAAATTAGGTTAACTCAGAATGCCTGAAAAATAAAGGTGATTTCATGGGCAAAGAAATAGTGCTACCTTCGTCCTCATTTTTTTTACCAATCAAAATATGTCAACTATTCTTATAGCAAAAATTTTCAAAACTAAAATTTGAAAATATAGATAATGTTCCGAGATGTCCAGAATATTGAGAATGGACAAACAAATGGAGACAAAGTGAGTACTATAATATCAATTGTTAAGTCCAGACAAATATGGACAAAGGAAGTACTACAATTTCCAATGTATCAAAGTATAAGACAATGGACCAAAGCAAATTGTGAAACAGGTCTTACAGTGGATTCACACAATAAACACTGAAATGGACAAACAGATGGGGACAAATGGAGTAGTACAATTTCAATCGTCAAGTCCAGACAAATATGGACAAAGGAAGTACTTCAATTTACATGATCAAGTCTAAAAATTTGCTTCACGTGAAGCCTAAGGATGAATGGCAAAGCATAATGCTATGCACAAACAGTTCCTGTTCATGAAAAATAGAAAGATAAAGCAACTAATAAATAAGTACTCCTACAGCTGTAAGGCTTTAACAAATATGGAATATATGCAAGTGCGAATCAAAGTCAATGCAAGTTTAGTCCAAAGAGACAACTCATTTCATCATTAAGCTTGAAAGGATGGAAGCAATTTCAATCCAAAGATGTACAAGCTCGGCTCTTCGCCTGAGTCAGGAATATTGTTGAAATTAATTTTTATGACAGCAATGACTCTTAAAAACAAAGATAAGAAACCTCAAGTATATGAGTTAAAAGACTCCAAGTTATCAAAAAGAAAAGCTATGGCAACTCTCTGTTCAGATATTTCGCTTGCAATTTCAATTGAAAAACATTGCCAAAACAGAGCATTTCTACTATGAACTCAATAAGATAGGCATCATTAGTTTCAATTGGGTAGGTCTAGGCAATAAAAATAAATAGATCAAGAAAAGGTCAACGTACTCGAATTTTTTCAACAGCGTCCTCATTCCGTGCATTTATGGTGTGAGTAGCCCCAAGCGTTTTAGCTTTCTGCAGTTTGTCATCTTGCACATCAACTGCGATGATCTCAGAGGCACCAAATGCCCGTGCTATCTGCAAACAACTGGACAACACAATATAGTTGTGATCTAGTAGAAAGAAGCTTCATTCATATTGAAATGCAATCAACAGCAGCAATTGTACTTCGGAAATATGAAAACACTGTACAAAGATTATTCCTATACCCCGCCCACTAAAGAACCCAAAAACCAACACCACCAACTACAAAGAGAGTTGGAATACTTGATAAATGGTTAGGAACCAAAGTTCAATGAGATAAATTTGAGTAATAAAATGTATGCAGTTTCATATCACGATTCCTACGCTATCTGAACTTGAACTATCAAATATATCACTTACCACCAATCAAGTTGCCTTCATAATAATTGAGAGACTCAAAGACACTCTGTAATAACCTTTAAGTTTTTGTTTTGGTGAAACATGAGGAAATAGCCATAAATACATCTAAAGCTTCCAGATGTAATAGTGATATCACAACCTCAAGGATACACCAAACCAAGAACAATCCGAGGGATGCTCAGTCATATTTTCCGCCTGAAGTTTTGAAAGCTTAATAATTGACTCATATTATAAGAATCTGAGAACATGACCAGATTTGACAAGTTTGAAGCTAGTTAAGAAAAGGCAAGCTGCAGTATTGTGTTGCACATTCTAACACTCAATATAATCAAGACATATAGCAGGAGCAGAGTAAGAAACAACTGAACGGCATTAGTTTCTTTCAAAAAGCAAAGATTTTGGGTATTACAAAAAGCCTTCAAACATGATGACCTAAGACCCTGCAGTATGCATAAACGAAGTGCTATTGTTTACCTAGCCGATCTATATCAACGATGCCTGGTAGGAAGTCTCAGTTAAAGTTTGTTCACGGAAAATCTCCAATGCCATTGCCCAGCTTCATTAAACTACCTTAACTGTCTAATTCTCAATCTCCCCTACTGATGTAAGCACACAATCTCAATTCACCAACTGATATCTAATTCCTTTAATTTTCTTCCACACCTAATGTGAATCCTAAGGCCCCAGTTTTTTACTCTAGTTTGAGCGCCAGGATTGGACACATATCCATGGGGACCACATGGTGTGTTCGGTTGAACTTATGCGGGTAGGGATTACATATTTGACCCGCTATGAAATCCCAACAATCAAGGGATATATATACTACTATGAGGGATGAGGTATCATTAATCCCCTCACCGTCAATCTGATTGGATAACTTACCCCTTGGGATTATATTATCCATTCAACAGTAGTCCAATCAAACAAATGGGGCCTTCCTTAAAGCCCTCCAAGCTTGGGCACTGCTGCTGATTCATAGCAACAAACTATAGATATAAAGCACATCAGGAGGCTCAATAGGGTTCATTGTGCGAAAATTAGTCTGCCGTCTTTAGAACAATCTTCCTTGCCTCCCGTTGTCTAGCCTCCTCTCAAACCTTTCAGAAACTTACATACGCACAAAGAAAAAAGATTGCTTTAGGAAGTGATGCAACAGAAATCCTGATTGCAAGGAAAGAAAGATGCCCGCCTTAACCAATTTGTTTGACACATCCACCTTTCCGGCCAGGACTAGCAATTCAGCTCACTCTTCCCATGGCTCACCGCAGAAACAAAATCAAATCAAACCAAAAAGACTTGTTTAAAGGAAGAAAACAAAAAGGCTGTAAGAAGATCCTTCCCTATAAAATAAATGCTCCTTTCTTCCCATATTCATGGTCCTTTCCTTTTTTGGATGTCCCAAAACCAAAGTTCATATTGAAAAGTCAGAGAAATATGTTTGTAACTATCCAAAGCTATCCATTACGAATACTTGTAAATGTATTTGAAAGATCGAAAAAAGTGTGTGCAAAATTAGAAATATGAATATGATATTATGAATAAAAGATAGATCGAGTTTCACCTTAAAATGTTGAAATTCCCAAACATGATCAAGAATAAGTGATGGAGTAAATGAAAAATCAAAACCACCTCAGCAGTTGACAGTTCCATTGTAGTCAGTCTTGATGAACTGATAAATGGTATGAATGAATGGTTCAATCGTCAAGGTTGCGCACTTTTGGCAGGAAGATGTCACACAAATAAATAGCTTGATAGGGAACCCGCAAAGTTTTCAGGTATTTAAGCATCACGGAGCTCATGAATGGCAAGTAACTAAATCATGAACTGGCTGAGAAAAATTGTGAAAATTAAGAACACAATTCATGATAACAAATTTTAGCTTCACGATAACAAATTTTAGCATTACCTTGAGCCAACACCCCCAATGCCAATCACGGCAACGGTATCCCCAGGGCGAACCTCAGCCGCATGAGCCATAGCACCATAGGCTGTAAAAACTGCACATCCCAAAATAGCAGACTCTGTATATGGCAATGTATCGGGTAGAACGCACAAACCATGCGCTGGCACAACACAGTATTCAGCAAGACCTCCCATGCTATACATATATATTGGTTTGCCTGCACAAATGACATGTTTCCTAGTCATCCAAAGATGCAGTGTTGTGAGCATTAGGAGTGGCAAGTAAAGGCACAGGAACATGCACACCTATACAAACCTGCACGCAAACACATAGATGGGCAGGGACGGAGCCAGGATCTTAATTCAAAGTGGGGCAAACAAATAAAAATAAATTTTACCAACAAAGATGAACTCATAGACTAGTACAAACTTGTTTCGTTCTTTTTATTTTTGGTAGCCAAAAGGCCCAAAACACCCATCTACTTTTATTAGGTTGACATTTCTAAAAGCGAAGTAATTTCGAGTGGTTCAAAATAAATTAATGTAAATTTTAGTGACTCATTTACAAATAACGTCATAATACATAAGTTCATATGTGGTATTATCAAACCATTACGACTCTTCCCTGCTGATGGTAACCCAACTAGTGAGCCGGACCAAATATTCTTGATGTAAAAAATCTGCATGATGATGCATATCATGCATTGCTGTGAAAAGGGAATTTGGAAGGAGATGGAAGACACTCAATGCCTATTTGACTCTGGACAGAGTTGCAGAAACTTGGTTTTTCTATGTTTGTTTCACCACATAAAATGTTGGTATTTCCCTTAACGTTCTCTGTTGTTTTAAGCTATAAAGTGTTAAGGATAACCAGGAAAGGAAACCTGTGGAAGATGGGGTAGGAGGGAATACTTCTAAGCAGATCCATTCTAGAAGAAATGTATCTTTGGGAATCACAGTAACACCTTGTTTAGAACGATCTATGAAAATGCAGATGAACTCTGAGAAACAGTGCATTGATTGAACAAAATTAATCTGACTTCATATGCCCTAAAATGACCGGAAAAGTCATTGCAATCAAAAGGGCTTTCTGTACAAGACAGAAGGATGCAATCTATTACGACAAGTCGACAACTTAAGACTGAATGAACCTTATGTGCAATAGATTGAAGGGTAAAGGCATCAGCAATGAAAACATTGCAATATGCTGCCGGCCATTCAAAGCCACTCTCCATGCTCACTTTCATGAGCAAAATAAATACTGAATTAAAAAACACTCTACATTATGTGTTCACAAGACTTGAGTGAAACAAATAGAATGACAAATTTGAAAAAGCATCTAACTGAACCCTTAATTTTGATGGGCTGTAGCCTGTAAGTGAATGTTCAAGTTTATAAGGCAAACTAACTGCAAGTGTAAGTGAACAATTACCACTGTCGCGCAAGAATAGCCGTGTTTCGCCATCATAAAGGGTTCCTTTCGCTCGGTTATAAGCAAAAAAATCCTCGCATAGGTCATCTTGCCCCTGTTTTCACTCAAAAACTAATTACATGAGGTTGGTGCGATATGTTATTGAAAGCTCAATATACATAATTACACGTCAACATTAACTGAAGCAAGTGACGATGTAATCAGTTGATGTAGCCACCTTACTACAGAAGAAGCAGCTACCACAAGGCATTATGAAGGCTCCAACCACATGAGCTCCTATTGGGAATCTGAAGAATCAAGACAAAACTGATGCCATCATCTATATTGAGGGCTCCACCATGTTGGGAGTTATTTTCGGAATTATGATTATTTACAGCATATCTTGTGGAAGAAATTTCAAGTTTTTTAAACCTTTCAATGGTCCTGGTGTCTGTCAGTGGCCCATGTTCAACCACCTCACCTGTGATCTCATGGCCCACAACACAAGGGCTAGCAAACGGAAGTTCACCTTTTATTACGTGAAGGTCAGAGTGGCAAACCCCGCATGCTGCATGGATCAAACACTCAACAAGAGAAGCCAAAATTAAATAAGTACAAAAAATAGAAAATACTTTGTTCCCAGACTACATCTCCTGAAATCTACACGAAAGGGTTGTACAAGTGGTGACTACAAAACAATAAAACCAGAAGAATCTAGGATTTAGAATCACTACCAATAAATAATTAATACCCTGCTTCATTCTTCAATAGATCGGGGAAACAAATAAAGGAAGGCAACAAAGACAATGAAAATTGATGCATACTATAAATCCTTCCCTCTAAAAATAATATCTGAATCCAAAATCCCACAAATTAGAAGAAATCAAGAAGAAAAAGAATTTGCTTTCATGATGTTTCAGTCTGGTACATGTATTAGACTCTTCTAAATGTGAAGTACCCGTGTGAGTGTCCTATATATTTAGTTCCTTATGCATCTTGTGAGTCTCTTGTTAGAACCCACAAGGTGCTTTGCTCTGTCGGAGATGGAAGGCTACTTGCTTGCCCTTCGAGGTGGTATTGGAGACAAAGCCATGGAAAATGTCTTTCTTATCCCCACTTCGAGTATAAAGTGGCAACGCAATCGTGTGTCTCCATGAGTCCTACCCATATCAGAAAATTTTAAATGGACTTGTACAAAGGAGAAACAGCAAGAGGAACAAAAAGTACCTACCTTCATAGGGCTTGCAGGCTTACTAGTTAAGCATACGATGATATGATAGAAAAAGAAAAAAAAAGAGCTCCCAAACTATGATTGAAGGCCAAATTATAACTCTGTGAAAGTCATTTTATGGAGTAATTCACTTGATGAAAGTAATTTTTTTAATATTAAGTTTCAACCAGTCTTCTGGTGTTCTTGGACATAAAATAGAGACTCCAACACACACAGAGATCCTCGTATTTGACACCCATACACCATTCCATGTACCAATGGGTCCACACACCAAATATATGCACGTGCATTTTTTAATTCTTTTTTGTTTCTCTAACCCAAGGATAAGCGAGTACCGTATATTTCATAATAATTAGTGCAAAAAACAGAACTATTGGTCACATTAGAGTTTTTTACAAACGTTCAAGTATCCAACTCAAAACTAATTGGCAATGAGTGGAGAGGCTGCCTAGGCTCATATGCTAGTTGTGGAGTTATAATTAACCAGTATGGGACAAGCTCTAACATCCCTTGCACGTGCGACCCCTGACCGGCATGTGGAGAGGTAAAAAATGAATCCATAACATAGGGATCACAACAAACAACAAAACAAGGTGCGTTTAAGGCACCAAACAATGGGGCCAATCACTCAAGAGAGTCTTTACCAAAAGCCTCCAAGCTCTAATACCATGTTAGAGCATCCAACTCAAAACCAATTCGCAGTGAGTGGAGAGGCTACCTAGACTCATATACTAGTTTTGGAGGTTATAATTAACCAATGTGGGACAAGCTCTAACAACAAAAAAGAGAACCTACCTTCTTCTTTCTATGCACGAGTCATCGCCCGCTAACCACTAGAACAAGAAAAGGATAGAACACCAGCAACAATATAGGTCCCTCCCGCGTGAACAAGTTTGAGCCAAGATAGCGACCAACAAATTAAACATTGTTTTTCCCAAGAGAGTTTATTTTTCAAGTGTTTCCCCCTTGCATGAACAAAGTATAAAATGTTTCTTTTTCTTTCTCTTTATGTGTTTCTATACATTACTAAAAATTGAGATGCATAGCTATATTTATGAGGTAGCAACAAAGGCTTCATAAAAGACTCAACTTAAGTATAGGTATGCATACAAGTATACACAGGTGATTGGAGGAAAAGTTTACCCTTGGTCTTGATGAGAATTTCACCAGCCTTGGGGTGAGGAATGCGGAACTCTTCAATGGAGAGAGGCTTATTAGGTTCCCAGAACACAACTCCACGCATGTAAGAAGGTCCGCCACCGACGTGATAAGATGACATGGACGGTGAAGACGATGATGATGAGGACGCACTGTTTTCACACAATGATCTACTCCAATTGCAAGAAGCGGAGGAGGAAGGAGCAGCCCTCAGAAACCAGTTTTTTTGACAGCTATTGCTGATAGTTTTGCGAATAACAGTTGACCATCGATTGAATGCCATTATCGAGCGTGTTTTAATACCCTACCCAATTATCGAGAGAGAAATATTGTAGCTGTTGCAGAAAGAACACCACTTTGATGCAAGTTGACGACAAAGTTGCTGTGATTCGTAATATAACTTCAGGATTCATGCGACTGTAATAGCTTTACTACAGAAACAGCAAACAATATCCTAAAAAAGTAACAGCAAACAATTTTTGCATCTCAGAAAAGGTACAGCTATTGTGGTCACAGTGCATAACCGTGACTATGAACTTAACAACTACTGCAAATGTTTGAGAACAAAAAATAAATGGAATGAGTTATATAGGATTGAAAATATGCTTAGCATTTTATTTGAACAAGTGAAAAAACAATATTGAAGGCTAAGCCTACATATAGTTCAATACAAATACAGAAAACACAAATAAGAAGAGAGACGCGGAAACAACTAAGAGCCACTCTGTTAACCAAGATCCATCCATTCAAAATATGAAAATTTTGCAGTCTTTAACAAGGGCTTCTTTGATTGTCCGGACTGGGATAAGGGGGTAAGGGAGATGTGTAATTCCAAGAGATACAGGGTGGGTTATGTCATACCACGGGATAAGGGGGAAGATTTTGGCACTATGAGCCTACATATATTGTGTTTCTTACGGGTAGGCTATGAGATTGAGAAATGAATGAAAAAAAGGATTAAGATTAATATTACAATGAAGATGGAGCTATATCCTGCGTTGGGAATTCGCAATCCCATGGGGGTCATATTATGATTCCCCCAGTATGAGGGTTATAATGCAATGGGAATTCAAATCTCGTCAAACCAAACTTGCAATATAAAAAGCTAAATGAACCTAGATATAAATGCATACATTGAACCTACTTACATGTGTTTAATGCATCTAGATGAATCTTAATGCAAACACTAAATTCATGATGACCATTAAACTACCATGGATGACCCTTGATCTACCAATCCTTCAACGAAACATGCAGCTCTTGATCAGAGTCTCTACAACTACCAAAATACTCTCATCTATCAATATACTATTTTTTGTTTGAATGTAGAAGCAACCCATTCCCCAGTTCATGACTACTTTCCATCATAAAACATATGGAAAATTACTATTGTCAATTTGTCATATACACCCACCCAAAAAAGGCTCAGCTAAAGATTATTACCATAAGCTAATTAAATGGAACAGATGATGAAAAAACAAAATCACTAAGGTTAGAAAGATGAAAAAGACTACCAAATCCCATTTCTTACTAAGCAAACAAATTGCACGGATTTTAATTGAAACCCAATCACGGGAAAAAAAAATATGAGGAAAGAAACACTGGGGTTTAGGTTGACACCCAATTGAGGAAAACGCTCAATCACAGACTTATGAACGCTGAATCTTGATCCGTATCAGGGGTAAGATACAAAGTGACAAATATTTATTCTCACAAACGGAATGTGAAAAATTTGTACTGCTATGGAGAGAGAGAGAGAGAGAGAGAGAGAGAGAGAGAGAGGATTAGAGTTTGGACCTTGGGATTCAGATCCAGCAGCGTAGCTAGTTTCAGTGACGATCGAGTCATTTATTAACCAGGCAAAGATGGTCTTCATTGGCGTCAAAGTTCTATTACTATATTTTTAGTGCATATTTAATGTTATCCAAGAAGTAGGAACCGTACCTAGTATGTCAGATCGGGCCCACGCAAGTTGACCCCACCCATTAATGATTAAAAAAACAAAAATACTAAGAGCACCTATTTCGGGTCCCAAAAAAATCTAGAAAAATATCCATAAATTTTTGAATATTATTTTATGGGGCCCTGTAAAAAATCAGCTATTGCGAATATCGGTAAGTTTTACTTTTGGATTCGTAGGGGCGAACTGCTAAAAAAATCTAAAAAAATATCCGCAGGAGCTGATTTTTTACAGGGTCCCATAAAATAATATTCAAAAATTTATGGATATTTTTTTTAGATTTTTTTGGACCCGAAATGAGGCCAAACGCGATTGTCTCTGCACGGATTCCTGCAAATTGTCTCTGCTCGTAGCAGGACTGAAAAAAAAAATTCTCTAACTTAAAAAACACTTATTATCCTTACTTTCAATCATTACTTTTTTTTTATTCGCACTTTCAATTATTATTCACCCCTATCTCCAATTATTATTCTCATTTCTCTCTCTATCTCTCTCCAATCATTACCCCTACTTTTAAACATTAGTCTCATTTCTCTCTCCACTCATAACCCTACAAAAATTTTCAAAAATTCTCAAAAACTCATCCAAACAGAGCAGAAGTCATTTCAACTGTTTATGTTGTATGAGGCCCCGTTCCACATTCCTTTTTAAAAAAATATTTATTCTCACTTCTCAAGACAGGTTACTCTCTCATAATACATCACTTTTAATTTAAAAAATAAGCTATTTTTTTTCAAATAAATACTTATTTGAGAATGTGGAACACACCCTGAAGCGTAGAATGAAATGCCCACTCAAAACATTCTAACTTGATTGGTACCATTTACTCCCTCCGTTCTTAATTGAAAGTCTATAATTTCATTTTGTGATGTTCCAAAATGATTGTCCCTTTTCAAAAATAGAAGTAGAATTTTCATGAAATTCCATAAGTGTCTCTCATATGTGAATACAAATGATGCAAAATAGGTAGAATATATGGGTAATGGTGGAAAATAGGTATAATAATTACATGTCCCTTAAAAAAGTTAGAATTTCTAAGATGGACTCTCATTTAGGAAATTTAGGAATGTAGGGAGTGACTAGTTTATAGAAACAATTATATATTGTAAGTTCGGATTGCTATCTTTAAAACCAATCAACATGACTCCCTAAACTTTACAAATAATTGGTAGGGTTTGTAAAACTTACTAGGGTTTGTGAATACAAATGATGCATTGTTTTCCTTCATTATTTTGCCATTTATTGGATGGATAACTTTTTTTTTCAACAGCATTCGATGGATAAGTATCGTGAATGTTTTCTATCGTGTTAATGCAATTTTTATTTTTATTTTTTGTAATTTTGATGAGCTTCTTTTCTTGTATGCATTGAAGTCCAAGTTTTTTTTTTTTTTTTTCATTCATCAAGATATAAAATAAAATCAGTACAGTAGGAAAAAAAATAGAAGCATAGAGAGCATCAGAGAGTGCACAACACCCTTGTACTACTGATCAATGTTCTGAATACCGTTTCGGACAAGGTACCGGTTTTCTTACTGGTACGGTACGTACCGGTACCGGTCAGGTACCGGGTACCGTTTCGGATTTACCGCAACTACAATATATATAATAATTATATATAATTATAACTCAAAAAAATTCTCATACTATGCTATTCATCATAAAATACATACATTAAGACTGCAAAATTCACATAATTGACTTAAATTCATTATTTTCCTTGTAAATCCAAGAAAAAAAGAAAAGAAAAACACTCTATCAATAGATTATCTATCGGGCAAAACCCACCTCCCCACTTACCTATTAAAATTAATGCCTTTAGCATTTTATTGCAATGTTCTAGTGTTTATGTTATTTTTGTAATCGATTGAAGTGTGGTGCAAGGTTCTGAATACCGTTTCGGATTTCCCGTCAAGTACAAGTATTTGCTAAAATTCTTACATATATGTATAGAATAAATGTCAAAAAGTAAAATATTATTCTAGTGTATTATTATTTTTTTGTTGATATTATTCTAGTGTATTACGTATTTAGATTGCAAAAAATAAAGAACATTTGTAATTGTAAACGTGATTCCAGCTGTTCCCAGTGAAAAGGCAAAACATAGCCTAAAAAATCAGGTGTGGCAGTCCCACCAAGAAAAGGACAAGTTTTATGGGTAAAGGATAATATACTAGCAATTCCTGGCACTTTATTTGTTGGACACACAAGTTGCACACACAGGATAAAAAAACCCTTCAATAGAGCTTATCATCTTCTTCCTTCCTCGATCGAGAAGAGTCAGAACTCAGAAGACCACACGAAAAGTAAATAAACAAAAATGCAGAGAAGATATCAACGGCGAGCACAATCGTCGGTACTGGAACACCTTCCGTCAGTCGCCAGCGGTCGTTGCTGCCGGCGTCGTCATTTTCAGAGGTAGCTGAACATTTTCAGATCTGATTTTTGTTTTTTTGGGCTGAGCAAAATACCGGACGAATTTTCCGGTAACGTATTCTCGGCCGGTATCGGCCGGTATTTCCGGTAAGGTCCGGTAAGGCCCGGTATTGGAGCCGGAACGATATTAGAGGGTTACAGTACCGTTTTTCTCTCAAACCGGTACGTACCGGCCGGTACCGGCCGATACGGAACGGTATTCATAACTCTGCTACTGATGCTTGCAAAATGTTAACCTACATCTTCGCCTCTCGAATTTTTCTGTTATTACAAAAGAAAACCAGCTAGCAAAGAGCTAACTCATACGAACATACAAACTGCAACCCCACGAACCTCCAAGGTTTTGCATGATATTTATAATAGTAAATCCGACAAGTCGACAATGGTACTTGAAATTATACTAATACCTTTTTGTATTGTACTAATAAAAAATACGACGAGCACAACCGGTACTGTATTCACAACCCTTAAATTATTTTACCATTTATTGGATGGATAACTTCTTTTTCCAACATAATTGATAATGTAGTGTGAATATTTTCTATCATTTTAATGCATTTTTTTTTTTTGTAATTTTGATGAGCTTCCTTTCTCCTTTCTTGTATGCATTGAAGTCCAAGGTTTTACATGATATTTATAATAACAAATTCGAAAACATTACCTGAAATTATACCGGTACCTCTACATATATTGTACTAATAACAAATACGATGTCATAGCCAGTACGGTATTCAGTACCTTACGTTTAACATGTCTTGTGGTCTTGTGTGTTGTTTTATTTATTACTAAGCCTTTTTATACTTTAGTATGTTTTTTATATATTTATCTTCCGTATTGGCAGAATAACTAGTAAGGTGATGTTTGCGGGTCAACAAGATACATATTAGAAGAGGGGAACTAAAGCCTTATTTATAGTGAAACTGAGTGATAATTCAGGGGTGTCCGAAACATTAAAGCCTTATTTATAGTTTTATACAAAATCCAGACCACAGAATACCATCCATGGCTAGGGCTGTAAATGAACTGAGCCGTTCATGAACTGTTTGAGGCTCGACTCAGTAAAGGCTCGTTCAAATTCGATTCGTCTACTTAACGAACCAAACCTGAACCTCAATTTTAGGCTCGTTTCATAAATGAACCGAACATGAACATAGTAGTATTCGGCTCGATTAGGCTCGCGAACCTGGAGTATATGTATATCATGGGGATTTTATATAGTTACATAGTGAAAATTTTAAAACTTGTACAAGTTTAAACGTTTACAATTACTAAAAACTTACTTATGTATACGTTTTTATCAGTTTATATGTATATAAACGTATTTATGTACATACTAAAATTTTTACTTGCCAGCTTTAGACCTGTATGAGAGCATAAATATATGATATTATTGGATCGTTAAGGCTCGTGAACAAGCTCGAGTTCGACTCAAACCTAGACAAGCTCGGTTCGAGTTCGGCTTGTCGTACTTTTTATTGAGTTCTACTCGAGTTCGAGTTCGCTAAAAAACTTAATGAACGAATCTGAACATTCTAATATTCGGCTCGATTCGGTTAGTTTACCGCCCTATCCATGGCCATGGCTATCGGTCGTGAAACCCATCACCAAACCACGCAACCATTGCCGCACCTCCCTCATGAAATCATATTCGACATTCTCTCGAGACTTCCCGTCATGCCTCTTCTGCGATTCAGGTCAGTTTGCAAATCATGGCTTTCTTTGATTTCAAATCCCCAATTTGTTAAAACCCATCTCAGTAAAACATCTTATAAGGGTGGTGATGATGATGATGATACCCACCACATACTTGTTTTGAATAATTACTGCAGTCATACTGGACTGAAGACAACATCTTATACTGGACTGAAGACATGTTCACTAGAAACACTAGACTCTGTATTGTTATTGTGGGTTCCTGTAATGGGTTGATGTGTGTTGCTTCTAATACAAGGGCTTTATATCTATTGAACCCATCTACTAGGAAATCTAAGAGATTGCCAGATTCGGGAGTTAAGAGGGGGTGGCATCATCGAGTTGCATATGGGTTTGGTTTTGATGAGTCTAATGATGACTACAAAGTGGTGCTGATATTATTGATAGAGCTGGTGCGTTTTCAGCTGAGAGCAACGTGATGGTTTATACGTTAAGGACAGACTCATGGAGAAAGATTGGAGGCTTTTCTTGTGGTATTCCTTTTGGCGTTTTAGGGAAATTTTTGAATGGGTCGATCCATTGGGTTGTTTGTGACAATAGTGGTTCAAGCTGCTCTTATGTCATTGTTTCTATTGATTTGGGAAAAGTGACGTATGGTGAGGTTTTGCTGCCTAATTATGGTGATGGTTTTTTCAATTTGGAATTGTGTGTTTTAAAAGGAAGCCTTGGTGTGTTGTGTAGGTGTCGAGAAAATTATACTGATGTTTGGATAATGAAGGAGTACGGGAAGATAGATTCTTGGACCAAGTCGTTCACACTCCAGGAGGTAGCTGAACCACGGTTTGGTCAATTCTCAACAACAGTGTGCGCTTCAAATAATGGCGAACTTTTGATATTATACGGACTGAGGTTTAGTATATACAGTCCAAAAAATGGTACTTTTAGGAATCCGATATTTCATAACGAGGACCCCTGGCCCTGTCTACAAATGTGTACCTATGTTGAGAGCTTAGTCTCGCCCAATGCTGACAATTTGGTTCAATGGCAACACCAATAACAGCTCATGAAGAGAGGTACAGACTAGTTCACATATCTTTTGATTTTTTCCTTTCACGCCTTGTTTATTGCACCAACTAGGTTTCTTGATGTGATATATGCTCAATTTTGATACTTATGCAACACAATGTTAATATTTTTTATCATGGGACAATGGGAGAATGAAACTAACCTATGGGATGAATACACGAGGCTGGTTTTCAACACTTGTTACGAGAGTTTGGTAGATGTGTGCATGCAAGCATCGTTACCTGATTATAACTCCACCAATAAAGTTTCCCACTGATTGGAGGACTAAGAAATGAACAATTATTCCATACCGCAAAGACCAATGCACCAAACCTCAAAGAGTTGGCCTGATGGTGAAGGTATGAGATTTAGCGGTTTTCTCTCTCGTAGTCTCAGGTTCAAAACTACTCAGGAGCGATCAACTCTTTGGGGCTAGTCCATAGGGGGCTTTGCCTAGGCCTGAAATGGCCCCCTTGCTAGTGGGTAGTGAGATTGGTCCCACACAGACTAGTCGAGATGAGTGTAAGTTGGTCTTACACCCTAAGTTATTAAAAAGGGAATGGATAATTGTCTCATTATTAATAGCATCAACCCGAGTCAACCATTATGTCTACTGTTTTGAAATTTAGGTAGGAACATTGAAGGTGAGACACTTGAACTCAATTAGTAAGATTGTTCTGTGTCTATGAGCCTAAATATTGCTCTATTGTCTTGCTCAATATCTTGCTTGATGACTTCTCAGGGTCTTTACTTTTTTATGTTGCCCCTTTTTTGTTTAAAATTCTTGTATGTCTTTCATGCCGAATATGAAAGAGTGCAGAATCAAAGGAACTTAGTTTACGAAGCAGGAGCGGGAGAGCGAGACAAATGTGAAGAAATCTAAAATTGGTCCTAGTATGCATGTCAATTAGTAATTTGTGTAAATAGAAAATATTTTTTCTTTTAGTTAATGTAACTAAATACAGTTTGTATGGTATACTTGAGCAAATTAGAGTCAATATTTTTCTAGTATTTTATCGTTACTCTATATTTTCTTTTCAGATTATATGCTTGAAAACTTCTATTTTCTTTGAAGAGCGTACTCTTTTCTTGATGGGTGGAAAGTTCCTTGGAGATTCTAACTTGGGAGTGCGGGAGCGAGGTTTCAGGTTGGGCCACTTTGACATCAGGGCCTTGCTACCAAGCCAAAGACAACTTGAAAATTATACGTTCAAAAGTCACCCTCTTAAAGGATACTAGTCTACTGAATTTCTATCTCGTCATATACAATAGTAGTGTGAGAACTAGAGAAACAATAAATGTTGATGTGATAATTTGTTTGACCAGAAGCATGGTCTCTTGGTTTCTTGTCTGTGTGTGTGTGTTTGTTTTTATATATTTTGATAGCAATTTCCCCTCCTTATTCTGTTGTGTGTGAGTAGGGGTGCTATCGAGCCGAGCTTTGTAGTGTTTGAGCTCAGCTCATTTACTAAACAAGACTGAAACCCGAGCTCGAGCCAAGCTCATTTCTAAATGAGATGAGCCCAGTTTATTTACTAAACGAGCATCTGTAAACGAGATGAGCCTATACAAAAGAGCTGATAATTTTCGAGCCAAGCTGAACTTTAGAGTGTTGAGCTCGGCTCGTTTACTAAATGAGCCTAAAACTTGAGCTCATGCCCTTCTTGATTTCTGAACGAGCCGAGCCTCAAGCTACTCGCAAGCAGCTCGGTTCGTTTGCAACTCTATGTGTATGTCGTCCGAGTATGAAGCGGAAGGCAGAGTTTTCAGTATAAGAAGTGCCAAGGATGGCATTATTCCAGCAAGCAATAGGAAGGATGGTCAAACGTCGTCTCCTCGTTTAGTCTCATGTAGATGTTGTTCCTTTGATGTGGGAAAAAAACCCTATAATGAACCTAAGAAGACCAATGGTATAGAAACTCAATTGATCAAAAGGGGGTGTTTGTGGATTTCTTTTCTTTTTTTTTTGTTGAAACCTATGGTGTGGGTTTTTCTCTGGGTTCAATCACAGGGGGCAATGTCTAGAATCGACGCTCCATTTTCCTTGGACTGCATGAGAGAAAGGTTGATGGTGGTATAGATCTAGTTGATTAGGATGCATGTCAGGTATGCTATTGTTTTGCCTTTATTATCTATACAAAGAAGGTGTTCAACTTGGGAGTAGTTTATACAGTTTAACCACGGAGGTGGTAATCGAGATGGCCAAGGAGCTGCAGTAAAATTCCCTCCGTCCCACACATTCTTCTTGGGTTCGAATCTTGCTTGCAGGTATTAGGGTTCTTGAACTAGACGCTTTGTGGAGGGCCCTTGGTTCATACCTTCGTGGGGCTATGGTGACGAATTGTTCTCCCCTAGGCAGTGGTTATCTCGCCAGAGCGTCTTTTGGTGGCGACTCTAATCGGGACATATAGCCACAGTTGAATATTCCATAGTGGGTGGAACCCCGTTAGTCACGCCCAGGGGGAAGCTACACTGGTCGCCCCTTCCCCATGAAAAGAGTTTATTTTGGTTGGACAAGAATTAAACGGAGCTTCTCCAACCGCCATGGAAGTTTCAGTATGTTGAACACAGCTTAGAGATCCAGGCATCTAAATTGTTTATGATCCTCATTTCAGGCAACGGGAACTTTTAACTTATCCGTTTGTTTCTGATTAGTTGGAAAATTTATTGATCTCCTTTATTTGTGACATCAGATTTTATGAATCTAAACGCGTACCTAAAATATGAAGTTGATATACCCATATTTTCATGCTGTCATGAATGCAAGTTAAAATTTCTTATAAATATGATTGAATCAACTTGGTTTTCATGACTGTTTTGATTTGGATATGCCTTTCATATTAGTATGTTATATTCTCGTGTTCAAAGTAGGAGTGAAAATACCGCATTCTCCTTGAATCGTGACGTAATTCGGTTGAATTCTATGATATTTCTCCAAAAACTAAGTGCTTGTTTTGTTGGGAAAAATATACCCTCCGCTCCGATACCACTCTCATACTCTGATGCCACTACGCAACGGAAGCGCAACAAACAAAAACAAATCACATAGCAAGAGAACACACACAACCAAAATACGTGATTTCCCAAACTCGGGTATGCCCACGGGAGAGAGATCTTCCACTATATGAAAAATAGAGATTACAATGTGAGATATAAAACCTTCCCCGAGCCTAACACTTGGCTCTATACAATGTTTTACCCTCGCCCCCAACATCTCTATTTTTTCCTCACATCTACTCTCCTCTCACCTCCTGGCCGGTGTATTCGGCAGCCCCCAAAGGGGCTGCCCTCTCCTTTTTCTCACACTCGGCACACACAACACACATGCACCACTTCACTTAAATAGGGTCGCCAGAAAGATCTACACATTTGGCTCTTCAAATTCCAAGCTTCACAAATGCTCTTGGAATTGCCGGCATCCACTCAAGAAGATTTCCAATGACCATATTTACATGGGCCAATTAAATACTCAACAACCCATTATTCACTTTTTCTTTTTCTTTTCAAACTGCATTTAATGTGGGAAAAACCCAACATGTTTGTAGTTTATTTGCTGTATATGTATCGTTGCTCACGATTTCACGTTATTTTTCGGTGGTGATGTTGATGAATTTTCAGGCCTTGACTCGGAGCAACAATTTCTGCTTGGAGGGAGCTCGAGCTCGGATTTCCTGTTCGGCATATCTGATTGACAGCAAGATTTTTTTTTTCATTTGTTTAACTATAGTGTGAACTGTGAAGATTTTTTTTTTCAGTTTTTGTTCTCCGTGATTGCTCTAAAATTGCGCATCGGATAAACGAAAAATTTGTTAGGGGAAAATAAGGATGTCGAGTCTCAGAGACTGTGAAACAACTTACTATAAACATGAAAAATTGATTTTTACGTTAATTGAAGGAATGCCATTTGGTGATTCCAAGGGTAGGAAAATTCGAGGTTTGTCCTCGAAAAATTCGAGGTCAGAGAGAGTGAAAAGATAGCTACAAAAAATGCAATGTCAGTTTACAAGTAGAGTACGACCCTTCCATCCTTCTAAAGCACGCATTGACTCGAAAAATTAATCATTCCACCAAGAGCAAGGACACGTTGTGCCCCAATCCCTCTCTCCGCCACACATTTGTGTGGTGTCCTCAATTGTGAGGAGCCTATATGAATATGTACTGGGGGGCAATGAATAATCTCTCATCTCCATTCTCGTCGTTATGAGCAAGAATAATTGTTCTTTTTTCCTTGTCATTCAATGTTTTGTCGTATGGCCACCTCTCCACTTTCGAGACTCAATTCCCCTATCCCCGGATACCAGCAGCAGTTCTTTTAGCCATCCCTTTGAATTTACAGTGAATTCTGAAATTTTCTACTGTAGCAATGAATCCAACATCAAGTATAGTAAGAAAATGGTATTTGTGCAAGCATAAGAATTAACCAAAGTTCAAAAGACTACCTACGATTAAAGATAAATAATTACTAATCAAAATTCAAAAGACTGCCTACGATTAAAGATAAATAATTACATAATCAAAATTCAGAGAGAGTGAAAAGATAACTATAGAAAATGCAATGTCAGTCTATAAGTAGAGTACGACCCCTCCACCACGCATTGACTCAAACCTCACAAGGATTACGCTCATAAATTAAACCATTCAGATGCTAGTTATAATCCCTCAAATATATATGCAAAACTTCTACAACGGCCAAATATATGAGAAAGATTTGATGTAACCACGTCAATAAAGATGAGGTTGGGGTTAGGGTTTGCTTTTCTTTACTTTTTTTGCCAGCTGTTTAGCTCGATTTTTTTACCTGCTTGTCTCCCCAATCCGGTCTGTACCGGTCTAGTCTCCCTAGATCCAATGGGTGATTGTGGGTGAATAATCTCTTTTAGTTTAAGGTTTGGTTGTTTGGCAAGAGTTTTTAGCTGCATTTAGGGCCTCTTGGTGTGTCTGGGTTGTGCTGGCGCGATTGGGGGTAGCTGGAGTTTTGGAATTCGGGTGTGGTGTTCGGTGTTTCGCTGTGGTCTCGCGGGCTCGTCATTTTGCCGACGGTTGCGTGCTAGAGCCTGAAGTGTCAGTAGGCTCGCACCACTGTGGTCCTACCCATGTTAGTGGGGTTCGCTCGTCGGCGTCGACGTGCCTTCTGATGTGGGTGTTCCGGCATTGAGTTGCTTCTGAACATCATACCAGCCAGATTTCTTTTTGTGCTGATTGTGGGTTTGGAGCTGGGTGTCTATGCTAGATACTCTACTACCTTTGCTGCGACGGGTTCTTATGTCCCGATGTTATTGCCGGTCTGCTTCGGCAATAAGTGACTTTGAGTTTGTCTGCGTTTGTTATAGGTGCTTGCATCTAGGTTTATGTAGTTTTAGTTCACTCCTCTATTTCGTGAGAAAATCTGTATTTGCCTTCGGGCTTTCCATGTAGAGTAATGGATTGAATTGATTAAAAAAAAAACCGGCAAAATATCTCCCATATGATGGACAAAAGACGCTGTTTTGAGAAAAAAAAATATGTTTAGTCTCATGAATGGATGCCACAGGTGGAGAATATGTACACCACCACATTATTATATTTATCTCTGATTGGAACTTGGGTATGGAAGGAGAAAAGTAAAGAAAACAATGGAGAGAAAAATTAGAGAGAAAGGAAATTGATCTTGTTAGAGAGGAAATTGGAACGATACAGAGAAATTAGAGAGGAAATTGAACTTGTTTCTTAAAGTGTTCGTTCTTTTTTTTTCTTCAATTGATAGGATAATATTCATTGATAACAAAGGGATAATAATGAAAGGGCAGCCATCCCAAAAGTGGAACTATAGCAACCACAATAGAGGCCTAAACACCATGCCGAACATTCAGGACTTCACACAACCTAATGCGCAAAACAGATGGGTAAAGTGTTCGTTCTCTTCCTCTATAAACCAAACAATGGATTAAAAGTTTCCAAAATAAATCTCTCTACCTTTTGGTTTCTTTCCTTAAGTTCCAAACAAGCCCTACACCCTATTTAGATGGTGAGAAATTAGGAGAAAAGAAAGGGCCAAAGTTCTATTTCCAGTGAGAAAGGAGAAGGGTCAGTCAAAATATTTCTTTTTTGTACTTTTTTTCTCTATTACTTATCAAAATATTTAATTCAAAAGAGTAATTTCTTCTTTTTTTTTAATTTTTTACCGTTAAAAAAGAGAGTAATTTCTTTTAAAAAAATAATATATATTTTCATAAAAAACCACAGCCCATCCCTTTCTTTTGTCCTTGTTCGATTTGGATTTTGAAAGAGATTTTAAAGTGTTCTGAACAGGGAGAGAGAGAGTATTTATTGATAACGGTGTGCACAGATTTTGAGTACCCAAATTAGCAATTACTCCATCTAAAAAAGGCGCTGAGCAATAAACTCATCGCTTAGTCCAACTCCAGAACACAAGCATCCAAGGCCATGGCGGTCGATTGTGAGATCAAAAGGCACAAGAAAACCCATCACGAAATCATCATCAAAACGGAAGATTCGCAGCCACCACGGCACATCCCTCACGAAATCATCTTCGACATCCTCTCGAGACTTCCCGTCAAGTCTCTTCTGCGATTCAGGTCCGTTTGCAAACCATGGCTTTCTTTGATTTCAAATCCCCAATTCGTTAAAACCCATCTCAGTACAAAATCTTATAAGGGTGATGACGATGATTACACCCACCACAGACTTGTTTTGAATACTCACCCTAGCCATAATGTAACTGGACTGAAGACATGTTCACTACGCTCTGTGTTGGAGTCTCAACAATGGGAGAGTGCGGTTGACCTCGATTATCCATTTAATGACCTTGATCAGTCTGTTGTTGTTGTGGGTTCGTGTAATGGGTTGATGTGTGTTGCTGCTACTCTTACAGGGACTATATATCTATTCAACCCATCTACTAGGAAATCTAAGAGATTGCCAGATTCGGGAATTAAGAGGCCGCGAGATTCTCGAGATCTATATGGGTTTGGGTTTGATGAGTCCAATGATGACTACAAAGTGGTGTTGATATCGCATGGAGGTGGTGGGGTTTCAGCTAAGCGCAACGTGATGGTTTATACATTAAGGACAGACTCGTGGAGACAGATTGGAGGCTTTCCTGGTGGTGTTCCTTGCAATGTTTTGGGGAATTTTTTGAATGGGTCGCTCCTTTGGCTTGTATGTGTTGATAATAGTGGTCCGGGCTACTCTTATGTCATTGTTTCTCTTGATTTGGAAAAGGAGACGTATGGGGAGGTTTTGCAACCTAATTACGGTAAAGCGCATCCCGATTTGGAATTGTGTGTTTTAGAAAGATGCCTCGGTGTGTTGTGTACGTCTCCAAAGAATCATATTGATGTATGGATAATGAAGGAGTACGGCAAGATAGATTCTTGGACCAAGTTGTTCACAATACAGGATGTAGCCAGACCATACTTTCAAACATTGTGCATTTCAAAGAAAGGCGAACTTCTGATATTATTTGGGCAACATTTAAGTATTTACAGTTCAAAAAATGGTACTTGTAGGAATCTGGTAATTCATAACGCGAACAACTGCGAACAAATGTGTACCTATGTTGAGAGCTTAGTCTCGCCCGATGCTGACAATGTGGTTGAGACTTGAGAGGCAACACCAATAACAACTGGTCAAGAGAGGTACAAGCTATTCCATATATTTGTTATTTTTCCTTTGATACCTATTTTATTGAACCAACTAGCTGTTTGTAAATTGATGTGCTATATGTTCAATTTTGATAATTCTGCCTCACAATGTTAACCACATAGTATGTGATATTTTTAAACGAGGGACAAATGGGAGAATGAAACTAACATATGGAATAAATACTCTGAGGCAGGTATTTGACGCATGTTGGGCACAAATACGTGAGGTTGGTAGATGTGTCCATATAAGAAACTGTTTTTTTTTTCTAAGCAAAAGGAATTTATTAATCAACTGTTACCTGGTTAGAACTTCACCAAAGAAATATTGACCACCTATTAGAAGACTAAAAAAACTAACAATTCTTCCATACCACAAAGACTAACTCACCACTTAACTAAGCTCAGGCTATAGACAACAGTAAGCAAAGGGATTGGCATGGTGGTTAAGACCTAGGTTTTAGGGGTTTGCTCTCTCCTAGGTCTTTGGTTCAAAATCTCTTTAAGCACTGGTGGCTCTACTTGAAGAGGAAGATGGTCACATGACCACCCCAAATTTTTTTTTTCATAGAATACATGAAAAAATTGTACTATTGTAGGTTAGTTTATCATTTGAACACCCAGTCCAAATATGAATGAACACCCAACCCAAACTAAATAAACACCCACCCAAAATATTAGCCCACAAATCAATCCATTTGAACACCCAGCCTTATATTATTAACACCCATCAATTCAAGTAATTCATAATCGAACACCTAATATATTAGCCCAAACAATGTAAATATTATAAAAGAATTATACTCCCTCCGTCCCAATTTGTTTGTCCAACCTCGAAAATTTATACCTAAAAAGATACAACTTTTCACATTTACCCTCAATTTTTTTTAAAAAGTTGCTTTATTCCACTAAAGTAAGGGCAAAAAGGAAAAATTGATTCACTTAGAAGTCAAATGGACAAATATTTTGGGACACTTAAAAGTCAAAAAGTGGACAAACAAATCGGGACGGATGGAGTAAAAAACATTGAGAGAAAAAGAATGACTTATTGGTATCGGTATTAGAGAAAAAGAATGACTTATTTGTATCGGTATCATGCTCTGGCTCTCCACTCTACATCCCTTAAAGGAAGAGAATATGTCCTAAAAGATCTATGCCAACCTATTCGCCTCAATTTCCCCTAAAAGAATATTGGTAGATTTATGCACCTATTTAATCTTGCTTGGCTCATTTGAGGCAACGGCGAACGGGAACTTAATTTATTGTTTTGTTTCTAATTAGTTGTAGTAGTAATATTTATTGATCTTCTTTGTTTGCGATATTAGCTTTTACAAATGCAACTGCCATATTTCCTACTGTCATAAATACAAGTTAATATTTCATATATAAATCTGATGGAATCAACTTGCTCTTTATTGCTATTTTGATGTGGGTATGTCTTTCATGTTATGTTCTCCGGTTCTCATGTTCAAAGTAGATGTGAAAATACTGTATTCTCATTGAATTGGTGATAGGATTTCGCTTGCATTGTTTGATATTTTTTCAGAAAAACTTAAAGTTGTTTATTTGCGGAATGTGTGTTATTGCTCTCTTATGTACGTTATTTTTCAGTGGCGGTGGTGATGATTTTGTAGGCCTTTTAGTTCGGAGCAGCAATCTTGGAGGCAGGGCGATCTAGGAGAGATGCTCTTTTAGCAAAAAGTTTCCTGTTCAGCATTTTTTTCAAGGGTTTATTTACATATATCGTGGAAATTGTAATTTTAAATTTTCCGCAAGGTCGTCGTTTATTGCCTCAGCTTTTATTCTCTGTGATGATTTTTGAGATTATCAATTTTGAAGACTGGAGACTATTTTTTGGGATTCGAAGTTATTTTTCGCCTTTGTACATCTGTCTTTCATACTGTTAATGAGGAATCTACTGGCAAATTGATCCCCTAAATTTTAGTGCTGCTTGTAAATTTTCTACTCACCATTAAATTTCACCGATGGTTTCTCAAGGAAACGAGGACTGTGTTGTGCATCATTCGGATCGTCCATCTCGACAATCAATGGTGGAAAAGTTAAACTCTTCTCCGGATGAGGTTTTTGAAATCTGGCCCTTCTAAAACACTTTTGAAAAGTTAAACCAACTGAGCTAGTTCAGTTAGTCAGGACTCTAGCGTCTCACTAGGAGTTCGAGTCTCTCCACTTGCATGTTAGTGTTTTTCCCCTAGAGGGCCTTTCTTTTCTTTTTTTGTCTCTACTTTCTTGCATTGGTTAAATTGTTGGGCTTGGTTTTCTCATGGATTCTCACAATTGATGTAGTGTCTCGGATTTGTACTATGTACTTCATATCTGATGTAAAATGACCTCTTCTATCGATTGACCAAAAAAAAAAAAAAACACTATTGAGATTGCACCGGACCGTGTCGGTGTTGTGCACTAGGTGCATAGCACACCCCCCGGTCCGTTTCTCAAATCAGGATTTCCCCTTAGGTTCTGACTATTGCACTGCCCTCCCCTACTTTACAAATTATTAGCCAAATCAGCCAATTCCGTTTGCTCTAACCCTGTTACTTTTGGCTAATATGACTAGAATATCCTTGGATATTAGAGTGAACTAGACAACAAGTCTTGTAATTATTTATGAAAGATGGTTGATAACAAAAATGAAATACAGAAAGGAAAAATTTTCGGTATTGCCAAAGTTGATTGGACCAAAGTCACATAATGTGCGGGCGGGTGCGGGAGTGTGAAAGCGTCTTTCAAAAGCCTCCTAAACAACTAAAATTTGTGAGTGTGAGAATTGAGAGCACGAGCATAGAGCGATGATTCCGTGCGGGAGGGGAGAGAATGCTATTTTGAAGGATTATGTGACTAAATGATTGGACTAACAATCCCATGGGACGACAAATCCCCACACTAGGTTGGATTGGCTATTCCGTATGGGTCAACCGGACAAGGTATTGACAATTCCATCAAATGGGACTGAAGGCTAAAAACATGACATTACCATGAATATTAGCAGCATGGCACAGTTGCCTCTTATTTAAGTTAGGAACCATGACTTTTATATTAGGACAAATTCTCCTTAGGTTGGCACATTTATTTTCCTTTTTGTTTTATTTTAACTGAAAATTTATTCATTTTGTTCTCAAGTTGAAATTAAAATGTTATGTAGTTCCATTCAAATGTTATTATTATATAGAAAAATTTTGACACGTGATCTGTATGTCCTCGATGAAGTTATCAATTGTAATTTTTATGTGCTATTCGGAGTGAGCATAGCATACATGGGTATTATGGAACTGAATTCTTTTGAATAATGAAAATGGGTTATAAAAAATGATTGCTTTGTGTAAATGGGGGAAGTGATATATATGTATGTTATCGTATAGAACCAGAGAGTTTGAAAGTTAAGAAAAATATGTACATTTTACTTTTGGTTTTCGCAAAAGGTTGAGAGAAATTAAGAACAAAAATATAAAAGCTGGATAGTGAATTGTCTTGTATATTCTCTACTATAACTATGGGTAAGAAAGAACATTATTGTAGCAATCCAATTCAATCAGATCCCAAATAAACATGATATTAACCATTCTATCGTTCCATTTGATGCAAAACAAACAAAGAGCATGGACAAACCCAAGGGATTGACCCGGTGGATTTTATGTGTT
The DNA here is from genome assembly GCA_018127125.1 of Rhododendron griersonianum. NCBI lineage: Eukaryota > Viridiplantae > Streptophyta > Magnoliopsida > Ericales > Ericaceae > Rhododendron > Rhododendron griersonianum. The sequence continues at coordinate 12,391,082 of CM030796.1, forward strand.
TCACCAACACTCCAGTCGACAATTATTTGACCAAACATGTGATGAAATGAGCCAAAAGTGACTTATATCGAAAAATTCATAATAGTAAAATGTAATAAAAAACTATTAACTCTCACTTAATTTGAATCAAAATGACTTTTGTTACCCATTGAAGGAGCTGTTTTGATAAAATGGTACAACTTACTAATCATAGTTTATTTTTTACTATTCGAAACAACTATTTTTTTGTTTGTAAGACAAATTTATTATATTTTGGTCATTATTTTTTAGAATTGAGAGCCTTTTATTATTCACTCTATTTATAAACAGGTTGAATTTGTAAATATATGACACGTTTTGTCGATTATATTCCTTGTTTGGTCGAACAACTTTTGCTTGGGTGTGAGTGAAATATACATCGAAACCACATGAGGTCTCAAGTGAAATTTACCAAAAAACACATGGATCATGCCTAGTATAACTCCCAATCTAAATTACCAAAAAGTAATAAATAAATAAAAAACAATCTTACCAAATCAACTGTGACAGCCTACTCGCCGGTTGAGGGGGCAGGTCACAATCAGAAATGCTAGAGGCACATCGGTGTGGCACACCTCAGCCACATCCCTCTCACATATAGGTGGGTCCCATTGGAACGGGTCCCACCTGAATGTGAGAGGGGTGTGGCTGAGGTCAGCCACACCTGATGTGCCTGTAGCACCTCTCGGTCACAATTTATAAGGAATGATTCATCCTACTTGTATAAGGCCTTTAAAGCCGTGAGGGCGGGCCAAAGAACGTAGGAACTTCACAGTTAAGCGTGCTCATCCTGGGATAGTCCAGGGATGGGTGACCTATGATCTTTGGGCGTTGTGGGCACGTGGCCGCACCAGCTCGGGCCCGCATAGGGCGCCGTGCACGGGGCGGGGCCGGGCGTGACATCAACCCCGAGGACTATACTAAAGCCTTGTTCCACAATACTTTTTGGACTTTTTCTTATTTTGTTCTTAGTTTAATTTTTCTGTATTTGTTAATTTTGTGTCTAAATTTGGGGGATTATTATCCTAAAAGTAACAGTATACCAAAAAAAAGGTAAAAGTAGTTTTTTTTCCTCTTACCCAATATTTTAAGAAACATCTAAGAAAAAGTCACAAAAACCGATTTTTTAGAATTTTTCTTGAATATTTTAAAAAATATTTGGATAAAAGTCTTTTTTAGGTTTTTGATTCGTGTTGACAAAAACATTAGGCGCAAAAGAAACAAATGCGAAAAAGTCCAAAAGTGACCCGTTTGTTTTAGGATTTTCGATTTTGAATTCTAATCATTATTCTATTTCTCTTCAATCATTATTTTCATTTTTCCTCTATCTTTTTTTAATTATTATCGATATTTTTAATTATTTTTCTATTTCTCTCTACACTATAAATTCAAATCCAAAATTCCAAAAGAATCTTGAGTGGACCAAGTCCTGCCTGTTGCAAACTCATCATTGCAGTAAACCCAAGTCCAGAAGGACCAGAACGAGAACACAGACCATTGCAGTACCGTCGATGCCGATCGGTTCTGAGATGATAGGGAACAAGAAAAACCCACACCAAACCACCATCCCAACGGAGGTTTCGCAGCCATCGCACCACCTCCCTCAAGAAATCATCTTCGACATACTCTCGAGACTTCCCGTCAAGCATCTTCTGAGATTCAGGTCCGTTTGCAAATCATGGCTTTCTTTGATTTCAAATCACCAATTCGTTAAATCCCATCTCAGTATAGCTTCTAATTCGAGCGACCGGAGACTCGTTTTGAATGCTTACCCTAATCGTACTGGACTGATGTCATGTTCACTTGACTCTGTAATGGAGTGTAAACTACCGGAGGATGCGGTTGAATTCGATTATCCATCTAAAGAACCTAATCAATTTGTTTATATTGTGGGTTCGTGTAATGGGTTAATGTGCGTTGCTGCTTGTATATGGAGTACTAATAAAAGGACTATATATCTATGGAACCCATCTACTAGGAAATCTAAGAGATTGCCAGATTTGGGAGATAGGAGGGGGTTGAATTGTGACGATTTATATGGGTTTGGGTTTGATGAGTCCAATGATGACTACAAAGTGGTGCTGATATTCTGCAATAGTGGTGGTGGGGTTTCAGCTGAGAGCAAAGTGATGGTTTATACGTTAAGGACAGACTCGTGGAGACAAATTGTAGGCTTTTCTTGTGATGTTCCTTTTGGTGTTATAGGGAAATTTTTGAATGGGTCGATCCATTGGGTTGTAGGTGACAACAGTGGTTCAAGCTACTCTTCTGTCATTGTTTCTCTTGATTTGGAAAAAGAGATGTATAACGAGGTTTTGCTACCTAATTATGGTGCTGATGTTTTCCATTTGGAATTGTGTGTTTTAAAAGGAAGCCTCGGTGTGCTGTGTATGTGTCGAAAGAATTATACTGATGTATGGATAATGAAGGAGTACGGCACGATAAGTTCTTGGACCAAGTTGTTCACAATACAGGACGTAGCTGATGCATGGATTCTTCGATTCTCAGCAATAAAGTGCATTTCAAATAATGGCGAATATTTAATATTATTTGGGCGAAAGTTTAGTATCTACAGTCCAAAAAATGGTACTTCTAGGAATTCAATAATTCGTAACTGGGTCCCCTGGCCCTGTCTACAAATGTGCACCTATGTTGAGAGCTTAGTCTCACCCAATGCTGACAATGTGGTTCCAAGGCAACACAATAACAGCTCATGAAGAGAGGTACAAATTAGTTCACATTTCTGTTGATTTTTCTTTTCACGCCTTTTTTATTGCACCAACTAGCTGTTTGCAAATTGATGTGCTATATGCTCCATTTTGATACATATGCAAACACAATGTTAACCCCACATTTTGAAATATTTTTATACGTGGTATGTTGGGAGAATGAAACTAAACTATGGAATGAATACGTGAGGCCGGTATTCGACACGTTTTGGGCACAAGTATGCGAGGTTGGTAGATGTGTCCATACAAGCATCTGATTAGAACTCCACCAAAAAAGTTGCTCACTGATTAGAGAACTTAAAAGTGAACAATTATTCCATACTGCAAAGACCAATTCACCAACTAAGTTCAAGGTATGGACCTCAATAAACCCAAAGGATTGGCCCAATTGTGAAGGTATGAGATATACAGGTTTGCTCTCTCTTAGTCTCAGATTTAAAACCTTTTAGGAGCGATCAACTCTCTGAGGCCAGTCCATAAGGGGCTTTGCCCCGGCCTTAAATCGGCCCCTTGCTAGGGGGCAGTGGGATTGGTCTCCCAGAGATTAGTTGAGATGCACGTAAGCTGGTCCGGACACCCTGAGTTATTAAAAAGTGTATGGATAATTGTCTCATTAATAATGGGCCTAATAGCATTAACCACGAGTCCATGATTATGTTTAAGGTTTCAAAATTTAGGTAGGAACATTCAAGGAGAGACACTTGAACTTAATTAGTAAGTTTGTTCTTTGTCTACGTATGTGAGCATAATTCTTGCTCTATTGTCTTGTTCAATCTCTTGCTTGATAACTTCCCAGGTGCTTTTTTAGGTTGCCCTTTTTGGTTAAGATTCTTGTGCGTCTTTCCATACCGTATATGAAATAGTGCAGAATTCAAGGATCTTAGTTTACAAAATGGGAGTAGGAAAGCAAGACAAATGTAAAGAATCTAAAGTTGGTCCTACTATGCATGTCACTCCCCCTTTTTTTATATCCACACTCCTTTTTTGTCTGTTAGCAAAAAAAAATACATAGACTTTCAACACTAAAAAGCAAAAAAAGGGAGTGTGAAAATCACTCCCCTTGGGAAGAAAGGAGTTGGAGGTGAAGGAACTCCCCTCTTTCTTTCAAGAATAATTGCAGCAGAAGATATATACGATATATACGGAAAATTAATGGAATGAGTACGATTTCACTATATTTACGGTACATGTTAATATGTTATTAGAAATAGGATCAACGATTGGAAGATCTGATATGCCCTCTTTGATGCATGGTAATTGCCCCTGCCAGTACCGGAAGTGATAATAAAAGTAGGAATGCTGTCTCTAGAACAGACCACACAAATAAGGGTAATCTATGCATAGTCATTCCAGGTCCACGGTAGTAATTTGTGTAAATTGCAAATGTTTTTTTCTTTTAGTTAATTAAATAAATTCCTTCGTACGATATAATTGAGCAAATTAGAGTCAACGTTTTCTAGTATCTTTTCAGTTAGGAGCACACTTTCTTTCCAGATGGGAGAAAAGATCGTTGAAGATTTTGACTTGGGAGCTCGGAAGCAAGGTATCGGGTTGGGTCACTCTGACTTCAGGGCCTTGCTACTAAGCCGAATACAACTTGAAAACTGTTCTTTCAAAAGTCACCCTCTTAAAGGATACTAGTGGAGTCTATTGAATTTCAGCTTACTAGTATCTCGTCTTAGTAGTCTAAGAACTAGAGAAACAATAAATGTGGATGTGTTTGAACATAAGCATGATATACTTACGAACTTTGTTTCTTGTGTTTTTAGATTTTACATTTTGATAACGATATCCCCTCCTTATTTTGCTGCTTTGTGTGTGGGTACGGTGCAAACGGGACGAGCTCAGCTGGAATTCGTAGTGTTTGAGCTTGGCTCGTTTACTAAACGAGCTTGAAACTGGAGCTCGAGCTGTGCCCAGTTTATTTACTAAACAATCCTTTGTAAATGAGTCAAGCCTATACAAACGAGCCGAGCTTTAGAGCGTTGAGCTTAGCTCGTTTACTAAACGAGCCTAAAACTCGAGCTCGAGCTCGAGCTCGGATCGATTACTGAACGAGCCAAACCCAAAAAAGCCGAGACTCGAACTGCTTGCGAGAGAGGAGGCAGAATTGTCATGAGAAGAATTGCGGAGGATGGCATTATTCCTTCAATACCAAGCATGGTGAAAGCTCATCTCTTTTTTTTAGTCTCATCTAGATGTTGTACCCATGTGCATATTGATATATGTGATGGCCGATGTGGGAGAAAACCCCTATAATAATAAATTCCCCCCTCCCACATGGTCTTATTGGGTTCGAATTATGCTTGCAGGTAGTAGAACTTTAGAACCAGAGGCTATCTGGAAGGCCCTTGGTCGCACTCGGATCTTTGGTGGAGCTTTATTGGTGATGGGTTGTCCTCCCTTAGGCAGTGCTAACTTGCAAGTGTGTCTTGTGATGGTGACTCTAATCGGGACACATAACCACAACTGATCATTCTATAGTGGGTGGAACCCCGTTTAGTCATGCCCATGGGGAAGCATTACTGATCGCCCCTTCTCGCAAGGGAAAAGTACAGTTTGATATTATTTTTCGCACATATTGAAGAGTAAATGCTCATATTGGATGGGAAAGAATGTAACGGAGTTTTTCCGACTGCGATGGGAATTTCAGTATGTCGAACACGGCTTATTGATCCGTGGCATGTAACTTGTTTATGATCCTCGTTTCAGGCAACGGAAACGAAACTTATTTGTTTGTTTCTAATTAGTCGGAAAATTTATTGATCTCCTTGTTTGCGACTTAGATTTCATTTCAGAAAATATGAAGTAGAATTGAAAATGCTGCATTCTCAGGGTACCACGACTCCCTATCCGTTTAGACCACGCACGGTTTTGGCACGCCCGCATCACTCACACTCAACGTTCCCTGACCGCAGGGTACGTTCGTTATGTTTTTGGAGCAAACATGTTGGCAAATTTATTTTTCTTTTGGTTTTATTGGCAAGAGGAATAACAATGAACCTCCGGTCGTTTTTATGTGTTTCACCAACACTCTAGTTGACAATTATTTAACCAAACACGTGAAGAAATGAGCCAAAAGTGACTTATATCGAAAAATTCATAATAATAAAAAGTAACAAAAAATGATCAACTTTCACCTATTTTGAATCAAAATGACTTTTGTTACCCATTGAAGGAGCTGTTTTGATAAAAAGGTACAATTACAATTTATTTTTTACTACTGGAAATGACTTTTTTTTTTTGTAAGACAAATTTAAAAGACAGAAAATTACCTATAAGTACAGAAAAGTGACACTTAATTTCCATTAAGGAGATATGAAATACTTAATTACCACTAAGTCCACTTTTACAAAAATACATCTAACATTAATGGAAGTGTCACCTTAGGGTTTTAGGGTATGTTAGGGTTTTATGGTACCCTAATGGGTACCCTAGTACCCTTGGGTACTCTAAAATCTTAGGATACCCTAGGATTTTAGAGTTTTAGGGTACCCTAGGGTTTTAGGGCACTTTAAGATTTTAGGTTTTAGGATACCCTAGGGTTTAAGTTTAGGCGCTTTTATAGAGCCCTAGGGTTTAGGTTTAGGCACTTTCATAGGAGTTATAGGGTGCACTTTCCTATTATTGGGTTTTAGCGGTTTAGACACTTTCATTGGGTACCCTAGGATTTTAGGCACTTTTATAGGGTACCCTAAGGTTCAGGCACTTTCATAGGGTGCCCTAGGGGTTAGGCACTTTCAGTATTTAGGGTTTTAGGCACTTTCATAGGGTTTTAGTGTTTCATTAATTAGAGCAGACTTGGTGGGAATTACTTTCTATTTTCTGGACCTAGAGGTAAATTGGACAAAATAACTTATATCGACAATTTTATAAATTATTGATTCATCTCGAAGAGAAGAATTGTCAAAGTAACAATGTACCAAAAAAAGTAAAAGTAATTTATTTTTACTCTTACTCAAATATTTTATGAAACATCCAAGAAAAAGCCATAAAAACCGGCAAAATTTAGGCTCTGTTTGTTTGGACGTAAAATATTTTCCGGTAAAATATTTTACCTATTTTCCGGTGTTTGGTTGTGTAAAAAATGAAGAATATATTTTACATGTAAAACATTTTAAGTTATTTTCCGAATGAACCCACTGCTTTCTACTGCAATTCTCATTGCTCAGTTTTCTCGATCGTCAGTCCTGACTCACGTTCAATTCCAATAATCTCATATCTCTCCACCGTTTAAACTCCCTATCTCCCTCTCTACACTATTTTGTTGACTTTCGAAAATATTTTCAAGTGCCAACCAAACATCAGAAAATAAAAGTTTGAAATTTATTTTAAAAAAAAATATTTTACGTTGTAAAACATTTTACATGAAAACAAACGAGTCTTATTTAGGTTTCCAATTCGTGTTGATGAAAACGTGAGGCGCAAAATAAACAAAAGAACGAAAAAACCCAAAAGCACAGTGGATCAAGTCCTGTCACTTGTATCTTTCCTTCTACAAAGTCCAGAACGAGAACACAGACCATTTCTTGCAGTACCGTCAATGCCGATTGGTTCTGAGATGATAGAGAACAAGAAAGCCCGTCACCAAACCACCATCCCAACGGAGGATTCGCAGCCATCGCACCACCTCCCTCAAGAAATCATCTTCGACATACTCTCGAGACTTCCCGTCAAGCATCTTCTGCGATTCAGGTCCGTTTGCAAATCATGGCTTTCTTTGATTTCAAATCACCAATTCGTTAAATCCCATCTCAGTATTGCTTCTAATACGAGCGACCAGAGACTCGTTTTGAATGCTTACCCTAGTCGTACTGGACTGAAGTCATGTTCACTTGACTCTGTAATGGAGTGTAAACTACCGGAGAATGCGGTTGTATTCGATTATACATCTAAAGAAAGAAATCAATTTGTTTTTATTGTGGGTTCGTGTAATGGGTTAATCTGCGTTGCTACTTATATGTGGACTACTTATATATGGACTATATATCTATTGAACCCATCTACTAGGAAATCTAAGAGATTGCCAGATTTGGGAGTGAAGAGGATGTGGGATTATCAAGATTTTTATGGGTTTGGGTTGGGGTTTGATGAGTCCAATGATGACTACAAAGTGGTGCTGATATTCCGCAATAGTGGTGGTGGGGTTTCAGCTGAGAGGAAAGTGATGGTTTATCCGTTAAGGACAGACTCGTGGAGACATATTGGAGGCTTTTCTTGTGATTTTCCTTTTGGTGTAATAGGGAAATTTTTGAATGGGTCGATCCATTGGGTTGCACGTGACAACAGTGGTTCAAGCTACTCTTCTGTCATTGTTTCTCTTGATTTGGAAAAAGAGACGTATAACGAGGTTTTGCTACCTAATTATGGTGCCGATGTTTTCTGTGGAGGGCGTGGTCCGGCGGAGGGACCAAGGCAGTGGGCCACGTTGCACCAATTAGCCGGACCAGTGAATCTACTACCCATGGGTCGGCGGTCTGGGTCGGTAGCCGATCCGAGTCCAGCCGGGCCTGGTTAAGTTAAACGTGGTGTTGATCCATGGGAGGGAACGATTTGGTTCGGCGTACTTATTAATCAGTATGATCCAGTTCGGCGGTTCCCCGCTGAACGGGTTGGAAGTTGCCCCTGTTGAAGCAATCAGTGCCATATCAGCAGTCCGGCAAAGCCTGTGCTCGCCGAGCCTCCTGTCCCCTAACTTGAAGAGGAAGTTAGGAAGAGGTGGGCAGGAGGAGGCAACCTCGCGTCTTATCCGATCCCTTATATTTAGGAGCGGAATATGGGGGATTGGATAGGTTCAAGATTGGGATGTCTATCTGGGTCCGAGGTAGGCAGACTCATCATACAACGTGTAGTAGTCTTATGGGAGTTGGACTCTGTACTCCCTTTGGCTATAAAAAGAGGTATTCCCCTCTAGAATGAGGTAACACTTTCTCAAACCCTAACTATACCTCGATATCTCCTCTCCTGTTTACTGACTAGAGCGTCGGAGTGCTTGCCCCGGACACCACGCTCTGGGTTTGGGCACTAACGCGGTTGCTTTGTGTGCAGGTCTAGCCCATCCACGTCCAAGCCTCAACCATCCAAGCCACAAGGTCCAACCGGAGAAAGCTTGCCACCACAATTGGCGACTCTGCTGGGGAAGATAATAGTAACAAACACATCTTGTGGTGAAGCTTTCTTTCCGTTCTTTTCTTTTCTCAGTTCAGGATGACAGGCACGGACGGACGACCTCTCGGCCTCACTTACTTCGATCCAAACCTGGGTCACCACTCCTCTCAGCGGACGGAGTTAGGGCGGAATGACACCCTCACTGGGGGACCCGGCGACTCCAGGGTGGCGGGTTCAAACATCCCTGACCCTAGCAACCAGGCTTCAGGAGCGGCGGCGTTCCACATAGATGGTGTGCACCGCTCTGCAGCAAGCCTCACAGTTCCTCCTCCCCCCCCCCCGCCAGTGCTCCCGGTGAGCATGGCGGAGGAGTTATTGTGATTAAAAACACAAGTACAAGAAATCCAGGCACATCAGAGCGCCCCACCCGTTTCCAAGTCGCGGGAACGGCGACGGAGGAGGAATGCTCTCCAGCCGATCCAAACGGCTGACACTGTTAGGGCCTCTGCCTTTGCAAGGCTCGGCCCACTGTGTCGCATTGATGCTAGTGGCGTTGTCCACCTGGAACCCGGACACCGAATCGGTCAACAAAACGGTGCGTCCGGAAACGATAATGTTCACTGAGCATTATTTCCTGCGACAAGTGCCACGGCGTCAAGCGCTCGTTCAAAGTCAAGGCCGGACCAAACACAAGGAATCCCTCGGATCGGTGACGCAAGAGATAACGCAGGAAATCCTCTTGATCACCCTGTTGGGTCGCGAGGCCACCAGGATAACCAGAGAACGGACAGATCTGAGGGGCGGCGATACGAAGAGCAGGAAAGGGGAACGAGCACTCGGCTCCGTCAGCGGTCACCGGCCCATTCTACCAGTCGCTCCCACCACCGGCGATCGCCGGGTCGATCTGCCGGATGATCCAGACTTCAAGAGGAGGACAGCTAGGGGCTGCTACCGGAAGAGAGGTGCGAGATCAGCGCCGGCGGCGGGGCTTTAACAGTGGTAAATACTCGCACCGGCGAAAGAATCACTTACCGGGCCGTCCAGTATCAGGAAGAACCCCCGGTAAAGGGAAACAGGAGGGCCTCGGGGTCGAAGCGCCGAACCCCCGAGCCAAGTGTCGGCGGCCGGGGGGCTCGGACCCCACCAATCCATAAGAGGTCAAGGGATGACGCTCGAGAGAAGAGCTTCGCGCCTTCGGCGGTCGTTCCGCCGAAGGAAATGGTTACAGCAACCTCGGCGAAAGGTGTCTCCCCCTTTTCCAAGGCTATAGCGGATGAGGTTCTCCCTCCCCATTTTAAGGTCCCCAAGTTCACCATATACAACGCAAAGTCGGATGCGCCGACCCATGTGCAGCAATTCAAGTCCATGGCTGCGCTCTGCGGATTGAGCGAGGCAATGATGTGCCGAACGTTCTCGCTGAGCCTCCCGGACACTGCCATGCTGTGGTATACGCAGCTAAAACCAGGTTCAATAAGCAGTTTCGGCGAACTGGAGCGTTCGTTTACGGCACGGTTTGTGGCAAGTAACAGGAGGCCAAAAACAATAGAAGCCTTAACGGACCTTCTGCGGAAGACCGGCGAGTCCTTGAAGGATTATTCTGAGCGCTTCTATAATGTATACAACATGGTTGAGAGCTGTGACCAAAAGACTGCGGCTACGTCGTTCAAACGTGGACTGGATAGGAATTCTGACCTATCTAAGGAATTGATGCTACGGCCGCCGAACAATATGACAGAGCTCATGCATACCGTTGCTCGGTACATAGAGCTTGAGGAGTACATCGGTGGATCCGATGCAGCACTGGTTGCCGAGCAGGGTAAAACGGCGGCCAAGGAAGTGAAGAAGCAGGTTAATGTGGTGTCCAAGAAAGAGGGCGCAGGGTTCGGCGGAAACAAAGGAAGCGGAAAAGCGTGGGACCGCCCGTCGAGTGATGGGCGGGACCACCTTGCCATCACGACCTACTTTAAGGAGCCAATCTTCCGTATGCTCCGAGAGTGTGGACAGCTTCCTGGTTTCCAATGGCCAACAGGGGCGGCGGAGAAGTTGGGAACTGCCGATGGCCGGGAATCGAACCAGAGGGTGTACTGCTCCTTCCACAACGAACAAGGGCATTATACGACGGCATGCCAGCCATACAAAGTCTACGTCGAAGAGTTAGTCCAGCAGGGCAGGATGGATCGGTGGATCGATCGAACCAAGTCACCGAATGCAGGGATCCAGCCGAGAGCCCAAGTTCTTGACGGCGTGGTGCATTGCATTCACGGGCCAATGAACAGGGCCCAGGCCAACGAGCTCCACGAAAAATTGTACCGGCCTTCCCCGCCTGGGGTGATTGTGGTTCAGAATTCTCCGAAGCAGAAAATGGACGCTTGTAGCACGTGGGAGATCACGTTCACCGAGCAAGATTTGGAGGGGTTATCCTTACCCCACAATGATGCTTTGGTCCTCTCTTTACCCTTCCAGCGGAAACTTGTCTGGAGGGTATTGGTCGATCAGGGTAGCTCGGCGGAGATCCTATTCTATTCAGCGTTCAAAGCTCTAGGTCTCTCAAAAGAGCAATTGACCCCGGTGGAAGCCCCTTTAATCGGCTTTACTGGGATTCCGGTCTACCCGCTCGGCAAGATCGTACTCCTGGTATATGCTGGTTCGGTGAAGTTAGATATGGAATTTATAGTGGTCAGAACACCGAGCCCGTACAACGCAATCCTGGGAAGAAACTGGCTGCACGGCATGAGGGCTGTGGCATCCACGCTTCATCAGTGTGTTAGATTCATTGGAGAATCTGGGAGGCAGGAGACCATCAAGGGGGATCAGGTGGCCTCCAAAAAGTGTTTCGTCAACTCTGTCCGCAGGAAGAGCAAAGCAAAGGAGGTACAGAGTATAGAGGTACCTGAGTTGCTAGATGAGACCACCCCCGAAGGGGAAACGAGAGAGGCGCTGCAAGGGCCTGAAGAAGTTGGAAAACCGACAAGCGACAGGGCCGTGGAAGACTTGGTTCGGATTGCGGTCAATGAAGATGGGACCCGTTCTTTTCTCATTGGCTCGGCTCTTGATGAGGTCGAGAAAACACAGATGATCGAGTTCCTCAAAGAGAACATGGAAGTCTTTGCTTGGACTCCATATGAAATGCCGGGTGTTAGTCCCGACGTGATAAAACATTCGTTGAACGTTGATCCGGCTAGGAGGCCCGTTGTGCAGAAGCCGCGACGATCCTCGGCCCTACATGCCGATGCAATTAATGAAGAGATAGAACGTCTCCTTGATGCCGGAGCTATTCGGGAGGTCCAGTATCCAACGTGGTTAGCAAATCCAGTGGTGGTCCGGAAGAAGAACGGCAAATGGCGCGTCTGTGTCGACTTCACCGATCTGAACGACGCGTGCCCAAAGGATTGTTTCCCTTGCCCGTGGATCAATCAGTTGGTGGATGCTACCGCTGGGTACGCTCGGCTGAGTTTTATGGACGCATACAGGGGATACCACCAAGTTGCTATGGACGAGGAGGACCAAGAGAAGACGGCGTTCATCACTCCCAGTGGCACTTACTGTTACCTGGTGATGCCATTCAGCTTAAAGAACGCCGGGGCTACGTTCCAGCGTATGGTAGCTTTGTTGTTCAAAGGGATACTTGGCAGAATAATGGAGGCATACATTGACGATATGGTCGCCAAAAGTAAGGACGCAGCCGATCATCTTCTCCATCTCGGCGAAATTTTTGGTGTTCTCAAGAGGTTCGGCTTGAAGCTGAATGCTGAAAAATGTGCATTCGGCGTTGGCTCCGGCAAATTCCTTGGACATTTGGTTACTCGCCAAGGAATTGAGGCCGACCCAAGTCAGATCAAGGCCATACAAGAAATCAGGGCTCCGGCCATGGTGAGGGAGGTTCAGCGCCTCGCCGGCATGGCTGCCGTCCTTAATCGCTTCATCAGCAAGTCTTCGGATATCTGCCGACCTTTCTTTCAGTCGATAAAGGGTAACAACCGAAGAAGTTTCGTATGGACGCCGGAATGCGATGACGCGCTCACCGAACTGAAGAGATGTCTATCCCAAGCTCCTTTGCTGGTTGTGCCCAAGGAAGGGGACGAGCTCCACCTCTACCTTGCAGTTTCCGAGCATGCTGTTAGTGCTGTCCTGGTTCGGCAGGAGATCTCAAAGAGTGTGACGGGCACGGACCAGAAGCCAGTCTACTACATTAGCAAGTCGCTTCTGCCCGCCGAAACCCGCTACCTCCCAATAGAAAAGCTGGCTCTGGCATTGGTAATGGCGAAGAGGAAGCTCCTGCCGTACTTCCAGAGCTTCACCATTGTGGTCGTTATCGAGTACCCTTTGAGGGCGGTATTACGCAAGGCAGATCTCTCTAACAGATTGTGCAAGTGGTCCCTGGAGTTGGCAAACTTTGATATCCGCTACCAGGCCAGAACGGCAATCAAAGGTCAAGTGTTGGCTGATTTTGTCGCCGAGTTCTCCCCCGGGGTGGAAGACGGCCGAGGCGGTGAAGAGGACCTGGCCAGAGAGTCCACCGGGCCGGCCCCTGGACCTCGGTCGAGCCATCCAGCTCACGAAGAATATATCACGAAGCGACCCATCCCTTCACGCCGAGCGAGCTTGTTCACCGGGCACGCTTGGAGACTCCACGTCGACGGAGCGTCTAATAACCGAGGGGCTGGTGCCAGGATTGTTCTAGTGTCACCGAGCGGGACTTTGCACGAGCATTCGTTGAGCATTGGGTTTCCAGCAACGAATAATGAGGCGGAATATGAGGCTCTCATTGCCGGGCTCAAATTAGCTCGGCATATGGGTGCTGAAGAAGTTCAGGTTTACAGCGATTCCCAGTTCGTTGTTAATCAGCTCAATGATGATTACGAGGCCAAGGATGCACGCATGAACAAGTACGTGAGCCAAGTTGTTGCCCTGGCTGGTTCGTTCAAAAATGTATTTTTTGACCATGTTGGGCGTGATCTCAATTCTCATGACGATGCTCTTGCCGGACTAGGAGCCGTATGTGCCGATCAGGGAGGTGAAAGAACGATAGTCCTCGGCGAAGTCCCATCACCGAGCTTCGAGCCAGAGCCACATGAAGTGATGGACATCCATCAGGCACCCAGCTGGATGGACCCCCTCATCTCCTATTTGAAACACGCCGTGCTTCCTACCGACCGCAAAGAGGCCCATAAGATCCGTTGTCAATCTGCTTCTTATTTCATCGATCCATCCGGCATTCTGTACCGCCGATCATACACTGGTCCTGACCTCCGTGTGGTGCATGAGCAGGAGGTCCCCGGCATCCTCAAGGAGTTGCACGGTGGAAGTGCTGGTTGTCACACCGGCGGCCGGTCCCTAGCTGATCGTGCCCTTTCCCAGGGCTATTGGTGGAAACGAATGGTATATACGGCTACAGAATTTGCCAGGCAGTGCAAATCTTGTCAGAAGCATTCCCTCCTTCTCAACCAGCCGACCCTACCTTTGCAACCAGTTTCTAGTCCTTGGCCCTTTGCTCAATGGGGGGTGGACATCATTGGCAAGTTGCCGAAGGCTACTGGCGGCTTTACCCACATCATTACTGCTACGGACTATTATACCAAGTGGGTGGAAGCCAAAGCACTCATAACGATCACGGCCGCCGATGTGGAGAGTTTCCTTTGGAAACATATTTTTACCAGGTTCGGCGTACCGTACGCCATTGTGTCGGACAACGGTACCCAGTTTGTCGCCGACGCAATTAAGGCCTTATACAAGAGGCGCGGTATACAGATGAAAACAGCTTCCGTCTCTTATCCTCAAGGGAACGGACAAGCCGAAGCTGCCAACAAGGCTATCTCTGCCGGCCTGAAACGCCGACTCAACAACAAGCGTGGCAAGTGGGCGGAAGAGTTGCCTGATGTTTTATGGGGCTACCGAACCACTCCACGGCGCGGCACTGGTCGTACTCCTTACTCCATGGCGTTCGGCGTCGAGGCCGTGCTCCCTGTGGCTGTTACTCGACCCACGTCTCAAACTGCAACATTTGACGTTCCAACGAACGATGCAATGCTAGCCGCCGAAGCAGATCGAGCAGATGAGCTTCGGGACAATGCCCACATAAAGTACGCAACTTATCAGCAGCAGTTGGCTCGGAGTTATAACAAGAATGTGCGGAACCGTCCTTTCAATGTGGATGATCTTGTCCTTCGGCAGATAGTCCAGAAGAAGTATTTAAAGGAGTTCATGCCGAAGTGGGAAGGTCCATTCCGGGTGGTTAAAAAGGTTGGCTACGGTTCGTATGAACTCGCCGAGATGGATGGAACGGCGATTCCGAACCACTGGAACGCCCAGCTGCTTCGAAAGTTTTACGCTTAAATGTCTTTTTGCTTTTCGCCTCGGCTATGTGTTAAGCCTTCAGTTTTTATTACAAAGTTTGTTTCAATAAAGACTAGTTTGTTTCTGTTTTAATATGTGTTCTGTTACCCTCGGTGGTGTGATTATGCTCGTTGAGACATGGAATGCCGAGGCACGTCTTTTCAGATTCTGTTCGGCATTGCATGCCATATCCTGAAGGGGGCATTCCCAGCTTCTGCCGATCCTTTTGATCCGGCGGAACCAACCTCGGTGGTGTGTTTCCTCCGGATCAGGGGCTGGGTACGGCGAGCTGGGACGGATAATTGTTAAAGAGACTATTGTTAAACCATGTGCATGAAGTGCAATACGTGGTCTTAACATGCATGAAGTGCAAATAGTATGAAACATAACTGAAACACTTTCATTATAACAAAGTTGGTCCATTACAAAACAGGGGCTCAGCTGGACAAGATACTTTTTGCCGACCCTAGATCCTACGAAATGCAAAAGACATTCTAAGCTACGGTGGGGCCGTCAGTAGGCTTCGCCGGCTCGACGGTGGTAGGATTGGGTAGCTCGGCAGGACTCAGCGGCTTGTCAACAGTTGGATTGAGCTGACCAACGGGGCTCGGTGGCACGTCGGCAGTTGGATTGGGCTGATCGGCGGATTTTGATGGCACGTCGGCGGTTGGTTTGGCCTGTTCGGCTGGAAGCAGGTGCCTCGGCAGATCCACAGGTGGCACCACTGGAGCCTCCCTTCGGTGGTCATCCTTGGAGATCTCGGCATAATCAAGGTCGACCTGGTATCCGCGGAGGAAAGAGGAGGCATGAGCGTCTTCGATTCCCTTCAGCTCTCCGTCTCTGAAAGCCTTTGTGACAAGGGCTTCCACCTGCTCCCGGTAGTAATCGCCGGCCTCGTTGTAACCAGTGTCGCCGGCCTCCTCTAGCTTGGCCGGCAGCTCATCCTCCATCTGCTGCATCTCCTCCTTCAGTTGGTTCCGCTCGGCTTCAACTTCCTTGAGCTTCAGCAGCAGGCGGTCCCTCTCTTCCAAGCCAGTCTTGGCTTCGGCAACTTTGGCCTCCAGCTCCTCGATCTGGTCGTTGGCCTCCTTCACCTCCTTCCTCATTGCCTGAAGGTCCCCCCTTTGGGTCTTCTTGGTTTCAAGAAGGACCTCCATGTCATTGAAGGCCTTGCTGGCACGTTGCCCAGCCTACAACAAAAGGGAGTGAACACCTGGAAAAGGAAGTGAACTTTAAACGACAACGAGGGAAACCCATACCTTGGCAAGGAAGAGGCAGAGTTCGGCCATGTTCTTGGCCTTCGCCGACTCTAGGCTCTCCATGTCCTTGGGGAGGGCCAGGCCCTTTAGAAGGGTCATGGCCAGATGGGGGTTCTCCTCCAGGCTGTCGCCGGTCGTGATCGTATGCCCATCTGGGCATTGGAAGTCCGGCACAAAGAGCTCACCCCCGGCGAGGCCGGTATTGAGGACCTCCGCGTCCCTTTTTTCGGGTCTAACCTTCTTCCCAGCACCCTGAACTGCTCCCGCGACGAGCGGGCGTTTCTCTCTTCGGCGGATGTTGCGGGTTTTCTCAGTAGGAACGGCGGTGGGCGGACCCTGGGGCTCCGGCTTGTCAATGGGGGCTTGCACCGTCTCTTCCTTCCTCTGCGGCAGCCCGGAGGATGAGAGGTCTTGGGCCAAGTACTGCAACTGCAGTGCTTGCCCGGCAAAAGAAGCAAGGTCGACTGTCTTCCTCACCATGTTTTCTTTGTTTTTTCGGTTGACGTACCCGTGGTAGAAAGGGATGTAACCGAGGAGGGTCGGCGCGTCTCGATTGGGGCACTGGAGCAGGGCGATCAGGTTTGACCACCTCCCTGTGAGAAAGAGTGCCTTGTTCGGAGCGGAGCAATCTGCAAATAGAAGAAATCAATATGGTGTACAAAGGCAAATACAAAGGTAAATATGAAAGTCAGTACAGAAAGGAAGATGTATACCAGGCTTTTCCCCCTGGCCGGGGAACCGTCGCACTCGAGGAATTTTGTAAGGCCTCTCGACTGCCGAACCTCTCCTGGTTGGAAAGGGGTCATCAAGTTGGGGGTTAATGGGACCCCACTCGAAGTTGCCGGATACTTTGACCAGGACCATCCCCCACTTTTCAGTATCGTAGAGGCGGTCCACCAGGTGGTCAAAGTATTGGCGGGTGGTGAAGTAGTACTTATCGTACTTGGGGGCCCTTGATACCACGTACATTAGCATCAGGTCCCCAAGGGTGAACGGCAGGTTGTTGATCTCCGCCAACCTTATCGCCGAGAACAGGATGCGCCAGCTGTTGACCCAACCTGGATCGGCGCAAGGTTGTAATCTGCCAGGAAGTAGCGGAGGAAGGGGTTCATAGGGAACCTTACCCCTCCCTCAATGATGGCATACAAAGGCAGGACGATGAAGTCTTCGCCGAAGGGAATCCTTTCGGTGGTGACCCTTTCGACTAGGACGTCATCCGGGATCGAGTATTTGGTCCGGAAGGTCTGTGTGAAGCCACCCGGCCCATCGCCGTAGAAGTGACTGTACGGCATGGGTCCAAGACCCGTTGGTAGCGGAGGGATGAGGTCAATGTCCCTCGGCGGGGGTGGTTCGGCACCTCCTGCTGTATCGGAGGTGCTCGGCGGCGGACCAGCTGATGTCGATGTGCTGGCCTGGGCCCCGGTGGCTGCTCGTTCCCTGTTAGCCTCTTCCGGGACGGAGCCGTGCGTGCCTTCCTCGGTGGATTCGCCGGGGGAGTCACTCCGCCCGTAGAGAATGTCCCTGGAGGACCTGTCGTCAACTTGAAGGGGAATGTGGATGCCGGGGATGATTGGACCTCCGGCCCGCCGGGCAAAGTTGCTGGAGCTTTCGTTGAAGCTCCTATACCCTCTGCCGAGCGCCTGGATGGTCTCTTGGAGGTCTGAGTAAGCTTCAGGATCGATGCTCAGTGAGTATGAGTTGGGATCCACCATGCTGAAGACCTAAACAGAATAAGAAATGGAAGGGGTGATGAGAATTCCTACTTCAGCATGGCTACTCATGTGCATCTGAATCCCTGCCGAGGGGGGGGGGGGGGGGTCCTCTGGGATCCTCCTCGGCAGAAGTCATGGTTTCTTATCAAGTGTTGAGGTTGGCCCGGTGGAGGAGCGCCATTGTTGGCGGTCCAGACGGCGGGCCACGGCCACAGGCGGCCATGGGAGATCGACCTTATTCAGGTGAAAATGACTTTTTGTGCAAATGTGGGGGTGTGAGTGGGGTATTGCACTTTGGAATACTCAGAAAGAATCAGAAAAGGGCAGCGGAGTTACCTGAGGATGCTGGGACTGGATGGCGGTGAGTGGCGGAGCAGCGGAGGCGATCGAAATGGTGGCAGCAGCTGGAGTTGCAGAGCAAAGGAGGCGAGAACAGAAAGTGATTTTCTGTCCCGCCTCCCCGCTTATATAGCGGATGGAATGGCTGGGTGGAACCCTAAGCGTCGAAACGCGGGAACCGAAGCGTCGCCGCTCCGCCCACTCTCGTCACGCCACGTGGAAAGCTTGCCCCGTTCCGTACCGGTGTCGCCTCCCGTTTCACCACGTGGCACCCCACGCCGTTTGGGTTTCCTGATGGACCGTTCGATCTCTGGCTCCCAACGGTCCCATCAGCCCTCGTTTACTGCGGATACATCATTGCCCCAAGATTCGAGAAGGCTCTTCACTAACCCTCACTGGACCGGCGGCGTATGCTCGGTACGTTTGCCTCAGGACGCCCTCTGTAGTAAGTTTTTCTTATATGGTCAACCCCTCCCACCTTTTTGCAAGGGAGGAAGAGGTTGAGGGGCTATTGTGGAGGGCGTGGTCCGGCGGAGGGACCAAGGCAGTGGCCACGTTGCACCAATTAGCCGGACCAGTGAATCTACTACCCATGGGTCGGCGGTCTGGGTCGGTAGCCGATCCGAGTCCAGCCGGGCCTGGTTAAGTTAAACGTGGTGTTGATCCATGGGAGGGAACGATTTGGTTCGGCGTACTTATTAATCAGTATGATCCAGTTCGGCGGTTCCCCGCCGAACGGGTTGGAAGTTGCCCCTGTTGAAGCAATCAGTGCCATATCAGCAGTCCGGCAGAGCCTGTGCTCGCCGAGCCTCCTGTCCCCTAACTTGAAGAGGAAGTTAGGAAGAGGTGGGCAGGAGGAGGCAACTTCGCGTCTTATCCGATCCCTTATATTTAGGAGCGGAATATGGGGGATTGGATAGGTTCAAGATTGGGATGTCTATCTGGGTCCGAGGTAGGCATGCTCATCATACAACGTGTAGTAGTCTTATGGGAGTTGGACTCTGCACTCCCTTTGGCTATAAAAGGAGGTATTCCCCTCTAGAATGAGGTAACACTTTCTCAAACCCTAACTATACCTCGATATCTCCTCTCCTGTTTACTGACTAGAGCGTCGGAGTGCCTGCCCCGGACACCACGCTCCGGGTTTGGGCACTAACGCGGTTGCTTTGTGTGCAGGTCTAGCCCATCCACGTCCAAGCCTCAACCATCCAAGCCACAAGGTCCAACCGGAGAAAGCTTGCCACCACATTTTCCATTTGGAATTGTGTGTTTTAAAAGGAAGCCTCGGTATGCTGTGTATGTGTCGAAAGAATTATACCGATGTATGGATAATGAAGGAGTACGGCACGATAAGTTCTTGGACCAAGTTGTACACAATACAGGGCGTAGCTGAAGCACTGATTCTTCGATTCTCATCAATAATGTGCATTTCAAACAATGGCGAATATTTGATATTATTTGGGCAAAAGTTTAGTATCTACAGTCCAAAAAATGGTACTTCTAGGAGTTCGATAATTCGTAACTGGGACTCCTGTTTTCAAATATGTACCTATGTTGAGAGCTTAGTCTCACCCAATGCTGACAAAGTGGTTCCAAGGCAACACCATTAACAGCTCATGAAGAGAGGTACATGTTAGTTCACATTTCTGTTGATTTTTCCTTTCACGCCTTTTATATTGCACCAACTAGCTGTTTGCGAATTGATGTGCTATATGCTCCATTTTGATACATATGCAACACAATGTTAACCCCACATTATGAAATACTTTTATACGTGGTATGTTGGGAGAATGAAACTAACCTATGCAATGAATACATGAGGCCGGTATTTGACACGTGTTGGGCACAAGTACGTGAGATTATTAGATGTGTCCTTACAAGCATCGTTATCTGATTAGAAATTTAGAACTCCACGAAAAAAGTTGTTTACTGATTAGAGAACTTAGAAGTGAACAATTATTCCATACTGCAAAGACCAATTCACCAACTAAGTTCAAGGTATGGACTTCAATAGACCCAAAGGATTGGCCCGATTGTGAAGGTATGAGATATACAGGTTTGCTTTATTGTAGCCTCAGATTTAAAACCTCTTAGGAGCGATCAACTCTTTGAGGCCAGTCCATACCCGGCCTTAAATCGGACCCTTGCTAGGGGGCAGTGGGATTGGTCTCCTAGAGATTAGTCGAGATGCGTGTAAGCTGGTCTAGACACCCTGAGTTATTAAAAAGTGTATGGATAATTGTCTCCTTGATAATGGGCATAATAGCATTAACCACGAGTCCATGACTGTGTTTAAGGTTTCAAAATTTGGGTAGGAACATTCAAGGAGACACTTAAACTTAATTAGTAGGTTTGTTTTTTGTCTACGCTGTGAGCACAATTCTTGCTCTATTGTCTTGTTCAATCTCTTGCTTGATATCTTCTCAGGTGCTTTTTTAGGTTGCCTTTTTGTCGTTTAGATTCTTGTATGTCTTTCCATACCGTATATGAAATAGTGCAAAATTCAAGGATCTTAGTTTACAAAATGGGAGTAGGGAAGCAAGACAAACGTGAAGAATCTAAAGTTGGTCCTACTATGCATGTCACTCCCATTTTTATATATCCACACTCCATTTTTTTGTCAAGTTAGCAAAAAAAAATCCATAGACTTTCAACACTAAGGCTCCGTTTGTTTGGGCGTAAAATGTTTTACCTATTATTCGGTGTTTGGTTGTGTATAAAATGAGATAAAATAAGGGTTGGTGTGATACTTTGTTTGGAACAAAAGCATGTCATGCCAAGGGACTTTGCTTTCTGGCAATTTCCCCTCCCTATTCTGCTATGAGGGAGGGAGGGAGGTGCCGAAGATGGCAGTATTGCAGCAATGGTGGCGGTTTCCGGCAATAGGAAGGATGATTAAAATTCTCCTTGTTTAGTTTCGTGTAGATGTTGTACCTATGTACCTATTGGTGTGTGTGATGGTCGTTGGGGAAAGAAAAACTGTATAATGAACCTACGAAGACATGTGGTAGAGAAACTCAATTGGTGAAATGGTGGTGTTTGTGATTATCTTATTGATGGAGGCTATGATGGGTGTTTCGCTTCGGTTCAATAATTGGTGGTATTGTTTAGAATGAATGATCAATTTGGCTTGGGTACATGCTACTGAGTGAGTGTTTCCATGGACTGCATGGTAGTTTTTCCATGGCCCTGGTTGAGTTGATTAGGAGATATCTATCCGTCAGGTTTGCTGTCTGGGCAAGAATAAAATGGAGCTTTTCCAATTGAGATGTATGTTTTAGTGTGCTAATCTTGGCTTAGATCCTCATTTGAGGCAACGGCCAACGGGAACTTAATTTATTGTTTTGTTTCTAATTAGTTGTAGTAATATTTATTGACCTTCTTTGTTTGCGATGTTAGCTTTTACGAATGCAACTGCCATATTTCCTTACTGTCATAAATGCAAGTAAATATTTCATATATAAATCTGATGGAATCAACTTGCTCTTTATTGCTATTTTGATTTGGATGTCTTTCATTTCCTTTCATTTATGTTCTCCCGTTCTCATGTTCAAAGTAGATGTGAAAATACTATATTCTCATTGAATTGGTGATAGGATTTTTTTTTGGGGGGGTAATTGGTTATAGGATTTTGCTGCATTGTTTGATATTTTTTCAGAAAAACTTGAGTTGTTTATTTGCAGAATGTGTGTTATTTGCTCACATTTGCACGTTATTTTTCAGTGGTGGTGATGATGATTTTGTAGGCCTTAGTTCGGAGCAGCAATTTAGTCTTGGAGGAGCGCGTTCTAGGAGATGCTCTTTTATAAAAAAAATTCCTGTTCAGCATTTTTTCTAGGGTTTATTTACATATATCGTGGGAATTGTAATTTTAAATTTTCCACAAGTTTGTCGTTTATTACCTCAGCTTTTATTCTCTGTGATTTTTGAATTGGAGACTATTTTTTGGGATTCTCAGTTATTTTTCGCTTTTCTACATCCCTGGGCTTGAAAAATTTTCATACTGTTAATGAGGAATCTACTGGCAAATTGATCCCCTAATTTTAGTGCTTCTTGTAAATTTTCTACTCACCATTAAATTGGGGGCGACTATTCGCAATCCTCAAATTTTCTCCCGTAGCCCGTTAAAAATTTTTGAAAATTATATTTCAGTAACTACATGTCGAAAATATGTTCAACCTTCGGTAAACAACTGCCGAACATACATTTCGGTAAATAGCTGTTGAAAATAAGATTATATTTCGGTAACTACATGTCGGAAATGCACAAGAAACATATATTTCGGTAATTGGATGCTGAAAATGTATCTCAATTTCGGTAACTAACTGTCGAAAATGTATCTCAATTTCGGTAACTAACTGTCGAAACATATGGAAATTTTTAACGGGCTACGGGAGAAAATTGAGGGGTGCGAATAGCAGCGCCCATTAAATTTCACTGATGGTTTCTCAAATCACGATTTCCCCTTAGGTTCTGACTATTGCACGGCCCTCCCCTACTTTACAAATTATTCGCCAAATCAGCCATTCTGTTAAGTTTGCTCTAACCCTGTTACTTTTGGCTAATAATGACTAGAATATCCTTGGATATTCGAGTGCACAAAACAAGTCTTGTTCTTCTTCTTTTTATTTTATTTTATTTTATTCCATTTGAAGTTCTAAATGATATACAAAATGTATTAGAGTGATTAAGACAATTATTTATGCAAGATAGTTGATAACAAAATTCAAATAATTTTTTGAATAATGAAAATGGGTTATTAAAAATATGCACATAAAATTATTGCTTTGTGTAAATTGGGTTATAAAAAATGATTGCTTTGTGTAAATTGGAGAAGTGATATATATGTATGTTATCGTATAGAACCAGAGAGTTTGAAAGTTGAGAAAAATATGTACATTTTACTTTTGGTTTCTCAAAAGGTTGAGAAAAATAAAGAACAAAAATATAAAAGCTGAATAGTGAATTATCTTGTATACTTATGGGTAAAAAAGAACATTATTGTTGCAATCCAATTCAAAAATCCCAAACAAACATGATATTAATCATTCTATCGTTCAATTCGAAGCAAGACAAAGATAGAGCATGAACAACCCCAAGGGATTGACCCGGTTGTTTAGGCTTGAGACTTAAGAGTTTCATCCTTCAAGGCTAGTTTATATGGAGCTTTGGCTTGATTTAATTGGACTTTCTAACAATGGATATGAGATTGTTCCCCAGAAATTAGTCAAGGTGTGAGTAAACTGACCCACCCCTTGAGGTTTGTGTTAATGACGGATACCCTCATACGTATGAGGAATAACATTTTTTTATCGGCAAGAGGAATAACAATGAACCTCCGGTGGGTTTTATGTGTGTTTTACCAACACCCCAGTCGACAATTATTTGACCAAACACGTGATGAAATGAACCAAAAGTAACTTATATCGAAAAATTCATGATAATAAAAAGTAATAAAAAACTATTAACTCTTACTTATTTTGAATCAAAATGACTTTTGTTACCCATTGAAAGAACTATTTTTGATAAAAGGTACAATTGACTAATTACAATTTATTTTTTACTACTGGAATCAACTTTTTTTTTTTTTGTTTGTAAGAAAAATTTATTATATTTTGGTCATTTTTTTAAAGAATTGAGAGCTTCTTATTATTCACTCTATTTATAAACAGGTTGAATTTGTCAATATATGACATGTTTTGTCGATTATATTCCTTGTTTGGTCAAACAACTTTTGCTTGGGTGTGAGTGAAATAAATATCGAAACCACATGAGGTTTGAAGTGAAATTTACCAAAAACATATGGATCATACTCCGTAACTCCCAATCTAAATTTCCAAAAAGTAAAAAAATGATCTTACCAAATCAACCCCGAGAACTATACAAAAAGCCTTCTTCCACTAAACTTTTTGGGGCTTTTTCTTATTTTGTCCTTAGTTAATTTTTTTTTTTGCGTTTGTTAATTTTGTAAGTATCTAAATTTGGTGGATTATAATCGTAAAAGTAAGTGTACCAAAAAAAAAGTAAAAATGATTTTTTTTTACTCTTATCCAAATATGTTACGAAATATTCAAGAAAAAGCCACAAAAGATGGCTTTTGGGATTTTTTCTTCAATATTTTAAAAAACATTTGGGTAAAATTTATAATTTTTAGGTTTCCGATTTGTGTTAGACGCAAAACAAACAAACGCGAATAGCCCAAAAAGTTTAGTGAGCCCAAAAACTTAGTGGAACAAGTCCTGCCTGTTGCAAAACTCATCACTTGTAGTAGTAGTATCTTTCCTTCTACAACCCAAAGTCCAGAACGAGAACACAGAACATTGCAGTACCGTCGATGACGATCGGTTCTGAGATAATAGGGAACAAGAAAACCCATCACCAAACCGCCATCCCAACGGAGGATTCGCAGCCATTGCAGCACCTCCCTCAAGAAATCATCATCGACATACTCTCGAGACTGCCCGTCAAGTCTCTTCTGCGATTCAGGTCCGTTTGTAGATCATGGCTTTCTTTGATTTCAAATCACCAATTCGTTAAATCCCATCTCGGTATAGCTTCTAATACGAGCACCCAGAGACTCGTTTTGAATGCTTACCCTAATCGTACTGGACTGAAGTCATGTTCACTTGACTCTGTAATGGAGTGTAAACTACCGGAGGATGCGGTTGAATTCGATTATCCACCCAAAGAACCTAATCAATTTTTTTATATTGTGGGTTCGTGTAATGGGTTAATGTGCGTTGCTGCTTGTTTATGGGGTACTAATAAAAGGACTATATATCTATGGAACCCATCTACTAGGAAATCTAAGAGATTGCCAGATTTGGGAGATAGGAGGGGGTGGAATTGGGACGATTTATATGGGTTTGGGTTTGATGAGTCCAATGATGACTACAAAGTGGTGCTGATATTCCGCGATATTGGTGGTGGGGTTTCAGCTGAGAGGAAAGTGATGGTTTATACGTTAAGGACAGACTCGTGGAGACAAATTGAAGGCTTTTCTTGTGATGTTCCTTATGGTGTTATAGGGAAATTTTTGAATGGGTCGATCCATTGGGTTGTAGGTGACAACAGTGGTTCAAGCTACTCTTCTGTCATTGTTTCTCTTGATTTGGAAAAAGAGATGTATAACTATGTTTTGCTACCTAATTATGGTGCTGATGTTTTCCATTTGGAATTGTGTGTTCTAAAAGGAAGCCTCGGTGTGCTGTGTATGTGTCGAAAGAATTATACTGATGTATGGATAATGAAGGAGTACGGCACGATAAGTTCTTGGACCAAGTTGTTCACAATACAGGACGTAGCTGAAGCACAGATTCTTCGATTCTCATCACTAATGTGCATTTCAAACAATGGCGAATATTTAATAATAGTTGGGCGAAAGTTTAGTATCTACAGTCCAAAAAATGGTACTTCTAGGAATTCGATAATTCGTAACTGGAACCCCGGTTTTCAAATATGTGCCTATGTTGAGAGCTTAGTCTCACCCAATGCTGACAATGTGGTTCCAAGGCAACACCAATAACAGCTCATGAAGAGAGGTACAAATTAGTTCACATTTCTGTTGATTTTTCCTTTCACGCCTTTTATATTGCACCAACTTGCTATTTGCGAATTGATGTGCTATATGCTCCATTTTTGATACGCATGTAACACAATGT
Organism: Rhododendron griersonianum; assembly: GCA_018127125.1. NCBI lineage: Eukaryota > Viridiplantae > Streptophyta > Magnoliopsida > Ericales > Ericaceae > Rhododendron > Rhododendron griersonianum. The sequence continues at coordinate 12,417,241 of CM030796.1, forward strand.
TAACCCCACATTATGAAATACTTTTATACGTGGTATGTTGGGAGAATGAAACTAACCTATGCAATGAATACATGAGGCCGGTACTCGACACGTGTTGGGCACAAGTACGTGAGATTAGTAGATGTGTCCATACAAGCATCGTTATCTGATTAGAATATTCCATACTGCAAAGACCAATTCACCAACTAAATTCAAGGTATGGACTCCAATAGACCCAAAGGATTGGCCCGATTGTGAAGGTATGAGATATACAGGTTTGCTCTATCATAGCCTCAGATTTAAAACCTCTTAGGAGCGATCAACTCTTTGAGGCCAGTTCATACCCGGCCTTAAATCGGCCCCTTGCTAAGGGGCAGTGGGATTGGTCTCCCAGAGATTAGTCGAGATGCGCGTAAGCTGGTCCGGACACCCTGAGTTAAAAGTGTGTGGATAATTGTCTCCTTAATAATGGGCCTAATAGCGTTAACCACGAGTCCATGATTATGTTTAAGGTTTCAAAATTTGGGTAGGGAACATTCAAGGAGAGACACTTAAACTTAATTAGTAAGTTTGTTTTTTGTCTACGTCTGTGTGCAAAATTCTTGCTCTATTGTCTTGTTCAATCTCTTGCTTGATATCTTCTCAGGTGCTTTTTTAGGTTGCCCTTTTTTGGTTAAGATTCTTGTATGTCTTTCCATACCGTATATGAAATAGTACAAAATTCAAGGATCTTAGTTTACAAAATGGGAGTAGGGAAGCAAGACAAACGTGAAGAATCTAAAGTTGGTCCTGCTATGCATGTCACTCCCCTTTTTTTATATATCCACTCCTTTTTTTTGTCAAGTTAGCAAAAAAAAATACATAGACTTTCAACACTAAGTTCCGTTTGTTTGGGCGTAAAGTGTTTTCCGGTAAAATGTTTTACCTATTTTTCGGTATTTGGTTGTGTAAAAAATGAGGAAAATATTTTACATGTAAAAGATTTTCCATTAATTGGATGAAAATGACTTACCCTTAAATCTTCCGTAAGTTATTTTCTGAAATGAACCCGTTGCCTTCTACTACAATTCTCACTGCTCAATTTTCTCGATCGTCAGTCCTGATCCACGTTCAATTCTAATATTCTCAGATTTCTTCACTGTTTATGCCTTCCCCCTCTCCCTCTATACTATTTTGTCGATTTCTGAAAAAAAAATTCTAGTGTCAACCACCGGAAAATAAAAGTTTGAAGTTTGTTTTCTAAAAAAATATTTTACATGAAAAATATTTTACATTGTAAAACATTTTACATCGAAACAAACGGAGCCTAAAAAACAAAAAAGGGAGTGTTGAAGTGTGAAAATGACTCCCGTAGTAATTTGTGTAAATTGCAAATGTTTTTTTCCTCTTCGTACGATATAATTGAGCAAATTAGAGTCAGACCCCGTTCCAGATGCGCAGTAAAAAGAACTTTAGGAAAAGAAAGGTTTTACTTTGCATCCGGAACACCCTCTCAACGTTTTTCTGGTATGTTAATGTTACTTTTATGTTTTTCCTTGTTTTAGTTGTTCTTCTTTTGTTTTTTTATGCTTGAAAACTTCTGTTTCCAGTTAGGAGCACACTTCTTTCCGGATGGGAGAAAAGATCGTTGAAGATTTTGACTTGGGAGCTCGGAAGCAAGGTATCGGGTTGGGTCACTCTGACTTCAGGGCCTTGCTACTAAGCCGAATACAACTCGAAAAACTGTACTTTCAAAAGTTACCCTCTTAAAGGATACTAGTAGAGTCTATTGAATTTCAGGTTACGAGTATCTCATCTTAGTAGTCTAAGAACTAGAGAAACAAGAAATGTGGATGTGATAATGTGTTTGAACATAAGCATGGTATGCTTACGAACTTTGTTTCTTGTGTTTTTAGATTTTACGTTTTGATAACGATATCCCCTCCTTATTCTGCTGCTGTGCGTGTGGGTACGGTGCAAACGGGCCGAGCTGAGCTGGACTTTGTAGTGTTAAATGTGTATGTGGAGGTTTTCTGACACTATGTTTCACCTGGTTAAATTCATCAAGTTTGCATATCTTCCCAAAAAAGGAAAAAATAATCCTCAACTTGGCTCCGTCCCGCCAAGGTTCTTATTTTTTAAGTACTTATTTCCTGCTTTACAAGACAGATTATTTTCTTACAATACATCATCTTTAATTTCAAAAATAAGTGGGTAGCTATTGCTACCTATGTGGGCCTATGTGTTGTTTAGGATGCTGTCAGGCATGCTGTTTATTGTTTTGTCTTTATTTTTTATATAAAAAGAAGTCATTCAACTTTGGAATGGTCTATACAGTTTAACCACTGAGGTAGGTAGTAATCGAGGCTATGTGGAGGGTCCTTGGTCGCACTCGCATCTTGGTGGGGCTATGGTGATGGGTTGTCCTCCCTTAGGCAGTGTACTAACTCACAAGTGTGCCTTGGGATGACGACTCTTAACAAATTCCCACAACTAATCATTCTATAGTGGGTGGAACCCCGTTAGTCACGACTCACGCCCATGGGAAAGCAACACTGATCGCCCCTTCTCCCAAGGAAAAGTACAGTTTGATATTATTTTTCGCACGTATTGAGGAGTAAATGCTCATATTGGATGGGAAAGAATTTAATGGAGTTTTTCCAACTGCGATGGAAATTTCAGTTTGTCAAACACGGCTTGTTGATCCGAGGCGTGTAACTTGTTTATGAGTCATTTGCAAGTACACAAAATATGTTACTCGAAATTTATTTTCTCTCGCTGGAGTCCAAAGTGGGCGAGTTCATGCTATATATTTTTGTCTTTGGTATATTTTGACTGTCTACTTTTCGTAATTTTTGTCTTTAGTAATTTTTTTTTTGCTTTTGTATATAATTTTTTACATTTTAGACTCATCTAGTCGAGACGATTGATTAATCCAAAAAATAAAATATGAATTGAACAAAAATTCAAAAAAGACTGACAAAAATACCGAAACAAAAAACACAAAATATAGCGTGAACTCACTATTAGTGAATGAAGAAGTATTGAATAATCCAATTAATTTGGTGCATGTAAATGTCAAGGATAAAAATGAAGGCTACCAGACAACGCAACTTTCTTGGAGAGGGAAAACTATTGAATGCCCCGAGGGTACCGCCACGTAGTGATCCAAACTATTTCTCCACCTCAGTAGGTTTCATCGAAAGCTCGTTGTCGTGATCTGAACCTTCAGTTTACATAGTTAATAGAACTCTACCTCTGTACCAAGAATCAAGTCAATTGAAAATTGAACCATTGAAAGCTCATTGTCATGATCCGAACCTTCAGTTTACACAGTGAGCTCTACCTCTGTACCAAAAGTCAAGTCATTTGAAAACTGAACCTTATGATCAAGATAGATTTGTCCATACTCACCATCCATTTTATGATTTATAAGCATTACCCAATCAATTTGAGTATTCCTCAAGATGATTTGCTCAACGAGCTCCAAGCATTATCATTGTCGTTCAGATCATGATAATGATATCTCGGTGAAGCTTACCGAGGTATAACGGTGCGAGAAGAATCAGTTCTCAATTAAGGCAGGTTGCTGCTTTTGATTTCCTCAAGAAGAAGCTGCTCCTAAGTCCACACGGAGTTCTGGTCTTGTTACCAAGTCTAGTTTTCCCCACGTAAGTCCTCAATAAATACAGATCCACATTATGCCTTAAAAGACGGCGACGCTCATATTTTAACCATGTGACTTCCCAAAATATTCGCTTTGTAGTCTATATACTCCTTTTTCTTAAGTATTTCAATTAACTAAATACATGTGGTGAGCGATGGTGGGGCACCCTGAGCCGCATATAAACCGGAGTCCACTTGAGCATATGAATGCGCAAAAATTACAGCCCTTGTTTGCAGACCGCATTGTGTGAACGGAAAAAAAAAAATACAGTAAAAACAAACAAAAATTACGTAGCTAAAGAAAAATACCTCATCAAAAGTGACGAGGCACTGTGCAAAGTTAAAACATAGTGAGGCTTCAGCTAGGGTGAGGATGAAGCTGAGGGTGAGGGTGCGGTTGAGGGTGATGGAGTAACCTCATTGGTGCTATACTTGCCACTTTAGCTAACATCCACCTCCTCTTTGAAAAAGACTGGGATCCATTGGATTCTGGTATCTCTATGTGCTCCTTCTTCAACAACTTTGGATGGTATTGAAGAATCTCCAGGTATATTAGTTCTCGTATGTGTTCCTTGGTCACGTTTAATCTTTCAAATGCAAAGTCAGCCTCCGTAACTGGTTGAGCAGACGGCTCACTCTCAAGCCTTGCCAATTCCTTGAAATATGGATCTGCAAGAGCCTAACAACTTGCAATGCAATGAGCATCATTAGAACTTCGAAGGTAAAACAGCTTCTCTTGGGTCCAATTTTGGACTGGAGGGGCTATCCAAGCTCATGGATCCCACCACGGGCATGACTATGATGATCCAAACCGTTCATGTTGTGGACCCTTGCATTGAAACTATTCATGTGAAAATCATGTTGGACCAATAAGGATAGCCACATGAGTTCGACACATTTATCTTCCAATATGGACGGCAGTCAGATTTCTAAAAACAGACCACCCCTTATTTAGAAGAAGTACAATGAATCGGCTTAATAACCATAACCACGTGAGTTCACCATTGTCATCCACAAAGTTTTAAGATAGAATATCCAATGTTTAGAAGAGCTACAATGAAATCATGTGGTCACAATTAGCAGCGTAATCAAATATTTTGCATAAGTATCTACAAGGGCGGGCCTGTTCAGATCATCAGAGTCAGGGCCCAGATAACCTCCGTCCAAGAAACCACAGATGGGAGAGAAGCCATCTCCAAATATTTAATATCATGTGATCTTTTCCAAAAAATTAACATCATGTAAAGTACTGCTACACAAATTTAACTTATGCATAAATCTTGTCCAAAATGATATGGCTTAACAAGCACGGACATTACTGAGGGTTGTGTGTCATGTCGGACTCAGTGTTGGACACTTGTCCACCGTGTCAAACATTTGTCCATCCGTGTATAATTATTTCTTGATGGACCATTATTATTTCTTTATTTTCTTGATGGACCCATTAGACACGTGGGATTTTAGAACCAGACTCTCTTCAGACCCATTGGAATGCACATCTCATTACGCATGCAAACATGGAAAACACTGCTTCAACACTCAGGCTCAGGCATATTTTTTCCATCCATTACATGGTCTTTTAAGTGCTCGAAGACCCGGTCTTTTAACTTTACATACTGTTGTGTTGCATTTCCACTTACTCATGTCAGTAAATTATTCTTATGAGCTGCATACAAAATATATGAAACAGAATTGCTAACACGTGCTCAACATGTACTTTCCCCCATTTTTTTAGTCAGTATACTAGTGGTGTGTCCTTGCTACTTAGGATGAGGCTTCCGGTGTTTCTCATTTCAAACTAAAACACTCAATATTAGACATCATTCTAGACAGTTAAAGGTACCAAAATTATGTTTGTGTATCCCTTTTCAGAGAGGAAGTTATGTTCGTGTTTACCTCTTCAGCAGACAGTCGATCCTCGGGATCAAAGGCTAACATTCTTTTCAGCAACACAAGTGCAAGTGGATCTGCATTTGGAAACTTTTGGGGGAAAGGAATAGGCCTTTTCTTCCGCATGCTGGTTAAGCTCGTACGAGCTTTCTCATTCTTTATCTAAACAAATAAAATCAATATTTCAGCAAAAAACAAAAAATGATACATTTAATACCAAGACGTTCAGTTCAATTTCTGCACAATGAGAACAAAATTATTGCACAATACAAACCTTGGCAATGGATTCTGGAGATGGTGTGCCCAACAGATCTGTTATTAAGTCCAATTGATGGACAGGATTTTCCCCAGGAAATAGAGGCTTTCCAGTTAAAAGTTCTGCAAATATGCAGCCAATGCTCCATATATCGATCGCAGCAGAATACTGAAAACAAGGTAGACCACAAATGAAAGCCGGAAACAAAAGATTTCCTTACCATCCGTGTCTCTCTCTATTTGCAACTGTGAAAACTTTCAATTTTCTTTGATATGTGGTGAGCTTAGTGATACCTTGGTACAGGAACAACTAAAGGAAAATAAAATGTTCTAGAATAAAATAAATTCGATAAATGAGTTATTCAAAGAAAAAGAGTAATGGATAAGTGAGAACAGATGAGTTATCACAGATAAGAGTAATAAGCTTCATGTAATTAGAGATATCCTCCACATCTTGTGGTTAAGACTGCATTCGGGACATCAGGGCTGGGATTTGGGGACAATATATCAGTTTGGATGGATTTTAAACTTCCAAGACAAGGACTCTTTTTAAATACCAAAACATGTTGTTCACCGACACCGCTAAAATATCAAAACACACTGTTCAGTATTTCATTGCCCTTGGAGGAAACTATTGTCATCTATTTCATCTGTCCCGTAGAAGTAACATTATCTACTAAAAAACAGATTCTTCAGTATTTCATTGCCCTTGCACGGAAGCTATTGTCCTCTATTACATCTATCCTGCTTGAGGAAAAATTGATATCATGGGAAAGACTGCAGTAACATTATCCACTCAAACTCACTAGACCCGTTTTCACCAATTCAAACAGATTTTTTCTTCTTACATTTCCAGGTTAACTGTTAACAAAAGTGATCAATTAACTACAAAAAAGAAGACAACCAGTCAAGCAAATTCATGTGGTAATGACAGAGCCTCAGAGACAATAATTTTTATTTTCAAAATAATGAAATTGTGATGAAGATGCTAATGGAAAACTATAAATGCCTAACCCAAAACTCTACAATGTTAATGATTGAATGGAGGAATCAAGTATGTTTGGAATTTTTGTTTGTTTATTTTTTCTTACCATCTTCAATCAACAATTGATGAACTAAATGAAGATTTTTCATTCTTGGTGATGAGTTGGTTTACAAATGTGAAAACTGATGAATACAATTTGCTAGCTTTAGCAGTGATATTAATTTAATTACCTTCTTTATTATATAGTTTACAGTGGTGCAGACTTATATTGCAAACACATTTTCACAATCTCATTGTCTTCACCTATACTCACACAAAAGCAGAAGAGGAAGCAGAATACAATACAAAAGTTTTCCTCATTAAAATATAGCTTATCCTTTAATTGGTGAATCAAAAAGTTTTGCACAATTCTACAAATCGATATTTAACAAGAAAAAACTTCATCAAAAACAAAATAACTGACATTGAAGAAAAGATACCGACTGAGACATAAGCTATGATGGAACTATAACGAAAATTGCTGGTCAATTAAAGTGCTGACAAGATGCCATTGTGAAAAATCGTGTCTGATTTAAAAGATACTACCTCCTGTAAAACTGGCCGTCACTTATAATCAAGTTAGTTTTGTTGTCATGTTTCAGTATTAAGAAAATATGTATGGTAGGAAACTCTTCCTAAAAAAAAGGTATGGTAGGAAACTAATTGGCACATAAAATTAGTGGCAGTAAGGCAGTTAAATGAGCTATATTCCCTAGCCACAGAAATTGGCAATAAATCTGGCACCTTAGAGAAAAACTGTCCACACAATTCAGGAGCCTTGTACCATCTTGTTGCAACATAGTCCTATAAGCACCACAAAAGCAAAAAGTTAGCAAAAGAGGAAAAAACTACCGTGCCTTGGGTGTGTGACACGCATTAACTAAGCCCTTAAGCAACTAGAAATTACCGAAACCTAAATCAGATGAACTTACTGTCCAAAACATAGCAGTAGGGTTATCAACAAAGGCATGACTAAAGTGCCGTATCTTGATCTTGCAGTCAGCAATTGTTAAGATGTTTTTTGGGTTTAGATCTCGGTGAAAGACATTAGCTGCAAAACCAGCAAACAAAAACCCTAAAAGTCAGAACTGGGAAGATCATTAAGGTCGAGGTAGTAACTGAACATGAATTCTATACTTCAAATATGTTAGATACTCCCTGTGTCACAATTTGTACGTCCATATTGAAAACTAAAAACTTTTCAGTGGGAAATGCATTAATTCCAAAAGTTGATAATTTATCAAGGTTAGTTATGGAAATTTAAATACTTTTTTCCTTGACATTTAGGGCTATCTCTTGGGATATTCCCAAATGGAATAAAGGACTAACAATGAAGAATGGAAGGAGTATGTCAAAAAGTGTTTGTACTACAACTAAGTGAAAGAAACTAAAAAATTGAGCTAACGAGACAGTAGCAGCAACTTCAAATGTATGAACCTGTGTGTATGTACTTCAACCCTCTTAGAAGTTGATACAGAAAGTACCGACAATGTTCAGGTTTCAAACCATTATTTGCCTTTATAACACTGCGCAAATCACATTCTGTGAGTTCGAAAACAATGTATATATCTTTGAAGTCCCCTCTGGAAGGAGGCAATAAGATATGCTTGATCTTCAAGATGTCATCATGACGGAGGATCCTAAGAAGCTTGATCTCACGAAGAATGCGTGTGGCATCAGAAACGTGTCTAAAGACATCACTAATCTTCTTGATTGCAACTTTTTCCCGGTGCTGAGTATCATACGCGGAGCAGACAACACCATGGCTTCCTTTTCCAATTACTTCCTGTATTGTATACCTCCTCCCCTCGCAATATTCCCTGAAAAAATCTACATCCGCAGATGCCTGCACACAAACATTAAACCTGCCATGAATGATAGAAAACAAATGTGAACTAAAAATGGATTGTCCTTGCTATATGCAATTAACATCATCATTTGGCAAGTTATATACTGTAGTTTCGTTTTGCCATATATTATTGTATTTACTAATGGTACAGGCTTAGAATGTTTGCAATCGAGGAGAAACATATGACACTGCCAAATAATTCCAATATATTCCTACTGCCAAACATAGTTTGTTCGAGCTGTGAATCAGAATTTACTTTTCTTCAAATTGCAAGTCGTGAAGATTTAAGGCGCTTACGTAAATGGAAACAAGAAGGGATCAATAATCCAAGCCTCGCATGATTTATGAAATTATGATCATGACATTACGTATGAGTCTATGAGATGAATGATTATGCCCTAGTTTAAGATAGAGGGAAAAAAACTTCCAAGCTGAATGTAACAATATATGCTTCTGGAATATCATATTGGTGGGAGGGAGAAGGGAGGGCTGGGGAGGAGAGCGAGTGCAGGTGGTGGCTGGAGTGAGAAAGTGAAGTGGTGTTTGAGAGGAGAAAGTGGGTGTGATGTGGCGGTGGGGCTGTGGCTGGCCTTGGCAGCAGCGATGTTTGGCAGTGGGCCAGTGGCCGGCAAAATGGTGGCCGTAGTTGCCATGTGGTTAGCGGTTGGGGTGGATGGTGACAGTGGCAAGGAGGGAGGGATGGGTGACAGGTGGCTGCAACTCCATGATTATTCCAACTGTCAAAATTCTTGGCATTTTAAGATCATAGACCTAAGGTGACCTGAATCACACGCAAGGGAGCCACAGTAGCTCTGGTTCCCTAAAAAATTTGGACTAAAAAGGGGCCCCAGTTTTTTATTCTCATATTTTAGGCCCAACAAAAGGAGCTATCTAAAAATCACCTTGCAATAACAAGGGCTCAGGAAGACTTAATAACAAAGGCTAATCTTGGTTCCCCATCCCAAAGGCAAACAAATGAAGGGTCTTTACACTTACAAAGGAGCCTCTCAGCTCCTAGCTTATCTGACCTGGGAATTAAGCTCGGTTACTTGTGCTGAACAATTATACACCAGCAGAGGACCCTTGGCCTTAGTAATTCCAATGTGGTATTATCTATTTGAAATGTAGACATTCCTCCCATGTGCACTACAAGTAATTGCCTCAGTAGTTTTTTGCTCTCTTCTCACCCTCACCCAGTGGCCTTAATCAAACGACCGTTGGCATATAATCAAGACCACAACTATGAATCCTGAATAAATCTTTTGAATATTATGAGATACAATCTCAATTCACAGCAACATTAATTTATCACAACTCTAGCTCAAAACATACACTTTGCACTAACCTTGAACGGAACATATGGTCTTTATTAGTTCCAGCCAAAGAACATGATATTTGAAAAAACAAACCACTAGAACACAAGGACTGCGTAAAATATAGTATGCTCTGCAAAGAATCAGCTTTTTGTTTGACTTTTTTCCCTTGTTAAAAGCCACAATTTGTTAGGTTTCTTTCGTATTCGAAGATTCCATTTCTTGAAGTAAGTTACTCCTGGTTGCAAAAAAGACAAAGCACCCCATCTTAGCAGTTCACTTAGGGCCCCAAGAAGTTTAGGGCCAGCCCCATTGCGGATGAGCTTCAACTGGGTTGAACATCACTCATAATCTTGTCTCCAGTCAATAGACAAAACAGGTAATCATGTATTGTTCGGCTTGGGATGTGGTTCAGGCTTAAGCTTCAATCTAGGAACAGCTACTTGGACACCTCAATCATAGAACTATCTCCGTCAATGATGAGCTTGCAAACCTTATCTCCAAACTATACGCATGTGAGAAAGATACTGGTGCATTTTCAGTTTCTTTGACTAGTGTTATAACACATGGAACACATGGAGTCTAGCATCATTGCTTTCCCACTTTTCTTCAACTCTTCTCCAGTGTCACAAGGTACTCAAGGCTCAGCTATCTGAGTGACCCCCTTCATCTTGTGTATCGTCCTCTCCAATGCCTACAATTAATGTATGTTGAGGGCATGCAGCAGTATATCCTAAGCCAAGAAAATTATATAAGTCTATACTCTATAGAAGCTATGCCTTTACAATATCTACCAAAAGGAGGCTCACACATCAAATTACACTGATCCGTTGTCTGTAATTTCCCTTTCACCTTCAAGATCCCCTACCACACTCCCCGGCGTCCCTGCCACTAAAGCAATCCAATGCCCCTTGCCACTGCCCCATCCCAAACCCTCGCCACCCCCGACCTATATGCTACAACTCCCTTCTTACTCCACCTTCCACGGTTGGAACCCTCTCACCCTTCAATGATCTCCCTCTAATCAAGGAGAAGACATGCATGGCTATGGCATTGGTATAAAAATGGGCACGTTGCTAAGGAAAACCAAATCATCATTATTTACAGGGTAAAGAGCAAGGCAGTGAGCATAAAAATTGAATCAAGTTTCTAGGCCTGCCCTCTCTGATGCTTTCCGACTTTTATTCAGGGGCATTGTTCCACCACATAACGTCCTTGAGTTCCTCAAATTTCAGAGGTATATGAGGTCCTAGGCCCCTATTTTAGTGGCAAAACTTTCTTAGAGTAGCCCTTAGTAGCATGAAGCGGGAGCAGGTGCGGGGGAGCGGATACACCTAAAAGCTCCCAACGTTGGGAGTGCCTAAGGAGTGTATATAGATTATAAACAAATACGTAGATAAAGTATCTTTAAATACTTAACCATTGAAGGGAAAATGATACTTAGTGAGAATTTTACTGATCTCAAAAGGGTAATTAACTGTAGTTTGATATTTTTTTGCAAAACTTCTTGACTGATGTGATCTTCATATTCTTATTTCCACAATGGCATAGCTCTCTTAAAACTAATGGAATAGCTACCTTAACAACCTGATAAGCTCCCATCTTAGTTAGGAAAGAGCTCCCGTCTTGAAGGGAGCGAGCTCTTGTCAAGCTCCCATCTTAGGAACGCCGATTCGAGCTCCCGTCTTGGGAGAGCACCCATTTTAGAAGGATCCTGCTACTAAGGAGCAGCCACTTTGACCCCAAGTGATTGGGACATAAGGCTCAGTTTGGTTTGGTTTAGTAGTTTAGGTCAGTTTGCAATTTGCCTCCCTACCATTTTTTTTGATAAGTAGTTATATAAGAAACAAAATGGAATGTAAGTTATCTGCACCAATTCTCAAGATCTCAATCTTGGCATGAATGAAATGTTATTGTTAAAAGCAGTTCTACTTTTCACTAATCTAGCTGTACACAATCTTAAAAATCTTAACCCTAAAAAAAAAATGCAAACTCTACCTATGGAAGGAGTTGCAGCACGGTCCACCAACCCTACCTCCTCCCTTGTACTACTCACCAGCCAGCCACTGTCACCACCATTTGGCTAGCCAACACCAGACAAGCAAAAATAGATGTTGTAGCCGAGGGCGCCAACACCCCCACCATTGCACCACCTTCTCTCGTCTCTCACCCACACTTCCTTTCCCCGCATCAACCATCACCGACCCCTGCTCTCCCTCCCAATTTAATGATCTAAATAGGGTTGGTCCTAGCAATTTAACGGTTTTGCATTAGCAGAGTCATCATAGTTTGACCGTTCACCGTTGGATTGGGCATCTAGGCAATATATAGATAGAGTTCTTGTACGTGAGGAATTTGACATCTATGTGCTTCAGCCCAATAGGACATATGATATTTGGAGTCCTAGTCGGTTAAGAATTGGGCTAGTGGTCATCACCTAGTCACCTATATATTATGGTTACATGCTCGTGAAGTCCTATCGTTCAACATGTAGGAAGACTGGGTATAGCACACTGCCATTTTGATTGTTTTGTGCACCTTAACACTAGAGGAGATTCTTAGAGTTCATCAATGACCATGAAGACGGGTACGAAATCCCCATCAGTTCTTGTTTAATCAATTATTACTGGGTGGATACATTCCAATTAGTTTGTTGCAAATATTGTTACAGTTGAGATTAAGATCTGGGGGAGAATATAGCCTCAACTGTTACTCATTGTTTTCCTTCAATTGGCTAAGTCCATAGTATTGGGACAGAATCATCATGACTTGGGACCCTTAATTCTCTTGAGATATGTATCATTTTTACCTCTCCTCAAATGCTTGTGGCTGGAGTCCTCTGACTTGAAAGACATAAGCAGCTTCATTTGTCCATTGTTTTTGTGTTTTTAGTCATTCGACTCATTCTAAAGCCTAATGAGAGGAAGATGATGTCATTCTAAAGCCTAATGAGAGGAAGATGATGTGCATTGGTATGAGACACCTTAATCCGGTAATTGGAGGGGCTTCATAAATTCAATTAGGGGATTTAATCCTGGAAGAACATGTATCTGGACGGTTTTGATAGTACTGCTGCTATGGACATTAACAATTGTCTTGAAGAATGTGTAATGGATGATATGCTGATTACGGTTTTTGTTCACCTGATCCATTAAAAGAGGAGGTGCTGGGGAGTGGGAAAAATAAATGCCGAATTGGCAGGGCTATTATATTCTACTTGGTTCGATGAATTCACTAATCTGAAGCTCATTTGTTAGCTGCTGGTATATATAATCACTGTTCACTGTAGTGCCTGAGGAGTTTAGGAAGAGACCTTTCCAAATCTTTACTTCTGGATATGATTGTGAGGTCTAAGGTTTTGCTAGTGAATTCTTGGAATGCACCTTTGGATGGTTCTGGTGTGCTATTGAGTTTGAAAGTGAAGAGACTTAAACCTGTTCTGGAAGAGCCGAGTCAGAAGTATTACTCTAACACCAGTTCAAGGGTTAGGCAAGCTACATAAATCTATACTGTAGTAGGCCGAACCTGACGGCTCGAACCTCGCATCTGAGAAGTACGGGTCGAGGTTAGGGCCAAGAGCGGTGGCCGTGCTTAAGCCCTCGTTCGGCTGTATCCGAAGCGCGGCAATGAACAGTGACACGCCCAGCTGACAACCAGCTCAAAGAGGAAGTCTTCAGGCTCGGCTACCTTCAAGATTGGTTACCTCATTGGTTGCTTCCCCCTACGAGGCACCTACCCTCAAGCTCGGCCGAGAGTGAGGCTCGGCCAACCGTGATGCCACGTGCCTCCCCACGCGCTGAAGCAGTTATACCAAGAGATAATGATGAGCGCACATGGGGGTGCCGGCTCACACTAAAACGGTTACCAGATCTTATCAGTGATGTCATAATGGCGTCAGCCGACCCGTGCAGGGCACATGCCCGTACTTGGAGAGCAAGTCAAGCAGACTCTATAAATACCAAGGGATAGCAACCCTAAGAGGTACATGCTTCTACACACTTAAACCCTAGTCTCTGGCTTTGCTCTCTGCACATTCTCATCCTCTTGCCGGAGGGCCTTGCCGGGCAACCCCGGCCAGGTCTTAGTCGTGCGTTCCCTGTGCAGGTTAGGGCAAGAAGGCTGGGCAACCCTTGAACCAACAGAGGAGGAACTCGAACCAAGGATCAACGGGCCACACATATACCAAGTTCAAGCACCGTGTTTTGCTTATCGTTTCGACCTTGATTTGTGTGCTAGGGGGGTGCTGGCAGCTGAATTCGTGGAGATTAATGAAGAAGGGTTCAAAAAGAAGAAATCTAGAATGAATTGGCTTACTTTCAGGTATAATGATACTGATCTCTCCATTCAAATATGGCTACCGACAGGCAAAGGAATAAGATTAGTAGCCTGCTTAATATGGTATTAGGGAGGATGATCCTAAGGATATTAAGAAAGAGAAGCTGCACTGATACAAACGTATTCTTGGTACTCCCTTTGAGCAGGGAATGGATGCAATGGATGAGTGAAGGATGGCCATTTCCAGGCCCTTTTCATAAGAGATACGGTGAAGGAATTGCTTACGACATGGGGAGGTCTTTGAATGCTAAAGTTGCTACAATTTGATCAAGATGGGTCGAAATGGCCAAGATACAGAAACACAATGAGAATGGATATTCTAGCTAATACTCCTAGGCTCCTAGCACCCTAAAACTTCTCAATCTGATGCGCTTGTTTGGACTCTCAACAGTAATGTCTCTTCCTCAGTCAAATCAGCTCGAATGCCATCAAAATGGAAGCTCCGTGGGTCCCTTAAAGTAGGACTGTTTGTTTTCCCATCATGTGCTCAGATGGGCAATATTCCAATGGATGTCAATTCTTGTGGATTAACTACCAAGGACAGGTCAGCTGGGGGTTTACCCTTGACGCAGACTGTGTCCTATGCATAAATGGAACTGATAATCACAATCTCTTATTCTTCACTTGTCCCTTCTCCACTCAGGTGTGGGGTTACTTTTGGCAAAAGAATTATGTTCATAGAAAAAGAATTATGTTCATAGTACTTGCAGAGGAAATTGAGTGGGTAGGAAAAACTAGAGGAGGTAAAAGCTTCAAACATACTATTTTTAGGTTCACTGGCGGGAGTTTTTTTTATAACATATTGGGTGAAAATATAGAAGCATTTTCCAGCACCAAAGATTGGACACAGGGTGTCATTGCCAGAAGTGACATAGATATCAGGTCTTGCATCAGTTTCCCGTTATCAAGAAACTGATGATATTACACTAATATCTCCGGAATGGCATAACTTATCTAGGTAGTTTGATAATACTACCCAAGGGTAGCTGGAGCCTAAGGAGTGTTCATTACGTGTCTTTCGGCTTGTGCTGTTGCTTCGTTTAGGTAGGGGTGTTGTGGGAATGCCCCTAAGCAGGTTAAGCTTCTGTAATTGGGTTGTTGGGCCATACAGCTACATAACTGAAATGTATCCAACATAAACAATGTGCTATGAGGCCCAACCTCCTAAAAGGTTGTTGCAGCTACTGGAATTCTTTTTTACAATAGACGTTTAGATATAAATAAATAAAAAAAACCCTTTAGCTGAAAGAAAAACCCAATATTCAGTGAAACTAAGATTCATCATGCTTAAGTCCAATGTGTTCATGTGCATTAAAAAAAAAGGAAAGCGAAAAAGTAAATGATTAAAAAATTAAGATGTAGAACAGCAGAAAAAGTATGAAAGTAATGCTTACTGTTGTCCCTCCTTCACTTCGAGTAGGAGATTCGGGGGCAGATATCCCAGTGATATCCTCATTATCAGAGGATATGCTGGTAGAAGGATTTAAAACGGGGTCCGGTGACCGGCCAAGGATGTTCTGATCATGGGGCTGTATTCATTTCATTGGAAGGCACAAATTATATCTATTCAAAGTATCAAATCTATAAGAAAGAAATGTTCTGATCAAGGTGCTGTATTCAGTTTATTCGAAGGCCCAAGTTATATACATCTCAACGCACAAAATCTATGGAAGAAGAGAGGGGTAAGAAGGTAAAAAAAAGACAAAGGAAAAAGCAATTCTTACTTGTGTCCCTCTTCCACTTAGTGTATCAGATTCAGTGGCAGCTCTCTCAGTGACATTATCAAGATCGGACGGTAGGTTGCTGGTTGAATCTAAAATGGGTTCCAATGCCCGACCAAGGATGTTCTGATCAAAGTGCTGTATCCATTTCATTTGAAAGATCAATTTATGCATATGACATTGAAGAACAAGTGTAATCAACAAGGAACTAAGAGGGCGAGGGGGGTGTGGGGTGTTCTTACTCAAAGAAGAAGAAAGTAATGCTTACTGTTGTCCCTCCTTCAATTAGAGTAGCATATTCAGAGGCAGCTATACCATTGATATCCTCGTGATTTAAAATGGGGTCCGATGCCTGAGCTACAATGTTCTGATAAAGGGGTTGTATACTATTAATTCAAGTTATAGATATATGTCAAAGCATATAGTTGACAAGAAAGTATAACGAAAAGAAAAAGCAAGAAGAGGATTACGCTTTTCGTTGTCCCTCCTCCATCAAGGGGAGTGTGCGGTTCAGAGACAGAGCTCACAGGAATATCTCCATGATCAGACGGAAGATCCTTTGAGACGTTTGTAATGCCAAGCAAATCAGGGTCTGGTGCCTGATCAAGGGTTTTCTGATCAACGGGCTGCAGACAGTTCATATGAAGGCCAGAATTTATATATGATATAGATATCTATGTCACAATAAACAAAGAACAGGGAGAAAAAAAAGTCAACAAGAAGAAAAAAGAAGACAACAAAGAAGAAAGACTTATGTTACCATCGTCACCCTAGGAGGAGATTCAGACACGGGTACTGTAGCGGAATCATCATGCCTGAATCTCCTCCAGCTATCTGAAATGAATTGGTATGCCGGACAGAGAATGCTCTGATAAATAACAGGCCAATATCTCTGCCACAACGGGGGAACTTTCTGCTGCACAAACTCGGATAACCAAGGGACGGCGTAAGCCACAACCGTTCCGGCAACAATTTCCCATGCCAAGCCCCGCACCGGTTCGAGGAATGACATCTCTCTCTCTGTGTCTGTCTCTATATGCTAGACTATACTTCAAAATCTTCTCCTTGTTGGAGAAATGAAGGCAAAAAATACTGTTTTCTTCATAAGTGCTTTCCCACCTAAGGATTGCTACACCAAAGGCAACAACGACGGCCAAAAGAGGTGGGGTCTGGAACAAAATTCACGGAGGAAAAGAAAGGGTTTGATCAAGATGGGGAAAAGGAGATGAAGTTTAGCTTTTGGGTGTTTGGTCAATGCCCACATTTTTAATTCATGTAAAGATGCAACTTGTGTTTCGTGTGCCAGGTAGCACCCAGCAGAACTGTTTGGTTGTCTGTATTTTGACATCTGAGACCCAGTCTTGGGTTTGCCTAGAGCATTGTCCTAAACAATAAATTTCCTTCTGCAAATCTTTTCCTTGGGATATCCCATAATCTGGATTGGACTGCATTGTGCAACTAACATGCCGGCCCACGACGGGTCCCAACTGAATGATCGCAGCCGTCTACTTTGTACGACATGCTATTCATAGGGCCTGTTCACTGGAGCCTACGTGAAAAAACTCAGGTTCATCTGGTTATCAGTGGCGTCTAAGTAAAAGTGATTCGATCAGGATGCTAAAATGTCGCATTAACCTCTCTTTTTTTCCTGATAACCAAAGTGTATAGGTCAGCTTACGCGCACCTCGACTAATCCGACTACCATAAACACACCGTCCACTAGCGGGGGGCATTAACCTTATTTTTGGGCGCATAAGCTACTTCGGGAAAAAGTGAACGACTCGGATCATTAAAATGAGACCAGCGTTGGGCCCACTTAAAAAAACTACACCTTTTAGTCTATATTTACAAACTCCATAGAAACCATATTTTTTTTCCCCTTCAAAGGGTCTAAGATTGAGAAACAAATATTTAATGCAAAGAAATGTACCACGTTTATGTGTGTTCACACCCACACCCACACCCACACCCACACCCACACATATATATACATATATATTGTATGCTCATGCGTGAGTACAGAATCGGAGTGTTGCTGTAGGGTTTCTGAGCCATAGAATGCAAATAAGAATAAAAAATGTATGTTCATGTGAATCCTGAGAGAGAGAGAGAGAGAGTTGTCTGACCATATTCGGCCGGCCCATTCCTCCGTCAAAGTGGGTTGTTGTCACTCGCCGGCGGCTGCCGGAATTTTGGCCGGAACTTTCTCGTAATCAACGCTTGAGTACATAGTGCCTTCTGATGAAGAGGCGGTGGTCGGAGATGCGGCGGATGGGGGAGCGATTTGGGATTCATTGGCGGACCCAATTGGATTGGATTGGATTGGATTGGAAACAATTATCCAACTTCGGCCAAAAGCATGTACTACAACGGAGGCGACTCAAATTTTTGTCCAAGTTTGGATAAAAGTCCATTTGGTATGAAAACTCTGGTGGCCAAAAATTAAGCATAAATTTTGGAAAAAAAAACAGTAATGCACTAATGCTACATACATACACTTTGGGGCATTTTGGCTAAATAATCCCTTTGGATTTTTTTTCTTATTTATTTATTTTTCAAATTTGTTAATTTTGCAGTAATTTTTCTTTTTAGATTATTGCATTATCATAACAAGAAGAATTTAAAAAGTAAAAATTCAAGACCGAGACACAATTTTTTTAAATAAAGACAAAAATTAGTCAAGAAGCCATTTTTTTTTATCTTTATTTAAAAATTTTGAGTTTTGATAATAATTTTGCACTTTTATGATTTCTCTCGTCGAGACGAACTAATAATTCACAAAAAATTGACGCAAAACTTGCAAATGCAATTTGATTTGAATAAGGAAAAAATTAAGGAAATTGATTTTCACACTCCCTTGTTACAATTAACTCTCTCTTTTTTCTCTTTATCCACTTGAATTTACTATAATGTTCTTTATTCAATATACTTTTTCACACGTTCAAGGACAATATTGTAAATTTATGTAGATAAAAACAAAAAAAGTAGTGTGGATGATTAATGGGCTTTTTAGAGTGTGAAAGTTATTTTTTAAAAATAATTCAAATAGATTATTTGGCCAAAACACCCCTATGTGCATAAATCGAGACACGCGTATGTGGAATGGTTTTGAGCTAACACACAGAGTCGGCTCCGGGGTAAGCCCCACAAGCCCCCCTATGTGCATAAATCGAGACACACGTATGTGGAATGGTTTTGAGCTCACACACAGAGTTGGCCCCGGGGTAAGCCCCACAAGTCCCCGGCTTGGACAACCCCCACCGGCAACCAAAAAACAAATTCAAAAAATTACTTGTGGGTCTAGAAAATTACTCCCTCCGTCCGGATTTAATTGTCCTTTTTTGGAGTTCGTGCCATTTTTCAATCGATTATATCTTGCAATTTATAATGTTTTACGTGATTTTGAAAACACTGTATTATAGAACTAATCGAGATCTATCAAACAAGATCCATATTTGATATGAAATTCATTACGGATTCCAAGATATAACCTATTTTTTAGCCGGTTAGAATAGAACTAGGGACAATTAAATCCGGACGGAGGGAGTACAATAGTACTTAATTCCCATTAAGAATGAACTCAATTTTATTTACCTCTAAAGACAATTTCATATGAAGATTACTCTTTTTCCTTAACTAAATATAATTTCACACTTCATTCTTTTCAAAGTTTTCATCATCCTCTACCACCCCACAACCCTTCCGGTCGGCGACCACCTCCGGCCGATGAATTTTTTCGACGAAATTTCACTACTTCAAAAAATTAGTGAAATTCAGTGAATTTCACTAACTTTTACTAAATTTCACTCTGATTTTAAATATCACTAAATCTCAATGGATCTGGATTTCATTTAGTGAAATTCACTAAGAATTTTTGGACATTATTATTAGTGAAATTCACTAATTTTCACTAAAAAAAGGAGACAACAAGCAGATTCATATGCATAAAAAAGTATACTCTGAAGTTCAAACAAGACACAATCGCCAAACACGTGAGAAGGTACCCGCCGCTTGCTAATGAGTTTGAGTCCTTGTGGCCAAAAGAAAACTTGTTCACGAATTTTACCCTATTTAGATTTGAACCCCACATAAGTTTAGTTAGCATTGGCACCACAAAGATATCACATATATACGCCCCATGAATTAAAAAAAAAAAAATAGTACTAATACTTTTCACCTTTAAAAGATATAGAAATACTCATTATTGCTTTTTCTAATATATACTGTATTAGCTTATACTCTTTCATTTAAGTTTTTGTAAGAAAATATACGTGTTATGTAACCTAGAATTTATTTTCTATTTTATTGGTTTTGACTTGTATTTCTTTTTTTTCCTTTTTCTATGACTAATAGAAAGTGGGCAACCAAATTTGGGATCGGACTAAGGCAACCCAAATATCGGGGCCGGCACTGCTCACACACATTAGACTACGTCGGACACATATTTGTGTGGATCTTTGCCTACATAGTTGTGTCTCTAGCTTTTAAAAAAAGGAAATGGTATTGTAAAATTTGAGTTTTCATTAATTTGAATGAAATTGAATTTGATATAGGTTTCAGTCAAATTTTAGTTCTGAGAAAAAGTTACACTAAATGCTGGGATGCTCTTGTAACGATCCGGATTTCTGCCCTATTTTTTTCGAATAAAGAAATTATTTTTAATCAAATAGTCTACCGTAATCGATTAATTATTTAAAAGTGTAATTAGATTAAACTAGAACCTAGAATAATTTTTGGTAATTAAAATTTGTTTAACATATATATTATTAATTAGCTTGTAACTATATTTGTGTGTCGATATATCTATATATAGATACTAGTAATTATCCCATAAATTATGGGATTTTGTTCCCACAATCCTCATCTCTTATCATTCCTATCACCCTAAGTAGAATCCTATTTGAACTAATTGTCCACTTCCCTCCCACACTCTACTACCTCTCGTACCATTCTTGCGCACCACTCCTTCTCCTCCCACACGCCCTTATAAATACCTCCCCTCATCCTCCGAAACTCCACAGCACAAACACCACCTCCTCTTCCGGACAACTCCTCCGGCCCGTCATCACCAAGCCACCTCTCGGCACCATCATCTCCTACCGCCATCACCACCACCGTCCGCCTCCTCCTCCGGCCACCACCTCTCTGTATCTCCACCGAGTCACCCCCATCTTCGCCGCACCACCCCACCTTCGGTTCACCACCGAACCGCCACCACCTCTCATGGCAGCCACCTCCTCTCCCCACCACCGGACTCCTCCACCACCTCTGGCCTGTACCCACCCCCACCCCGCCTTCCATGACCCGCCATATCAGCCGTGGGTGTGTGTGCCGTGAGTTTCGTGGGCACACCGCTGCCACGGCCCCGTTGGAATGCCGCCGGACGCCGCCTTGAATTTTCGGAGCCACCACAGCGATCTATGGACACCGTACAACACTTACCCGGGCTCGGAATCGCGTTTGAGGTAGTTTTCCGGAAACCCGTAACTTAATTTGCGTTTTAATGGATTATAGGACTAAAACTTAAAGTATGCTGAAGGTGGTAACCTTTTTTTAATTAATAATTACTGTTAGTCCTGTTTTTATTAAATTTCAGACCTGTTACGTTGAATAATTAATCTTATGCCCTGTGAAAATCGTTTAACAATTGTTTGAGTGTGAAATCACTGTTGATAATGAAATGTGGATTGTTACGTAAAATTTTATGCTTGTTATTTATTTCAACTATCATTATGATTATCTGTACATTGTTCCGACTCTTGATCTATGTGCTAAATTGGACTTAATGGAAAAATGGTGAAGTGTTGGAATTGTGGAATTGTGATTTGGGCCATAGCTATGGCAAGGGTGACCTGTTGGGCCCTAGATTGATGACATTGTGGTGACCCTAACGTATGGTACGCCATGGGAAGTTCCAAAGGGTAATCGTGCCTTGCAAGGCCAGCATAAGCAAGGGGGGGATTTTCCATGACACGGTCATAGTTAGTGGTTATGGGAGGAAAGGATCTTGTGGAGGAGATCTTAGATTTCACTTAAGTTAATGGATAGTAAGAAGGAGATGATGTGTTACGTTTTTGCCACCTTTTGAAATTTATAAAAGGCTGCTTGTGACTGTGTATTGTTATTGTTATATAATTTTGTGTTATTTTCGTTGAACTGCATATTGTGGTATTGGGT
The DNA here is from genome assembly GCA_018127125.1 of Rhododendron griersonianum. NCBI lineage: Eukaryota > Viridiplantae > Streptophyta > Magnoliopsida > Ericales > Ericaceae > Rhododendron > Rhododendron griersonianum. The sequence continues at coordinate 12,439,429 of CM030796.1, forward strand.
TTTAGGATTTCTACTTTGTGAATTATCACTCAGGATACGTTTGTATCCTGGCAAATCGTTTGCTTCGGCGATCAATTTGCCAGAGCGTGCAGGATTTCACAGTGGAGCAGTTGATACAGGTGGGACCCCTGGAACCCCTGGAACGGAGTCTGGGCTAACGTTGCTTGGAATTCGTGTCAAAACTAGAGTCGCTCTGGAGTTGATTTTGTTAAATAAATGTAATTAGATTTTTGGATTATTTTTAAATTGTAATTTTGTATAAGGATAAATAGGGGCTTAGAAGTTTGTAAAATCTAACATATTTTAAGATTAATGCGCTCGAAATTCCTTGGAAAATCGGGATATTACAGCTCTAATAGCTCATTTAGTTGTGCAATATTTCTGAATTTGATTGTAACACGAAAAACATTTTGGCTATTTGACATACGCCCCAATAAATACTCCATATAATAAAATGTTCCGTATATGGATATTGGTTAAATATTGGAATATAGACGAATGACAAAATACTCATAATTTTAAAATAAAAGAATATTCATGTCTAACTTTTAGTATGGCCAAAGTATCATGTATATAAAAATGAGAAAGGTTTTGGTATATAAAATGAAAAAAATACACTCGTTTTGGAAAACGTACTTCGATTATGTTATAGCTGAAGATGTTTTTGTTATCATGATGATGATTGGAGTGTTGTGATAATTGAAGTAGTGGAGTGTTTGGACTACATTATAAAAAATCGGACATGTCGTCGATATTTAAAAAAAAGTTCTTTTTCCGTCCCGAATTGCTAGACTTTTGTGGGTGATCGTGCACTCTACACGTAATAAGTAATGTATTTATGATAATTTTTTACACCATTTTTTTTTCTCAATGAGATCTTTATGTTAGTGTAAATTTGTTTGAGAGGACATTCGTAAACATTGCAATACGTGTTACGGAGTATTACCTAAAAAAGATCAAGTAATTTGAGACGGATGAAGTAGTATTTGATCATTCTTTGTAGGCCAACAAGGTATTCTTGCCATTTTTAATATAGGGATGTCTTTTGTAGAGAGGACCGAGGACTATTTTTGTTATTATTGCAAGAAGGGGCGGGCCAGTGTAGGTCGGGGGTCCGATCTTTTCTGTTTCAAAAAGCTCTGTGCCTCTGGTTCGAGGGACTTTTCGGCCGTTAGATTGTGTAATCTTTTTATATTTTAAATTCAACCCGAAAATCTCTCAGCACAGAGATACGGAGGATTTCGGCACAAAGAATCCTGACTCGTAGGACCGTGACTCACGAGTCCCCACTCGGCCACTCCCCAGTCAATGTCATCTGCAAAGATTTTTTATTTTTTTTCCCTTTTCTTTCTTCTGGGGTTACTATCCCAATTGCGCAAAACAATATACTGCCGTGGAAGGCATGTGACACTTGATTATTTAATTGGGCTTAACTAAATTATGACTTTTTTTTTGGTTAAATAGTTTAGGGCTCTTGATTTGTCTTTATTATTTTGGTAAAATTAAATCTTTCGTATTTGTTTTTAACTCAATAATTGATACTTAGGTACAAATCATATTTAATTGTGCTTAATTTTAAATTCTTGACCGTTGTTAATATTATGTAAACTAATTAGAACCATTGCCTAGTCGTAATTGAAATCTGGATCACAAACACAAAATATATAGGCAATATTCCAACCAATTCAAATAATGAAAAGAATCCTTGCTATCTAGACAAGATTTTAATAAAAATCTAGAATTTATACAAGAACAATATTACTTAAATGACTACACAAATGATAGTATCTTCATCTACACCTTCTAGATTGGTTTAGCCACTCAGACTGACCCCTCTAATTTTTACTCCATACAATAGTAACACTTTTGCATACTTTTAACAAATTCCAAGCAAACTAGGAAACTCTCAACCAAGAAGAAAATTAGGATGAAAATATAGTCAGCATACATGACTGCTTGTGGGCACATTTTGACCTAGTAAATATCAAAACTCGGAAATTCTTATTCCACGCGTAGTTGTAGCCCTTTAAACCAGCTTTTCAAACAAATTTGAACAGCCTTGTTGGGAGAACCAAGCAAAAAGTTATGGTCAAGATACCGAAGCTGTACAACTGGAGTCTGAATTCGGGATGGCACCCAAAAACTCTTGATTTCTCCTTCCCAATTGGATTGATCGAGATTTCATTTGAATGATTCCAAGTATCTAAGTCTTTGTTCCGGATCCGTCTTTGTGACCTTAAAACTCCAAATTAAGGCTCAAATCATTCAAAGGCTCCCGTTACCTATAATCACAAAATAGCCCAAAGTAAGTCAAATAACATGTATTAAGAACTCAACAAATATAAATTTAGATGCCTCCATGCATATTTTTCAGCACTCATCAGCCCCTCATAGATTGGCAGCATCTGAACTTCGAGACTTGAAGGTTCAACTTTCAGAAATGGTGACTACTGAACTTCGAGAATTCATGGTTCAACTTCAAGAAATGCTAGATAGAGGGATCCATTTGAAACAACACCTCTCAGTGGGGAGCACCTGCTCTGTTGCCAAACAAGGACGGATCCTTTCGACTGTGAATAAACTACCGACAACTCATCAAGGTGACGGTCAAGAATTGCTATCCACTTTCAAGAAACAATGACCTGTTTTACCAACTGCCCGGATCCTGATGTTTCTCAAAGATCGATCTGTAGCCTATATACTTTTTTCCCTAAGTTTTCAAACTCACTAAATACATGTGGCGTGAGACGGTAGCATTGCCAGCCGCATCTCAATTGGAGTCAACTTCAGCATATGAATGCACAAAACTTACAGCCCTTGTTTGGATAACACGATGACAAATTTTATGGACAGCAATGGAATAATAAATAAATAAAAAGTAGCTAAAGAACAATACCACATCAACAGTTACGAGGGACTTTAGCAAAGTTGAACATAGCGAGGCTTCAGCTAGGGTGATGCAGTATACTTGCCACTCCGCCCACTCTGGGCAACATCCTCCTCCTCCTTGAAGAAGAATGGGTTGCATTAGGTTCTGATACCTCTATGTGCTCCTTCAACTGCGGATGGTATTCAAGAATCTCCTGGTACATTAGTTCTTGTATGTCTGCCTTGGTCACAAATAGTCTTTCGAATGCAAATTCAGCCTCCATAACTGGTTCAGCAGACGGCTCCCTCTCAAGCCCAGCCAAATCATTGAAATATGGATCTGCAAGAGCCTAACAATTTGCAACACAATGTGCATCATTAGAACTTAGAAGGTAAAACATGCAGAGCTTCTCTCGGGTCCGCTTTTGGACCGGAGGGAGCTGTCCAAGCTCATGGGTCTGACCACGGGCATGACAATGATGATCCAAGCCGTTCATATTGTGGCCCCTTGTGTTTAAATTGTTCATGTAAAACTCATGTTGGACCAATATAACCATAGCCTCATGAGTTTGTAAAATTTATCTTCCACAATATGGATGGGACTCAGATTCCAGAAAACAGACAATACATTGTTGGAAGACGTGCAACGAAATCGGCTCAATAACCATAACCACATGAGTTCACATTTGTCATCCACGATATGGATCACACTCGAGATTTTTAAGATAGACAATCCAATGTTTAGGAAGACGAACAATGAAATCATGCTGTTTCAATTAGCAGCGTAGTCAAATATTTAGCATAAGGATCTACATTCTACGCTGAAGGGTTGGTTCAGATCTATGTAGCACGGGCACGGCTACGGACACGGACATGGGACATGGCAATTCTAAAAAAATGGTTATACGAACACGGCGGGATCCCTTATTTTGTTAAAATGTGGACCTCCCATTCCCGATCAAATTTCGATGATTTGAACCGTTCAATGTGTTCATAACGTGATTATAAGGGTCCCCGAGAGAAATCAGAAAAAAAAGAGACCGGAAAGTGCTTCATTCGAGTAGTTTTTCATTGAACCATTCAATGAAAATTGTTCGGATGAAGCACTTCCTGGTCTTTTTTTTTTGCTGATTTCTTGAGGGGACCCTTAAAATCATAATCTGAACACATTGAACGGTTCGGATCATTGCAATTTGATCGGAAAAGGGGAGGTCTACATTTTAGCAAAATAAGGGATCCCTCATTGGATGCGCGCGCGGGCGTGTATATATAGTCCCCTTCCTATGATGGCGTCCTCATTTTAAATAAAATGCGGACGTCCCCTTTTCTCCCTTTTCCCGATCAAATTTCGATGATCCGAGCCGCTCAATGTGTTTAGAACGTGATTTTAAGGGTACCCGCGAGAACTCAGCAAAAAAAATGACCGGAAAGGGCTTGATTTGAGCAGTTTTTATTTGAACCGTTCGATAAAATACAAACAAAAACTGCTTGGATCAAGACATTTCCAGTCTTTTTTTTTCCCTGATTTCTCGTGGGTACCCTTAAAATCACGTTCTAAACATATTGAGTGGCTCGGATCATCGCAAATTGGTTGGGAAAGGGAAGTCCTTAACTTAATAAGTTAAGGGCGCCTTTATAGGAAGTTTTGTGTGTGTGTATATATATTTATAGGGAATTGATTTTGCCACTCCCCTTTTTGTTAATTCCACTCACCTTCTCTCACAAAACAAATCATCTACAAAGACACAAAGGGGAGTGCCATTAACAAAAAAGGGAGAGGCAAAATCACTCCCTTATATATGTGACTGTATAAATATATAATTTTCTTTTCTTCCATGCTTAAATTGCAAAATGTAAACAATGAACAACATAATATTCACATTTCACCATAAAGGGGAGAGAGAGCTCCTTTGGTCGACCTAGGGCTTTGAACGATGAATCGACTGGTGTCGATGTAGAAATTTATGTTATAGAGGTATAATTATAGTGTAACCCAAATATTTTGAGTAATTTCATATTAACCCCCCAAAATTTAAAAGATTACAGTTTGACCTCAGCCGTGTCCATGGCGTGTCCGCAATAAATAAATAAAAAATTATTGGACATGGGCGTGTCCCCGCCGTGTCCGACACGTGGAAATGGCGCCCTTTTGGAGTGTCGGTGCATCATAGGTTCAGATCATCAGAGTCTAGCCCAGACAACCTCCGGTCCAAAAAACCATACATATGAGAGAAGCCATCTCCAAAAACTATTTAATATCATGTTTAGTACTCAAAAAATCAATACCCTGTAAGGTACTGCTATACAAATTCAACTTATGCAAAATTCTCGCCCGAAAGGATATGGCTTAAGAAGCACGAACATGATTGAGGTTGTGCGTCGTATTGGACTCAGTGTCAAACACTCAAATTTGCTGGACACTCATCCACCGTGTAGGACACTTGTCCAGCCGTGTCTAATTAAGTTTTTATTTTCTTGAAGCCATACGCTCTTTACACACGTGGCATATTATAACCGGACTCTCTTCCGACACGTTAGGATGCACATCTCATTACCTATCACCTATGCAAACATAAAAACACTGCTTGAACACTAATGCATATATTTTTCCATCCACTACATGGTCTTTTAACTTCTGGAATATCCATTCTTTAATTTTACCTACTGTTATGCTGCGTTTCCACTTACCTGTCAGTAAGATATTCCAATGTGCTGCGTATAAAATATATGAAACATCAACATATACTTTCCAAATTTTTTTATATCAGTGTATTAGTGTTGTGTCCTTGCTACTTAGGATGTGGCTTCCTGTGGTCCCTCCATTTCAAACTAAAACACTTGACATTGCACATCATTCTAGGCATTTATCAGAACAAGTTATGATTGTGTATACCTTTACAGGCAAAAAAGTTATGTTTGAGTTTACCTCTTCAGCAAACGGTCGATCCTCGGGATCAAAGGCTAACATTCTTTTCAGCAACACAAGTGCTTGTGGATCTACATTTGGAAACTTTTGGGGGAAAGGAATAGGCCTTTTCTTCCCCATGCTGCTTAATCTCGTACGAGCTCTCTCATTCTTTATCTGAAGAAATTAGTTAAATATTTCAGCAAAAAACAGATTCGCTAAGAGCCCTGCTATCCGCAGAGACGATTTGCAGAGAACCACGCAGAGAAAAACGCGTTTGGGCCCATTTTGGGTCCCAAAAAAATCTGTTTCGCCCCTACGAATCCAAAAGTAATACTTATCGATATCCGCAGGAGCTGATTTTTTACAGGGCCCCATAAAATAATATTCAAAAATTTATGGATATTTTTCTAGATTTTTTTGGGACCCGAAATGGGCCCAAACGCGTTTTTCTCCGCGTGGTTCTCTGCAAATCGTCTCTGCTATTAGAATTTTTGATTTGCTAAATACTAAGACGTACAGTAGAATTTCTGCATTATGAGAACAAAATCGTTACAATATACAAACCTTGGCAATGGATTCTGGAGATGGTGTGCCCAAAAGATCTGTTATCAAGTCCAATTGATGGACATGATTTTCCCCAGGAAATAGAGGCTTTCCAGTTAAAAGTTCCGCAAATATGCAGCCAATGCTCCATATATCTATTGCAGCAGAGTACTGAAAACAAGATAGACCATAAATGAAAGCCAGAAGCAAAAGATATCCGTACAATCCAAGATCTTGTTTTAGTTGTAACTAACTGAAAACTTTTGAATTTCTTTGATATGTTGTGAGGATAGTGATACCCTTTTTTTTTTATGATCAGCAGGATAGTGATACCTTGGCACGGAACAAAAGGAAAATAGCTGTTCTGAAGTAAAATATATCTAATAGACGAGTTATCAAAGAAAAAGAGTAATGGGCACAGGCGAACAGATAAGAGTAATAAGCTTTGTGTAATTCGAGATATCCACCACATCATGTGGTTAAGACTGCATTCAACGTCAGGACTGGGAAGTGGGGACAGAAGATTCCTAGCCAGAGCAAGTTTGGATGGACTTTCAACTTGCAAGTCAAGGACTCTTTTTAGAAACCAAAACATGTTCACTGAAACTGCTAAAACTTCAATGCACACTATTCAGTGTTTCATTGCCCTTGCATGAAACTATTGTCCTCTATTTCATCTGTTGGCATTATCAACTCAAAAACAGATTCTTCATTATGTCATTGCCCTTGCATGGAAACTATTGCTCTCTATTACATCTATCCTGCATGAGAAAAAAAGTGCTATTTTGGGAAAGACTGTTGTAACATTATCCCCTCAAACTCACTGGACCCATTTTCTACATATTCACAAGATTTTTCTTCTTACATTTTCAAAAAGAAGACAACCAATCAAGCAGAGGCATGTTGCAATGACAGTCTTATAAACAATAAGTTTATTTCAAGGTACTGAATTGGGATGAAGATGCTAATGGAAAATATAAAACGCCTAATCCAAACTGTACAAAGTTAATGATGGAATGGACAAATAAAGATGTTTAGAATTTTTGTTTCTTTACATTTTACCTTACCATTTTAAGTAACAATTGATGGGCTAAATGAAGATTTTTCATTTCTGGTAATGAGTTTGTTAAAGAGGGTGAAATTTGATGAATGCACTTTGCTAGCTTTAGCAGTGATACTAATTTTATCACCTCTATTGTAATTTACATTGGTGCAAACAGCAAACTTATACTGCAAACACGAGTTTACAATTTCTTTGTCTATATTTTTGGTATCAATACAGCTGAATACAATACAAAAGTTTCCTCATTAAAGTATGGATTATCCTTTATTTGGTGAATCAAAAGTTTTGCATAATTCAAAAAATTGAGATATGGGATTTAGATATAAAAAGTTCATCAAAAAGAAAATAACTATGGGAGAAAAGATAAATATACCAACCAAGGCATCAGATATGATGGAATTAGAACAAAAAATTGCTGATTAATTAAAGTATTGACAAGATGCCATTGTGAAAAATAGTGTCTGATGTAGACTATGTCTCCTTTAAAACTGACCCATACTTATAACCATGTTATTTTTGGTATCATGTTCCAGAATTAAAAAAATATGTATGGTTCAAAACGAATTGGCACACAAACTTATTAGGCAGTAAGGCAGTCAAATGAGCTATTTCGCCAAACAACGGAAATGGGCAATAACTCCTGCACCTTTGAGAAAAACTGTCCAACTCCACACAATTCAGGAGCCTTGTACCATCTTTTTGCAACATAGTCCTATAAGCACCCAAATAAAAAGTTAGAAAAGAAGAAAAAACTACCATGCCTTGGGTGTGTGTTGCGCGTTAACTAAGCCCTTAAGCAACAAGAAATGAATGAAAGCTAAATCAGAGAAACTTACTGCGCAAAATATAGCAGTTGGGGTATCAACGAAGGCATGACTAAAGTCACATATCTTGATTTTGCAGTCAGCAATTGTTAAAATGTTTCTTGGGTTTAGATCTCGGTGAAAGACATTTGCTGCAAAACCAGTAAACAAAAACCCTACAAGTCAGAACTACAAAGATCATAAGGTCGAGGTAGTAACTGAACACGAGTTTTATACTTCACGGGTTAGATACTACCTTTGTCAAATCTTGTGTTCCGCTGAGGGTTCTTAAAAAATAAGTACTTATTTGCAATTTTCAAGCTTAAAAATAATGGACTTATTGAAATAATTTTTTGTGTAATATGGATCTTGTTTCATAGATCTCGATGAGATCTTTTGAGCGGTTCAAAAAAAATTAAAAATTATTTTCGTAAATACATTATTTTTAAGTTTGAAAATTGCAAATAAGTACTTATTTTTTAAGAACCCTTAGCAGAATAGGGAGTTGATTTCGAGACTAAAAAACTTTTTAGGGGAACAAGCATCAATTTGAACATTAAGAGTTTATCAAGGATAGTTCTGGAAACTTAAACACTTCTTTCCTTGACTTGGGACATTAAAAAATGGAATAGAGGACTAACAATGAGGAATGGAATGAGTGGTTCCCAAAGTGTTTGTACTACAACCAAGTGAAAGAAGTAAAAAATTGAGCTAATGAGACAGTAGCGCCACTTGAAATAAATGAACCTGTGTGTATGTACTTAAACCCTCGAAGAAGCTGATACAGAAAGAACCGACAATGTTCAGGTGTCAACCCGTCATTCGCTTTAATAAGGTCGTGCAAATCACATTCTGTGAGTTCGAAAACAATGTATATATCTTTGAAGTCTCTGGAAGGAGGCAATAAGATATGCTTGATTCCCACAATGTCTGGATGACGGAGTAATCGAAGAAGCTTAATCTCACGAAGAATGCGTGTGACATCAGAAACATGTCTAAAGACATCACTAATTTTCTTAATTGCAACTTTTTCCCGGAGCTGAGTATCATATGCTGAGCAGACAACACCACAGCTATCCTTGCCAATTACTTTCTCTATTCTATACCTCTTCCCCTCGTCATATTCCCTGAAAAAATCGACATCCACAGATGCCTGCAAAACAAACGTTAAACCTGCCATGAATGACAGAAAACAAATCTGATCTAAAACTGAATCGTCCTTGCTAGATGCAATTAACATCAACATTTAGCAAGTTATACACGGTAATATCGTTTTGTCATATATAACTGTATCTAATACTGGTACAGGTTCAAAATGTATTCAATTGAGAAACATACAACCACTATCAAATAATTCCAATATACTTGGACTGCCAAACATAGTTGATCAAGCTGTCAGAATTTCCTTTTCTCTGATTCGTGAATCGTGAAGATTCAGCCGTAATTTTAAAAATACAAAGATACATACACATATGCATTAGATATTTAAAGATAAACTAATATGAAAAGCATAGAAATGAGTAAATAAAAGCTTGTTTTGAATGATGACTACGTGGCCAAGGGAAATAAGTATGTGATCAATATTCCAAGCCTCACATGATTTATGATCAAGGCACTACGTATGACATGGATGATTATGCCATAGTTTAAGTTGGAGGGACAAAAAATTCAAAACTCAAAAGCTAAATGTAACAAAATATGCTACCGTCTACTATGCGCACACTACAACATTCAAAACTTCTTGTATATGATGTTGGTGGTAGGGAGAAGGGAGGGGTGGGAAGGAGAGCGAGTGCAGGTGGTGGCTGAAGTGAGAAAAGGGAGTAGTGGTTGAGAGGAGAAAGCAGGTGTGATATGGTGGTGGGGTTGTGGCTGGCCTCGGCAGCAGCAGCTATGTTTGGTAGTGGCAGGCAAAATGGAGCCGTACTTTTTCCCATCTCATATTTGCAGTGACCTTTCTACTTTGTCTAGGGCAGATGGTCAATCATTTGCACAGCTAAGGGATTTGCTGAAAGAGATTCATAAGTATTCCAGGTTAAAACCTAATATGCAGAGAAAGGGTAAAGACAAATGAGTATTACAGGCTATTATTGCCTTCACAGAGGGAGACACCTAAGAAATATTAGACGCTTCCATTAATAACTACCAGATTGAGAGCTGGAGGCTGCAAGTTGCTTGATGTTTTGACTTGAATAGAGTGCAGTACCCTATGGGGTATGGAGGAAGAGCCCCAGTTAATCAATGTTGCGTAGTTTATTATACAAAGGTGCTGGAGCTCCATATCTGTCATCCCTCGGAAGGTGCTAAAAGAAGTGGGAAGTTTACTGAGAGAATCCTTTTGGGATGACTCTAAGTTAAACACAACTAGTGCCCAATTTAGACACGAGCACACCTGAAGTAAAGGGTGGTTTGAGTTAGGGTGATCAAAGACTGGAATAAGGCCTCAATGTTCAGACTTCAGACATCTATGGGCTGTGTCAAAAGGCACATACACAATGGGTAAAGTTCAGACATCTCTGGGCTGTGTGCAAATATATGTAAGTGAAGACTAGTGCATATGGAACATGAATGTCCCATCGAATGTTTCTTGGACCATGAGAAAAAATCATTAGGCTCAGAACATTTGCACACCCATTGATCAGGTATGTAGTTGGAGTCTTTGAGATGGTCCCTTTAAGCCCTCTTCGTAAGATATATATATATGAAGGTATTGCTTACAACATGGGGGCATCTTTGAATGCTAAAGTTGCTACAATTTGATCATGGATTGAAATGGCCTAAATACAGAAATACATGACGATGGATATTCTAGCTAATACTCCTAGTACCTAGCACCCTAACAGTTCTCAATCTGATGCAATGATTTTGGACTCTTAACAGTAATGGGTCTTTCTCAGTCAAATCAGTTTGGAATGCCATCAAAACTGTAGCAACTTCGATCCCTTAAAGTAGGGCTTTTTGTTTTCCCATAATGTGCCCAGATGGGCAATAATCCAATGGAAGTTTGCTTTTTTACTTTAAAATAACTACTAAGGCCAGGTCAGAAGGGAGGTTACACTTGACGCAGACTATATGCTATGCATAAATGGAACTGAGAATCACAATCACTTACTCTTCACTTATCCCTTCTCCACTCAGGTGTTAGGTTACTTTCTGCAAAGGAATGATGTTCATATATAGTACTTGAGGAAATTGAGTGGTCAGGGCAAAGTAGAGGAGGTAAAACCTTCAAACATACTATTTTTATGTTTTCATTGGCTGCAGTGCTATACAATATTTTGGGGGAAAATATAGAAGCATTTTCCAGCACCAAAGATTGGAGTCATTGGCCAGAATTAACAGAGATATCAGGTTTTAGATCAGTTCCCCCAGATCAAGAAACTGATGATAATAGACTATTTACGCACGGAATGACATATCTCATCTAGGTAGTTTCATACTATCCAAGTAGTCTAGGTTGTGTTTGTGTTTAAGGGTAGGCTGGAGCTTGAGGAGTGTTTCTTGCGTGTCTTTCGGCTAGTGTTGCTGCTTCATCTAGGTTGGGGTGTTGTGGGAATGCCCCTTAACTTCTGTAATTGGATTGTTGAACCATACTTGTACTTCAATCTAAAATGGGAATAGCTACATAACTGAAAAGCATCAAACATAAACAAGGTGCTACGCAGCTCAACCTCAAAAAAGGTTGTCGCAGCTACTGATTTTTCTGACAACAGACCTTTAGCTGAAAGAAAAACCCAATATTCTGTGAAACTAAGATTCATCATGCTTAAGTCCAATGTGTTCATGTGCACTAAAAAAGGAAAGGGACAAAGTAAATGATCATAAGATGTAGAACAGCAAAGAAAGAATGCAAGTAATGCTTACTGGTGTCCCTCCTTCACTTTGAGTAGGAGATTCAGAGGTAGATATCCTAGTGATATCCTCATTATCTGAGGATATGCTGGTAGTAGGATTTAAAACATATCCTCAGATAATGAGGTAGATATCCTAGTGATATCCTCATTATCTGAGTAGGAGATTCAGAGGTAGATATCCTAGTGATATCCTCATTATCTTAGAGATATATTTCAAAGCATATATAGTTAGAAAGAAAGTACAAGGAAAAGAAAAAAGCAAGAAGAGGATTACGCTTTCCGTTGTCCCTCCTCCATCAAGGGGAGTGTGCATTTCAGAGAGAGACGTCCCAATGATATCCTCATGATCAGATACCGGACCAATTGATACATTGGAAACGGTATGCGAATCATGGTCTTGTGGCGGATCAAGGGTCTTCTGATCAAGGGGCTGCGGACAGTTCAAATGAAGACTAGAAGTTTATGATATTTATGTCAAAATACAGAAAACTACAGATACCAAAATAAACAAAAAGTCAACAAGAAAGGCGAATTGTACCGAAGTCCCTCCAGGAGGAGGTTCGGACGCGGATACTGCAGAGGAATCACCATGATTAGGCAGAAGATCATGTAGTAAGGGCAGAATAGTATCTGAAACAAGATGAAATCCGGGAACAAGGACGCTCTGGTAAACGACAGGCCAATATCTCTGCCACAACGGGAGAATTCTCTGCAACACAAACTCGGAGAGCCAAGGAACGGCATATGTCACAACAGCGGTCGAAACAATTTCCCATACCAAGCCCCCCACCGGTGCGAGAAGTGACATCTCTCTGTCTCTATAAGCTCTACACTTCAAAATGCTTCCCAACTGAGGATTGCTACACCAAAGGCAACGGCTGAAAGAGGTGTTCTGAAACCAAATTCATGGAGGAAAAAATGGGTTTGGTCAAGATGGGGAAAGGGGGGATGAAGTTCAACTTCTGGGGGTTTTGTCAATCCACATGTTTAATTCATATGCAACTTGTGCTTGGTGTACCAGGTGAGAAGACTTGTGAAGACTTTGCAATGTTGACATCTGAGACCCAGTCTGGGGTTGCCTCCTACACACTAAAATCCCTTTTTTTGCAAATCCTTCTCTTGGGATATAACTGTAGGGTGCAACTAACATGACCGGCCCAAGACGGGTCCCAACTGAATGATCGGAGCCGTCACAATGTTATTCGTAGGATATATTGAGTAGAGTCTCCATGGGAAAACTCAGGTTCATCGGATTATCCTTGGCGTCTTAAGTAATAGTAATTCGATCTGGATGCTAACTATGTCCCATTAACTTTATTTTTTGCTTGCATCAATCTTCTCAGAAAACATTAAAAAAGTGAACTGCTCGGATCATTAAAGTGAGACCCGTGTTGGGCCCACGTTAAAAAAACTGCACCCTTAGTGCAGACTGCATAGAAACCATCTCTTTTTTTTCTTAAAGGGGTCTGTGTTCGAGGAAAGTTTTCCAATCAAATTAAAGAACAGTATGTTTAATCGTGTACATATACATTTATGATAATTCAGGTTTTCGGGTAAGTCTACGCACACATCGACTAATTCTGGATGCCAATTTCACCGTCCACTTTTGGGGGCCACTAATCCTGGAGGTCAATCCCACCGCCCACTCCCGGGAGCCCAATTAAAGCCGGAGAATTTACTCCACCGATCCCCCAAAGCAGTTGATAGGCCCAATTAATGCCGGAAAATTTATTCCACCAACCCCGCAGTTGATAACACCCGTGAGATTTCTAACGTGAGATATTACGAGGAAATCTAACGTGAGATATTACGAGGAGCAAACTACTTTAAGTCCTAAGTTTGACCATCACCAACCCCTTGGGGTTATAGTCGTGTATATATATATACATGTATGCAGGGTTTGAGTGTTCTAGGTATAAGTTTGAGTGTTTCTGAGATATGTACTGCAAATAAGTTCATGGAAGCAAAAGATGTGTATGTTCCTGGATTGATATGTTTCCATTATAAGAGAGAATATTTTGCAGAGAGAGAGAGAGTTCTCTCACCGTATTCAGCCGGCCCATTCCTCCGTCGAAGTGGGTTCTTGTCACTCGACGCCGTCGCCGGGAATTTTCGCCGGAATTTCCTCGGAATCAACGCAGAGTACATATCGCCTTCTGAAATCTAAATGAAAAATTAGATGATTGGATTGAACACCTATAAGTATTGGATTGAGCTGAATTTTTGCAAGGGCTCTTGAAAAAATGTTTTACATTTAGTGATCGGCTCGGATTATTTGTGTGGGACCCGTAGTGGGCTCCCACGAAAAATCTATGTACAAAATTTGTATCAATTTTTCTGTACCCTTAGACTTTCTGTAAAATTTGCATGTCTGACTATGTCCTCCCAAAAAAATTCCACGCGCATCTATCATTCATACGCATTTAATCCCCTGCGTCTCTACGCATGCTCCATCTCTCATATGTCGCTTTCTCTCCCTCCATACCTTTTTGCTTTTTGGTTGCAAGAGAGTTTATCTGCTTTTTCAGAACTACAGGAGAAGCCATTCTCTCTCCTTGTGTCACTTTCACACACTCTCTTCTCTCTCTCTCCCATCACTCATTTTCTTTTCTTTTTTATTTAAATCTTATAAAGTTTTACATGTAGTCTCATTTCTTTACACCTTTAAATGTTAATTAAATATTGTTATAGTGAATTTACACTGTTAATTATAAATTTATATTGTGATTTGTTAAATTAACACTGTTAATCAAAAGTATTACTCCTTCCGTCCCTTTATTATAGTCCAGTATTTCATTTTGGGCTGTCTCTTAATAAGTGTCCATTTTATAAAGTTAGTAGGTAAAAGTTGGTAAATTGTCTATTTTGTCCCTAAAAGTAGATTCCATTTTGAAAAGTTAGTGAGTAAAAGTGTAATAATAATGAGTAAATTGGAAAAGTGGAGGAAAAAGTTGATGTGAAAGGTATAATGATGATGTCTTTTTAATAAGTTGGAGTTACGAAGCAGGACACTTAAAAATGGGCGGATGGAGTAATTAACACTGTTAATTTCTATTTTAATATTATTAATTGTGATTTTAGACTACTAATTATAAATTTAGACAAAATAAAACAAAAATGAAAAATAGATTTTTAAATTTTCATAATTTTATATTCAATATTAGTCTCATTAATTAGATCTCTACAAGTACATTTTAAAAATATAAATTTTATAAAAAAAAATATTTATGTATAGAAAAAATTATAAGATTTTATAATTTTAAAATAAAAAGTTGAGAGAGGAGAGATAAAGAAAGTGATGGAAGAGAGAGAGGAGAGAGGGAGGATTGTAACAGGAAGAGAGAGAGAGAGGGCATGTGTGTCGGTGAGAGAAAAATTTGCAGCAAATAAAGAGAGAGAGAGAGAGAGAGTGAGTGATGAGTGATGAGTGATGCGCGCGTGGGCCGTGGTAGAGGACGGAGGGAGACAGAGGGAGGAGGATGCGTGCGTGTATTAGGCCTTTGTGGGAGAGTACTTGTGCGTATTTGTGTGCAAGGACTTGATGAGACATAATCCACCTACATTGGACCGGCCCGGAAGAATCCTATAATCCTATGTAGTATATACCTAAAAAAGCCCATCCAAAGATAAAATAAAATCCTAACTTGCATCCAATCAAAGAAAGACCAAAAAATACTCGGTGGCATACTTGTAAATTAAAGAACTAAATGGTCCATTTTTATCAGAAAATTCATCTACAAATTGGAATAAGGTTTTTCACAGTAAATACCATTGACTAAATAAAGTTTTTGTTTTGCTCGTTATTAATCGTTGAAAACAATTTACGCAAAATTTTAGAGATAAATATAACATTTACTCATGTCGTTACGTGCCCATGCTTTTTTCGTGCATGACAATCGTTCTATGCCCGTGCTTTTTCCGTTCCCGTGCCACGTTTTTCAAAACAACAAACCAACCATACCCACCGAGAATGATTGGTGATGCACTTTCTTCACTAGCTTGATTGATTAATTTGGTTCAGAAAGAATAGATTCACTCAATGTTTTAAAAACTGAACTACACCAGTCGGTTGAACCGGTTGAACCCCCACCTAGTCCTTTGTCCGGTTTGGTTCAACATAGAAACCGCCTATATTAGATAACCTGTCTAATTTCAAAAAACCGCGTCAAATATCCGGTTGAACCGCGGAAAAGGTAAAACCGTTCTGGTTTAGGCGACCCAAACTGTTGAAAATTTGAACTTTTTACTGAAGTCAGGTGGCATTTATTGCCGTAAGGCCCGTAACCTACTTGAACGACTTGGAAACGTTTCGCAGGGGCTTCAGATATCTTTTTACAATTCTCTGTTCTAGATTTCTGTGCCAAGCCAAAAATGCCACCAAAATAAGTCATATGTCCACTACTCTTCAACCAACCCTCATCTCTCTTTTAACGTTTATTACCTCCGTTGGTTAACCCTCTGTTAGGCTATTTTGTTAGGCTATTTAGTTAATTAACACACGCTTCGGCCAAAAACAGAATCTTGGCTCGACAAATGAAAGAGAAGCAAAAGACAACTCTTGACTGAATTGTGGGGATGAGATTGTTTTCGTTCTTCTTTACTGAACTCAACTCGTGACTATTCCTATCACTCTTCTTGTGTCTGCAAGTTGAAGAAATGCTTTAGCCTTTAAAGATGCATATGTTGTGTTTTGACAAATTTTCTGTGAAAATTTATAGGATTCATAAAGAGTGTCCCAATTAAGAGTTAAGTTTCACTTAGAATCTGTCCAAAAATTCTGACAAAGAGCTAATTAAGATTAACCAGTTAGCATCATGAATAACTTAAGAGAGTCGAAACATTACAATTGATAGCCTTGCGACCAACTCATACAGTACCAAAAAAAACTATTACAAGTGCAACCAAAAGAGAGATCTTTTCCTTTGCTAAAAATTAGATCGCTACGACTATTTACCTTCAACTTGTAGTATCTATCTTTCCACGACAAAATCATACATTACCAATTCACAATTTGCTTGCTTGGCTTGAAGCTCATATCTATGTTGAGAGCCTAGTCTCACCTAACGCCGGAAATGTGATTCAGAGGGAACACCAATAACATAAGCAAAGACAGGTAAAATTATACCGTAAGCTCTTACTTTTGATCTCGAAACCTAAAATTTCTTTCAACATTTCAACATTTATTCATTATTCCATCTGGTTAAAGAATGTTTTCGAAGCCTGTTGTTGTCTGAGCCTTGATTGTTTTGTAACTAGAGAAGGATATTTTTTTGAAGAAATAGATTTGCTGAAGTGCTTAGCAATTTTTTTTGGCTTTAAATGTCCTTTATGTAGTAATTCCTTACATGTTGATGCTTGTGACTAAATGATTGAAAAATGAAGCTAAAGAAGAATCTGTATGCCTTGCTCTTATTATTTGTAAGAATGTTATTTCCAAAAAGACAGTTACATCTTAAAGTGTAGTTACTCTTTTCATGCTTAAGTTGGATACTGCAATTTCAATTTTCAAGAAAAAGTATGGTACTCACACGAGTTGCATTTTTTTTATTTGTTATTGTCATTAGGCTGTTCAAATGGCACTGAAATCTTTTCCGAAGTTGACTAAAAAAATAAAAGAAGTAGACAAAAATTGCACGAAAACTTTTTATGTTCTTTCCATCTACCAACTCAAAAGGGTACAAGCTGTGTTAAGTCAATGCAAATGTTGGTATCTTATAGTCTTGAAGAGGGTTTTTCTTAGGTACATCGGATATGGAACCAAGAAAAGAGGAATTAAACATCCTCTGATAATTTAACCCCAATTGATCAGACACCTACAGGTAGGGGGTTCTACCATGACCACAAAGGGTTCATCTTGTTCGGCTCCTATCATTGCTATCTTTTCTCAGCGCACTTATTTTCTTCTCTTCTTGTGTCTTGGATGCAATGGTCTCCTCTTTCCAGATGGAATCTTCTTGTGTATTGCGTTTATGAATCCCTTTCGAAAAACAAAGCAAACTATAGCATTGAATAATTCATACTGGAAATGGTGGTGATTTCCCAATTAATCATGTTTTTTCCTCACTGGTGGCATATCATTTGTCATAAGTTAGAACTTAGAAGCAAGGCAGGTATTTTTCTGTCACAGGCTATTAGAGATACACAGTTTTATCCCCTTTGTTGGTCTAATATGTAGGTATCCTGTTTGATTTTTCATGAACCTTATTTGTGATTTTATTTCTTTTCCGGCCCCATTCACTGCAGAGGAAATGAAAAATCAGTTCTTTTTTATTTTCTTCCTTAAGTGTGTGCGAACGAGTTAGTATAAAGAATCCGAATGAGAATTTCATCAGTAACACATTTTCATGTCGGGTCCTACTAGGCGATGTTTCTTGAGATTACCACTTGCAGGTGTCTCATCATGGTTTCATGATACATCTGGATTCACAATAATCCCACGTAGACAATTGTCTAGTAACTCATCTTTATTTTCATTTCGAAGTAGGACTGCAAGCTTAGCCATCCATGTACTGGTTGTTCATTTAAAAAATCAGCTTCTTAGGGCCCTTATACTTCTTTTGTATGCTTCTCTATGGGTTGGGTTTACTTCTTGTTATCCCGTTCATTCGATTTTTTGTTTTGGCAGGTTTGCACCAGCCCCTGTCTAGCCTTTCATTTCTACTGTTGGCCATGGTTTTGTGCCCTGAGGTCTAGGATATGGGTCCCATGCATTTCTGAAGTGTCTCACAAGGTCCCTGACCTTCATCTGTTCCATTTGCAATTCGAGCACTACTCGAGTCCATAGCTCTGTGGCACGCCTGATCAGTTCACTTCTGATGTAGCTGCTTTAGGCTCTGATGCGACTGAGTGCTGTCAGTTTGTTGTTTCTTTTCAGTGCTTGACGTGTGAAGAAAAGAAAAGAAAAATAATGTATTATTGATTGTGTTCAAACCATAACCCTAGCACACCTTTATATAGGCTACAAAACGTATAACAAGGAAATACGCACAATAAGGAAACTTAGACTAACGAGGAAACATAAATAATAATCTGCCTAAACTGGAAATGTAATTATAATAAAGCTACAAAACATGGTAACATAATATTTCTTAATATTATGTTAACATCCCCCCTCAAACTCAAGTAGATCTACCAACTTGAGTTTGAAAAAGCCACGAGAAACCAAGAACAACCAAACCAAAAAGAAACCAGGAGCAGCCACGCCAAGCCAGGAGGGCCAAAAAATAGCCATGAGCGAGAGAAGCCATGACTGTAGAGATTTGAGGTGAAATCCGAGTGCACGAGCCAGTTACATATTACTACAAGTGCCCGGCGGACGGCAATGAAGTATATGCCGCCCGCCGAGAGCGAAAATTCCACATGGCCTAGATCTTATAGCTCTGATACCATGTTAGATTTCTTGGAGGGTTCCTACCTAAAACCAATTGGCAGTAGGTGGAGTAGCCTCTAGAATTTATTAACCAAGTTTGGGTGGCTTAGATGAGCGATGTGAGACAAGTCTAATACTCCCCCTGACGTGCAGCCCGGATGCACGTGGAGGTGACAGACCAGGAGCTGACTGACTGACTCGGGTGACAAAGATGATAGACTTTCCCATGAGAGGTGAGATCACCCAAGACCTAGCTCTGATACCATGTGAAGAAAAGAAAAATAATGTATTATTGATTGTGTTCAAACCATAACCCTAGCACGCCTTTATATAGGCTACAAAACGTATAACAAGGAAATACGCACAATAAGGAAACTTAGACTAACGAGGAAACATAAATAATAATCTGCCTAAACTGAAAATGTAATTATAATAAAGCTACAAAACATGGTAACATAACATAATATTTCTCAATATTATGTTAACAGCCTGCATAGTGATCACGTTACTCTTTCGTCATTACTTAGTTGACTTTGCCACATACGAGTTATCATATTGCTAAAAGATATTAAGATGTTTTCTATGTGATTTTGAAGGCACAATGGATGATGGCCTTTTGACCTTACTCAGCAGTAGAGCTCTGCGTGTTTCATTTTATGTGTTTTTGGGGGTCCGGGGTCCCCTGTTGGTCTTCTGGAGTGCTAAGAAATAATCTATTGTCACTCACTATAGTGATGAGTCCGAGTAGTACTCTTCAGCTCAAATTGTTCTGAGACCATTTCAACTCAGCACCACCGACATGGCTTGCAACCCTGTTTTCTATGCTAGTGTAGTGGGCCGAATAGGGTGTGAATGAATGTAAACTGATTTGATTTGAAATGTGTCTTTTGAATGATACCTGATCATCGTGGACGGATGCGTCTTTAATGAACAAAGGTGTCTCTTCCCTTAGTGACCATTTGTAGAGTCACCATTTGGTTTATAAATAGGGTGGCGTTAATGCCACGAGTGATTTTGTTGCAGCCACGAAACTTCACATCATTTCACATATTTACCCTCATACCCGATTTTTCTTTAGTCTGCTGTGTAAAACCCATTTTCCCTTTTCCTTGCAAACCCACTTGCCCTCTTTCTCTCTCCTCCCTCAATTGCAAAATCAGAACACCACCTTCCTTCAATCTCCTCTCATTTCTTCTCTCACTAGAACTATACACCTATCCCACCGTAAATCGGATTCAACACCATACATTCATATTGGAACTGAATACTTGGAAACTCCCCCAACCCCTCTTCCTATTCCGTTTGGAGAATGGCCAAAACCCTCCTCTAGATTACCCCACTTCAATCTATGGTTCTTAAGATTACCGGTAGACCCAAATTGCCCCAGTCTTACACCATTTGACAAAGAAACCATGGCTGAGTGAGTTCCACCGATGAGTACCAATTTTGCATTACAATTTGGATCACAGCCATCGTTACGAAATCAAGCCAAAGATATTGAATTCAACAGATGATTATCGATTTTTTTGATGCTTTTTAACTGCCGTCATTATTCTGAACTTCGAGTAGCATTTAAGAAAAATGCAAAAGATGAGAGAGAAGTAGGTTTGTTTTGATTGGAGAGAGAGAGAGAGAGTAAGTAGTGCAAGATGTGGTGTGATTTTGTGTGAGTATGTGACTTTGTGATTAGTTTAAAAAAACGGAGAGAACAAGACGAAGTAGAGGGGGAAGTGTACGTGTTAAGATGAAAGGGTAAAAAGGGTAAGACAAGAGACACAGTCGTGGCTCTAACAAATGTTGTCGTGGCTTTAGCACGACCCTATAAATATCACGCCCCTCATTCATTTTGTGTGGTTAATCTTTCCTAATGCTTTCATTGAGTCAAAGTCCTTCCATATGAAAGACTGCAAACACAAGTTTGGTTTGCTAGGGCCTTCAATTGTAGTGATGCTTTGGAGGGATTCCGATCAAGTAGTGTTGGGAGACAGACGTCCAATACAAAACTGTAAGCACCGGAGCGGGGGTGGAATGTTTCTTTAAGTATAGAGTGCCACACTTGCCTTGATCACTATGATATTTTCATCGACTTCCAAGTTATTGCATTCATATTTTTGGTTTCGTCTCAAAAAGCAGAATAATTTCTATCAAAAACATCGGTGTTGCGCACAAGGAAAAGCAACTGCAGTGAAACCAACAATGCCAATTTGACTTGAAAGGTTAACCAAACGCATCTCTCCAAATACAAAACATGAAAAGCTTTATATACCTAAATAAAACCATACGAAGAACAAGCCTCAATAGAAGACACCACAAGCCTTCTAGTGACATTATTCAGCAATAGAACTGCGTAAGCTATACGCATTTATTACACAAACATACACATGGAGGATGAAAATGTTGGGAAAATTATATGATTTGGAAGTTTCTGCTAGAAATTAAATGCCTAAACAAGAATAATACTAACAACCAAGTACGGCAAATAAATAGGGAAATGATATTGGCACTCCAAAAATTGTTGGAGGCATTCCAAAAGACAAAGGAAAGTGGCTTTGGAATTATACTGATTTTGGAGTGCCTTCATCAATTTTTGGAGTGCCAATAGTATTTTCTAATAAATATTATTAGAGAAAAGATAAGAATAACCTTTGGGGTGGTCGAGACACGTGATGGTGCCCTCCTAAGGAATGATACACCCCCTTCTGCACGGGGTTGGATGGCGTTCTTTCCCCAAGATTCAACGACCTTCAAGTTCTCTTCGGTGCAGCGAATTGAACTCACGAACCGTGTAGTTTCCCGACACTCAAAATAATCCACGAACATATGAAGTAAAAGAAACAGGAGAAGCTTTTGTATTTGTGAAAGAGTACACTGATTGGAAGAAGAGAAGGGAAGAATTTTATTGTCTACCATGTAAACCAAAACTGAGTAGAGAAGTAGTTTTTCCAGGAGTGTACTTTTTGAAGGAAAATCAACAACTTATTTATAGAGATTAGATATCTATCAGAGTTTGTTATGAACGTACTCCACGTTCATGCTAATAACATGGAGAATAAATAGGAAGCCAAGTATAAACCTCTAGCTATAGGCAGTAACGTTAGTGTTCTAATTTTTAGGAGGAAAAATAGGAGACTAAGTCAAATTGGTTATCAACTAACCAATCCCAGATATTTCTAACTTGCCCATCATGAATGACACTTCTGTGAGGTAAATAATATATTAGCTGACCACTCTAATCAAATATATTAATGTAAAATATTAAATTAAACCAGCAGAAAAGTGAAATGAGTTTTCACTTCATAATCTTCCTACCACTTTCTTTGCATAACGTCATAATCGACAACGCAATCTCATATGCATTCTGTTGTGTGCTAAAATCGGATGGAGATCCCGTATGCTTTCAGAAATTTTGTTCTCACTAGGTTACTGAATCCCTTTAGAAACGAATCCACAATACCTCTAATCGCCTCCCAGATCGTTCGCCCTGCTCTTACCAAACCCGCAAATTCTTTGACCAAATGCTTGCCCTTTTTGCAGGTGCCCGGGTAGCACTCGTAGAACTTCCTGCTTGAGCTGCAGCCTCTTCTGCATACATGGTTACATTTTGTAGACAGTTGAAATATGCTATAAGACAGTCAATCCCTTCAAGAAATAAAAGAAGTATCTTTCTTTTCCATCTGTCCAACAAACATGTCTGTCTGTCTTTCTTTTAGTACGTTTTCTTGCATCACTCACTATGTTTCTCATTAACTAATTCCACTGTGAGTTACAACTTGGGCGCGATTGAGGTGCGCCAATACACTCATCAGGGTGATCTTGCTGCAATATGCACTCAAAGCATCTCCGACAACTAATTCTACTAGATGTGTATGAACTTGTAAAATGTTTTAGATGTGGGACTTATTTATGGGTGTTGTGAATGTGCTAGTTTGGGGACATAATAGGTATCCCAATGGTGTGGTCAAAGTGTGTGCTGAGGGAAAGTTAGATAAATAAATTTAAAGTATGTATGTACATAATTTTAACATGATGACGGTCTCAACCTCTCTTCTTCTCCTTTCTCTAATCTCCTCTCCCCAACTCTTCATGTTATACTAAAGTTGGCATTCCTGTAACGGCCAGCTTAATTACTAAAGTATTTTCTTTATTGGGATGGCACATACAGGCCATGCCGGTGTGTTCTAAGTACCATTATGATTTACCGCAATAAATAGTTTAGATTTTAAATATGTTTATCTACACAAGTTCATGCTGAGAAAATTTGGTTGATGTAATAGGCTAAAAACATCGGAAAGCTACTTTGACAGTTCAAGTTCTAGTGATCAAAAGCAAGTGATACATCCTCGTAGAACTTTGCTAGCATTACACATACATGCACAAACACTTGCACACACACTCACGTTGTGGCGTAAGAATTCTTGGATCCTTGTGTGAGTCGACTTCGACCGAAAAAACAAAGCACCAACCCGGCAAGTTACCTTCTAGCCTGGGGCCTTGCTTGGAGTAGGGGACACAACAAAGCGTTTTGTTTTTTCGATGGGGGCATTTAGGGCTTGTTTGTAAGATCCAAATCGTTCATGTTTTTTTATCATTGAATCCGTTTTCTATGAAAAGTTTGATATTGGTCAAACTTTAGCACCCACATGAAAAATACGTATTTTTCTTGATGTGTATTTTTTAAGTCATAGAAGCTACCTTGCTTTCAGAAAAACTTGTAGCGTTCATTCCCTCACCAAATGAACAAAGGGAGACTTAGTCAAGAATCCCTCATATTTTAAAAGCATAACACTCTACTGTGCCCCAACTCACGGCACAGCCCCAAGTCCATACTTCACCTGGCCAAAAGTATTTTAATTATGGTAGTTTTTCCCCAGATTGGATTAGAGATCCCATAGGCCCACACAATGTTTATGTAAGTACGTCACTTGAATTGTACGCTGCATGAGCTTGTTTAATTGCAGTGGTAGAGCTAGGATTTTGGTTTGAGGGGGTTAACATAATTGACTATCATCTATGCGTAAACTTCTTATACCACACAGAGTTTTAGCTTTCCAATATAAGTATACTAGCGCATGCCCGTGCCTTCAGAATCGATGGTCAAAAAATTATTCAGTTTTATTCCTCTAATCTCTTTATCGCAAAGGCTGAAAAAAAAAACTCAATATAGCATTTTTCTTCACTCATTAATAACGGTGTTCAAATGTCCATGTCTAAAGACACGGCGTAAATAACCTATTCTTCCCCAATTGATTATCTCCCCCTATCCTTTCCCCCATTTGTAAATCAATATCACAGATCCTATGCATTCCATATAAATGTCATGAGTTACTTTCAATAAATTAAAGACATTCCAAACCAATCATTCACAAAGACTTTCAGATTTAGTAGATACCAACATCAACACCACGTCCAAACAGGGTCATTCAATTTTGCCTCCAAAAAAAGTCCATTGAAAGCCATAACAAAATATTACTTGAAGCAATAGTCTCACGTCCAGACGATCACATTGCAATACTTCTCAAGCAACTGTGAGGACCTACTCAATCACATAACCACAACCTCTTGCTAGCATAGAAAATGAAAAAGGATTTACAGAAAAAATTAGGAACCATGCAATGTTATAGATGAAGGCACGGCTCGAACAATCGATCAGCGCACACAAATAAATTTTAGACTCACGCACAATATATTAACCCCTGCCCAACGAATCCAATTATGTGAAAAACAATAACCCAAGCATATTCATTGACCTGTTTAACTTGAATAAACAATTTTTTAATCCATAGTTGCCTTTGCCTGAAGGCACGACGCAACACGTTCTCAATAAATGAGCATGTGCTTGAAAGCATTAATGTAATAGTTGATGTAGCACTTAACAGCTACCAATAAAAAAGACAGATTGGTAGCTACCAACAAAAAGATAGAATGGTAGCCAACAGTATGACCTCTAGCATCACCTTCCATCTCTGGATACCTGAATATTGAATTTAAACGTTGGTGCAACAGGATTAAATAGAATAATCATTTGACTTTTATTTAGAAAAATTCTTTTCAGAAACACCAACAAAACACTACCGAGAATATTTTTCGTTCAACTCTGAGGGCTCCCTCAAAAAGCATGATCATCACCTCCTTTTTGCTACCATAGAAAGTAAAAAATAGTTTATGAAATGAGTAAAGAGCTATGAAAACATTGTTGTAGAATTTTACGAAATGAATGTAAACTCGCATTTCAAGTGATATCATAGTACTCAACAGTTCGATAGATTCTTAAATCAACTCCAAAAAGCTAATATAATATATATATATATATATATATATAGTATAAAATACAGAAAACTACGTTGGAAATGGTGAGCAAATCATGGTCTTGTGGCCGATCAAGTGAAGACTAGAAGTTATATGATATTTATGTCAAAATAAAGAAAACTACAGAGACCCAAAAAAAACAAAAACAAAAAGTCAACAAGAAGCAACAAAGAAGAAAGGCGAATTTTACCGAAGTCCCTCCAGCAGGTGCCCGGGGAGCACTCGTAGAACTTCCTGCTTCAGCTGCGGCCTTTTCTGCATACATGGTTACATTTTGTAGACAGTTGAAATATGCTATAAGACAGTCAATCCCTTCAAGAAATAAATGAAGTATCTTTCTTTTCCATCTGTTCAACAAACATGTATGTCTGTCTTTCTTTTCGTACGTTTTCTTGCTTCACTCACTATGTTTCTCATTAACTAATTCCATTGTGAGTTACAAGTTGGGCGCGAATGAGGTGCGCCAATACACTCATCATGGTGATCTTGCTGCAATATGCACTCAAAGCATCTCCGACAACTTATTCTACTTGATGTGTATGAACTTGTAAAATGTTTTAGATGTGGGACTTATTTATGGGTGTTGTGAATGTGCTAGTTTGGGGACATAATAGGTATCCCAATGGTGTGGTCAAAGTGTGTGCTGAAGGAAAGTTAGATAAATAAATTGAAGGTATGTATGTACTTAATTTTAACATGATGACGGTCTCAACCTCTCTTCTTATCCTTTTCTCTGATCTCCTCTCCCCCACTCTTCATGTTATACTAAAGTTGGCATTCCCGTAACGGCGCCAACACAAAGCTCAGAAGGGCGGATGAGGAGGGGCAAATTGGTCAGAAAATTAGGGGATAAGGCCGGATAGAATTTGCCCACCTGAAAACCCATCCATAATTTATGCCCTCAAAACTGGATATAAGGGGGGATAATTTAGAGGGGAGATGAGCTATGAAGGGGCGAATTTTGGCAGCCAAACACAGCCAAAGCTGTCACATCATCATCTTAAATCGAAAAGACGAGGGGGAAGGCATGGGATGGCGGTGAAATTAGATATGAGTAAAGCATACGACCGTGTGGAGTGGCGTTTTATTGAGGTTGTGATGCGGAGAATGGGTTTTAGTGAAATTTGGATTGGGTGGATTATGGAATGTATTTCCAGTGTTTCTTTTTCAGTCTTAATTAATGGGGAGAAGCATGGAAATATAGTGCCATCACGGGGTTTACGACAGGGTGATCCTTTATCGCCTTTTTTGTTTGTATTGTGTGCTGAGGGTTTATCGGCGATGTTGTCTTATGCGGAGAATCGAAAAGCCATCCATGGGATTAGAATTTGTAGAGGGGCTCCGTCGGTTAATCATCTTTTTTTTGCAGACGATACATTAATTTTCTCTAAAGCTACGGATGGGGAGACAGATTCTATTCGGGTTATTCTGAGAGATTATGGGTGGGCTTCGGGACAAGTCATTAACTTTGATAAATCCGCAGTCTTTTTAGCGCGAACACTCCTAGTGATATACGGCAGCGGATTTGTCACAAGCTGGGGGTTAGGAGGGATGCGGCATTGGGTAATTATCTGGGACTACCTGCAGATATTGGTAGGTCGAAAAAAGCGGTGTTTGCGTATGTAAAGGATGCTCTTGTTTCTCGGATTGAGGGATGGTCTGAATCCACGCTAAATCAATCGGGACGTGAGGTAAATCTGAAATCGATTGCTTTGGCCCTTCCCACGCATGTGATGTCATGTGTCAAGCTTCCGGACGGCCTCTGTGCAGAATTAGTTAGGCACATGGCTGCATATTGGTGGGGAGGGACTAAGGGGCGAAGGAAAATGCACTGGCTCTCATGGGAAAAGTTGTGTGAAAAGAAGTCAGGTGGGGGATTGGGTTTTCGAGACCCAGCATGTTTCAATTTAGCTTTGCTTGCTAAGGTGGGATGGCGGCTCATAACGAGTGAGGGAACTCTTCTTCAGCGGGTTCTTAAGTCAAAATATTTTTCGGCATCAACTTTTTTTGAGGCGCAGCTCGGTGCGAACCCGTCATGGACTTGGCGGAGTATTCTGGAAGGGCGAAAGGTTTTAATGGATGGGGCGAGATGGAGAATCGGTAATGGGAGGAGGGTACGATTGGATGTGGATCCGTGGCTTCCAAAATCAAATGGGTTTTGTTCAGTTGGTGTATCCAGTGAAGGAGTTGGCTTAAGAGTTTGTGATGTTATCAATGCCACTCAGCATGTGTGGAAAATGGAGGTGATTGATGCAGTAATGCAGGAGGAAGATGCAAAAGCAGTGCGTTTGATTCCACTTCCTTGTTCGGACATGGAGGATCGGTGGGTGTGGCACTTCTCGAACCGTGGGGTCTACTCGGTTAGTTCTGGGTATGAATCTGCTCTGAGGCTTAAGAGGCAAGGTTCGACACAGGGAATAACAGGAGGGGAATCGAGCATGTGTGATGATCATAAGAAAGTTTGGAATAAGGTATGGAGTCTCCCGGTTCCGAACAAAATTAAAGTTTTTGTGTGGAAATGCATTAATGGTATTCTTCCGATTCGGGAGAATCTATTTCGAAGGAAAGTTACGAGAGAGATGTTATGTTTGAACTGTAAAGGTGATTGTGAGACTTTTCCACATATTTTTTTGGAATGTCGGTTTGCGCATATTATGTGGAAGTCGTCTCCGATTGGTTATGTTCCTAGCATGAATGGTCAAGCATCGATCTTAGCATGGTTTGATAAGCTGATTGATAGATGGAAGGGAATAGATGACGGAGGTTATATGTTGACGTTGGCGGCAATGATTATGTGGAGGATTTGGAAATGCAGAAATGAGGTTCTATTCAATGGAGTAGATCCGGACCCGAGCCAGATGGTGGTAGTTGCTGTTAAGGAAGCTGAGGAATTTATTCTCGCAATGAGGGAACAGATTCTAGAGCCGAGACAGCCGAGAATGGGAAGTGGGGAGTTGGCTCAATGTTGGCAGAAACCGGCGTGTGGAAAGCTGAAATTTAATGTGGATGGGGCTTGGGTAAGCAAATCAAGTGGATTGGCGGAGGCGGGTGCGGGGATAGTGGTACGGGATTCTAATGGGTCTTTTGTGGCAGCACGTTCATTGAATCTGGGTGTGGTGGGTTCTCCTCTATGTGCGGAAGCTTTGGCTTGGCGGGCAGCGTTTGATTTTGCCGGTTTGCTGGGATTGGCTTCGCTCGTCATGGAGGGGGATTCACAATAGTTGGTGAGGTGTATCCGAGGTGAGATAGCGTGTCCCACTGAAGTTGAGGTGATAGTGGAAGATATCAGAAAATCTAGAAATTTGGTTCGGGAGTGTGAGGTTGTGTTTGTTCGAAGATCAGCTAATGGTGTAGCGGATGCTTTGGCGAAAGATGGTTTGCGAGGTCCTGGTGTTAGAACTTGGGAAGCTAGGCCTCCTGATTGGTTGTTATCTCCTTTGGGGAAAGATAACCGACTTATTTCTTGTATTTGAGTTCTCTAAGTTATAATAAAAGTTTCCTATCGTTTTGGTTTAAAAAAAAAAAAAAAAGGGCCCAAAATAAGATTTGTACACATTGGTACAGATATAGAATCTTTACAATTAGATTTTCTGTTAACTAAAACGCTTGCTTTGGGTTGGTTTTGCTTAGTTAAAACAAACAAATTAAATGAAGGGATTAACTAGCTTCATATATATGGTCTAAATGAAACCTGCACGTACGTAAGACCTCCAACGCTGCGGTAGTAAAATCCTTTACAAACGTCGCCTACATGCAAATTAGATCCCCTTAAGAAACAATATGATGTAATTTAGCACGTAAATAACGATTGCATTAGGTTCATAAAAGACCAATAAGCAAATCCACTGGTCAGATTCTCACTATCAGTGAAAAACGAATTTGGTCTGCTGGAGGGTGGGTCGATTGTTAATTTAGGACTGCAAGATTGATCGAGATGTTCATAAGCGACCCCGGATACCCAATTATAAAGATATGATCTATAAACTAAAAAGACTAAGGGCATGTTTGCGATAATTGTTGATACAAATTTAAGATTTTAGCTTCAGATTATGTTGCAGATTTTAAATTAATTTAAATTGAAGTTTTTTTTTTTTTTTTTTTCCAGTCATAGTTTATTCATCAACGGGGTGTGGGGGAGTTATTGAGTTAGTAGATTAGTTCATAGGAGATTCAGAGGTTGTCCATAGCCCTAAACCCCACCCTTGCCCCTTGACCTCCACTGAGGGAGGATGGTGAGCTTACCAACTTGAAAAGCTTGGTTTGTGAGATTATAAGAATTTCATTCAAGTTTTGAGAATTTGTGTTACAGAATTTCAAAAACTACCCAAATCCAACTTTAGAATTTTGAGAATTGATTCCATTCATTTTTGAACTTTTCAGAATCTGTATCTCTGTATCTGTAGAGTCTAAGAATCCATTATCTCTAAATTTTTGTCAAACACAACAAATTAATTTTGAAAAGCTAGAATCTCAAAATCTAAAAAAAAAAAAAAAAAGAAAAAGAAAAAACATTCCCGCAAACACGCACTAAGTCTAACCTCAAGCTGCAATTAATTAGGACAAACATAAGTTGAAACGCGATGTCTATAATCTATAGGTTAATTATAAGAACTATTAATAAACTTTTAAAAGATAAGGTCCTTCTCACATGAATAAGTTAGTGGATTCATGGAAGATCAATCAGCTTAAAAAAAGCTAATATAAGTTATATATAGTATAAAAAAAAGAGGAATGAATTTCTTAAAGACCAAGATAATTAATACAGATTAGTTTTCTGATAATTCCTGTCTTTTCTAAAGTCTTTCAAGTTCAGCCCATTTTTCTTTTTCTTGTTAGGAGGGAATTTCAACACTTAAAAAATATTTTTTAAGACCTAAAAAAAGTTGCCAACATCGATAAATAATTTTGTTGCTAAAAAAGGTTAATAAGAGTCCTGAAACACAAAAAACCAACTACTACTGCAACAATGTGAAATTATGTTTTTATTGGAAACGAGATGGTAAAATGCTGAAACTGTTTTGTTAGTAGAAACAAGACGGTAAAATGCATTAAGTTTTTAGTGTTTTTTATTAGTGTAAATGGGGTCTAAGCACGCACCTCAAAGGCTCCGTCAGTCCTCATCATCCCAAAGGCTTGATGAACAGTAGTTGTTTCTTCACCACCAGGGAAGAGTGGAAGTGGACCGAGTTCGGATCCCTCATTGGATTCTTGTTTACATCCAATTTTGGCCAAAATTTTGAAACACGGGTTGATTAAAAATTAATGGTTAAAAGAGCTATCATTTTTATCCTTTGTAGAGTTCGTGCAATGGGTCTCCCATTATGGGGCCGGATTAAAATGCGAGTGGAGGATTATTGGGCCACAACAAAGATTCGTAGATTAAGGCCCAAGAAATTTCATTAGTAATAAGAACCCAGCCCATACTGGTTTTGGGCCTGATCTCTCCCAATTCTTGTGAAGGGCTGGAATGGGCTTCCTATGGGTTAAGACCCAGGAGCTTACTTTTCGGACTAAGTCTAACCTCTAGATGCAATTAATTAGTACTGTACAAATTAAAACAAGTTGAAACGCGATGTCTATAATCTCTAGGTTAATTATAAGAACTAATAATAAACTTTTAAAAGATAAGGTCCTTCTCACATGAATAAGTTAGTGGATTCATGGAAGATCAATCAGCGCATATAGTATAAAATACAGAAAACTACATTGGAAATGGTAAGCGAATCATGGTCTTGTGGCCGATCAAGTGAAGACTAGAAGTTATATGATATTTATGTCAAAATACAGAAAACTACAGAGACCAAAAAAAAAAAAAGTCAACAAGAAGCAACAAAGAAGAAAGGCGAATTTTACCGAAGTCTGTCCAGCAGGTGCCCGGGTAGCACTCGTACTTGCTTTAGCTGCTGCCTTTTCTGCATACATGGTTACATTTTGTAGACAGTTGAAATATGCTATAAGACAGCCAATCCCTTCAAGAAATAAATGAAGTATCTTTCTTTTCCATCTGTTCAACAAACATGTCTGTCTGTCTTTCTTTTCGTATGTTTTCTTGCATCACTCACTATGTTTCTCATTAACTAATTCCATTGTGAGTTACAAGTTGGGCGCGAATGAGGTGCGCCAATACACTCATCATGGTGATCTTGCTGCAATATGCACTCAAAGCATCTCCGACAACTAATTCTACTTGATGTGTATGAACTTGTAAAATGTTTTAGATGTGGGACTTATTTATGGGTGTTGTGAATGTGCTAGTTTGGGGACATAATAGGTATCCCAATGGTGTGGTCAAAGTGTGTGCTGAGGGAAAGTTAGATAAATAAATTGAAGGTATGTATGTACTTAATTTTAACATGATGACGGTCTCAACCTCTCTTCTTCTCCTTTTCTCTGATCTCCTCTCCCCCACTCTTCATGTTATACTAAAGTTGGCATTCCCGTAACAGCCAGCTTAATTACTAAAGTATTTTCTTTGTTGGGATGGCACAAACAGGCCATACCGGTGTGTTCTAAGTACCATTCTGATTTACCGCAATAAATAGTTTAGACATTTTAAACATGTTTATCTACACAAGTTCATGCTGAGAAAATTTGGTTGCTGTAATAGGCTGAAAACATCGGAAAGCTACTTTGACAGTTCAAGTACTAGTGATCAAAAGCAAGTGATACATCCTCGTAGAACTTTGCTAGCATTACATATACATGCACAAACACTTGCACACACACTCACTTTGTGGCGTAAGAATTCTTGGATCCTTGTGTGAGTCGACTTCGACCGAAAAAACAAAGCACCAACCCGGCAAGTTACCTTCTAGCCTGGGGCCTTGCTTGGAGTAGGGGACACAACAAAGCGTTTTGCTTTTTCGATGGGGGCATTTAGGGCTTGTTTGTAAGATCCAAATCGTTCATGTTTTTTTGATCATCGAATCCGTCTTCTATGAAAAGTTTGATATTGGTCAAACTTTAGCACCCACATGAAAAATACGTATTTTTCTTGATGTGTATTTTTTAAGTCATAGAAGCTACCTTGCTTTCAGAAAAACTTGTAGCGCTCATTCCCTCACCAAATGAACAAAGGGAGACTTAGTCAAGAATCCCTCATATTTTAAAAGCATAACACTCTACTGTGCCCCAACTCACGGCACAGCCCCAAGTCCATACTTCACCTAGCCAAAAGTATTTTAATTAGGGTAGTTTTTCCGCAGATTGGATTAGAGATCCCGTAGACCCACACAATGTTTATGTAAGTACGTCACTTGAATTGTATGCTGCATGAGCTTGTTTAATTGCAGTGGCAGAGCTAGGATTTTGGTTCGAGGGGGCTAACATAATTGACTATCATCTATGCGTAAACTTCTTATACCACACAGAGTTTTAGCTTTCCAATATAAGTATATTTGTACATTGAGATTATTCTAGCCAGGTGTAGTAAAAGTATATGTTTAACTTTGATCTATTTATTTGAGCGACGACAACAATTCTCACATGGCTGTTTCGATCTGGGCTTGCTGTTTTCAGTGATGCTCTTTGCTTTTCTTGCGGTGACTCCGGGTAGGTGGCGAGCTGCGGGTTTCCAACCGTGTTGGTAGGTGACGGTGCGGGTCATCGGCCTCGACATCTGGTGGTCTTGATTGCGGCCAGTTTCGGGTTTTTTGGCGATGGTTGTTCACCTGGTTTTTGGAGGTCGGCAGGCTGTTTGGGCTGTGGTGTGTGGTGGCTGTGATTTGGTTAGGGTTAGGGTTAGGTTGGGGGTTTGGGCTAGGTTTGGTTCCTCTTGGATTGGGTTTGGCCCATTGTTGAGCGTTCGTGTTTGATTTGGACATTGTAGGCCTCCTTGTGCTTAATTGTATTTATCAGGGTTTGTTAGACCCATTTAAGGTGCTTCGGCTTCGACCTTTAGGTGGGTTTCATCCCATTTGGATGTCCTAGCGGATTGGCTTCTTGCCAATTGTAGGTCTGGGTTTCGGATTTGACTGATCATTCTTATGAACATGATGTTGTTTCCTTACTCCTATTAGTTTTGTAATAAATTCAAGATTCTTGAAATTTTTTTGCTGTTCAAAAAAAAAAAAGAAGAAGCAATTCTCACATGGCTGAAATAAAAAGGATCGAGGTGGATGAAATAGAATCCAGAGAATTCTGTACTTGTAGATGTAGGAGTGAAAATAATAAGAAGAGTCCGATGATTCAGTCATGGTGAAGACATTGAAAGGTGTTTGGAGGGTTTGAGGCACGATGCCACGATCCTTGGTATTGATTAGATAAAAACGAATATGCAGGATAGTAGGGGTTTACATGGAAGATAGGATGAGAGAGATCAAATTAAGATAATTAAGCGGCCGTGATCTGGTTACGGTAAATGATAACATTAAAGGAAGAATAGACTGACGGACCCCATTGGATGCAGGATAAGTTTTGAGAGTATTATTTAAAGAGTGGATAAAATAATAGGGATATTATTCATGGAGGGGTGCTCACATTGATATGATTTTTATGGGGATTAAAAAATAGTTGGTTTGGATGAGATATTAGAGAGAGGGATAAAATAGTATTTGGTTTGGATGAGGGATAAAATGGAGGATAAGAAATGATGGATGATGTAAAAAGCTATCAAATGACTCTTTTGCCCATGTGCAATATTAAATTAGATTAAATATAATATTGCAAAATCCAATAAAATTACTGTATATACTTTTTCATAATTAAGCAATAATAATTTAGTTTACTTTTAAATTAATTAATATAATAATTATAAAAAATTAAAATTCATTTTCTAAGTATTTTTTTATTAATTACGTTTTTTAAGTGGGGAACTTGAAATACCCTTCTTTAATTTATATTTACGATTTAATTATGTGTGCATTTTAATTGATTATGGGTGTGGGTGTATGATACATGCACATGATGATCATTTTCCTTGCTCTTATCACGGTTTGAGAGAGAGAGAGAGAGAGAAAGAGAGAACGGTAGAAGAAAGAAGAAGATGAAGAAGAAGAGTATGCAGAGCACACACACAGCCAACACACACACACCTGTAGCTCAAGCACACACCTGCACCTCACACACTGCGCCAACACAAAGATCAGGAGGGCGGATGAGGAGGGGCAAATTGGTCAAAAAATTTGGGGATAAGGCCGGATAAAATTT
Source organism: Rhododendron griersonianum (assembly GCA_018127125.1). Taxonomy (NCBI): domain Eukaryota; kingdom Viridiplantae; phylum Streptophyta; class Magnoliopsida; order Ericales; family Ericaceae; genus Rhododendron; species Rhododendron griersonianum. Next base: position 12,474,290 of record CM030796.1, read on the forward strand.
GCCTACCTCAAAACCCATTCATAATTTATGCCCTCAAAACCAGATATATGGGGGAATAATTTGGATGGGAGATGAGCTATGGAGGGACGAATTTTGGCAGCCAAAGCTGTCACATCATCATCTCATCTGCCCGGATTAGCTATGGAGGGGGCGTATGGCTGCATCCAATTGGGCCCTTAGAGCTCAATTTTTGAAAAACAACTGAACTCATTAACTAAAGAGAGGTGCTACTGGTAAAGACAATGTGTACAAACTCCTTTTTGGTCCCGTTTAGAGTCTCAAAAAAATAATTGGAACCGCTCATTTTGTTTAAAATACTTTATTTGCGGCTTTGATAAAAAGTAAGCTCAATCCGGTATCGGTTAGGGCGGCGAAAAAACGTCCAACTTTGTCCTAGAATTCAAGCCTAAATTCTAAAGCAAAGTTGGATATTTTGTAAATGTTCTTACCGATACCGGATTGAGCTTATTTTTTGCAAGGACCATAACCAAAGTATTTTAAACAGAATGAGCAGATCCGATCATTTTTTTGAGACCCAGAATGGGCCCAAAATAGGATTTGTACACTTTGGTACAGATATAAAATCTGTACCATTAGACTTTCTGTTAACTAAAACGCTTGCTTTGGGTTGGTTTTGCTTAGTTAAAACAAACAAATTAAATGAAGGGATTAACTAGCTTCATATATATGGTCTAAATGAAACCTGCACGTACGTAAGACATCCTCCTCACAGCTGCGCCTAATTCGGTACCCAAATCCTTTGCAGTCTTCGCCTACATGCAAATTAGATCCCCTTAAGAAACAATACGATGTAATTTAGCACGTAAATAACGATTGCATTAGATTCATAAAAGACCAATAAGCAAATCCACTGGTCAGATTCTCACTATCAGTGAAAAACGAATTTGGTCTGCTGGAAGGTGGGCCGATTGTTAATCCAGGACTGCAAGATTGATCGAGATGCTCATAATCTATCTCGGATACCCAGTTATAAAGATACAATCTATAAACTAAACAGACTAAGGGCATGTTTGCGATAATTGTTGATACAAATTTAAGATTTTAGCTTCAGATTCTGCTGTAGATTTTAGATTAATTTAAAAAGAAGTTTTTATTTATTTGTCAAGTTAGAGTGAGTGTGTGCACGTGGAGAACTTCTAAGAGGTGTAGTGTGCGTATGCGGATAGATATGTGATAGCTGTCAAGTATAGGGTGAGTGGTGAGGAAATAAAAACCATAAGTTCATGACAAGGTCTTGGGGGGCTTTTTGGGGGAAAATATATGAAAATGGGGAAAAAGGAAGCGGTTGGGAAAAAGGAAAAAGAGCGAGGGGCAGTGGCTCTTAGGTCTTGGGTGGTGAATTTTTGGTAATTGATATGGGAAAATCATCTAAGTATGCGTGGGAGTTTTGGAAGCGGAGTTTATGCGTCGAGTGGTTGATTTTAAAATAAAAGTATTTGAGGATCCATATTGATACTTCTAAGTTTCACAAATTTAATTTCTACGTTTTGGTGTGTGTGGTTTGGGTTGTTACAAGCCCATTTTCCTTTTTCTTGTTAGGAGGGAATTTCAACACTTAAAAAATATTTTTTAAGACCTAAAAAAAGTTGCCTACAACGAAAAATGATTTTGTTGCTAAAAAAGGTTAACAAGAGTCCTGAAACACAAAAAACCAACTGCTACTGCAACAATGTGAAATTAAGTTTTTAGTGGAAACGAGATGGTAAAATGCTAAAATTGTTTTGTTAGTAGAAACGAGACGGTAAAATGCGTTAAGTTTTTAGTGTTTTTTATTAGTGTAAATGGGGCCTAAGCACGCACCTTATATTCTTTGTCGGTCCTCATCTTCCCAAAGGCTTGACGAACAGTAGTTGTTTCTTCACCACCGGGGAAGAATGGAAGTGAACCGAGTTCGGATCCCTCACTGGATTCCTGTTTACATTCAATTTTGGCCAATATTTAGAAACACGGGTTGATTAAAAATTAATGGTTAAAAGAGCTATCATTTTTTTTCCTTCGAAGAGTTCGTGCAATGGGACTCCCATTATGGGGCCGGATTAAAATGCGAGTGGAGGATTATTGGGCCAAAACAAAGATTCGTCGATTAAGGCCCAAGAAATTTCATTAGTAATAAGAACCCAGCCCATACTGGTTTTGGGCCTGATTTCTCCCAATTCTTGTGAAGGGCTGGAATGGGCTTCCTATGGGTTAAGACCCAGGAGCTTACTTTTCGGACTAAGTCTAACCTCTAGATGCAATTAATTAGTGCAAATTAATACAAGTTGAAACGCGATGTCTATAATCTTTAGGTTAATTATAAGAACTATTAATAAACTTTTAAAAGATAAGGTCCTTCTCACATGAATAAGTTAGTGGATTCACGGAAGATCAATCAGCGCATATAGTTTAAAATACAGAAAACTACGTTGGAAATGGTAAGCGAATCATGGTATTGTGGCCGATCAAGTGAAGACTAGAAGTTATATGATATTTATGTCAAAATACAGAAAACTACAGAGACCAAAAAACAAAAAAAACAAAAAGTCCACAAGAAGCAACAAAGAAGAAAGGCGAATTTTACCGAAGTTCCTCCAGCAGGTGCCCGGGTAGCACTCGTAGAACTTCTTGCTTCAGCTGCGGCCTTTTCTGCATACATGGTTACATTTTGTAGACAGTTGAAATATGCTATAAGACAGTCAATCCCTTCAAGAAATAAATGAAGTATCTTTCTTTTCCATATGTTCAACAAACATGTCTGTCTATCTTTCTTTTCGTACGTTTTCTTGCATCACTCACTATGTTTCTCATTAACTAATTCCATTGTGAGTTACAAGTTGGGCACGAATGAGGTGCGCCAATACACTCATCATGGTGATCTTGCTGCAATATGCACTCAAAGCATCTCCGACAACAAATTCTACTTGATGTGTATGAACTTGTAAAGTGTTTTAGATGTGGGACTTATTTATGGGTGCTGTGAATGTGCTAGTTTGGGGACATTATAGGTAACCCAATGGTGTGGTCAAAGTGTGTGCTGAAGGAAAGTTAGATAAATAAATTGAAGGTATGTATGTACTTAATTTTAACATGATGACGGTCTCAACCTCTCTTCTTCTCCTTTTCTCTGATCTCCTCTCCCCCACTCTTCATGTTATACTGAAGTTGGCATTCTCGTAACGGCGCCAACACAAAGCTCAGAAGGGCGGATGAGGAGGGGCAAATTGGTCAGAAAATTAGGGGATAAGGCCGGATAGAATTTGCCCACCTGAAAACCCATCCACAATTTATGCCCTCAAAACCGGATATAAGGGGGGATAATTTAGAGGGGAGATGAGCTATGAAGGGGCGAATTTTGGCAGCCAAACACAGCCAAAGCTGTCACATCATCATCTCAACCGCCGATGAGCTATGGAGGGGGCGTATGGCTGCATCCAATTGGGCCTTTAGAGCTCAATTTCTGAAAAACAACTGAACTCATTAACTAAAGAGAGGTGCTACTGGTACAGACAATGTGTACAAACTCTTTTTTGGTCCCGTTTTGAGTCTCAAAAAATATCGGAACTGCTCATTTTGTTTAAAATACTTTATTTGCGGCTCCTAAGAAAAATAAGCTCAATCCGGTATCGGTTAGGGTGTCTACAAAACGTCCAACTTTGTCCTAGAATTCAAGCCTAAATTCTAAAGCAAAGTTGGATATTTCGTAAATGCTCTTACCGATACCGGATTGAGCTTATTTTTGGTAAGGACCATAAGCAAAGTATTTTAAACAAAATGAGCAGATCCGATCATTTTTTTGAGACCCAAAATGGGCCCAAAATAGGATTTGTACACATTGGTACAGATATAGAATCTTTACCATTAGATTTTCTGTTAACTAAAACGCTTGCTTTGGGTTGGTTTTGCTTAGTTAAAACTTAAAACAAACAAATTAAATGAAGGGATTAACTAGCTTCATATATATGGTCTAAATGAAACCTGCACGTACGTAAGACATCCTGAACACGTTCACAGTTCCTCGCAGCTGCGCCAAATTCGGTAATCCAATCCTTTGCAGTCTTCGCCTACATGCAAATTAGATCCCCTTAAGAAACAATTAATATGATGTAATTTAGCACGTAAATAACGATTGCATTAGGTTCATAAAAGACCAATAAGCAAATCCACTGGTCAGATTCTCACTATCAGTGAAAAACGAATTTGGTCTGCTGGAGGGTGGGTCGATTGTTAATTCAGGACTGCAAGATTGATCGAGATGTTCATAAGCGACCCCGGATACCCAATTATAAAGATATGATCTATAAACTAAAAAGACTAAGGGCATGTTTGCGATAATTGTTGATACAAATTTAAGATTTTAGCTTCAGATTATGCTGTAGATTTTAAATTAATTAAAATAGAAAGTTTTTTTTTTCCGGTCATAGTTTATACATCAACGGGGTGTGGGGGAGTTATTGAGTTAGTGGATTAGTTCATAGGAGATTCAGAGGTTGTCCATAGCCCTAAACCCCACCCTTGCCCCTTGATCTCAACTGAGGGAGGATGGTGAGCTTACCAACTTGAAAAGCTTGGTTTGTGAGATTATAAGAATTTCATTCAAGTTTTGAGAATTTGTGTTACAGAATTTCAAAAACTACCCAAATCCAACTTTAGAATTTTGAGAATTGATTCCATTCATTTTTGAACAGTTCAGAATCTGTAACTTTGTATCTGTAGAGTCTAAGAATCCATTATCTCTAAATTTTTGTCAAACATAAAAAATTAATTTTGAAAAGCTAGAATCTCAAAATCTGAAAAAAAAAGAAAAAGAAAAAGAAAAAAAAATAGAAAATACATTCCCGCAAACACGCACTAAGTCTAACCTCTAGCTGCAATTAATTGGGACAACCATAAGATGAAACGCGATGTCTATAATCTATAGGTTAATTATAAGAACTATTAATAAACTTTTAAAAGATAAGGTCCTTCTCACATGAATAAGTTAGTGGATTCATGGAAGATCAATCAGCTTAAAAAAGCTAATATAAGTTATATATAGTATAAAAAAAGAGGAATGAATTTCTTAAAGACCAAAATAATTAATACAGATTAGTTTTCTGATAATTCCTGTCTTTTCTAAAGTCTTTCAAGTTCAGCCCATTTTTCTTTTTCTTGTTAGGAGGGAATTTCAACACTTAAAAAATATTTTTTAAGACCTAAAAAAAGTTGCCAACATCGAAAAATAATTTTGTTGCTAAAAAAGGTCAATAAGAGTCCTGAAACACAAAAAACCAACTACTACTGCAACAATGTGAAATTATGTTTTTATTGGAAACGAGATGGTAAAATGCTGAAACTGTTTTGTTAATAGAAACGAGACGGTAAAATGCGTTAAGTTTTTAGTGTTTTTTATTAGTGTAAATGGGGCCTAAGCACGCACCTCAAAGGCTCCGTCAGTCCTCATCATCCCAAAGGCTTGATGAACAGTAGTTGTTTCTTCCCCACCAGGGAAGAGTGGAAGTGGACCGAGTTCGGATCCCTCATTGGATTCTTGTTTACATCCAATTTTGGCCAAAATTTAGAAACACGGGTTGATTAAAAATTAATGGTTAAAAGAGCTATCATTTTTATCCTTTGAAGAGTTCGTGCAATGGGTCTCCCATTATGGGGCCGGATTAAAATGCGAGTGGAGGATTATTGGGCCACAACAAAGATTCATCGATTAAGGCCCAAGAAATTTCAATAGTAATAAGAACCCAGCCCATACTGGTTTTGGGCCTGATCTCTCCCAATTCTTGTGAAGGGCTGGAATGGGCTTCCTATGGGTTAAGACCCAGGAGCTTACTTTTCGGACTAAGTCTAACCTCTAGATGCAATTAATTAGTACAAATTAAAACAAGTTGAAACGCGATGTCTATAATCTCTAGGTTAATTATAAGAACTATTAATAAACTTTTAAAAGATAAGGTCCTTCTCACATGAATAAGTTAGTGGATTCACGGAAGATCAATCAGCGCATATAGTATAAAATACAGAAAACTACGTTGGAAATGGTAAGCGAATCATGGTCTTGTGGCCGATCAAGTGAAGATTAGAAGTTATATGATATTTATGTCAAAATACAGAAAACTACAGAGACCAAAAACAAAAAAAAACAAAAAGTCGACAAGAAGCAACAAAGAAGAAAGGCGAATTTTACCGAAGTTCCTCCAGCAGGTGCCCGGGTAGCACTCGTAGAACTTCCTGCTTCAGCTACGGCCTTTTCTGCATACATGGTTACATTTTGTAGACAGTTGAAATATGCTATAAGACAGTCAATCCCTTGAAGAAATAAATGAAGTATCTTTCTTTTCCATCTGTTCAACAAACATGTCTGTCTGTCTTTCTTTTCGTACGTTTTCTTGCATCACTCATTATGTTTCTCATTAACTAATTCCATTGTGAGTTACAAGTTGGGCGCGAATGAGGTGCGCCAATACACTCATCATGGTGATCTTGCTGCAATATGCACTCAAAGCATCTCCGACAACTAATTCTACTTGATGTGTATGAACTTGTAAAATGTTTTAGATGTGGGACTTATTTATGGGTGTTGTGAATGTGCTAGTTTGGGGACATAATAGGTATCCCAATGGTGTGGTCAAAGTGTGTGCTGAGGGAAAGTTAGATAAATAAATTGAAGGTATGTATGTACTTAATTTTAACATGATGATGGTCTCAACCTCTCTTCTTCTCCTTTTCTCTGATCTCCTCTCCCCCACTCTTCATGTTATACTAAAGTTGGCATTCCCGTAACAGCCAGCTTAATTACTAAAGTATTTTCTTTGTTGGGATGGCACAAACAGGCCATACCGGTGTGTTCTAAGTACCATTCTGATTTACCGCAATAAATAGTTTAGACATTTTAAACATGTTTATCTACACAAGTTCATGCTGAGAAAATTTGGTTGCTGTAATAGGCTGAAAACATCGGAAAGCTACTTTGACAGTTCAAGTACTAGTGATCAAAAGCAAGTGATACATCCTCGTAGAACTTTGCTAGCATTACATATACATGCACAAACACTTGCACACACACTCACTTTGTGGCGTAAGAATTCTTGGATCCTTGTGTGAGTCGACTTCGACCGAAAAAACAAAGCACCAACCCGGCAAGTTACCTTCTAGCCTGGGGCCTTGCTTGGAGTAGGGGACACAACAAAGCGTTTTGCTTTTTCGATGGGGGCATTTAGGTCTTGTTTGTAAGATCCAAATCGTTCATGTTTTTTTGATCATCGAATCCGTCTTCTATGAAAAGTTTGATATTGGTCAAACTTTAGCACCCACATGAAAAATACGTATTTTTCTTGATGTGTATTTTTTAAGTCATAGAAGCTACCTTGCTTTCAGAAAAACTTGTAGCGCTCATTCCCTCACCAAATGAACAAAGGGAGACTTAGTCAAGAATCCCTCATATTTTAAAAGCATAACACTCTACTGTGCCCCAACTCACGGCACAGCCCCAAGTCCATACTTCACCTGGCCAAAAGTATTTTAATTAGGGTAGTTTTTCCGCAGATTGGATTAGAGATCCCGTAGGCCCACACAATGTTTATGTAAGTACGTCACTTGAATTGTACGCTGCATGAGCTTGTTTAACTGCAGTGGCAGAGCTAGGGTTTTTGGTTCGAGGGGGCTAACATAATTGACTATCATCTATGCGTAAACTTCTTATACCACACAGAGTTTTAGCTTTCCAATATAAGTATATTTGTACATTGAGATTATTCTAGCCAGGTGTAGTAAAAGTATATGTTTAACTTTGATCTATTTATTTGAGCGACGACAACAATTCTCACATGGCTGTTTCGATCTGGGCTTGCTGTTTTCAGTGATGCTCTTTGCTTTTCTTGCGGTGACTCCGGGTAGGTGGCGAGCTGCGGGTTTCCAACCGTGTTGGTAGGTGACGGTGCGGGTCATCGGCCTCGACATCTGGTGGTCTTGATTGCGGCCAGTTTCGGGTTTTTTGGCGGTGGTTTTTCACCTGGGTTTTGGAGGTCGGCAGGCTGTTTGGGCTGTGGTGTGTGGTGGCTGTGATTTGGTTAGGGTTAGGGTTAGGGTTAGGTTGGGGGTTTGGGCTAGGTTTGGTTCCTCTTGGATTGGGTTTGGCCCATTGTTGAGCGATTGTTGAGCGTTCGTGTTTGATTTGGACATTGTAGGCCTCCTTGTGCTTAATTGTATTTATCAGGGTTTGTTAGACCCATTTAAGGTGCTTCGGCTTCGACCTTTAGGTGGGTTTCATCCCATTTGGATGTCCTAGCGGATTGGCTTCTTGCCAATTGTAGGTCTGGGTTTCGGATTTGACTGATCATTCTTATGAACATGACGTTGTTTCCTTACTCCTATTAGTTTTGTAATAAATTCAAGATTCCTGAAATTTTTTTTGCTGTTCAAAAAAAAAAAAAAAGAAGCAATTCTCACACGGCTGAAATAAAAAAGATGGAGGTGGATGAAATAGAATCTAGAGAATTCTGTACTTGTAGATGTAGGAGTGAAAATAATTAGAGTCCGATGATTCAGTCATGGTGAAGACATTGAAAGGTGTTTGGAGGGTTTGAGGCACGATGTCACGATCCTTGGTATTGATCGTTAGATAAAAACGAATATGCATGATAGTAGGGGTTTACATGGAAGATAGGATGAGTGAGATCAAATTAAGATAATTAAGCGGCCGTGATCTGGTTACGGTAAAGGATAACATTAAAGGAAGAATAGACTGACGGACCCCATTTGATGCAGGATAAGTTTTGAGAGTATTATTTAAAGAGTGGATAAAATAATAGGGATATTATACATGGAGGGGTGCTCACATTGATATGATTTTTATGGGGGATTAAAAAATAGTTGGTTTGGATGAGATATTAGAGGGAGGGATAAAATAGTATTTGGTTTGGATGAGGGATAAAATGGAGGATAAGAAATGATGGATGATGTAAAAAGCTATCAAATGACTCTTTTGCCCATGTGCAATATTAAATTAGATTAAATATAATATTGCAAAATCCAATAAAATTACTGTATATACTTTTTCATAATTAAGCAATAATAATTTAGTTTACTTTTAAATTAATTAATATAATAATTATAAAAAATTAAAATTCATTTTCTAAGTATTTTTTTATTAATTACGTTTTTTAAGTGGGGAACTTGAAATACCCTTCTTTAATTTATATTTACGATTTAATTATGTGTGCATTTTAATTGATTATGGGTGTGGGTGTATGATACATGCACATGATGATCATTTTCCTTGCTCTTATCACGGTTTGAGAGAGAGAGAGAGAGAGAAAGAGAGAACGGTAGAAGAAAGAAGAAGATGAAGAAGAAGAGTATGCAGAGCACACACACAGCCAACACACACACACCTGTAGCTCAAGCACACACCTGCACCTCACACACTGCGCCAACACAAAGATCAGGAGGGCGGATGAGGAGGGGCAAATTGGTCAAAAAATTTGGGGATAAGGCCGGATAAAATTTGCCTACCTCAAAACCCATTCATAATTTATGCCCTCAAAACCAGATATATGGGGGAATAATTTGGATGGGAGATGAGCTATGGAGGGACGAATTTTGGCAGCCAAAGCTGTCACATCATCATCTCATCTGCCCGGATTAGCTATGGAGGGGGCGTATGGCTGCATCCAATTGGGCCCTTAGAGCTCAATTTTTGAAAAACAACTGAACTCATTAACTAAAGAGAGGTGCTACTGGTAAAGACAATGTGTACAAACTCCTTTTTGGTCCCGTTTAGAGTCTCAAAAAAATAATTGGAACCCTCTCATTTTGTTTAAAATATTTTATTTGCAGCTTTGATAAAAAGTAAGCTCAATCCGGTATCGGTTAGGGCGGCGACAAAACGTCCAACTTTGTCCTAGAATTCAAGCCTAAATTCTAAAGCAAAGTTGGATATTTTGTAAATGTTCTTACCGATACCGGATTGAGCTTATTTTTTGCAAGGACCATAACCAAAGTATTTTATACAAAATGAGCAGATCCGATCATTTTTTTGAGACCCAAAATGGGCCCAAAATAGGATTTATACACTTTGGTACAGATATAAAATCTGTACCATTATACTTTCTGTTAACTAAAACGGTTGATTTGGGTTGGTTTTGCTTAGTTAAAACAAACAAATTAAATGAAGGGATTAACTAGCTTCATATATATGGTCTAAATGAAACCTGCACGTACGTAAGACATCCTGAACACGTGTATATCTCAACGCAGCTGCGCCTAGGCCTGCTGCGGTAATCAAATCCTTTGCAGTCGTCGCCTACATGCAAATTAGATCCCCTTAAGAAACAATATGATGTAATTTAGCACGTAAATAACGATTGCATTAGGTTCATAAAAGACCAATAAGCAAATCCACTGGTCAGATTCTCACTATCAGTGAAAAACGAATTTGGTCTGCTGGAAGGTGGGCCGATTGTTAATCCAGGACTGCAAGATTGATCGAGATGCTCATAATCTATCCCGGATACCCAGTTATAAAGATACAATCTATAAACTAAAAAGACTAAGGGCATGTTTGCGATAATTGTTGATACAAATTTAAGATTTTAGCTTCAGATTCTGCTGTAGATTTTAGATTAATTTAAAAAGAAGTTTTTTTTTTTTTTTTTCCGGTAGTTTATACATCAACAGGGTGTGGGGGAGTTATTGAGTTAGTAGATTAGTTCATAGGAGATTCAGAGGCTGTCCATAGCCCTAAACCCCACCCTTGCCCCTTGATCTCCACTGAGGGAGGATGGTGAGCTTACCAACTTGAAAAGCTTGGTTTGTGAGATTATAAGAATTTCATTCAAGTTTTGAGAATTTGTGTTACAGAATTTCAAAAACTACCCAAATCCAACTTTAGAATTTTGAGAATTGATTCCATTCATTTTTGAACTTTTCAGAATCTGTATCTCTGTATCTGTAGAGTCTAAGAATCCATTATCTCTAAATTTTTGTCAAACACAACAAATTAATTTTGAAAAGCTAGAATCTCAAAATCTGAAAGAAAAAGAAAAAGAAAAAGAAAAAGAAGAAGAAGAAGAAGAAGAAGAAGAAGAAGAAGAAAAAGAAAAAGAAAAAGAAAAAGAAAAAGAAAAAACATTCTCGCAAACACGCACTAAGTCTAACCTCAAGATGCAATTAATTAGTACAAATTAATACAAGTTGAAACGCGATGTCTATAATCTCTAGGTTAATTATAAGAACTATTAATAAACTTTTAAAAGGTAAGGTCCTTCTCACATGAATAAGTTAGTGGATTCATGGAAGATCAATCAGCGCATAAAAAGCTAATATAAGTTATATATAGTATAAAAAAAGAGGAATGAATTTCTTAAAGACCAAGATAGTTAAAACAAATTAGTTTTCTGATAATTCCTGTCTTTTCTAAAGTCTTTCAAGTTCAGCCCTGTAACACCCTTAATTTCGTATTTTGGTTCTTTTTGGAAATTAATAATTATGAGATTTTGGGTTGTCTTATTATGGTGTTATTTTACAACAAATATCATGGACTAATTTGTTTGGACATAAAATGCATGCAAATAGTCTTAGTTGTCAAGTTAGAGTGAGTGTGTGCACGTGGAGAACTTCTAAGAGGTGTAGTGTGCGTATGTGGATAGATATGTGATAGCTGTCAAGTATAGGGTGAGTGGTGAGGAAATAAAAACCATATGTTCATGACAAGGTCTTGGGGGGCTTTTTGGGGGAAAATATATGAAAATGGGGAAAAAGGAAGCGGTGGGGAAAAAGGAAAAAGAGCGAGGGGCAGTGGCTCTTAGGTCTTGGGTGGTGAATTTTTGGTAATTGATATGGGAAAATCATCTAAGTATGCGTGGGAGTTTTGGAAGCGGAGTTTATGCGTCGAGTGGTTGATTTTAAAATAAAAGTATTTGAGGATCCGTATTGATACTTCTAAGTTTCACAAATTTAATTTCTACGTTTTGGTGTGTGTGGGTTGGGGTGTTACAAGCCCATTTTTCTTTTTCTTGTTAGGAGGGAATTTCAACACTTAAAAAATATTTTTTAAGACCTAAAAAAAGTTGCCTACAACGAAAAATGATTTTGTTGCTAAAAAAGGTTAGTAAGAGTCCTGAAACACAAAAAACCAACTGCTACTGCAACAATGTGAAATTAAGTTTTTAGTGAAAACGAGATGGTAAAATGCTGAAACTGTTTTGTTAGTAGAAACGAGACGGTAAAATGCGTTAAGTTTTTAGTGTTTTTTATTAGTGTAAATGGGGCCTAAGCACGCACCTCAAAGGCTTCGTCAGTCCTCATCTTCCCAAAGGCTTGACGAACAGTAGTTGTTTCTTCACCACCAGGGAAGAATGGAAGTGAACCGAGTTCGGATCCCTCACTGGATTCCTGTTTACATCCAATTTTGGCCAAAATTTAGAAATACGGGTTGATTAAAAATTAATGGTTAAAAGAGCTATCATTTTTATCCTTCGAAGAGTTCGTGCAATGGGTCTCCCATTATGGGGCCGGATTAAAATGCGAGTGGAGGATTATTGGGCCACAACAAAGATTCATCGATTAAGGCCCAAGAAATTTCATTAATAATAAGAACCCAGCCCATACTGGTTTTGGGCCTGATCTCTCCCAATTCTTGTGAAAGGCTGCAATGGGCTTCCTATGGGTTAAGACCCAGGAGCTTACTTTTCGGACTAAGTCTAACCTCTAGATGCAATTAATTAGTACAAATTAATACAAGTTGAAACGCGATGTCTATAATCTCTAGGTTAATTTTAAGAACTATTAATAAACTTTTAAAAGATAAGGTCCTTCTCACATGAATAAGTTAGTGGATTCACGAAAGATCAATCAGCTTAAAAAAGCTAATATAAGTTATATATATATAGAGTCCCCTTCTAATAAGGACCACCTCATTTTAATAAAATGAGGACCTCCCTTTTCCGATTGAATTTTGATGATCCGAGCCGCTCAATGTGTTCAGAACGTGATTTTAAGGGAACCCGCGTGAAATCAGCAAAAAAAAAGACCGGGAAGAGCTTCATTCGAGCAGTTTTTATTAATTTTTTATCGAACGGTTCAAATAAAAACTGCTCAAATCAAGCCCTTCCCGGTCTTTTTTTTTGCCGATTTTTCGCGGGTACCCTTAAAATCACGTTCTGAACACATTGAGCGGCTCGGATCATCAAAATTCAATCGGGAAATGGAAGAAATGGGGTAGTCCTCATTTTAGGTCCTCATTTTAGATCCTCATTAGAAGGGGAGTGTGTGTATATATATATATATATATATATATATATATATATATATATATATATATAGTATAACAGTCCAGATCCAATGAGGGATCTCGCACTAGTCTACGGTGCGGGACTCCCGTTTCCCGAGCAAATCTCGATGATCCGAGCCACTCAAAGTGATCAGAACGTGATTTTAAGTGTATCCGTGAGAAATTAGTTTTAAAAAAAAGACCGGGAAGGACTTGATCGGAGCAGTTTTCATTGAACGGTTCAATAAAAAACTGCTCAAATCAAGCCCTTCCCGGTCATTTTTTTTGTTGATTTCTCGCCGATATCCTTTAAATCACGTTCTGCACACTTTGAACGGCTCGGATCATCGAAATTTGCTCGAGAAAGGGGAGTCCCGCACCGTAGACTGGTGCGGGATCCCTCATTGGATCCGTGGTGTATAGTATAAAATACAAAAAACTACGTTGGAAATGGTAAGCGAATCATGGTCTTGTGGCCGATCAAGGGCCTTCTGATCAAGGGGCTGCGGACAGTTCAAATGAAAGACTAGAAGGGCTGCGGACAGTTCAAAATACAGAAAACTACAGAGACCAAAAAAAAAAAAAGTCAACAAGAAGAAGAAAGGCGAATTTTACCGAAGTCCCTCCAGGAGGAGATTCGGATGCGGATACTGCAGAGGAATCACCATGATTAGACCGGAGATCATGTAGTAAGGGTTGAATAGTATCTGAAACAAGATGATATGCGGGAACAAGGATGCTCTGGTAAATAACAGGCCAATATCTCTGCCACAACGGGTGAATTTTCTGTGACACAAACTCGGATAGCCAAAGAACGGCGTACTGCACAACTGTGTTCGAAACAATTTCCCGTACGAAGCCCCCCACCGGTCCGAGGAATGACATCTCTCTCTGTCTCTATAAGCTCTATACTTCAAAATCTTCTACTTTTTGGAGTACTGAAGGCAAAAAAATACTGGTTTCAACGTAAATGCTTCCCAACTGAGGATTGCTACACCAAAGGCAACGGCTGAAAGAGGTGTTTTGAAACCAAATTCATGGAGGAAAAAATGGGTTTGGTCAAGATGGGGAAAAGGGGGATGAAGTTTAACTTCTGGGGGTTTGGTCAATCTACATTTTTCATTCAGTGATGCAACTTGCGCCAGGTTTACCAGGTAAGAAGACTTCTGAAGTCTTTGCAATGTTGACATCTGAGACCCAGTCTGGGGTTGCCTCCTACACACTAAAATCCCTTCTTTGCAAGAGAAAATTGGGCTCAAGTCAAGAAGTAGTGGTCTATTGGGCCATTTAATCCAAGCTAGGTTTTTATAAGGCCCGATATCCATTGTTTTAAAACTGTTACAGTTTAAGGTCCTTAAATGGACAAAAAGACCCCAACGTTATGTTCCTGTTTTCCGCTCAGCTTAGATGAGAATCGAAGCATCACTAGTGTTCAACTCCAACCCCATTTCCGTTCCTCCAATCCTCTTTCCCTCTCTCTTCCTCCCCCCATCTTCTCTCTCACAAAGTCCGCACCCACATCCATGCCCTACAACTTCCCCGAGAAAAAGGGAGAAATCCTCCACATCTAGGGGGGGCAATGGAGGAACCAGATCGGGCCAAATACTGGGAAGTGATAATGACGAGCGACAGATACAACCATTAGGTATGCCGCTTCCTCGTTCTTTCACTGTATACAACCATCACTAGGAACCTGATGGTTGTTCGTTGCCGTTTGGAGGAGTGTTGTGGCTGTGTTGAGTCCAGCTCTTTGAGTTTGGGGCCATTGAGTTTGAGTGGTGGTGGTGGTGATGTTACGTTGGACGAGAGATGTAGGAAGCAACGATGCAACATATATTGGAGTACTTGGAGGTGTATTCCAAGGGAATCAAAGTCGGTGCAAGATTGATGGAGGAACTGAGGTCAATTGAGGTGTATTAATTGCTTGATCTGTATCCTCTAGTCCTGTTGCTACAGCTAGGGTGTATGTATATATAGGAGTTGTGAATATTAAATGGTGTGAATGAGCATCATGATGGGTTATAATGCTCTCATTGTTTTATTTTATGGTCAGAAACACTTCTCCACCGTTGGGCATGAGATGAAACAAGCCCTATCATTGTGCTTAATTTAATGCACTTTTGTTGTTGACAAATGGTGGTAGTAAATGCCAAGTGATAGAACTTGGTGTGGACAGCTAACATTTGCAAATTTCAAAGTATACGGAGGATTGTGATGATTCTCTTTGAACAGACATTTTAAACATTTTCTGTCGATACATCTGAACAAGTGTCCATGCTTGAGGATTTTAAACAGACAAAGTGGATTTGGAGTTATAAGGTTGGGGGATATTGATCAAGTATCCTGATGTTTGACGTCGTTCCTTTTTATACTTTAGAGGTCGTTCCTCTAGATTCTGGTTGAAACTTGTTCATGAAAGATGTGCGAAATCGATGAGTATTATGAAATGTGGTATTTTTTATATCATGGTGGTTTCTGCTTTATCCTGAAAAGTTGGATTTCATTCTGTCAATGAACTGATGACCGAGATGATTGCTTTTAGCATAAGTCTATTGAAAGACTTGATTCCATTTTATTATGGACTTGAGATTTGATTATCTTTGAAAGGAAATACATTTTACATGTTCAAAATTGAAGAGTATGACTACACTTTTTATAAGATGTTAGTTGTATCTATGATTTAATGTGTTTACTGGATATGTCATGTTTCATACGAGCTTTAGCTTATTGAGTTTTTCAAAACCATACTTTTCAGGTCAGCAACAATAGAGGGACTTAGCTGTGCTCCCAAGTTGAAGTCTGTTAGTTTAATAGTTCTTCTGTGTTTATAGTACTGTTAAAATTTGTAGTCTTTTATTTTGAGAACCGATTTGTCTCGGACGAGTTATGCTATGGTTAGCTGTATTGGTATTGTTAAGCAATTATATTTATTTACGCACAGAGAACTCTGAAATATGTTGGAACTATTGAAATTGTGCTTCCGCAGCTTATTGGATTTCTTAAAGGAAACTATTTTGATGAAAGGATTTTATAAATTCCCTAAAATGATTTTATTAGGATAGGCCTAGGGTGACCTAGACTCACTAGCCGGTCATTAGACCTTTAACCCTCAGGTTTGCGTTGTGACATCCAGACTCTATGATAGTACCAATCACGACTCCCAACGTGTGATTTGACGTAGTTGTAGTAGGTGCATAACTGCTACTGCTTCCTTCATCAACTCCTCTACTTGTTCCATTTTCAAAGTCGGCCATCTGAACATTGTGCTAGTATTAATCAACTAAAACTTTTATCTATGTGAAACTTACACAAAATATTAAAAAATAAATGTAACAGTTTGTCCGATCATATTTACTCATGTCGTTTCGTGCTCGTGCTGTTTTCATGCCCTTTGTCGGTCGTGCCACATTATCCAAAATAACACACCAATCATACCCACCTAAAGTGATTGGCAGCACGCTTTCTTCACTAGAAGGGTGGATCGTGTAATGGGCTGGCCCACAAGTCATTAGGCTCCTCTTCGCCAAAATTTGGGCTCGGGCAGTGGTGCCCATATCTAGGCCCAAGTCCATGCCATCTCCCTGACAGCATATACGGGTTAAAGACTTGGGCTCGAGCCTGGCCCTGTAGGGCCCTTATTTAGTACTCGTTTCTTTTGTAGGAGTAAATTATAGTATTATCTTTGAATGCAATTATTATTTAATTACTAAAAAATAAAGAGATTCTTCATTATTTGCTTGAATTGAATTTATTGTACGATTTCAACAAAAATGCGCATGACTTCAAAACAAAAATGCATGAATTATAATTGAATAAGTATGGTGGACTAAAGATATTGAATGAAGTTCTTTTTATTAATCAAACAATGAATGGTACATTTACAAAATATTCATAAATAAAAACAGAGTGGATAAATATTGTTTGCATTTGAATCACCACGAATCACCAGTGTAGGACACTAGTAATTTTGGGTTTTTAACTTCCAAACTTAAAGTTAGAAATTTGAGCACTAGAGTGTGGGTTTTGAATTGAAAATATCAACATAATCTACTTATGACTTTGTAGGTATATGATTTTATGACCATAGACATGCTACGCATGAAGGGCTTGGATTAGGCTTTTACGAGCTAAAATATAGGGGTCGGTTAATCAGGTAGCTCAATTGGTCGGGCTTCGGGTAGGGTCGGGTTTTGAAACCTCTATCCCAAGCCCTACCCATATGGTCGGGTGGGGCCTAGGGTCGGGCTAAAGTCATGCTATACAAGCATCCACAGTGAAATAATCAAAATCAAAAGGTTTGTTAAGGTTAGCAACATTTGCTCAAAAAAGAGCTAACATTGGAATAACCAAACTTGGCAACCTCCAGCAACTCATCAAATTTTGGCCCTTGGATAATCAAAATTAGCAACTTTTTGCCAATAACCAAATTTACTTGTTCCCACATTTTCTCAATCAAGTACACTGTCATTACACAAAAACATTCTCTCTTCCATTTTCAACGTGTTTCTAAGAAAAATACTTTTCAAAATACTTTTTTTTTTGCAAAAACTATTTTTTTTTATTAATACTGTTTTTCCCAAAACATTTTATTTATTAAAACTTTTTTTTTTTTCAAAAACTTTTTTTTATTCTAAAACTTTTTCCCGAAAACTGTTTTTTTTTCAAATCAAAGTTTTCAAAAAACTATTTTCACTTTTTCTAATAACCTATTTTTATTAGTTTTAAAACTATTTTTAAAAAATTGTTTCTCTATGTCACAATTTTTAAGATTTTTATAAGTAGATCGAAAAGGTGATGCGACAAGTTTTGTTTATTCAATTTTGATTGTACTATTATGAATCTTTACATTACTAATCTTAGCAAACTTTTAAATAAATAACCAAAAAATAATGTTATAACTTTTAATTATTGATTTTTGATTATTTCAGTGCAGATTTCCTTCCCATGGAATTTCAAACCCCGAGTAGGATTTCGTATCGTATCCCTGCAGGATAAAGGATGTGATTAGACATGGAATTTCCATCCATTTTATAATGCGGTAGCAAATGTTAAGCTTTTGGGGCCCACTGCATTTCATAACCAATCTCCCACCTCAAAATCCCCATAAACAAAGAAGCTCTGATTAGTTCTTTCTCCTGTGCTGTCACGATTCACAAGAAGAATGCACACAGAATGCCAGTGGGAGTAAATATAGAATGGGAGTAATATACAAGCCTTGCACTTTATTTTCCTCACTTTTTGACCAAATCAACAACACCAAGAAAAAGAGAGAATTTTAGTACCGATATGCAATGAAATATAGAGCGCCACAACCATCCCATACAGAGCCGGTCAGAGACGGATTCAAGAATATAGTTTAGTTGGGCACCTAGGATCGTATAAAATTAAGGCATGCATTACTAACTACAAAAGTGCATAACGTGGTCTTTAAGTTAAATTAGGTAAAAACGAGCACAAAATCTCAAACAAAATTTTAAGTATATTTTAAACAAACGTTGACAAGTTTTAGAATGATCGAGCTAGTTTTGTTAATGACTTTATTTTAAAATATTTCTCCCCAATGGTTAAAAATAAAGAGAATAAAAAACGAATAGCTCCAAATAGAAAAACAACTCGTAAAGCAACAAGTATAAATGCATCATATAATGAAATTCGGGCATAAAACTAATTCTATATGTGTATTTTCAACATATATGCAAGTATGTATGTTTATATGTTAGCATACTTTCATAATTATGCTAATTTATAAAAAATAATAATAATAGAAATTTCGAGTGGGGGCACCTGCCCCCACTTAGGTTGGTCCCTGGAGCCGGCTCTGAATAAAAACTCAAAGTGTGACCACTTTAGACCCAAAATATTTACAAATTTTAGAAGTGCTCTCTTAATAGTCTAGCATAAAAAGGGACCCATCTTTAAGTTTCACTTTAGGTTCGGAAAAGTCAAGGCCGGTGCTGCGCACACACCACCCCAAACACTTCCCCAATACCAAACTCTACTATCAATACTTCCCCAATTCCCCTTAGGGCCTGCTTGGATGGAGTAAAAAGGGGAGGGAAAAAATAAGAGGGGGTATATGAGAGGGGTCCACTCCTTTTCCCCCCGTTTGGCATTCCAATTTTTTCCCCCATTATTTTTTACCCCCTCTTCGGTTTCCCCAGTTTTAGGAATTCCCGTGTATTAATTTTGGGCTCCTCTTAGGGTGCTCATTAAAAGGCCTTAGAGCTAAATATTCGTAATGACCATTTAAGATAAAATGATCAGAAAAATAAGATTTTCGCACTGGTTCAAACAGATTGAAAATTGGAACACTTAATTTTTAACTATATTTTTTAATATATAAATGGTGTAAAAAATTAAGTGTTCCAAATTTCAATCTGTTTGAATCATTGAAAAGATTTTAATTTTCTGATCATTTTATCCTAAATGGGCATAATTAAAATTTGATTCTAGGGCTCTCGTTGATTAGCCCTAAGAAAGTCGTAGAATCAGATATTTCTTAAGGCTAATCAACGAGAGTCATAAAGTCAAAATTTAATTATGACCATTGAGGATAAAATGATCAAAAAACTTAAATCTTTTTACCGGTTCAAACGGATTGAAATTTGGAACACTTATTTTTTTTTTTTAAACCGATTTTTATAAAAAAAAAATGTTTAATAATAATACTAAATTCGTTAATTCGTTAAATTGTGAAAGAATAATTAAATTTGTAATTACATATAAAACGTAATACATAATTAATTTAGGGACTGCACAAGGACAAAAGGGTCATTTGACAGCTTTTTATATCATTCACCCTTCCTTATACCCCTATTAATCCTCCATCCAAATAAAGTATTATTTAATCCCTCTTCTCTAATACCTCATCCAAACAACCTACTATTTAATCCCCCCTCCATAAACATCACATCAATGTGGGCCATCCCTAATTAACTAATACCCCCTACTATCTTATCCCCCTTTATTAACTAATACCCCCAATTCTTTCCCCGCATCCAAACGGGCCCTTCGAAGGAAAGTTTGTGGTCGACAAGATAAGCAGGCTGTGGTTGAAGGTAGGCGTGCACTCCTTAGTCCTTCCCCCAAGAAAATGCAACTTCAAAGTATAGCATTCAAATCCAATAGCATTAAAAGATAACAAAAAGCAAAACTCAACATATAGTGCTCTTCAAGATGCATACAGTGCTAGAATTAAGGATTTGATATTGCTAGAATTAAGGATTTGATATGGTCAATATCCTTAATTCAGTAAGTACTTTTATTTTCTTCCTTAATTATAGGACGTTTCCCTGTATTCTTATTCTTTCCTTGTAAATGTTTGTACTATGTATATTGTAGAACTACAATGAATGAAATATCAGAAAATTATTCTACAATTGTGTTCTTTAACATGGTATCAGAGCCTCCTTCAATCTCCTCTTCTTTACCCTAGGAATTGAAGTTTGGTCCTGTATTCACAATTGTTGTTTCTGTTCTTACTATTCTGCTGTGAAATTTTTTTTTTTTTAGTGTATTTGCCACTATGATTGAAGTAAGTGGTGATGTCTCTGAAAAAAAGAACGAATCTATTACTATATCGACTGGGTTTCATATGCAGGAAACTTCTTCTCTAATCACTCCGGAACCGCTTGATGGTACCAATTATGTTGAGTGGTCTTTGAACGCTCAAAATAAAATCCGTGGGAGAAAACGTTGGGGTTTTATTTCGGGCACTAAGGCTGCTCCAACAGATGTTCAATCGGAGGAATATGAAGCATGGGAAGATGAAAACTGTTTGGTTAAATCATGGCTATTTGATGCGATGACAAAGGATATCCGTTCTCTCTTTCTTCGATTGGCTACGGCGAAAGGGATATGGGAGGCGGTTAAACAGACATATTTGTTGACCAGGATGCATCAAAGGTTTATCAACTACACTGTGAGGTAATTTCTGTTCGCCAGAATGGAGGTTCTGTTATTTCTTATTTTGGCAAACTGTAGAAAATATGGCAGGAACTTGATGATATTGATGATTGTATTATGGAGTGTGCCAATGATATTGTGACGTATAACACGAAGGTTAATTCCCAACGTGTGTATTTGTTTTTGGCTAGTCTTGACCCTTAATTAGATGGGGTTCGAGGCCGCGTACTTGCTACCAAACCACTTCCCAATATACAAGCTATTTATGCTATGGTTTGTGCGGAAGCTAATCGCCAAGAGGCTATGCTTGGAGGAACGATTGGAGAAGGGGCTGTGATGGCTTCTCGGAAGATGCCTACCTCAAAGAAGGATCGAAAGTGTACTCACTGTAATGGTACTGGTCATACCGTAGACACATGCTTTCAACTCCATGGGTATCCAGATTGGCATCCAAAAGGCAAGAAGGTGTCTTATGTGTCTTCCAATGTTAAGGAGCTTGATTCGAAGGGGAACCTAGCCACAACTCCTGGATTCACTGCAAAGTCTGGTATGTCTTTTACTAGTAATAGTGATTGGCTAATTGACTCTGGTGCAACGGACCATATGACTTGTGATCGTTATAGGTTTAGTCACTTATCTCCTAAATGTTCCAAAACCACCATTACCAATGCCAATGGTGTATCATCTCCAATTATCGGAGTTGGTACAATTCCTTTATCTCCCACATTAGCTATCAAAGATGTCTTATATGTGCCCTCATTAAATTGTAATCTTCTTGAAGCTCCATAGGCCGAGCTCCCTTTTGGTTGGCACGTTCATGACCAAATAACACCTTTCCATGTATCCCTATTTTATCGAGTTGTAATTTTTTTTTTCTTTTGATTAGAAGCGTCTATTTAGGATGTGGAAAGGAATCATTATATTATATTGATTTTGAGTGCGGTAGATGTTAGTCGAGTTTTTAATGGGCCGGGTTCGTGAGAGAGTTGGAAAACAGGGTATTTTGCCAAAGCCAAACAATATTCTTAGTGGCCCGATTTCTATTTTGCTCGCATGCATTTTTGGGGCCTTAATTGCATTGACCCATTAGGTTATGTAAAAAGAAGTCGAGCACGGTAATTTTATAAGGCTCTCGTTCTTACAGCAGGGGATATACTCGCAAGGGCTTTTGTTTTTGGTGGCCGCTCGAAGGCCGACCAAAGTTTAATTAAATAATTGGTGGTAAAAGTCCTTCGAGAGGCTGGCTTTTCTGGTTCTCTACTTCAACATCTATGCCGCAGCCTTCGTGAGCATTCGTCTGTTAGTTCGGAATCCTATTGAGGGATTGGTTTCGTGAATCTTGAAGAGCATTAAAGATCCATGGTGTTTTGGTGTTAATCTTCCAACTTCAAGAGGGTAAGTTCATCAACAATCAATCTTTGATTTGCATCCTTTCGTGGAGTTCGAAAGGGTTTCTGGAAGGCCTGAGGATTCAGGATTCGGCGATCATGCAGTGGGTACGATGAACGTGGATTCGGCAGGTAGATCTTAGGACTCGTGGTGAGGATACACGGTCAGTGTTAAGATTGCTTGTAATCGTACATTTGTTTTAGTGCATGATTCCTTCCCGTGGTTTTTACCCGATTTTGGGGTTTTCCACGTAAGATTGGTGTTCTGTTCTTTGTTTGATTTCGTGGTGTGTTTGAAGTCATCTAGTAAGGCGAAATAAGTACTCCTAGCATCACTTTGGAAATTTCACTTCTCTCTGTAACTCAATTAACCAAATCTCATAATTGTGTTGCTCTATTTTTTCCTACTCACTGTATCTTTCAGAACATCCATACTCGGAAGAAGATTGGCAGTGGTAGACGAATTGGAGGATTGTACTATCTGGAGGATGGGTTCCAACATTCCGACAAAAAGGGGCAAGCTCACGTGGTGAATGAAGATTTGGTGAATAAGAAACAGGAGGAAATTTGGCTATGGCATAGGAGACTATAGGACATCCCTCTTTTAGTTATCTTAGGAGATTATTCCCCTCTTTGTTTAGTGGATGTAATGTTTCAGATTTTATTTGCGAAACTTGTGTGAGGGCAAAAAGTCACCGTACTACTTTCCATTTGAGTAATAATAAAGCAAATTTTCCTTTTTCATTGGTTCATTCGGATGTTTGGGGACCGGCACCAATTTCTGCTCTTAATGGGATGAGGTGGTTTGTTTCTTTTGTGGATGATTGCACTCGAATGACTTGGGTTTATCAACTGAAGCACAAGAGTGATGTTTGCTCAATTTTTCGCATGTTCCATCAAATGGTGACTACTCAGTTTGGCATTCCAATAAAAGTCCTTCGTTCTGATAACGGTGGAGAATACGTCAAGCAAGATTTATTGGAGTTCATGCACTCAGTAGGGATTATTCACCAAACAACTTGTCCTGGCTCCCCTCAACAAAATGGTGTTGCAGAGCGGAAAAACAGACATTTATTGGAGGTAACTCGATCTCTCTTGATTGGGGGTCATGTTCCTGTTTACTTGTGGGGTGAAGTTTTGAATTCGGCGGTCTACCTAATAAACCGTATGCCATCTAGTGTTCTTAATTTTAGAAGACCGTTGGATGCTCTCTCTGATCACTGCACTCTTCTGCCGGTAGTCCTTTTACCTCCTCGAATTTTTGGGTGTGTAGTCTATGTCCATTTGCATTCGCACCAACGGACTAAGCTTGAGTCTCGGGCTTTGAAGTGTGTTTTTATGGGGTATGGGAGCAATCAAAAGGGTTACAAGTGTTATGATCCATCTTCTCGGAGACTTTATGTTTCCATGGACGCTACCTTTCATGAGCAAGAACTCTTTTTCAAGTCATCGACTACTGATTTACCACTTCAGGGGGAGAATCAAGAAGTGATAAATTATGAAGAATTGGAGGCATTTTTTCCAAGAATTTTTGAAAATAATTCTTCATATGGAGATGCTACTGACAAGGGTGAATCTACGGATGAACGGGAAAAGTTACAAAATGATGATCCAACGACTTCTAATGCGGAAGATAATCCTCTCCATGATAGTACAATTAATGTCTCTCAACAATCCAACGCAAACATTGGGCCAATCTTCTTCTGAGATTCCTTTAGAGGTACCCACTAATCCTAATTCTATTTTTGACGATGGTACTATTTTTGAATCTCAAATGTCACAATATCGTCTTCCAGCTCGTTCTAATCGTGGTGTACCACCCATTAAATATGAGCCTGATCCTAAATCCAAAGCAAAATATCCCATTCGTAATCACGTGTCTTTCCAAAAACTGTCCAAGTCATATGCATCTTATGTACTACAGTTATCGTCTGTTCCTATTCCTAGTAAAATGCAAGAAGCTTTAGCAGATGATAGGTGGATTCAAGCCATGGTAGAAGAAATGTCAGCACTTGAAAAAAATTTGGGAGCTTGTGCCTTTACTGAAGGGAAAGAAGACCGTGGAATGTAGATGGGTGCTTACAGTCAAGCATAAGGCAGATGGGACTGTTGAAAGGTATAAAGCTTGATTGGTTGCAAAAAGATATACACAATCTTATGGGATTGACTATCAAGATACTTTTGCACCGGTTGCCAAACTTAATACAGTTAGAGTGCTCTTGTCTTTGGCGGCAAACCGGGATTGGCCACTTCTTCAATTTGATGTAAAAAATGCTTTCTTACATGGAGAGCTTGCAGAAGAAGTGTATATGGATCCTCCTCCGGGTATAGACAAGTACTCAAATGTCACAACGGTTTGCAAACTCAAGAAGGCATTATATGGGTTAAAGCAATCTCCAAGATCTTGGTTTGGCAGATTCACCAAGTCTATGAAGAACTTCGGATATAAACAAAGCAACTCATATCACACTTTGTTTTTAAAGCATCAAAAGGGTAGAATTACTGCTTTAATTATCTGTGTTGATGATATGGTGGTGACAAGTGATGATCAAGATGAAATTGAGAGCTTACAGCGACACTTGGCCTCGAAGTTTGAAATGAAACAACTTGGAGACTTGAAGTACTTTCTTGGGATTGAGGTAGCTCGCTCAAAGAATGGTATTTTCTTACCTCAACGGAAATACATTCTTGATTTGTTAACTGAAACAGGTATGCTTGGATGTAAGCCTGCAAATACTCCTATTGAACAAAATCATAAATTGTTCCACTATTTGAATGCAACTTCTACTGATAAAGCAAGGTATCAAAGACTTGTGGGAAAATTAATTTATTTGTCCCACACTAGGCCAGATATTGCTTATTCAGTGTGTGTAGTGAGCCAGTTTATGCATGATCCTCGTAAACCTCACATGGATGCCGTGGAGCGTATATTGAGCTATTTGAAGTCTGCTCCAGGTAAAGGGTTATTGTTCACCAAGAATAATCACCTGAATGTAAAAGGTTACACTGATGCAGATTGGGCTGGTTCAGCTGATGACAGAAAATCTACGTCAGGATACTTTACTTTTGTGGGGGAAAACCTTGTGACTTGGAGGAGTAAAAAGCAACCGGTAGTAGCAAGGTCAAGTGTAGAAGCTGAGTATAGAGGCATGGCTTTTGGAATATGTGAGTTACTATGGTTGAGGAACTTGCTAATGGATTTGGGTGTTGACTCTCAGGACGCAATGAAGTTGTATTGTGATAACACTTCAGCTATAGAGATTGCTCACAATCCAGTTCAACACGATCCAGCATGTAGAAGTTGATAGACACTTCATTAAGGAAAAACTTGATGCTGGGATAATTATTTTTCCGTTTGTGAAGTCTGAAGATAACCTAGCCGATGTTCTTACCAAAGCTATAGCCAGCAATGTTTTGTGTGACTCTTTAGACAAGTTAGGCATGTGTGATATCCATGCTCCAACTTGAGGGGGAGTGCTAGAATCAAGAATTTGATATTGCTAGAATTAAAGATTTGATATGGTCAATATCCTTAATTCAGTAAATAATTTTATTTTCTTCCTTAATTATAGGACGTTTTCCTGTATTCTTATTCTTTCCTTGTAAATATTTGTACTATATATATTGTAGAACTATAATGAATGAAATATCAGAAAATTATTCTACAATTGTGTTCTTTAACATACAGTAAATGGGCATCAGCTACTCGATGATGACATTTGTTCTCAAGAATTAATTGAGGCGCACGTAGATTAGTCCAGACGCCTTAAATCAATAATGATCAACCGGAACTTATCCTATAGTGACTACTTGGTGAGATCAGACTCTCAACATACAATACCCAATCAATAAAATGAACGCTGCGAGTTTTAAGCTTCTTCATTGTTTTCTGCTCGAGATTGTACCTCACCACCCTCCTCCCATCGACATCGATGAGAATATCACCTGCCTTCGTAACGCATACCGGAACCAAGTAATCGCAGAACAACAAATTTTCAGTCGGCAAAATCACCGACTTTGTCCACGACCCCCTCACACCATATTCCTTCATCACCCATAACCCGACTTCTCTCCAGTCGCGTTCATCCGCTAGCAAGCTAAGGCATCCGTTAATCATCCTCAAGTCATGGAAGAAATAACTCCGATCGTAACAATCCGGTATTGAGATCTCACTGAATTCCTCTGTTCCCAAATCAAGAGAAACAATTAAACGTTTTTCGATAGGACTTGTTATATCACAACTTGCTAGCCAATGAAGATTCCCATTCAAACAAGTACCCAGCTGTTCTGCTTCAATAACAAGGCCATTTTGGAGGCCTCCAATTTCTTTCCACGAGCCTTGTTTAAGACTAAATACTTCAACTGTGGATTGAACATTTGGATTGCCTTCTTCGCGGGAGGCCATTACGGCCTTGTAGTCGTCGATGGAGGGATTGTAGCCGAATCCTTTGAAGTAGAAATCGAAGTGGGAGATAGAGAAATGTGGATTTGGTAACTCTATGGAGTCTTTGATCGTCGGGTTCCACAAGACGAAGCAATCCAAGAGGTAGAGTAAACAGATCATCCCGTTGTAAGATCCGACAATTTCGATGCCCTCCTCTGTCTGTCTTGATGGAAAACCAAGATCTACTATAGCACCGTCATCGTCATCGTCGTTGTTGTTATCATCATTTAACGTCTTTGTAGGTTGACGGGGATTCGTAATCTAGGGAATGAAAAGGGTACATCGCGAAGAGCCTCGAATGGTTGGTGTTGGGGTCTGAAATTGCCCGGTTCAAGTGCGATTTCGTGAAGTGGGGTTCGGAAATCAAAGAACGCCATGATTTGGATACGCACTTGCATTGCCCGACAGACTTGACGGGCAGTCGCGCAAGGATCATCACGATGACTTCTTCCGGGAGTAGTCTCCACATTGCTCGCTCCTCTCCTTGTTTTAATCCTCCTTTATGCATGTGTTTACTGATTTACATTTATATAGAACACATCAACCAAGATTTGCGCATCGACCAACAAACCTGGACTTGGTGAGCAACATTAAGGGGCAGTTTGGCATAAATTCAGTGAATTGTTTTTTAGGGGTTTTTTTTTTAATAAGTTCTTTTGAGTTGGATTTAATGCCAAATATTTTAGATTAACCATTCGTTTTGAAAGAGAAATTTAGAAAATCAAAAGCTCATCATGAAAAACAATCAAAAAAGAAAAAACTTATTGGATGAAAAAAGTTATAAAATGATAGATTTGGTTTGTATGGCGGTGACTGCCGTTGTAGTTTAGGGTTTTGTGGGATGGTTTGGGTGGGCTATCCAGGCTTGGGCTGGATTTGGGTATTGGGCTTTCTTTGTTTAATTTGGGTGTTTGGGTTGATCTTTATTGTATTATCTGTAGTGGATCCTGGTAGACCCTTGGGGCCCGTTTGGATGCAGGATTAGGTTTGGAGGTGTTATGTAATAAGGGGAGATTAGATAGTAGGGGGTATTGAATAGTAAGGGATGGCCCACATTGATGTGATGTTTATGGAGGGGGTATTAAATAGTAGGTTGTTTGGATGAGGTATTAGAAAAGGGGGATTAAATAATACTTTGTTTGGATGAAGGATTAATAGGGGGTATAAGGAATGGTGGATGATGTAAAAATCTATCAAATGACCATTTTGCCCTTGTGCAGTCCCAAACTTAATTATGTATTTCAGTATATATATAAATGCAAATAGAATTAATTTTTCACATTTAATCCATAGTAATTAGTCTTACTAATAAATTAATTTTTTAAATAATATTAAAAATTAAAAAATTCGTTTTTTTATTATGGTTTTTTTATCCATGCTTATTTTTTTTAAATATAACTTGTCAAAAGTATTAAAATGTTCAATTTCGGTTGTATATAATTTTTATACCTTTAATTACTAATATTTTTTAATAAAAATATAGTATTTTTTATGTTCAGTTCAGTTTCGGATTAATTTTTCCGATTTTATATATAATTACTAAATAAATTACATAACTATGCATTTTTTATTCCTAGCCGTTCATTCCAAAGCACATCATGTGCTCCCCGTGCATCTCCCCACATCAGATAATTGTTCCCCCATATAACAACAGTGCATCGTTCTTGTCCTCTTCGCTTTCGTCTCTCTCTCTCTGCAATACTCATCGGAGAACCTCTCTCTCTCATCATCTCCGACCACCTATTTCTCTCTTTCTCGCGCGCGGGTTCTCTCCTCACTCTCTTCTCCACCAATTCTCTCCCCTCTTTTCTGCGATTTGTAGGGTTCCTGGTTTTTTGACAGCGGCGGAGGCGAGTCACGACGGTGACGAGCAGTAACAGTGGAGGAAATGGGTACCTTGGGGTGGGAAAGGGGGATTAGGAGGGGTATATTCATCCCAAAAAGAGGGAGATTTGGGGGGATTACACAGCGACTGGTCGAAGGGAGCCCATCTCCAACACCCCCTCAGGCGGTATTAGGTGGTGCAGTGGAACACCGGGTAAGGGAATACCCCCTCCCCTTTTGACTGCCAAACGGGGTATTACGATGGGTCCCAGGTGTTAAAAGGGGTATACCACAACACCCCTTTACAATACCCCATCAAAGTTGGTGTTATGGACTCTCCCCTTATGGTGTATTGTCCAACTATTTGTTAGATCCCCTTTTCCTTTCCCCATTTTAATAAAATTCATCTTTTGCCGATAAAAAAAAAACTTTTTCCAACTTTGATTCAATTTTTTTATGTTTTTTCGATTCCTCTTTTCATGATGAAGGATTAATGTCAATAATTTTGACAAATAACTATAAAAAAAAAAAAAAAAACAATAAACGTGAATACTACTGACTGTCTTTAAGTAAATCAATTTAATCCAAATTCGCCTCAATTATGGTATGTTGGTAGAGAAGTTCTCCTTTTGTGGGTTCCATGCCACTTAAGGTCCCAGGATTTTATTTCATTTTGAATTGCTAGTATGATTACGAGAATAAGCTGCTCACTCGTGTTACAAATTAGGTTGACTGGCCATCATTAATTCTATGACTGGATTACATTTGTGTATGAAAAAAAAATTTAACGGTTAGTATAATTCAAATAAACTTTTCATAAACCTCGATAAACACAACAAAATGTGTTGTATTTAAATGAAAATTTTATGCTTATACTATAATTATCCTACTTTGTGATTGAGGTATTTGTTGCCTATAATTGTGGAGTAAAATTATGAGAGTAGTTACTTGAGAGATTTTGGAATTGGTCCAACCAATTGGCACGTGCACTTCTTTTTCTCCTAATTGCTAATTTTATACTACAACAGCAGTAGCCTATTCTACTGATTATCACAGCTAGGGCTGTAAATGAGCTGAGCAGCTCGCGAGTTCAGCTCGGTAAGGGCTCAGTTCGAAGGATAAATGAGCGAGCTCGAACTCGATTTTGTGGCTCGTTTGATAAACGAGCCGAGCTCGAACCTAGCAGGGCTCGGCTCGAACAGGTTCGTCTCGGCTCGAAACATATAGGTTCGACTCGGCTCGGCTCGAACATGCCAATATTTGGTTCAACTCGGCTCGTTTAGCCAATTTTTCAATATTAAGGCTGAAAAGTTGACGAATTCGAGCCGAGCCGACTCGTTTATTCCAGACCGAATACTAACGAGCCGAGCTCGAGCCAGACGAATTCTGATCGAGCCGAGCTTGAACATGCCAATATTCGGTTCGGCTCGACTCGTTTACACCCCTAATCACAGCCCAATCACTTTTTAGTTTTGAGTAAACCTTATTTTCTTTATCTTTTTTCCTCATCCCATATGCACGTACAGAAGAATATGCAGCTCGATCTATTACGATCGGCTTTTTCGATTCAATATATGATGTATTTTGCTGTAGTTTTAGTGTCTAGACAACTTTCGGTTCATGATCTAGCTAGAGCTCGTTCTATCTTAAGAAAAGAGTATCATTCAACTCTATGCAGAGGAAGGGACGGAGGGTGCTAGTATCAAAGAACTTGTTTGAGAGAGGATGAATTGTTTTTTGATTCGAAGTAGTAGTAAATAAAATGTTTGTCTCAGCGTGATTGTCTCACTCCCCTGGACCCCTCATCAACTAGTCCCACTGTTCATAATGTAAAGAATGAACAGTGCCTAAACCCTAGGGTACCTTACTCTAGCCCTAGGGTAGGGTACCCTACCCTATAATAGGAAAAAATAATAAAGTATGAAATTGTATTTATTGAAGGGTAAAAGGATAGTCTTAATGTGATCGTCTTTAGAGGTAAATAAAAACTGAATTAATCTTTAATGGAAATTAACATGCACTTTTTTATCCCTAGAGGTAATTTTCTCTACTCTTCATTAACTATTCTTTAATCATTGACTGCTTTTTAAGATGATCCATACCAACAATCAGATAATCCATAGCACTCATCTCGTAATGGTTGCTGATAGGACGATTCATGAAAAAATTGTCTTCATCAGACGATGGAAGGTATTAACTTGTCATTTGTTAAAATAATTCTTTGTTTAGATACCTTTAGATGTCTAATGAAGATTTACAAGAATAAAATGCTCAACATGCCCTAGGAACTAATCGGTTCAGATCATCATCTTTTACCGGATAGATTAGAGAGTCTACGACTCTACGCCATGTTTAACCATGTGGCACAATCAGATCATCATCTTTCCATTTCGGCACGGGACAGTTCGAATTTAATCCGAGCGCATACAGATCTGAACCGAGCCGTCGAGGGCTGAAATGGACAGTCAATGCGAGATGCAGCCAGTCAAAGCAACAGTTGGTTTGTAACCCACCCACATTTGTTAGAAGTCATTTTTCACAACAGGATGAAGCAGTATAAGTGCTTAACAAATGATTCCTCATTGGCTTCAGCTATATACATGGGCGGAACCAGTATAGGGCAAGCGGGGTCACTTGACCCCGTTGAGTTCCAAAATACCTTTAGAGCAGGTATAGTTTTGAGGAGTATTTTGTAATTTTGCCCCAAAAGATATATTTTTGCCTAGAAGGTCTCACAAAATTACATGTATTGTAGATATTTGACTCCACTATAACTAAATCCTGGGTCCGCCTCTGGCTATATATGTTCCGTTTTACGCTGGACTCGACCTCGGTCGTTACCTGTGGGGATTTAATGCGTCGACGAGAGATTCGGGCGCTATCGATCTGTTCAAGTGGCCACTGCCGGCTCTGAGCTAAGCCGAGTAAGACGGCGGACTTAAGCCCCCGAAATTTGGCCAAAAATTAGGGCCCCTATACCTAGGTACGTAATATATATTTAATTAGTGGCTTCCAATTACCAAAGGAGATAGCTAGCCAAGTGGTAAGTTTAAGTCTTGATATCCAACAGATTTAAGGTTCAATTCTCAGCCCAAGCAACTCTCAACTTTTTTCCCCCTTCTTTTGTTTTCGTTGAGGTTTTTTTTTTTTTTTTAGAGAAAAATAGGGCCCCTATTTTACAAGTTCGACTTAGGCCCCAAGAATCTCAGGGCCGGCCCTACGAGTGGCTACTCGAAGAGCCCGAGTGGGAACGCATGAAGGGTAGGGATCACTTCTTCATAGCCGGGAGGACTACTTGGGATTTCAGGAGTCTAACTAACATCGACCGTAACTGGGGAAACAGACTCATGTACTTGCCTCAAGCGAAGAACGTGACGATCCTGTCGCTCGAATCTTTTGATTTTGATTATTACATTGTGGATGCTCTAAGTATCAAGAAAAAATTTGAGAGAAACATGTATATAAAAATAAGTAAAATATTTTTGTGCATAAAATAAAACAAAAATACACCCACTTTGAAAGAGGGATTTTGACTATCTTATAGCTTAAAGATGCTTTTTGTTAGGGTAAATTTCACTTACCTCCCCTGAGGTTTCTGACAATTACAGACACCTCCCCTCACGTTTCTGAAATTGCACTTACCTCCCCTGTCAGTCTTGTTGGCTAACTTCTGTTAACAGAAAGTGTGAATTTCCATTTCTACCCCTTTATGTACCTCCCCTGAGGTTTATAATAATATTAGATACCTCCCGAAAAAAATAGTTATTTTTTTTTTGTAATTGCTTTCACTTCTATTTTTTTCCTTTTTAGTACAACACAAAGAAAGTTGATTGAACATTGAACTAAAGTGTTGTAACCCAAATTAATTATGATGTGCGTAAAGTAACCCAAAACACCCTGAATTTTAAAAAATACGTTGAACTAATATACATAACTTAATTGATAAGTGTAATTTCAAAAACTTGATAGTAAAGTCATTCATCTATAAAGCATGGTTTGTTTTCGAAAATGATATTGGTACCAACGGGGTCGGTACTCAAATAGTAGGAACGGCCGCGCCGGACCGTCTCCAGCCACCAGACGACCAATCCGAGCAGTCCAGAAATTCTATAAAAAAAAGGAGGGGGTCTACGCGAGAATCAACGGCATCCAAGGTGTGTAGGGTGCTCAGATCAAGCACCCTACACACCTCTGCTGCCATTGATTCTCACGTATGCCCCCTTATTTTTTTTTTATAGAATTTTTGGACTGCTCGGATCGGTCGTCCGGTGGCCGGAGACGGTCCGGCGCGGCCGTCCCTACGATTTCGGTACCGACCCTGTCGGTACCAATAGTAGTACTCATTTGTTTTAGCCAATATGCAAAAGAAAAAAAATTTAGCATAGTTTTTTTGAGTTCATTTTCGTAATAAAGTTTTTTTTATCAATGTTAATGTAAAGTGTTTGAAGGTTCATTATTCAATGAATATGTGGCTTAGAAATTCCAAAAGTTCAAGAAAAAAATTTCCATGGGAGAAAAAGGAATTTTTGGCTAAAATGTTAACATGTTTTTTTGGGGTGTAAAAAAAGGCGGTATAGGGTTGCAAAATATAATTATTTTAATATGAAGCTATATATTTGAGATTTTTTTATTCTTTGCCAAAAAAAAAATTGTGAAGTATCATAAAAAGTAAAGGGACTCTAATTCCTTTGTGTTTATGCCTCGTATGTATGTGGCTTAATAAAAATTCAGAATTTTTTTGAAGCTTTAAAAAAAAATATTTATACATGCATGTTTAAAACCAAATGTCGATATGTGTTTAATTTAACATATATGTAGCATGGAAGATAACATTATAACTAATTTTTTCAATATTTATTAGCTAGACAATTGATTTAGTTTAGAGGAGTAATTAATTATTTATAACATGTATTCACTAGCTAAACATTAAATTAGCATATAAGAAAAAAATATTTAGGACAAGAATTTCAATTAACATATATATATATATATATATATATATATTTATGTCATGATATTTATAAGTAAATACAAATAAAGATTTGGGTATTTACAAAAATCTTGAAGTTTCATTAAAGAGAAAGGGAAACTAATTCTTTTTTACATTATACAAATGTAATGGCTTAAAAAAAAAAAGTTTAAATTTTTCCTAAAACTTCATCAAAACTTAGTATTGGTTAGTTTGAAGATAAAAGTAATTTTATATTAAATTATATTTTGAAATGGCTTAAGCAAAATTGCTGACTCAAGGGTAAAATGGGTAGTATCATAGATGTAATGGATGATGTCAACAATTTCCATCATACTTAGTGACGGTCAACTAACGGATGGGAGAATCTGCAGCCGACAACTAAAGCAGAGGGGAGGTAAGTGCAATTTTAGAAACTTGAGGGGAAGTGTCTGTAATTGTCAGAAACCTCAGGGGAGGTAAGTGAAATTTGCCCTTTTTGTTATCATGATGATTGAAGTATTTTGATCAGTTAAGTAGTCAAGCTTTTTATTACATCATAGTAATATTATAGGGGTGTAAATTTGGCTTGGCCCGGCCCACAAATCATTAGGCTCGAGCTAGCCCGCTCCAAGTCCATCACGTTCCCCACCTAAATTTGGGCTCAGGCCGAGGTTGCCCATGTCAAAATAAGGATCATCATTCAGCCCAAAGGCTCGCGACCCGCTCGGTCCATCGGGCTTTTACCCGGCCCGAGCCTGTGAAACGGGCGGGCTAGACTAGCCCGTAGTTTGTAATGGGCGGGCTTGGGCTTATGAATTTTTACTCAGCCCAGCTTGTGAGCCCGCCCGCAAGCCCGTCTGTGGTACCCGCCCATTAGCCCGAAATCCCACAAAACCCTTTCTTTTTTCCCTTGGTTTAGTTTCTGCCCAACATTTTGGACCGCCCGCCCGTCAATTGGGCTAGCCCGTGAGCTGGGCTTGGGCGGTGGGCTGGACCGGCCTAGCCTGGCCCGATGATGACCCTTATGTCAAAATATCTAGGGCCGGTCTTGGGCTAAAACTCATGAAACCATGGTTTTAGGTCCCAAAAAACGACAAATTTTAGGGCCCAAAATATGTAGTAAATCCTAGAGATAATTCTTGGCCGGTCTTATTTTTCTAGTTTATGGCTTGGCAGATCCTTCTCATAAAATTTGCATGTCTGACTAGGTCTTCCCAAAAAAATTCCACGCGCATCTATCATTCATACGCATTTAATCCCTTGCGTCTCTACGCGTGCTCCATCTCTCATATGTCGCTTTCTCTCCCTCCATACCTTTTTGCTTTTTGGTTGCAAGAGAGTTTATCTGTTTTTTCAGAACTACAGGAGAAGCCATTCTCTCTCCTTGTGTCACTTTCGCACACTCTCCTCTCTCTCTCTCTCTCTCTCTCTCTCTCTCATCACTCATTTTCTTTTCTTTTTTATTTAAATCTTATAAAGTTTTACATGTAGTCTCATTTTTTTACACCTTTAAATGTTAATTAAATATTGTTATAGTGAATTTACACTGTTAATTATAAATTTATATTGTGATTTGTTAAATTAACACTGTTAATCAAAAGTATTAATTTCTATTTTAATATTATTAATTGTGATTTTAGACTACTAATTATAAATTTAGACAAAATAAAACAAAAATGAAAAATAGATTTTTAAATTTTCATAATTTTATATTCAATATTAGTCTCATTAATTAGATCTCTACAAGTACATTTTGAAAATATAAATTTTATAAAAAAATATTATGTACAGAAAAAAATATAAAAAATATAAGATTTTATAATTTTAAAATAAAAAGTTGAGAGAGGAGAGATAAAGAAAGTGATGGAAGAGAGAGAGGAGAGGGGGAGGATTGTAACGAGAAGAGAGAGAGAGAGGGCATGCGTGTCAATGAGAGAAAAATTTGCAGCAAATAAAGAGAGAGAGAGAGAGAGAGAGAGAGAGTGTGAGAGTGTGATGAGTGATGCGCGTGTGGGCCGTGGTAGAGGACGGAGAGAGACAGAGGGAGGAGGATGCGCGCGTGTATTAGGACTTTGTGGGAAAGTACTTGTGCGTATTTGTGTGCAAGGACTTGATGAGACATAATCCACCTATATAGGACCGGCCCGGAAGAACCCTGTAATCCTATGTAGTACAGTATATACCTAAAAAAGCCCGTCCAAAGATAAAATAAAATCCTAACTTGCATCCAATCAAAGTAAGACCAAAAAATACTCGGTGGCATACTTGTAAATTAAAGAACTAAATGGTCCATTTTTATCAGAAAATTCATCTACAAATTGGAATCAGGTTTTTCAAAGTAAATACCATTGACTAAATAAGGTTTTTGTTTTGCTTGTTATTAATCGTTGAAAATAATTTACGCAAAATTTTAGATATAAATATAACATTTACTCATGTCGTTCCGTGCCCGTGCTTTTTTCGTGCACGACAATCGTTCTATGCATGTGCTTTTTCCGTGCCCGTGCCACGTTTTTCAAAACAACAAACCAACCATACCCACCTAGAATGAAATGGACAGTCAATGCGAGGTGCAACCAGCCTATAGATGGGGGCGTTGAGTGGGCCATAAATTGAGCCGATGGTTGCGGTGTGTGCGCATGTCATAGATACAACCTATAGGCGTGCATTAAACTATGTCACCCTCCTGCGTAGAATCTCGAGCTGCTGCTTAATTTACCCATACGAGAATTCACAGGTTCCATGCTGATCAGTAAAACAAACCTATTTAAAACTGCCTTGGCATGTGGGAAACAAAACCTGTTGTACACACAGTGTTGACTTTCTTAACCAAAACTTCGACTAACGCCGACGCCCCCCGGCCGGCACCCTCCCCTAGTACAGACTCTTACATATTCTCGTGAGACCCATACATACGCTCAAATCACACGAACTTTAGTTCTTATTCACACTTATTCGAAACCAAAGCAGATTTCCGCCGCTCAATTCGACCCGATATTTTGGAGAGTGTCGTTCGAATGAGAGCCCGATCACTCGTATGGAAAAACCAATCTTCACATTTGGCAGGATAAGGCAGTTGAGGTTTGCTTTCTGCATCTGCTTCCTCTTATGGTTTCTAGCTTATATTTGCTCTGATGATTACGCGACATTTTTTTCCCGCGAAAGCGGCGTTAACTTGTTCCCCTTCTACGCGGAAACACAACCCGTTCTGAACGACCCGTGCTCCAGCCGGTACATATACATTCATGATATTCCTACAAGATTCAACAGCGAAATCCTCACCGACTGTCGCAATCTCCTGGAATCGGCGGATTCTGATATGTGCCGGGCTGTGTTAAACATGGGTCTCGGTCCTCATGTAACGCGATCTCGCGGGGATGGGGCATTTCTCGAAAGCAACAGTTGGTTTGTAACCCACCCACATTTGTTAGAAGTCATTTTTCATAACAGGATGAAGCAGTATAAGTGCTTAACAAATGATTCCTCATTGGCTTCGGCTATATATGTTCCGTTCTACGCTGGACTCGACCTCGGTCGTTACCTGTGGGGATTTAACGCGTCGACGAGAGATTCGGGCACTATCGATCTGTTCAAGTGGCTACTCGAAGAGCCCGAGTGGGAACGCATGAAGGGTAGGGATCACTTCTTCATAGCCGGGAGGACTACTTGGGATTTCAGGTGTAACAACTCCGATTTTCAGTAAATAAAAATCTCGTTGTTTATTATTTTGACTCTATAAATTCCTTATTTTCAAATAATCCGTCATAATTAGATTCATTCGATTCAAACCCTAATTTCATTTCGCCTTGCGATTTAGTCATTTTCTAAAGACAAGTGAGATAGTAACCCTAAGTCGTCCTATTTAGCAAGCCTAGCTAGCTTCCAACCAATCGTTAGAGTAGCCTAATCAAACCTTTGAACCGTTTGAACCTTAAGTGAGACCTTGACCAAAAGTCAACCCTTGATCTATTACCCATTGGACGATAGATACTAAGATAATCTTTATCCATCGGACCATAGATTTACACCTTGGATATTGTGACAAGATTGCCAAATACACTTTATAAGATTATATATTACTTACCATCTTTACCCATTGGACGATAGAAGTTAGGAGAATTATTAACCATTGGACGATAGGTTAGTCTTTCTACCTAGTACAAGGTCCATTAGTTTAATTAGATTCACCATGAGTCATTGTACTATATTAGATAGATTATATAAGCTTAGTACTTCATCCTTTAACCATTGGTTAATAAATGTTAGGGGAATTATAATCCATTGGTCCATAAGACCATATCAAGCTATAGTACTAAGTTAAATTAGTTAATTCTTTCCTAGATATGAAATGTACTTCTTTAATTAAAGTATATGATATGTTTATATCATCCTAGCATACTATATATTAGTATATAGTTATAAGTACATAGGTGACATTTTGACTTAGTTTAATAGGAAGTTTTGACTTAAAAGTCCAAGATGATATCATGTAGTACCTTGTCCTTTTATTAGTCTTTCTTATATATGTATATATATATTAACCAAGGAGAGAGAGAGAGAGAGAGAATTCGGAGAGAGAGAGGAGAGAGAGGCCGAGAGATAGAGAGAGATGAGGGAGAGAGATAGGAGAGAGAGAGAGAGAGAGAGAAAGAGATAATGCATGTACCTTCTTGATCTTCTTCTACCAAAACCCTAATTCTATATATATAAGTACTTGTACTTTGAAAGATGAAGGATAGGATGACATTAGGATGACATAGGTTTTAGTACTAGATTTTATTACAAAATCTTCTTACAAACTATTAGTTTATTTTTACTCTTTCAACCATTGTCCTTTATTGATTAGGTGTCCAAGAGAGAGAGAGAGAGAGGCCGATTGAGGGAGAGAGAGAGAGTGTGTGATGTGTGTGACTAGTGTACTCCCATATCTTCCTACATCATCTTATTGCATCACCTTGTACCACCATATCTAGGGTTTCTTATTCTTTCAACCCTAAAGGACTACCATATCTTATTTTCTATTCTAGACTAGACACAAATCCCATTTGAATAGATTAAACCTTGTCCTAGGTTAGAAGAAAAAACAAGGAAAATCCATTGGTCTTTCAACCTTGTACCTTCTTTGGACCAAAGAGAGAGAGAGAGAGCCGAGAGAGATGGGAGAGAGAGAGGCCGGGAGAGAGGGAGAGAGAGATTTGTGTGATGTGTGCAAGTGTACAACCAAGCCTAGTCATGTCCTTTTGCTCAACACCTCATCCAATCTAAGGACAATCAAATCTAGTCAATCTATGATCCATTGGATAACAAATGTTAGGGGAAATATTGCCTCTTGGATAATAGACCAACTTGGCCTATAAATAGCAAGCCATTTCAAGCCTTGAACTCACACCTCTTCCAACCTCCAACTTCTCTCTAGAAAGTCTAGTGTTCTTGATGTTCTTGCTTAGTTCTTAGTTGTTCTTGAAGTTCTTCCCTAGTTCTTCAAGGAACTCTTCTAGTGCCGCCACTAAGCCGCCACTCCACCACCCTACCGATCCAAAAGTTCTAGTAGCTTTAGTCAAGATCAAGTTTCGAGAGAAACCTTTCTCTTTCGAAGCTAGCGAAGCCATTCCTAAGCCGTTACTCCGTCCGACGAACCATTTTCCTAATCCGTAGCCGTCTACCGCCAAGAAGAACGGTAGATATTCTATATGTACTCTTCTCTACGTATATGTGTATATGAAGAATACTCTTTAAGTTTAGTATAATTTTCCTATACTTTCAAAGATCTAAGTATAGCGTATTGCATGCGTATTTCGAAATGATAGTGAATTATTCTAAACCTTTGAAACCTCGAGCATACGTAGATTATACGAGCTACTTTCCCTAAGCATGATTAGCAATGTTTAGAAGTTTTTATCTTGATTAACCATGGCATGATTAGCTTAACGTTAGAACACTCAATAAACATATGCTGTTTTGAACTTAAGAAAGCATGATTTAGGATTAAGTTGTTTTAATCTTAGAATGAATGTGAGCATGATTATGTGATTACTTGACTACTTGTTGTTGATAAAGCATAAGTGATTTATCACTCCAAAGGTGTCCGTCCATGTGGCACTATGCTTAACTTGTGTGATTAAATGTGAGTATGATGATGTGACAGATGAGCATGCTATCTAATAAAGAGTTGTATGATCTTGTTAGTTTAGTTTCAAGATTACTTAAATCGTGGAATGAATTACCGCGGAGTCTATGCATGCGAACGAGACACGAAAATCGAGAAAGTAGAAACATGACACCTATGGTGTGGTTGATACGAATAAAGGATGGATTAACCTGCAGAAAATATTTTGAAATTACATAATGACTGGACTTGGTAGTCATTGTGTAAGTGTTTCGAAAACCGTAATGTAGCCGGACTTGGTAGCTCATTGCGAAGATTTCCAATGGGGCCGGACATGGTAGTCTCATGTGGAAATATGGCTTGATCCTCCGCGAAAAGGGATCAATGCAAGATTGAAATGGATTTTGTAAACCATGATTGGACGGACTTGGTAGCCATTGTGAGTGTTGCTAATGGAGCCGGACTTGGTAGCCTCATTAGTAGCAATTTGTGAAAGAAACGTTGGAAATTATGGTTTTGGTAAAGGTGAAAAATATGACACGGTCTACTATGAGTCGCGTAGGAGAAACACGAAAAGACATGACACCAACGCTAAAAGATATCGAATATGAATGTATCATTGTTTATCTATGTTGTTGAATGAGCATGTGTAATTGTTTATATGCTTCATTGCTTTAAGTTAAGAGTTAGTGGGTATAGTTTATTCTATTGAGCTTGTAGCTCACGGTGTTACCTTTTTGGTGACCCTGACATATTATACTGGGGGCGACGCTGGTATAATGTGTCAGAGTTAATTGATGAACAAGGTGAGCAGTACGCATTGGAGGCTTTTGGAGCCGAAGAGCTTGCTAGGATGGAGGAAGAAGCGGAGTAGTAAAATACCCTAGAAATTCCACCCTTGTGTAATAAAAGTACTCTAGTAAGACTTATGTTGTAATAATGAGCTTGACTCTTAGTCTTTTTATTCAATAAAATGTTTAATTAATGAACTCGAAAATGGGGGCGTTATATCAGGAGTCTAACTAACATCGACCGTAACTGGGGAAACAGACTCATGTACTTGCCTCAAGCGAAGAACGTGACGATCCTGTCGCTCGAATCTTTTGATTTTGATTATTACATTGTGGATGCTCTAAGTATCAAGAAAAAATTTGAGAGAAACATGTATATAAAAATAAGTAAAATATTTTTGTGCATAAAATAAAACAAAAATACACCCACTTTGAAAGAGGGATTTTGACTATCTTATAGCTTAAAGATGCTTTTTGTTATCATGATGATTGAAGTATTTTGATCAGTTAAGTAGTCAAGCTTTTTATTACATCATAGTAATATTATAGGGGTGTAAATTTGGCTTGGCCCGGCCCACAAATCATTAGGCTCGAGCTAGCCCGCTCCAAGTCCATCACGTTCCCCACCTAAATTTGGGCTCAGGCCGAGGTTGCCCATGTCAAAATAAGGGTCATCATTTAGCCCAAAGGCTCGCGACCCGCCCAGCCCATCGGGCTTTTACCCGGCCCGAGCCCGTGAAACGAATCTTAGGCTCTCATTCGGCTCTCATTAGGCTCACAAATCATTAGGCTCTCACAAATCGCTTGGCCCGGCCCACAAATCATTAGGCTCCCATTCAAGTACCCGCCCATTAGCCCGAAATCCCACAAAACCCTTTTTTTTTTCCCTTGGTTTAGTTTCTGCCCAACATTTTGGACCGCCCGCCCGTCAATTGGGCTAGCCCGTGAGCTGGGCTTGGGCTTCAATTTATGGTAGGAAGCCCGGCCCGTGGACGGACTTGGGTAGTGACTTGGTGGGCTCGGCCGGCCCAGCCTGGCCCGATGATGACCCTTATGTCAAAATATCTAGGGCCGGTCTTGGGCTAAAGCTCATGAAACCATGGTTTTAGGTCCCAAAAAATGACAAATTTTTAGGGCCCAAAATATGTAGTAAATCTTAGAGATAATTCTTGGCCGGTCCTATTTTTCTAGTTTATGGCTTGGCAGATCCTTCTTGTAAAATTTGCATGTCTGGCTAGGTCCTCCCAAAAAAATTCCACGCGCATCTATCATTCATACGCATTTAATCCCCTGCGTCTCTACGCGTGCTCCATCTCTCATATGTCGCTTTCTCTCCCTCCATACCTTTTTGCTTTTTGGTTGCAAGAGAGTTTATCTGCTTTTTCAGAACTACAGGAGAAGCCATTCTCTCTCCTTGTGTCACTTTCACACACTCTCTTCTCTCTCTCTCTCCCATCACTCATTTTCTTTTCTTTTTTATTTAAATCTTATAAAGTTTTACATAGATAAAATAAAATCCTAACTTGCATCCAATCAAAGTAAGACCAAAAAATACTCAGTGGCATACTTGTAAATTAAAGAACTAAATGGTCCATTTTTATCAGAAAATTCATCTACAAATTGGAATCAGGTTTTTCAAAATAAATACCATTGACTAAATAAGGTTTTTGTTTTGCTTGTTATTAATCGTTGAAAATAATTTACGCAAAATTTTAGATATAAATATAACATTTATTCATGTCGTTCCGTGCCCGTGCTTTTTTCGTGCACGACAATCGTTCTATGCATGAGCTTTTTCCGTGCCCGTGCCACGTTTTTCAAAACAACAAACCAACCATACCCACCTAGAATGAAATGGACAGTCAATGCGAGATGCAACCAGCCTATAGATGGGGGCGTTGAGTGGGCCATAAATTGAGCCGATGGTTGCGGTGTGTGCGCATGTCATAGATACAACCTATAGGCGTGCATTAAACTATGTCACCCTCCTGCGTAGAATCTCGAGCTGCTGCTTAATTTACCCATATGAGAATTCACAGGTTCCATGATGATCAGTAAAACGAACCTATTTAAAACTGCCTTGGCATGTGGGAAACAAAACCTGTTGTACACACAGTGTTGACTTTCTTAACCAAAACTTCGACTAACGCCGACGCCCCGGCCGGCACCCTCCCCTAGTACAGACTCTTACATATTCTCGTGAGACCCATACATACGCTCAAATCACACGAACTTCAGTTCTTATTCACACTTATTCGAAACCAAAGCAGATTTCCGCCGCTCAATTCGACCCGATATTTTGGAGAGTGTCGTTCGAATGAGAGCCTGATCGCTCGTATGGAAAAACCAATCTTCACATTTGGCAGGATAAGGCAGTTGAGGTTTGCTTTCTGCATCTGCTTCCTCTTATGGTTTCTATCTTATATTTGCTCTGATGATTACGCGACATTTTTTCCCCACGAAAGCGGCTTTAACTTGTTCCCCTTCTACGCGGAAACACAACCCGTTCTGATCAACGACCCGTGCTCCAGCCGGTACATATACATTCATGATATTCCTACAAGATTCAACAGCGAAATCCTCACCGACTGTCGCAATCTCCTGGAATCGGCGGATTCTGATATGTGCCGGGCTGTGTTAAACATGGGTCTCGGTCCTCATGTGACGCGATCTCGCGGGGATGGGGCATTTCTCGAAAGCAACAGTTGGTTTGTAACCCACCCACATTTGTTAGAAGTCATTTTTCACAACAGGATGAAGCAGTATAAGTGCTTAACGAATGATTCCTCATTGGCTTCGGCTATATATGTTCCGTTCTACGCTGGACTCGACCTCGGTCGTTACCTGTGGGGATTTAACGCGTCGACGAGAGATTCGGGCACTATCGATCTGTTCAAGTGGCTACTCGAAGAGCCCGAGTGGGAACGCATGAAGGGTAGGGATCACTTCTTCATAGCCGGGAGGACTACTTGGGATTTCAGGAGTCTAACAAACACCGACCGTAACTGGGGAAACAAACTCATGTACTTGCCTCAAGCGAAGAACGTGACGATCCTGTCGCTAGAATCGAGTCACTGGATCAAGAGAGACTTCGCGATTCCGTACCCGACGAATTTCCATCCCTCGAACGACGACCAAGTGATCGAATGGCAGAACAAAATGAGGAAACAGAAGAGGAAATATCTGTTCTCGTTTGCCGGTGCTCCAGGGCCGAAACAGCGCGATTCAATCCGCGGCGAGATCATCAGTCAGTGCCTGGAGGCAGGGGAAAAGTGCAAGTGGTTAGATTGTAAGAGCTCTTCTAGCGGAAATTGCGACGACCCGAGTAAAGTGGTCAAAATGTTCCGTAGCTCCACGTTCTGCTTACAGCCTCGTCGTGATACGCCCACCCGGCGATCCACTTTCGATTCAATCCTGGCCGGGTGCATTCCCGTTTTCTTCGATATGCATTCGGCTTACGCTCAGTATGCGTGGCATTTACCGAAGGAGTACGCAAAATACTCGGTACTTATCCCGGAGAGTGACGTTAAACGTGCGAGAGCAGATATTGAGAAGACGCTTAGCGCAATACTGGAAGAGGCAGTGGTGAAGATGAGGGAGGAGGTTATAAGGCTGATTCCCAACATAATGTATGCAAATCCATCATCTTCATCATCTAAGTTGGAGTCCTTTGAAGATGCAGTTGATTTAGCAATTAAGGGAGTTCTTGAGAGGGTGGAGAAACTTGTGGAGGAGATGAAAGAAAAGTAAGAAAACTATGTTCTGTTCTTTTTTTCTTTTCTTGTGGAACATTCTGGCCCGAAAAAGTGATTGAAATCGTTCATTTATTTTGACTCGTCCAGTTTGTAGT
Organism: Rhododendron griersonianum; assembly: GCA_018127125.1. NCBI lineage: Eukaryota > Viridiplantae > Streptophyta > Magnoliopsida > Ericales > Ericaceae > Rhododendron > Rhododendron griersonianum. The sequence goes on from CM030796.1 coordinate 12,518,807, forward strand.
ACTAGTTGTAGGAGGGATACCCCTGTGATTTTACACAGCGACATTTTACTTCTGATACTTATATTTACTGATTTGTCGGCCAATATCGTCTTTCTCATGACCAATGTTATATAGTCGTATCAATGATACCGTTGAATTAAATGAACGATTTCAATCACTTTTACACAGCAACCCGAAGATGCAGGGTTGAATTCCAGTGGTTAACAAACACAGAAGACGATCAAAGGATTCTTCACAATAATGGATTCCAATCCTTTTCCCAGTTCTTGACACAAGATAAATAGGCCCAGTTTGAAGGTAGGCATGCAATTCTTTCCCAGAAACTGTAAATTCATTGGTCAAGACGTAATATTTGGCTCTAGCATGTTACCCATTTGGTCTAAATTAAATTTTGCAATATTTGTTTGTCTTATTTGCGTCTTTTTAAATTTTGCTAGTTCAACGTTAATTTTACGAATTACTTATTCATCTTGACGAGAGAAATATACTAATAATTAAATTTTATCACCAAAAGTTCACTAAGAATAATTGAAAGTTTTTTAGATTTTTTTTGTCCTTTGCATTTTTTTCCAAGTTTGGTTCCTATTTTATAATTTTGACTCTCTTGCAAGATTGGTACAAAACTTTTTCATTTTAGTCAAAAGCATCGAAGAAAATACATTTTCTTTTCAATTTCGTATATTTCATTTCACTTTCTCTAATTTTCACTTTCCTAACATAATTTTCTTTCTGATCAAACATGCCCTAGAAAACACTAGAAAAGTGGATCATAATGCTTTCCAAGTTTTTTTTTTTTTTTTGATCAAACCACAAACATAACATTAAACACACTAAACTTGACAATTTACATCTTTAGCTAGAGCATGGACTGCTCTCTAACCTCAGTTCTTGAAACCTTAGAAACAACAACATAATTAAACTTACAAGCCAAAATGAACAATATCAGACAAAATAATCCTAACCAAAGGATGAACTCGATTAGCCTTCCATAAACCTTGCACCAAAACCAAGCAATCCGAGCAAATTTCCACAGACAACCAACCCCTGTCAAAAGCCCAAGCTAGCGCATACCAAACGGCGAGAGCCTCCGCCATGAGCGCCGAACTTGCAAAAACTTCTCTTCTTCCTTCATTCCGGACTTCTTGACCGTCACCAACCGAACACCACGCAACCGCACCTTCCCAGGACTTCTTATCCCATGCCCCATCCACAACCAGCCTTGTAACAGCATTTACCTCACCTAAACTGCTCTTCAAAACATCAACTCCATTTGTACTTATACTACATCAACTGGAAATTCTTCTCTTTTCCAAAAACATGAACTCAACACCTAGTAACCATTAGGAGAGATCAGACTCTCTACATATAATATCCATTCGATGATGTCTTCACTGTGAACCTTAAGATTTCTCACCGTTTTCTCGTTGTGATTGTACCTAACCACACTCCTCCCATCATCATCCATCACAACATCACCGTTACTCGTAAAGCATATCGGAACCAAGTAACCGCAGGACAAGAAATCATCTTGCGGGAGGACTAAGAGTTTAGTCCAAGACGCATTTACGCCGTATTCCTTCATTACCCATATCCCAACATCTCTAGATCTGCCTTCCTTCGAAAGTAAACTGAGGCATCCATTGATCATGCTCAAGGTATTGAAGGAAATAGAGCCATTCTTGTTGTCACAATCAGGTATTGGGATCTCCCTGAATTCCTCTGTTCCCAGATCAAGAGAAATAATCACTCCTGTTTTATTTGGACCTGCAACACTGCTTCCTAGCCAATGTAGAGCCCCATTCGAACAACTTCCCACATCTCCTTCTTCAATAACAAGACTGTCTTTAATGTCTTCAATCCTTCTCCAAGAATCGGCCTTAAGACTAAAAACTTCAACTATGAATTGGTTGGGATTTGCGTTTGCGCTAGGGGCTCTTCTTACCACCTTGTAATCGTCGATGGAGGAATTATAACCGAATCCTCTGAAGCACAAATCGCCGTAAGAGGGCGAAAAAGGCGGGGTTGGTAACTCTTTTGACTCTTTGATCGTCGGGTTCCACAAGATGAAGGAATCCGGGAGATACAACAAACAGATCAAGCCGTTACAAGAACCCACGATTACGACACCATGGTCTGGTTCTTTAGGTGGTGAACCGAGATCTACAATGGCCTCATCGTCTTCGACATCTTCGAACGACGATGGGGACTCATAGTCAAGGGAGTAAAACGGGTACATCATGAAGAGTTTGGAGTATTTGCTGGTGTTGGGATCTGAAATTGTGAGATTCAAGTGGGATTTAACAAAAAAGGGATCGGAAATCAAAGAACGCCATGACTTGGAAACGCACTTGCATTGACCGAGAGTCTTGACGGGCAGTCGTAAGAGGATCATCATCACAGTTTCCTCTGGAAGTCTCGACATTGGTCTTGGGCCTCTTGGCTTTCTATATCAAGGTGTTATAGTTAGTATGTAGCTAGATAGAGTAAGAGTAACATGAGCATCTCTCACCCATCTTCATAGCTCAATTTTGAAAAAATACGGGGAAAATGACGGCCAATGACGTGTTTTGATAATTAATATCCGCCAAGGACATTTTTAGCATTAACAAATGTTTTTAGCATATCCTTGGCGGGTATTAATTATCAAAACACGTCCTGTGCCGTCATTTTCCAAAAAATTTAGAGCATATTTTTTGAAATCAAGTCACTCTAATCCAATTCCAATTGAGGTCTTCTCCATATAAATAGAATCCCACTGCATGGAGATCCATCTCTATTTCTCTTTTCTTTTCCCCGAATTTACACTTCTTATCTTTTGAAATCAAATTGTAATGCGAACAGTATTCTTTATATCTTTGGCTAAATTGTCGAAAAATGTGTATAACAGTAGGTGTGTTCCAGATTCCCCCTTAAAAAATAAGTAATTATCTGTAATTTTCAAGCTTAAAAATAATAGACTTACTGAAATCAAAAAAATATGCAATATGGATCTTGTTTGATAGATTTCAAACCCTGCAAAAAAATTAAAAAATTATTTTCGTAAGCCCATTATTTTTAAGTTTGAAAATAGGTCCTTATTTTTTAAATACTTATTTGAGAAAGCGGAACGGGGCATGCTACAGATCTGATTATCAGAAAATTGGACAATTGAGAAGATATCGACAATACGTTTAAATGAGTCTAACATTGAAGGTTAATGATCAAAATTTAAAGCCAATGGAATTGAAAGAAAATTTTGAATCCGCTTAAAAATTCTTTAATTGTAGCTGGCAATTTACTCAAACCAAATGAATTGTTTGTTGAAAATAAATAAATATATAAAATGAATAACGTCTCTAAAAATTGGGTTTTACCCTATCTAGACCCAAAGGAGAGTTAATTCTTATACTCTGTCCATTCCAAATGGTTAATCCCTTTCTGAGCACCGTTTGATATTTCGATTAAAAAAAAAATTTTGTTTTCGTTCATAATTTTTTACTCCAATTTAAACATGTCAGTCAGTTCTTCAAATTGGTCCCAAAAAGTTAAAAAAAAACTTATGTGCACGAAGGTTTTTCTATATATATATATTATAAACTTAAAAATTTCACAATTTCATGAAAGGAACCAACAGATTGGGAGAGGACTGAGAAGTATTAAAAACCTGCAAGAGCTAGTTTTGATGGTACCTGATGGTGGTCAGGATTGGATCTGATGGTGCCCGATATTGTGAGTATTTTGGTCAGCGGTGTATCCAGTGGTGGAGGTGGCCCGGTGGCAGCTGGTGGTGGTGGTGGAGGATTAATTTCTCTGGCGATGGGTATTCGGATGGGACGATTGCTCGATGGGGAGGAATTTTGGGTTTATTGACTTTGGTGGCTCCGGCAAAAATGTTTTCCCGTCGAGATGGATAGGCCTAACTGGTCCTCTTTACCGGTGACCGAACGTTCATATAGAACCCAGAAACTAAGGCTGTGTTCCAGAACTCCAAAAAGGACTTATTTTTTGTTGAAAAAGAACCCCTGTTCCAGAAAATAAGAAGTTTGCTTCTTAAACTATCAGAATTTGTATAGGTACCTACGGGCCGGGGACCAAAATCGTACCGGCGGCCGCACTTTCATATGTACACGGAAAATGGGTGCTCGGATCAAGCACCCTACACACCTCTGATGCCGTTGATTTCCGAGTTGGCCCCTTTGGTTTTTTTTTTTAGAATTTTTGAACGGCTCGGATCGGCCGTCCGGTGGCCGGAAACGGCCCGGCGCGGCCGCCGCTACGCTTTCCCTCCGTCGGCCGCCAACACAATAGCAACGGTCTTATTTTTGTATACGGCAACTTCAAGCTCAAAAATCATGTGTTTACTCAAATAATTTTCTTATCACTATGGATCTTATTTGATAGATCTCATTGAGATCTTTAATACGGTGCGGAAAATATATATATATATTTTTTTCATTTACATTATTTTTGAGTTTGAAAATGTGAAGTAAAATAAGTACTTATTTTTTTGGAATGACCCTTATTTTTTTCGAATAAGAAGTTGCAAAATAAGTACTTATTTTTTAAGAAGGTTTGCGGAACGGGGCCTAAGCCTTAGCTTACACTGGAAGCTGATGGCTGAATTGGAGAGGACTATTGGACTGGTGGAACAAATGATTTGGTCAAAAAAAGTACTCCTACTAATATCAAGAACGAAATAGACCCCATTCTTTTCTTTTCTTTTTTTGATCTGCGACCCCATTCCATTAACAATTTTTTTTTAACTTTTTTCATTTTTTTGGTTGTCCTTATTTAAATTTTTTCCGCATTTGTTAGTTTTGTGTGTCACTTTTTTGGTTTTCCGATTCGTCTTGTTAAGAAGAATCCGTAAACTAAAAAAATTACTTTTATCTAAATATTTTGAGAAATAACCTCTTTCTAGCAAAAAAAAAAATTTCAAAATTTTAAACTTTTTTTTTACGTACTTAAAAGTGGTTACAGTATTTCTCAAAATATTTGGGTAAAAGTATTTTTTTTCTTTTTTGATTCGTCTCATCAAGACGAACAAGAGTCATAAAAATTTGGCGCAAAATTAACAAATGCGAAAAAAATTTAAATAAGAACAAAATCATGCTTGTGTGTTCCAGTTTCAAAACAAAGGAACTTTTAGAAAAAGAAGGTAATTTCAAGCTCAAAAATCATGTGTTTACGTAAATAATTTTTCTACCAATATAGATCTTATTTGATAGATCTCATTGAGATCTTTTAAACGGTGCAAAAAAAAATAATTTTTTTTTCATTTTCATTATATTTGAGCTTGAAATTACCTTTTTTTTTAAAAAGAAGATTGAAAAAGAAAGCGAAACAACACCTGTGGAACAAGGTCTGAGTGGTGGAAATAATGCTACCCTTAATATCAATCTCCACGAACACTTACACAAACTCACTCATATTCAGGGGCTGTCTCCAATAGTGAAAAATTTGTAAACTTTTATTTGTGGTTGAAAAGTTATTAGGTGTTTCCGGTAATGAAAAAGTTTTTACCGGGAATGTGAGTGAAAAATTTGTTGAGCTGATAAATTTTTTTTTGTTAGTGAAAACCAGTTGGTAAAATGCATTTAGTTTTTAGTATTTTTTGTTAATGGAAACGAGATGGTAAAATGTATTAAGTATTTTGTGGTTTCTGTTAGTGAAAACAGGGCCTCACATTGGAATCACTAAACTTAACAACATCTTGACAACTAACCAAATCTTGGCACTTGGATAACCAAAACTAACAACCTTTGGCCAATAATCAAATTTAATGAACCCTACATCTTTTCAATCGTGTATATTCATCATTACACAAAAGCCTTATCTCTCCTCCATTTTCACTCACTTTCTCTCTATTTCTTTTTGAACCATATTTGTCAAAAAATTACTTTAAAAAGCAATTTTTTAAAATAGTTTTTACACAAAAACTGTTTTTTTTAAAATTACACAAAATTGTTTTTTCAGAAAAAAGTTTTCAAAAAAACTTATTTTTTTCAAAAACTGTTTTCTTTTTTTGAAAACTTAAAAAAAGATTTCAAAAATTTGTTTTGGAAAAATTATTTTGTATTTCTAATAAATAATTTTTATTAGTTTGAAAACTATTAAAAAAACATTTTCTAGATTAATAGTTTTTTTTAGTTTGAAAAAATGATATGACAAGTTTTGGTTATCTAATTTTTTATTATTCCATTATGGACATCTACATTGCTAACATTAGCAACCCTTTAAATGGATAATCAAAAGGTGATGTAACAATTTTTGGTTATTCAATTTTAATTAGTGCACTACGGATTGTGGAAACTTTATATCCATCTCAAAATCAATTGGCAATGAGTGAAGAGGTTCCAAATGTTATTAAGTGATCACTCATTCCACTCCCAAGCAATGTGGGACTCTGTTTCCTTAACATCCCCCCTCACGTGCGTTTGAGGTCTGCCACGTGTGGCCACTTTTGGGTCCTATCATAGTGCATCCTTTTTGTTGGTCTGTCATCGCGGGGTGTGGATTGTGAATTTTTTATAAAATGTGGGGTGGAACGGGCCCCGCTCTGATACCATGTGGAAACTTTATATCCATCTCAAAACCAATTGGCAATGAGTGAAGAGGTTCCAAATGTTATTAAGTGATCACCCATTCCACTCTCAAGTAATGTGGGCTGTTTCCTTAACGCGGATAGTAATTTAAAGTTGGTTACGATGAGTTGGAAATGCATTGAGGTGCAAAAATACGAAATGGGAATACCAATTGCAATGTATTCTGGAACAGTAATTCATTTCAAATGGAAATCTCAATATTTGATGCATAAATCCTTTTGAGTTTTGACCCGTAGAAATGTATTCTCGAACGCATGAGTAGGTCGGTTTGGATGGGCATATGAGTTGATTCTCAACGCTGGTTTTTGAGTTCCTTATTAACGGCACCTTGCAACATGGCTCTCTGTTAATGAAGAGCAAGAGTTCTCTCAAAAACAGACCAACCCATTAAAAAAAGATCCAACGCAAACGAACAGATCTCGTAAGAAATTTCGTATACAGGTTTTGGAAATATTAACCGCGGTGGAGGAGGACGTTAACGGCGCTGGAGTTAAGGATGGGAAATCGAAGATCTACGTACGGCTGCGTGGGAAAAAACAAGTGTGATGAGGTTTGAAAACGATGTCGATAGGTTTTTGTAGCTGATTCTGATTAATGAGTTTGATTTGATTCGGCTTTTGTTTTGGTATTTTGATGCGACTTGTGATGAACTCATGATGGGTTTTTTGTTTTGGCCAATTTGGTCCAGTTTGAAAAGCTTTTCTTTCAGTTTGATCCGTACAAGTTCCATTGTTGTGTTGTATTAGGTCGATTTCGAGAAGAGGATTTTGTATACGGCATTTTTGTTTTGATTTTCTAATGCTAATAGGAATTTTGTATATGACTTTTCTGGTTAATAGGGATTTTGTATCTGATTCTGCTTTATTGCGTAGATTTTGAGAAGTGGATTTCGCGATCGTCTTTGTTTCTTTACAATGAGAGAGAGAAGGGTGGCCTAGGTGTGGTCGCCGGCATCAATAGTGTGGATGGTGGTCGTGAATAGAGTTTCCAGTTTGGGGAAAAGTTTTTTTTTGGCCAAGGTGGGGTAAAGATTAAGGGGCAATATTGAAATATTTTATTACTTTTAACAAAATTTAGATGGAAATATTAATGATTTTAGACGGAAAGGGTTTAGGGGAAAAAAAAAAACTTTAATGAGGTCTGTCCATAGGAGAAATTTTCTTAGAGGGGGTGAGCAAGATAAAAAGGTATACTTCGAGAGGTGTCCATGTATTTAACCACATTTTTATTATTCTTTGAAACTTTTTGCCAGTTCAACTTACAAAATGTTAGCATGACACAAGTTAGTGTGGGAGATAATGTCACTGATATCAGTTTCGGTGCAATCTTCGACTCTAGTACCTCATTCACATACTTAAACGACCCTGCTTTGCGCTATCCCGCGGTTCAATTCCCAGACCCAAGAAAAATGGCATCTATCTGATTACAGGATCCCTTTTGTGTATTGCTATGATTTAAGGTCAGTTCGAGTCAATCGTGACCTTGTTCTTATGAACTTATTTTGAAACCATCAAGGGCTGCTTTCTGTCATGCAGTACAAATCCATTAATGAATTTAACCATGAAAGGCAGAAAACAATTCAATGTTTTACTCGTTCAATAGCAACAATTTCTATCAAGGTATTATTTCACTTTCTCCTCACAAACAAATAGGATTCCATTTACTTACTTGTGGTTTATTATCCTATTGCCTTGGGATATACTGAAATGTTTGATCACTATTCTTAGGGTGAAGGTAACTTATACTGCTTGGCTATCGTCAAAAGTGGAGACATAAATATCATTGGACGTAAGTGTCTGGATATGGTTAAGTATTATGTTGCATATTCCCAGTACTTGAGGGAAATTTTGTCTCCATTTATGTATATTATATACTACGCTGTTAGAATTTGAGAAAATGCCAGGCCGGTCCAACTTTTCACTTTCATAGCCAACCAAGTGTTATACACGATATGTGTGTTTCCTTAGAAAAAACAAGAAAGGGAGGAAAAAAGAGAAGAGAGAGGATAGAGAGAGATGAAAGGGTATTCTTGGAAAAATATATGGCCAGGACCTAGTCAGCTATGCATTCTTTTTTTTTTTTTTTGGGCGCTAGGACTTGAACGGAAGAAATCCACTCCCATAGGATCCGCCGGGAAGAACCCCTTAGAATTTCTCTTTCTACGGATTGGTGTGAGGTACTTCTATTTCACGAAGGGCATGCTTGGATCATGCATCTACTTGTATGTTATGCATAGACGCATTCGGCTCGCAGTCCTTAAAGGACTAGAACATTCATGTTTTAGAAATTGTCGAGAACAATATCCATGTCAAAAATCATGTTAATAGTAGTAAGGGTAGTGTTCACACCCGTTTTTAGCACCAAATTTTGGGCTAGCGCTAAAAGCCCATTTAATTAATATTTAATTAAATTGGGCCACAAAATGAAGATTTATTGGATTAAAATTAATGGGCCAAGATAGTATCAAGTGGCCCCAATTAATTTTAATCTAAATCGGTCGTGGGCTAAAAACTTTGTGAGCTCAATTATGTTAATGAAATGAAAGGCCCATAATCTTAGTAGGTGTTGAGAGCATTCTGGAAGTGAGTGCAAAGAGGAAATGGATTGATTAATGGGCCATTTGACACATGGAGGAAGCACGAGACACATGGCGTCATGAGGTGAAGGCGGGAAATCTCACATGCAAAACCGTAAGAAGTATCTTAGCCTATAAATACAAGAACTCAAGACGAAAAAAGGGTTCAAACACCTCAAAGCTTAGCGCTTAAACCAAAGTCTTCCCACTGAAGCATCTATCTTTACTTTTCTTGCGTTCAACTCAATTACTGTATCAAGTAATTTGGATTTTTACTTTTCCTCGTACCCAATTTTATTATTTCGACATAATAAAGTTTGTATTTTCTTTTACGTTGTTACTTCTTTCCTGCACGGTTAGGAAATTACTAAGTCCACGTTTGTTGTGGCAAAATCACAAACCTCCATTGCGATCCAGCCGTTTGGTTCGCAATACATCGCTTTCACGGTTACGAAGTCAGAAAAATGGCATACAGTTTTTTACGTTAGACGTGACAAGTCTTGGCACGCCCGCGCTCAATCCTTGAACGATTTCGTGACCGAACAGGTAGTCCACTCTGCTTTATCATCCATTGAAAATGTGAATTCTGAAATTGTTCCTAACCTTAATTCTAAAGGAAAGCACAGCAGTGCACAACAGTTTAGTAGGCGTATCGTTTTCGACCGTGAAAAGATAGTTCTGGTTTGGGCGTTCAGCTAAATAAGCCAACTAGTTTAATTTTTTGTCTTTATTCAATTTTTTTTTTCTTATTTGTTAGTTTATCGTCAACTTTTTGGGGATTATTGCATCGTCATGACGAGAGGAATCTAAAAAGTAAAAAATTATGATCGAAATCCAATTTTTTTTTGAATAAAGACGAAAAAATTGGCTTATTGGTTTATTTTTGTCTTTATTCAAAAAAATTAGGTTTCGATCGTGATTTTTTACTTTTTAGATTCCTTTTGTCATGACGATGCAATAATCCCCAAAAAATTGACGATAAATGAACAAATACGAAAAAAATTTGAATAAGGACAAAAAAATAAGCCAGTTGGCTTATTTAGCCAAACTGCCATCTGTTTTTTTTTTTTTTGAATGGCACATCTATCTGTATATGGGCTGTATTTTTTTTGGTACTACCATTATTGGCTCTATTTTGAAGCTCTCTCTCTCTCTCTCTCTCTCTCAAGAGTCTACCGGCTGTATTCCAATACTTCAATGGCTTTTTGGATGTGTAATTATGTAGATGATGTAGTTCAACTTGGATGTTAGACGATGAACGATCCTGCTTGTTATTTCTCTACTATCATCACTACAACAACAAAAAACATACATACATAAATTAACTTTCTGATTGCCAATAAAATCAACGAGCACGCGAAAACGTGCGAAGCACGAACATTACACTAGTACTATAATAAGTGACACAACAGGGAAACCATTATTTTCATACTATCAAGAATAATATAATTAGTTCATATAGACTACCACAGCTGGTTACAATCGTGTTGATAACTTGTTACTACTCCTTTCGTCCCTTTTTAAGTGTCCTGCTTCGTAATTTCAACTTATTAAAAAGACATTATTACATCTTTCACATCAACTTTTACCTCCACTTTCTCTCCTTACCATCTATGAAAAAATCATCATTACATTTTTACTCACCAACTTTTTAAAATAGAATCTACTTTTAGGGGCAAAATAGAAAATTCACCAATTTTTACCCACTAACTTTACAAAATGGATATTTATTATGGGAAACCCAAAATAAAATACTGGACTTTAAAAAAGGAACGGAGGGAGTAGTATAAAATTGAGAAGTAAAGAACAAAGGAACATAAGAAATATAGTGAAGAAGTTCTTCACGTAGTATCGAGAGAGGGGTTAGTATAGTAACAAATTATATTATTGAAATATTTCTCACTACCTTACTTTCGCTCCTTTACACTAGTATCAACAAAATTATGGGTACACGATTTGGTGTAAACCAAATTCACACACAAATGGGCACACCATCATTTGGTCTCACACAAATAATCGGAGTTGCTCAATATGTCTACAATATTTTTTAAGGATCCATGTAAAAAATCAGTTCAGTCGGATGTTGAGAAGGGCTTGATCGATTGTTAGTTCAGTTTCTTGTCGACTCCAATCATTTGTGTGAGATTCCGAGGAGCGCGGGGGCGGTGTTGTGCACTTCCATGTTGTGCGCTATTTGGACTGTTCGTCTCGACAATTAATGATTTGGATTTAAAAAATAACTGTTCCAGGGGAAGAGTTGAGTAAGCTCTCTTCTCTGGAACCTGGAAGAGTTTTTTTTTAAATCTGGACCATTCAAAACAATTTTGGACGCTTGAGATTGCACAGAACCGTGCTCTGCATGAAAGTGCACAACACTGCCCCCGCTTTCGATTCCAAGATGGATCCCTCACAATGCGGTGTGCATATGGTGTACACCAAATGGTGAACCCATAGCAGGACTCACAATAGTTTATCTCTGATTTTTCTGAAGGGAAATGATTATTATTTTTTATCGACAAAAGTATCATTTTATTAAAGGGAGGGGGAAAGGGAATTCCAATCAAGGGAAATGATTTTGACACTTTTTTTTTTTTTATTGTGGCACTCTAATTTTTTTTTTTTGTGTGTCTAGAATGAAGCTTTTGTGTATTTTTTTCTATACAAGACAAGAAAAGGAATATTATAATAAAAAACAGCGAGGGTGAAAATTATTCCCTTTTTTAATGGAAAAAAGTTAGTAAAAAACTAGGAGCGAGGCCCAGCTGGAATTCCCGGGACCTGTCTTTACAAAATACTCCCTCCGTCCTAATTTATTTGTCCAAGTTCTATTCTAATTGGATAAAAAAAAACTAGTTATATCTTAAAATTGGTAATAAATTTTATATCCAATATGGATCTTGATTTTTTCTATAATACAATGTTTTCGAAATCACCTAAAATATTATAAATTACAATATATAATCAATTGAAAAGTGACACGAACTCCCAAAAAGAACAATTAAATTATAACGGATGTAGTACTAAGACTAGGGACTATACGTATCAGTCAAATTGTTAACTTCGAAGCAAATGGGATGCATGATGCATCATCATCCAAACACAACAAGAAGAATCTGGATATTTTTTTAGAAAATTGATTTTTGCGCTTCATACATGAATTTCCTACTAGTAATTTCACGTTAAAATTGGAGTAGTACAAAATTGGAGTGCCAAAATCAATAGTATCATTTTTTTACTCCCTCAGTCCCATTTTAGATGCTATTTACAAAAAATCGTGCATTTTTGGCTTTAAAAAAAGTATTTATGGAAACATTTTTTAAAATATTTTTGCACTATTCAAAAGATTTCAGTGAGACTTTTGAACGGTGCAAAAAAAATTAAAAATTAATTGTAAAAATATTTATTTTGAGGCCAAAGTTATACAGTTTTCAGTACAATGCATTTAAAATGGGATGGAGGAAATACTATTGTGGTATTTTTTACTTTTTCTAATTTTTTGTTTAGCTTTTCGTCATAATTTTTAAGATTAATCGTTCATCTCTACAAGATGAATCGAAAAAGTATAAAAATATGGACCGATGTTGAAAAAAATTCATATAAGAAAACACTTTAGATTAAAAAAAAAAAACCAACTATTTGATAACTACTTTTTCTTTGTCTTTAATGAATTTTGTTTTGCTTTTGATCATAAAAAAGACGACGCAATAATGCCTTGTTCGGTTTGGTTTTTGGAAAAAAATTTCTAACTCCAAAAAATACTTATTATCCCTACTTCCAATCATTACTCTACACTCATTATCCATATCTCAAATTATTATTTTCATTTCTCTCTGTATCTCTCTCCACTCATAACTCTAAAAAAATTCTCAAAAACTCATCCAAACACAGCAAAAAAAAACTCAAAAAAAAAGAAAAAAGAGTAGCGTACAAAACACACAAAATAAAGAGGGAAAAAAAAGTTTACAACCCCACACCCGCCCTTTTTCGAATTTGAAAACGTGGGCCAGGAGGAATCTCATCAATTTTGTTCAACAGAGCCCGCCCTGCTGCTTTCTCTACGGGTAGCACTAGCAGGGCCAATCAATCCCATCCGTAGTTTGGATCTCTCTCTCTCTCTCCACTTTTCCGTTTAACTTTTAATTTTTTACTTTTCCCCTTTCCTTTGTCGTGAAGTTTGTAAGCATTTTGAGAGAGCAGATCCAAACTGTTGTTTTCATAGGATCCACGAAAGAAGAACACGTCTGTGGATAGTTGGATATTGTAGCTCGAGCTCTACATGCCTCGTGGATGGCTTCATCTTCTACTTCAAAAAAGAAAAAGAAAAATAAAAAGAAAAAAGAGGGCTTCCTCTTCGAACTCTGAATTGGAAGGTGGGTACGACATCTTCTTGAGCTTCCGTGGCGAAGACACCCGCATGAAATTCACCGATCACCTCTACGAGGCTTTGGAGAGAGCGGGATTTAACACATTCCGAGACGAGGAGAAGATCAATAAGGGCAAGACCATCAAATCCGAGTTGCGGAAAGGGATAAGGAACTCGAAGATGTCGGTCGTCGTATTATCGGAAAACTATGCCAGTTCAAAGTCGTGCCTGTTTGAACTCCGAACGATTCTCAAACGCCGGAAGAAGTCGGGTCATTATGTTTTGCCTGTGTTCTACGAGGTGGAGCCGCATGAAATCAAGAAGCAAGCTGAAAAACTCGATTTCAGGAAAATGAAAGCAAAGGTTGAGAAAGTGAATAAATGGAGTGCGGCGCTTAAAAAGGTTGCGGGGATCAATGGGGTGGTTTTCGGGAATCAATCTAACAGGTAATTTATTCATTCAATTCATTTTATTACTCCATTACCAATCTTAGGTATACGCATGTTTGCATACAATTTTGACCATTAGATTAATTACATGGCAGTTTTAAAATACATAAATTCAAATACATGATCTAACTGCGCAAAATACATGGGTACACAGCTTTAATTTGCCGATTGAGGGAAAAAAAGTGTACAAATTGTGTACACAAGCTATCTGTTCAACATGAGTCCTACTATTGGTACGGATGGAGTACCGACGGGCACGCGGGGCTCACTCCGAATCCCACACAGGTGATTCGAGCCATTCAATAACTTAAAAAAAAAAAAATTCGAGTGGGCCTTGTGAAAAATCAACTCAATCTGATACCTATAGATGCTTGATATCGGATTAATTTGATTTTTCACAAGCCCTTTCGGATTTTTTTTTAAAATTATTAAACGGCTTGGATCATCCGTATAGGACCTAGAGTTGGCCCTGCATTCCTGTCGGTACCCCATTGGTTCTCAACCCATCGGCACTCTTAGCATTTTCGGTTCGACAATCAACATATTGGAGGCCCCTAATGGCATGCATGGGAATTATGATGCCAAACATATTTAGGGGGCGTTTTCGGTAAGTCTAGTAGCTTTTTATAGTCAAGTTATTGTTTCCACTACATTAGAAGTTGTAGAAATGTGTTGGATTAGTGGAAAAAAATGTATTGTATATTTTAGTTTAGTGAAAACAACTTAACTTTGGGCAAAGTGTGAATTGTCTCTCTATGGTTTTGTCATTTGGTAGATGACCTCTCTAAGATTTACTAATGAGCATTTCGCCTCCGATTTTGGAGTGAAGTGCATTCTTAACTCTGTTAACGGAAATGCTAAATGACTCTTGTACCCCTATACTTTCTTCCTCTCTCCTTTCTTTTTCAACAACTAGAAAACAGGACTTTAACCATGGGAATTGATATTAACACTCCTTTTTTTATTATCCACTCTCTTTTTGGAGAAGATGATGAACAAGGGTAGTAATGTCATCTTATACCAAAATCTACCTTTATTTATTTATTTTTTCATTCCCAGTCTCATAATAGACGTGTATTTTACACTTTCTATCAATTTGGAAAGAAAATGTGACAGTATCACTTTACTCCAAAACTATAAAAGGCCAAATCATAAGAAGGTAATTCGTACTTTGCCCCTTAACTTTTGACAAAAAAAAAAAAAAATCGTAGTGGAAACAACTAAACTAAAGACATTATTATTGTGAGTAGAAAACAGTTTGGTGGAAACGAGGCCTTATTGTCCATTGTGTGACAATGACTATCTTACCCTCCCAAGTCAAAGCATCGATCCCATCTTCCTAAGAATTCAATTGGTGCATTAACTAACCCATCTTTTGGTCTAAAAGGGACCACGTCATGTCTTTCACTTAAGTATCTGTCTTATGGGAGCAGCAAATTTTTTTTGAGATTTGGTGATAAGTCCACTATAGATATTTTATAAGCCCAAAAGTCCGCACGCGTAACCTAAACCTTAGGATACCCTATGAAAGTGCCTAAAACCCTAAATCCTATGAAAGTGCCTAAACCACTAAAATTTTATAATAGGAAAATGCACCCTAAAATCCTATGAAAATGCTTAAACTCTAAGGTATTATACCCTATAATAGGAAAGTGCACCCTAAAATCCTATGAAAGTGCCTAAATCCTAGGGTAGGGTACCTTACCCTATAATAGGAAAATGGACCATAAAACTTTATGGAAGTGCCTAAACCCTATACCCTAGGGAGTGGACTGAGCCTACTATGAACTTTTTAAAATAAACTTGACACCTTACAAAACTAATAAGTAGACTTGTAAGCTTATGAAATTCATATAATGGGCCTAAGACCAATTTTCTAAATTTTTTTTTGATCAGCATGGGAGTAGTATTTCTGCGGTCCTAAGTTGATTGGGTATTAGGTTAACATGAATTATGTGACGCAGTAGATATAAATGATTTCTATAAAATGAGAGGTGCACATAATCAAAATGAGCAGGAAAGCCAAAAAAAGGGCAAAGCTAACGCTCTAGAGTACAATCAACCAATCATATACGGGATGCTTATGGCAGAGAAGCCCCTAGCAGGCTTGTCTATGGATGGACCCGAACCCGATTCGAAAAATACGATCTGAATATGATAATCAAAATACGGATTGGATCGAATTCGAATTGTGTCGAATTAAATTCGATAACAATTAGATCTGAATTCGATTTTAAAAAAACCTTATTTCCTCTCATCGATAATAGAAATCATACGTTCTCACTTCTCTGTAACGAAGAGGGAGAGGGAGGCAAACTCACCACCACCGTCAACCAACACAATCGATGACCACAACCACCTGAGGCGCCTCCACCACAAGAGGCGAAATCTGCTTGGCCCAGCATATTTCTCAAATCTCTCCCTTGATCTACTGCTCGATCATCGACAATGCAGATTTTCCGCTTGCCTCCTTCCCTTACCCCTTTTCTTTCACTCAAAACCCGATCTACTGCTCGATCATCGACAATGCAGATTTTCCGCTTGCTTCCTTCCCTTGCCCCTTTTCTTTCACTCAAAACCCAATTTTGAGTAAAACCCCTCCAATGTTACCCTAATATCCCGTGAGCTAAGAACACACTCTGTGCAATGCGGGGGGCTGCTATGTCCATCTCACAGCAGCGTGCAGCTATGTCTTTCTCGGCAATCAATGATCTCGGGAAGAGTTATTTTATGACCGGTAATAGAATACTTTTAGAGGTAAGAAATAGTAGGACCATCTGAACTGTCCAAAAAAATTTTGGATGGTAAGATTTATTGCAGCTGCACGCTGCTATGAGATGGGCACAACGGTCCCGCACTCTGTGTGTGTGTGTGAAGGCGCTTTGATGGTGTGGACAGCTCTTTAGTACTCCCTCCATCCCCAACTAAGACTCAATTATTTCATTTTGGATTATTCCTTAATAAATGTTAATTTTGAAAAGTTAATGGGTAAAATAGTAATTGGTAAAGTGGAAGATAATTTTGAAAAGTGAAGATAAAAGTTGATTTGAAAGTTGTAATGATGTCTTCTTGATAAGTTGGAATTACGAAACTGAAACCTTAAAAAGGGACGGAGGGAATAGTAATTAAAAGCCTGTCTTAGTAGATTGTATAGTTGGGAGTAGAGAAAGAATGAGAATTTGATATACGAAGGGGCCATAACGCACCAACAAAAACTTAAAATTTTAAGGTTGAGGAGTATAAATAAAGTTTAATGTTTAATTGATGATTGGTGAGAAAGTGGTCCATGTTTTAACTCCAATATTGAGTTATTTTTTCCTTCTATATGACAAGTTATGGAGCTCAATATGTTAAATGTTGTATATAATTTTTTTTTATATACAATTATGGATTTCCTAATTGGGGGTGGCCATAGCCCACCTTTGGATCAGTCTCTGGTTGGGAGTTGAGGGAAAATAATGCCATTCTTGACCAAATCCTTAGAGTCATAGAGCTTGACACTTATTTGTGTTCTTGTTTGGGTATGTGCATGGATTTTTTTTTCCTTTCAAATCTTTTCTGATATTCTAAGCTTAATTTGGCTTTTTTTTTGAAAATTTTAGGTATGAAGCCAAGTGCATTCGGAAAATTGTTGGTATACTCAAAAGCAAGAAAGCTGGCAAGCACCCAAGGGTTGGGAACCATCTCGTAAGTATGGATTTTCAAACCAAGCGTGATTGTTTGTGGGTAAAAGATTGGTCAATTCGGAGGTTGCATTCTTTTTCTATGTGGAATTGGTGGAATAGTGAAGATGACAGTTGCTAAAGCTGTATATAATTCAAACCATAGTAGATAAGTCTAAGAGAGGAGTCAGGATTTTTATTACGAAGGGGTCGAATTGACAAATATAGATTCTTATTAGGGTAAAGTCCACTTTGACCCCTTGTGGTTTTGACTATGTGCGGATACACCTTCTATGGTTCGAAAATGTGCAATCGTTGAACCATATTCTCTTGCCATACATTGAAAATCATACTGTACAATAGTCTTGCATATACTACTATACAATATAATTACAATTGCCGCTCATCGTAACAACTGCTTTTCCCCAGGTACCAATGGCGCCAAACATTTTGCCTCTAAAAGACATCAATCTTAACTCGAAGAACTACACAATCCATGCAATCGTTCTTGAAAAGAACATGCCAAAGACATCAACCAAGAGTTCTTCACAGTACCAGCGATTGGTGTTGCAAGACATAGAGGTAACAAACTCACTATTTAAATCTATGCAGTGCTATTTCATATCAACAGAGATAATAATATATTCAAACACTACAAAAACTGATCGCACAACAGGGAACACGAATGGGTGTTTAGGCCTTTTAGGCGTGGGCTTGTCCCAATGGGTGTTTTTCTGGTTTAGGCTCAGCCTGTTGGGCCTATTTCAGTTCCTCCGTATGGTTTGGAGAAGAGGGTCTTGGATGGTCAGGCCGGTGTATCCAAGCTCCTATTATCTCTGTAAACTTCGTGTTTATGAGTTAATGAAATTATTATTTTGCTGATCAAAAAAAAAAAAAACAGGGAACACGAATTCAAGCAACAATTTTTGGGAACGACATCAAAATCCTGGAGAATACACTTCAGCTCTACCATACATATTCCATAACCAATGCTGCTGTCACCACAACACTTGAACAATTTCGCTTCCTCGAACAAAAGTGCCAGCTCACCATCAGTGCACGTTCACCAGTTGAAGCCAAAAAAATTGATGGCCTGACGCAAAGATCAATTAAATTCAACTTTACTCCTCTTGCTGACATAGGCCAAATCAAAGATCCAGATCCCAACTTAGGTCGCTTTCAATACCATTTTATTGTTCTACTTTGAAAGCAAAAATCAAAACTAACAATTCCCTCTTCCATTTTGCAGACATCTTGTTCGCCGTTCTCGAAGTTGGCCCATGCAAGCCAGCTAATCACTCACGTGTTACAGATGTTCTTGTTGTGGACCAAAGGTAAAAAAAACACACACACACACACTAAATAAAAATTAATGACCACTCTTTGTTTGATGAAACTGATCAATTATACAATTCGTCAATAACCAGCCTCCAGCCAACAATCATATCCTTATGGGATCAATTCAGTGATTACAAAGCACCAGCAATGGCAAGTTTGCGTGCAACTTTCCCAGTTGCAATTGGACACAGGCTCAAAACATCATCATACTACAGTAATCACCAATCTCCCCATACAATATCGTCCTCAACTCAAATATGCATTTACTTGAATTCCTATTCATTTTTAGGTATGACCCTTGCTACCAAAATCACATCAGGATTTACCTTTAATTCACAGATACCAGAAGCCCTGGAACTACAATCATGGTAACAAATATCATTCGCTTAAGCAATTCTTTGTATTCCTATAGATACTATTTTTAGCATAGCAAAACATGTGCAGGTGTGTTGTCAATGCTGACAAAATTAAGCAGTTACCGCCACTGGCAGCAATGTATACTCTGCTCGCGAAATCAGCTACAACTCCATCATCAGATTCCATCAACATTATTGACCTTCCGTCAACAGTAGACAAGGTATTTACACTCCACAACCAAGCACATTTCTTTTATACATCAAAACATAAGTCCAAATTCTGTTATTAATTTACACATTCCTGACTACATTGCAACTCCATTATAGGTACAGCTCATAAATGTCAAGGGCATAGCAAGGGTCACTAATTTCAATCAACGGTTCCACTACTTATCTTGCTCAATCTGCAACAAAGCTTCAATTGCATACGAAAATTCAGAGCTTTGGTGCAATTACTGTGCACGCCGCGTTCCAGCACTAGCAAGGTAAAAAAAACACAACACACCATACAATTTTCCAATCCAAAAAAACAAGCATTATCGCTAACTACTGTATTGCAAACTCTCAGGGTCAAATTCACCATTACCATCACTGATCCAACAGCAACAATCGATGCCACAGTCTTTCCTGAAGTTGCTGAAGAAATCTACAGCATTACTGGAGCCAACATAGCAATAGACACTCCTGACGTAAGTACAACATTCCCATCAACACAAAACATATCTTAACAGTACTACATTGCCCAAATAAAAATAAATAAAAAAACTAACTTCTTTATTACATAATGCAGCAACCACTTTCGCCAGAATTCCTCGACAAACTCGCTGAACCAAAAAGATGCAACATCACCCTCAAGGTTTACATGTATAGTTATGCTGGAATTGCCCAGTGTAGGTTCAATGTGCATTCAATGACCAACGAACCACCAGGATAGCCAATAATCAATTCTCACCAATCCTTTGCTTTGTCTCCTCCCACACCAAATAAAAATGAGAAGCTCCACGCAGCATCAGCATCAGCATCCAACCAACCAACAGAAACAAATTCAGGCAAGAAGCCCAAGCTCAACTAAAACCAAGCAAACTTGCACACAAAAAGTTTTAGGCACACCATTGGCCGTGACCAAGAAACCACAGGTTTCGCTTGGTGGGCCGGAAATGCCCGACTTATCAATTTATCCGGTAAACTACTAGGGGCTCATGTAGCCCATGCCGGATTAATTGTATTCTGGGCTGGAGCTATGAACCTATTTGAAGTGGCTCATTTTCTACCCGAGAAGCCTATGTATGAACAAGGGTTAATTTTACTTCCGCACCTAGCTACTCTCGGTGGGGGGGTAGGTCCTGGTGGAGAAGTTATAGACACCTTTCCATACAAATTTGCTGCTGTAAAACTCCATCTTCAGTGCTTTTGCTCCATGTGTGTATAACTATGAATGACTACCTACCACCTGTATGATACAGCATTTGTTAAAAACCCTTTTGCTGTAAAACTCCCACTTCAGTACTTTTGCTCCATATGTGTATAACTATAATTGACTACCTAGCACTTGTATGATGCAGCATCTCCGGAAAAACCTTTTTACTACTGTAAAACTATTATACTCCTATAGCAGCTGTCAATGCACTGCACAGTATGTAAAATTCATATACACTACACAATATGTTAGATTCTATAAGCGTAGGCTTCATTGCACCTGTCGAAAAGTCAAGTTATTCTTGCTAATCCATTTTTAAGTGTGTTGCTTATCTGCTAAATCATCTAATTCTATGGTAACCTACATTAGCAGAGCAAAACTTAGTGTGCTGATAATGAAAAATCCAAACTATATAGCAAAAATAAATACTTGCCTACTTTATTTTTTGACTTTTGAATTTTTTTGTGTAAATCATACCTCCTGTCCTAAATGATCTCATAAAAAAAAAAGAGGAAGAAAGAAAAAAAACAGTATGTCTTGATGGTCCTTCAAATTTGCTATTTGCTTGTGCTCTTTGTTAGATTTAACAACTAGGACTGTTTTCCTGTTTGGCTTGTCAAGTTTGCTGTATATATTTACTTGAATATGCATGCTTGCAATGCGCAGTAACTGGAAAGAAAATGGACTTTCCAATCCAAATGCTATGTTTTCTATCTTTGGGTTTTTAGTACTTCCAATCAGAGATACATATAATTTTTCTATGCCTACGCTTCATTGCAGCTTTGAAAAAGGGAAGTTAGTCTTGCTAATGGATTTTTGAGTATGTCTAATGCTCTCTGCAACCAAATTCACTTTGTTGCTTTTATTGCATGCATCTTTTTTTAATAGAAAATCTAGATTCTCATGCTTCCTTGAAGAAATAAGGAACCTTTTTTAGGAACAAAGCCAAGGCTCATGTTCTCATACTTGTTTCATCATAAAATAAGGAAAGAAGATGTTGTTTGGTGGAATCAATTGTAGTTGCATCCATACAAACCATGTGGTGGAATGAACCTTTAACATCCTATATAGATTTCAAAAAATTGTCTATTTTGGATTCAATGTGCTACTGCACTGCTGCAAATTGTTTCTTATAAGTTGATCATTAGTTTAGATTTCACAGAAAACAAGTTATTGTATTATGGACTATACGTGCATATCAGTGCAATTTTTATTACATATATATAATATACCTAGCCAACTTTTCAACTGCATGAGGATATTGATAAAATTCCTTCTTTTTGGACTCGTCTTCGACACTCATATCCAAAATCAACGTTTCAAACATGTATTGATTGAAGCAATCGCTACAAAAATCTCCATGCAGGTTGTTATATGACCTCCTTGTACAAGTTTGTAAGTGAAATGCACGTGTTAGTAAAAATTGTATGGCCTGTACCTCAACGAAGACGTGTGTGTTAAGGAATTAACCTTCTCTCCTCAAATCATAATGTATTTTTGTATTGTGCCTTATGTTGTTGGTTATCAATCAAAATCGTAAATTATGAGTTTCCTTGCAGACTTCGGATGTTTTCATAACGTCTACATTGGTAGTTTGATAATATATATTCTTAGCTATCGTTGGCTGTTAAGGAATTAACCAACAACATAATGTCTTAAGAAATATAAACCTTCTCTCCTACATTTAAATCCAGTTTTTAGTACACTTTGGATCCAATTTTAGTACACTTTGGATCCAGCTTTTTCAGCTCTGAATCCGGATGGGTTGGATCTCGTAGTAAGATTCTCTCGGTTTGAGCTTTTGGGTTTCACCCAAAGTGGAGCTTTTACCTCTGAAATCTGGTTACCACTTTGGCAGTTGTCAAGTTCACCTCCAAATTTGAAGCTCTTGGTATCTTTCTGGCTTTGATTTTTTGTCGGTTCAAAGGTCATGTATCGAACGCCACTGGATTTACACTTTGATTTCTTGATGAAACCAAGGTAACTTTTATCATCCTCTCCTTTCTGTTTGTACAACTCAATTTTTTTCTCATCTCAAATCTGCTTAATTGCGATTTTGGGTCTGACCAATCCACCCAACTATATGACTATTTGGGTGATCTTTGTTTCGATTTCCTGAGATATCTACTATCTACAACAACTGTAAGGCAAACATACTTCATTCATACAAAACCAACTCCTACATTTTACATTAAAAGAAAATCTAACTAACTACTCAATGCAGGGACAACTTCCCCTTCCAGTTCTTCAGAAACTTGGCGAACCAAAGAAATGCATCGTCACATTGAAGGCCTACATGTACAGTTATGTAGGAATCAGCCAATTAAAGTTCAACCTTCACTCTATCTCTGGCGAAGACATCGCAGAAACAACAAACTGTTCAGAAATACTTCTCGCTCTACCTCCAAACACTCCAAATAAGAAAAGCAAAAAGAGATACCACAAGTCCACAACCCAAGCACCTTAGCCTCCCGCCCAGCAATGGACACCCAACAGTCAGCAGCCCAACAAAAAACTCTCCAACAACTAAAGAAACTTCCGACAGCCCCGACAAGGACAAATAGTCAGCTTCTTCCATCAGCTTCAAACCTTTCCAACACTTTGGCATGAAGAACTTGCAATTCAGAGACTTTTGCTTTGTCTAACTTGCAAAAACTCTACTTTGATGCAGCCCTTTTGCAATCATATAGATAAACTTGTAGCCAAAGTCGTGCAGTTAGTCATAAATCACAACTACTTATGTTATCTAAACTTTTGTAGACAGCTACGTACTTATGATCAAACTTATCCATACAATTTTTGCTATACTCATCCACATTCATAATTCCAAAAACAATCAAAATCGATCTCCACAACGGGTATGACAGATGGCCTTGAATGTCGCCATGCACCTAGTTATATAGAAAAAATGGCTTGTGTGGCTTTTGAATGGAAAATGATACTTTATTTCAGTTGAATTCACAGTGCATTGCATCGTGCATTCTAGTATGAGATAGTTGTTTCTTTTTTTGGTGCCAATATTGTCTACTCCATCATCATCAGTGGGGGAATTAGTTAGTTAGTCAACAGATGGTCCAGAAGTTGTCCATAATCTTGAACTCCAAATGGGCTGGAACCCTGACCTTCGTTGTGGGAAGACTAGAAGATAACCACTGGCTACAATTTGTAGTGGAGATGGCTATAAGTAGTGTGGTTTTGTTTTTTTATGAGGAATGGTGACATATGCTTTTTTTTTCCTTAGGGATTATCTATTAGTGTGGGTTTAGTCGTTCCCACGAAATCCTAAAAAACAAGTGTGACTTGTGACCTGACGCGACTATTTTTTGGTTTCTTTTTTTCGAAAGGAGAGATTCGAATCAGTTTTTTTTTTTTTTGCCAATATTGTATACTCTATCAGTAGGGGTTAGCGGAAGAATTAGTTGGTTAGTTTATGAGGGATCCAAAAATTATCAATAGCCCTAAACCCCAACCTGCACTAACATGGCTTGAACCCTAGCCTCCCTTGTGGGAAGACTAAGAGCTAGATAACTGCAGGGCTACAAATCCTTTGGTTGTTTTAGGCATTTTCTAATTATAAAATGATAAAATTTGTAGTGGAGATGGCTATAATTAAGTAGTGTGGTTTTGTTTTTTATGCGGAATCAAGAAATATGATTTTTATTTCTTTAAGGAATATCTATTAGTGTGGGTTTAGTCATTCCCACAAAATCCTAAAAAACAAGTGTGACTTGTGACCTAGCGCGACTATTTTTTTGTTTCTTTTTTTTTTGGAAAGGAGAGAGTCGAATCATTTTTAAATCACAAGTGTAGTAGTATTAAAATATCATAACTTTTGTCATAGCAAATGATAAGTTTGGTCAGTTGCTTCGTTCGTCGATATATATCAAACTATCACCCCAAGCGTAGGGTATAAGTGTCCAATTGAAGCATAATAATCCGGAAGACCGGGATCGTACCCAAGGGAATAATTAATATGGCTTTACTGGATTTGTAGAAGTAAGCACGGGTTTTCGGCTTTTAGATAGTCAACTTTGTTTTATGTATGCGGTGGAAAGTAAAAATGGCTAAATTAAAAGCGAATTAACTAGGATAAAAAAGCAGGTTAGGTCTAGGAGATCCTAACACCCACAACTCAAGTCAAACCACATTTTTTCACCCAATTACGCAGTTTAAGATACTCAACTAAGGTTAAGTCGGAAGATAAAATGGTTCGAATATCAAGCTAGCTATAGAATTCATTTAGCAAACGCCTCGAGCGATAGAGCTCCAAGCATCATGTGTGGTAAGTAGGCGATGCTCTTACCTACACATGATCAAGGAGGTTAACACCTTAGCAATTTGACAAACAAATCCAAGCCCCACATTGATTTTCAAGCCAAAGATTCAAACTTTATGGTGAAAAACGCAATTTTACTCGAGTCATGAAGTGCTAATCACCCTATGACCTAACCCTAGAAAACTACTCACACATATCTATGAAGATAAGAGCAAGCAAAAATCTAGCTAACATAATTGAAATAACAACACTTGAAGAAAATTGGATAATATGATAGATCGGAAGATTGTCTACAACTTTAATGAAATGAATAATTAATAGCAAAAACTAATTACTTAAAGCAGAAAATTAAAATCTAAGAGCTGAAAATGAAGAACAATGAAGAACACCAAAAAGTAATTCAAAATCTAGACTAGATCTAAAATTATGTAATGTAAAAGCTGGTTGTATAATGCGACATCACGGGCTTAAATACTCCAAGATCCGCACACAGAATATCCCAAAAGATGCTCCAAAGATACCCTCGGTACCGATAGAGAACATGCTACGCTGCTGATTAAGGGCCTCGGTACCGATTGAAGTCAAAATATGGTATCAATACTGAGTTGAACTAGAGCTGCCGGTTGAACTAGTCGGTACCGATGGGTTATAACAAGGGGTATCAGTACCGAAGCATTTAGTGATGGATTCTGGTAGATAGCTCGGTACCGATGGATTTCTTCCTTGCCTACCGATACCGAGATGCTAAACGGGGGCAGCCTTGCCTTGCATTGTTTTGCCTTGCCTTGGCGTCGGGTCACCTTCGGCTCTTAACTCTTTGCTCTTGGGACTAGATCATTCTATCTTGATCATTTTTGAGCCTTAGACATTCTTTGACAGCTTTGGGCTTTAAAATACCTGTTTTGAATGATTACTCTACAAAACAAAACTACACTACCTTACGAGCAAAAGTAATTAAAAGCAATTAATTAAGCGATAAAATTAACTAAAACTAGATAACTAACGCATCCTACATTGCATTATCGGGTGCTTATCACACCCCCCAACTTGAGGTTTGCTAGTCCCTAGCAAATAAAGTACGAAAAATTGAAAACTAGCAACTTTGCAACCCCACGAAATGGACGGTTCAGATTATAACAAAAGACGCCTTATTGGGCCCGTAATAGGCTGTGGTGGAAAACTCAAGGTTTCCTCCTATAGACACCCTATTCTGGACTGTCCAGATTAGTTTACTTACAGTATTTGATTCCCCAATGATGATTAAGGTCGAGAACATCCTGAGGTCGTTGGTGTGTTTGAGCTTTGAGTGTTCTGAACCTTTTCAAACCCCACTCAAGCCCTTCAAACCACGTGCACCAGACTTTTGCGGCCACCCCAATACAATCTACGGTTCCTTGATGATTGCAAGCGTGCAGAAGTGTCCCCTTCTCTCATACACCACCTTTCAAGCCAAGTCCCATGCATTTAATGCATGGAGACTTCCTCTCCTTAACCCAACCAGCCTGGTTACTGCCCTCTCTCAGTCACTCCACCCTCTATAAATACCCCCCTTGCATTTATATGCAAGGGGTTTGTAAAGACCCGAATTTTTGCCCTATTTTTTTCGAATAAAGAAAATATTTTTAATCAAATAGTCTATCGTAATCGATTAATTATTTAAAATTATAATTAGATTAAACTAGAACTTAGATTAATTTTTGGTGTTTAAAATTAGTTTTGCATATACATTATTAATTAGCTTGTAACCATCCCACAATTTATGGGATTTAGTTACCCATTCCTCACCTATCTCTCCCGATTCTATCTCTCTCACTTCCCTCCCACATTCCATCACCTTCACCCTTATCATCTCACTCTCCCACCTTCCTCCACTACTCTCTCTTTATTTCTCTACGTCCATTACAAAAACCTACCCAACTCCATTCTCGTCCATATCATGTACCTCTGTTCACGGCCTGTTTCTTCATAGCTAACGTTACTTTTAGGCCTGAGTTTCTTCATGAATGTTGTAGAGGGTGTCGAGGGCTTCAATTTCAACCCAAGAATCACCCGAAACGATCAAGTATTGATAGAGTTATCACCGTCCAAAGTTTGGTAAAATTCTCGGATTTTGATTTCCAGGCAGATTCAGTGACCCTTCTAAATCTCCATTTTTCTCCTACTTAGAGTGGTTTTCGGGCTTAGACTTCTTCACGAAAGTTGTAGAACGTTTCAAGATCTTCGCGTTAGACACAAGAATTGTCCAAAACGGCAGAGGTTTGGTCAAGTTATTCCAGTCCAAAGTTGCTGCTAGAATACCGATCATTCGCCGCCAAACGAAAACCCACCGGACTCCACCGAATCGTTTTGTCCGGATTAAAGGTAGATTAATCGCTTCTCTACTTTCTCCTACGTATATTTAGTTCTTAGTATGGTTCATAGTATGTTGTTTAATGTTAGGACCACGGGCCATGGTCTCGCTATGTTGGCAAATTCCAAGACAAAACATACATTTAATTGTATTCCTGATTATTGAGTTGTAATAGTCTTTTATTTTTAGAGTGTCTGTTTAGGTAGTGGAAGGAAATCAATATTGAGTATTTAGGAGATTGATGGAGATCAAGACAACGAAAGGAAAGAAAAATCAAGAAAATCCCGTCTTCGGTACGTATATGGCACCTTCGTGGAATATGCAAGTTGACAATAGGAAAATGCAAGTAGCCAATATATAGCAGCCTGTGAGATTCGTTTGTGGAAGCGGGGAAATATACAGCAGCCCTATATTGGGTTTTGGTGGCTAAAAAAACACTTGAGGGGTTCTTTTAATTTGGGGCTTGGACGATGAATAAGATCGACTGATCTTTGAGATACGAATACAACTCCAAGAAGTCTCTCTATCTCAGATTCAACAACTGGGTTTGTTCTTCCGGTGGATTTCTGGAAGTATCTCGGAGGGCTTGAGGATTCAAGGCATTCGGCGATCAAACACTGGGTGCGGTGTACGTGGATTCGGCAAGTACATCTTAGGGCAATTTGTGAGTGATTCAGAATCGTAGGGTAAGGTTACTTGTAACTGCACAATGGTTCATATAGTGTTTTGATTTCCCTCCCGTGATTTTTACCCTTTTTAAGGGGTTTTCCACGTATATCGTTGTGTTCTTATTTTTATTGTTTTCTGGTGATTGATTGGGTTGATATATTGATTGTGGGTTGATATTGAAAAAAATGGAACATAGCAAATATTTATATACCTAGGCGATCTAGGATTTTTCAATTGGTATCAAAACGGGTCGCTCATATTATTAGGGTTTATTCCTAGAGCGGATCCTTAATTTTTTTTACTTTGCTATTATGGATTTACCAAGAGAAGGAAATTTTAAAATCAAACCTCCAATTTTTGATAACTCTAAATATGTAGCATGTGCTTCTTCTATGTTTTTTGATGCGAATAGCATTAAATCTGATAGTGAGAGTACAAGTAATATTTTTTGTGAGGTTGAGACTAACCAAACTAGTGATGGAGAGGACAAATACGATATGGAAGCTCTGGCTTTATTTACAAAAAAATTTAAACGTTCTTTCAAAAAAGATACTAATATAAGTTTAGCCACAAAGCTAAAACAATGTGAGAAAGAAAAAATTGATGCGTTGCATAAACTTGATGTGCTTAAGCGCAAACATATGAATCTTGAAAAGGATATGCATAGCCTTTTTGAGACTAATGAGCTTCTTGAATCGAAGGTAGCAAAATTGCAAGTTGAACTTGAACTTGACAAGGCCAATGCTACTTTTAAGAAATTGAATGCAGGTTCACAAATTTTAGATGAAGTTTTGTCATCTCAAAAGGTGGCATTGGATAGAGGTGGACTTGGGTATAAAGCAGAAGGATCTTTAAAGTCAAAGGCAAGAGAAAAAATGATATTCGGCAAGCCGAATAGCAATGCACCGGCTTCTCTTGTGGTCAACAAAGCCAAGTCGCCCGTCAAAGAAAAAAATGTCAAACATGCTCGCACAAAACCTCCGAAGGTAAAGAAACAATGTCCAGTGGTCAAAAGTACCACCACCAAGCGTGGTGAGGTAAACTCTTTCAAGTTTAAGCCTACTTGTCATTATTGTGGTATTATGGGTCATATTAGACCAAATTGCTTCAAACTCCATGGCTTTCCATTTACTAATCATGTTTATGCTTCTCACAATAGGGATAATTATGATCATCTTATTCACATGAAATCTAGATCACCTCATTGTAGAAAGTTGCATTCACCAAATATTTCACACACACATGTAGCGTATTCTCATGATTATCATGACAAGCATGTGCCTATGTGTCATTTTTGTGGTGTGAAGGGTCATATTCAGCGAAATTGCTTTAAACTTCATGGGTACCCTAATGCTCCTCTTAGTTATCATTCTGTTAATAACAATGAGGGAAGGTACAAATTTTGTGGTTATGGTTGTGATAGAAGCCAAAAACCTAGTCGTAGTGTGATCCATTATAGAAAGATTACCAATGTGATTCCTAAACATGTGCCCAAAGTTGGAAAAATTGAAAAGGTCAAAACTAGACTTATTTGGGTGAGGAGAACGGACTTGAAAACTAATGTAGATTTGCCTTCCAATCCTCTTGATGACAATGGATTATCCGGAGGAGTTAACCTCGCTTTTTAAAAGCTTGGTCTTGCTTTCTTAGCCTGTTTCATCTAGTTTTTTTTAAAGAAAAAGAATTTTTTTTTTGAATTACTTTTCTGGCTTATTTTGCAACGCCCCGATTTTCCAAGGAATTTCGGGCGCATTACTCTTAAAATATGCTGAATTTTACAAACTACTAGACCCCTATTTGCTGTTATACAAAATTTACATAAAATAAATAAAATAAAAACAAATCTAACATTTATTTAAACGTCTTCAGAGCGACTCTAGTCTTGATATAGATCCCAAGCATATTCGGTCTTCGCCCTTGGTATTCCTCTTGTGTCAAACAGCTCCACCATTGAACCCTGCACCCTCTGGCAAATTAATCGCCGAAGCAACCGATTTACCAGGATACAAACGTATCTGTGAGTGATAATTCACTCAGTAGAACAATCCCAATCCTACCAACCCCTTACTGTACAGTTAGCATTCAATAATAACAATAATATACAATTGATAATACACGAGAGGTACAGAATAATAGCACATCATCTTTTTCTTTACTATCCACCATCTTACATGAAATCTAAGGATCATCTCCACGAGATCCTTTCCTCCCACATCCACTAACTACAACCGTCTCATGGGTCCACCCTTCCTCTTGCATGTCCTGCACCAGGGTCCTAGGTGAGCGCATCTAAGTTATGTACCGAGTATGTTCTCACTTAAGACCATAACAGGAGGATCGAGTCATCCCATGACGCATCGTACATTAGGGTCGGACATCACCTACCACTAACTATAACCGTCTCATGGGACCTATTCCCTCTTTAACAAAAGAAGCAAATTTTCCCATGACGCATTATACATTAGCGTCACAACATCTCTCAACACTGGGCCCCATTGGTTACCCATTTCAACACAGGGCCCCATTGGTTACCCTTGCCATCACCATGGCTCAAATCACAATCCACACAATCACACTTCCAACACTTTACCAATTTCCATTTACTTAACATCGTCTACGTGAGTCACTACTCGTAACCACCCAGGTGAACCTAAGTCCATTCTAGCACGTACAACATGATACAATCAATAACAACTCAATTCATAACATGATACATTTCAATGAGATAAAAGTACATATCAAATAATATTGTGCGAGTAAGTAAACACATAATATTTTATGCTTTGGGTTGGTGCCCTTAAGGTTCGTTGAACAAGTAAATTAATTAAAGTTTTTATTAATTTCAAAGGTGCCGTTAGTGATTTCGCAGGCTTAAAGGCTCTTTTAACCACTCTTATAGACTAACAAAAATTTAATGTATTATTATTATTATTATTTTTAAAACTAGAATATTTTACTAACTAATTTATCACGTTCAGCGTTTTACTTAGTAATTAAATACACACTTCATTTTTTTACATTACATGGCATTATCGTTTTATTCACCACAAGCTTACATACTGATTATTAACAAGATGTAAAAATCTATAGTTATTATATATAAAATGACTACTTTCTATTTCTTCTATCCTCCATTTGTAAATTTTATCAATTGCTTCTAACATGATCATTATCCTATTAATAATAAAGTTTAGGTAATGTATACCTACACACATTAATATCAATCAAAAATATTACACAAAGGCTTTCTAGTCATACAAGCATTTGTCAACCTAAACATTAAATGTACAAGTAGTGGTAAAATAAAAAAAATAATAATAATAATAAGCCAACACATAGTTTAGGGTTAATTCTCGAATCAACGTAAGCATGAGGGGCTAACTGCAATTTCAGTACCATTTTTTAAAGGTTTCAACGTTCATGAACAGTACTGCTCATTCGGAAAACAGAGTAAAACTTCGGATCACTGGGTTTTGATCCGTGAACCGATTTCTTTCATTCCAACTAGTTAAAATAATAATTTAAGGGCTGAATATACTTAGGAGAAAGTAGGGGAGCGATTATTGTACCTCGGGTTCAGTCGAAAATGTATTGAATGGTTTTGGTGGGTTTTCGGCAACGGAGAAGGTGACCGAAACGGGGACCCCAGGGTGGACGATCAGGGACTGTTTTGAAGTCGAACGGGCTGCGTTCGGGTTGTTTCAGAGTGAAATGTGATCGTTTCGTGGGCTGGTTTTTAGGACTATTTTGCAGCAGTTTCGAAGCTTGAACGGGGTTGGAATGGGGTCGGGTTGCAGCTGTATTGGGTGGTTCCTGGGAGCTTAATTGGGACTATTTTTCCAAGATGTTTCGGAGGGGAACACGGCTGTTCGGGGACCATTTTTTTCCAGGCAGGAATGGGGCTATGTTTGTGGCCGAAATGGTGAAGGAGAATAAGAGGAGGAATGGGTTTTGTAGGAGAAGAAGGTATGTGCCGTAGCCTTCTCTCTCTCAGTAAAATTCTACGTATGGGAAACCAAACTCTATCTCTCTCTTCTTCTTTTTCTCTGGACTGAGTATCAGAAATAGAAGTGGAGTGAACGTGGGTTTAATTTTCAGATTATAAGGGTATGTATAATGAGAGAGAATGAGGTAGTGGGAAGGTGGGGTGTAAGTTAGGAGGATGAGTATAGAGGTGGTGGAATGTGGGAGGAAAGTGTGTGAGAGAGGGAGAGAAAATCGTGAGAGATGAGAGAGGGTGAGAGAGAGAATCGGAGAGGTGAGAGATCCGGGAGATAAGAGAGGGAGCATAATCCCTTATTTTCAGGGAACAAATTATTGCTACATTTATATATTTACGTATACATATATCTAGATGGTTAAAGTTAATTATAAAAACTAACATGTAATCAATTAAATTTTGTTACATAATAATTATTGAACTAACTAATTAAAAGAAATTAATAAAGTTTGGGATAACAACAAATCTTTTTATTTGAAAAAAATAGGGTCGAAAATCCGGGTCGTTACATATTTACTTAAATTTTTTTTTTTTTTTTTAAGATTTTAAGATTTTAGGAGTTGACCTTGCTTTTTAAAGGTTTGGTTTTGCAGTCCATAGTCGAGGTTGTTTTTCTTATATATCAAGTACCTAGAGCTATGGTTCTTTTTGTTGCTTCGGTTCTTGCCACACTTGGCTATATTTGTGTTTTTTTTTATGTCGTTATTTAAAATTTCAAGAGTTTTTGTTCTTGATATAAGATTGCAAAATTCGAAAAACATTCATATATACCAAAATTTTTTTTAAAAAAAGGAGATTTTCTTTTGCATTCAGCATGCCTTTCGAGCATGAGTTGTCTTCTATGGAACTCATTAATATGCCCATCTTTGAGAATGCATGCACAATTTTTGATGGTTCCACTCATTAGATGCATTTGGATATTTGCTGTGACATGCTTCTTGATCCTATGATCGTCACCTTTACGTGTCATAGTTAGAGAGATTACTTGAAGAGGCTAGTTGAACTTGGGTATGTCTTATATTTTTGCCTTGGCGATTGACCATTTTGGCATCATCTTGTGGATATGGTGTTCCATGGGTTCAGTTAAAAAGAAAAGAAAAGGAGTTATATGTGTTATTCGTATCATGAGACTCTAATGCTTATCCGGGCGTTCATTGAGTACCGGGCAATTGGGGTGAGGTACTCTTCCTCTGAGCGTTCGTGTCACAAAATGGATAGACCTTGTGAAGGCATCCATGTTGGACCACTTGCTAGTAACTGGGGATTGGGTATGAGGTACTCTTACTCTCAATATTCGCGTTAAACGGCAGTGGGGTAAAAGAGAATACATTTTTGTGATCGTTTAAAAAAATATATAAATAAGATGAGGAGGAGTGTTCCTTAGTTGAGGGGGAGTTGTGCTTAATTCTTGGCACATAATTCGTATCGATGAGTGCTTGGTTTGACTTCATGAGGGGGAGAGTGTTTGACAGTCCATTCATACATGAGAATTCTCGAATCCTTGAATGGTGATCTTAATATTTTATGACGTGTCACACACTCACTTTGTCATAGACTCATATCGCATGTTGCAACTTATTTCCAGATTCATTTATGATTGGTTCATACAAATTTGCTCATGCATTTTTATATATAGCCATATCCATTGAGCCTCATAGTTGAGAACGTGTACCTCGGATTGGTGTGTAGCCTTGCCGCATGTTTTTTTAAAGGGATATCTTTGGTCATTATTTTTAAATTTTGGGTTAATGGACTGCCCTTCAGAAAATGCTCAACCTTCGTTTAGCAGTAGCTTGAGCATCTCTTGACTTAATTGTGCTTTAACAAATAAAAATAGTAATTTTTTTTGGGCTCTTAAACCATATATCATCGACCAAACTCTTTTTGACTGAACTATGTTCAAATCTTTTACTTCTATGGGGGTCCATGCCTTCCTTATGATCTTGGTTTAAGATTGCTTGGTATTGTGCTGGTTTTCATTGCTTGATTGTTGCTATGTCACTTCTTATCTTGGTGATTATCTGGTCTAGTTGGATATATGGACATTGGCAAATCGATTTCTTGATCAGGTATATATGCGTATTGTTGGGTATATCGAATAATTGGGTACTTTGATGTTTATTGAATTTTTTTTTTTGGCTTGCTCTACCTTTGTCCTTCCGTGACAAAAAGAGGGAGAAATTTACTGACTAACAGATTGTGCATCTTTAGTGTTTCTGCAGCTTCACAGGTCGTGACAACAATCTGTTAAGGGATAGGTTTTCCTTGTTGACTGTGTTTTGTCATGGAAGTGCCATAGGGGGAGATTGTTAGGACCACGGGCCATGGTCTCGCTATGTTGGCAAATTCCAAGACAAAACATACATTTAATTGTATCCCTGATTATTGAGTTGTAATAGTCTTTTATTTTTAGAGTGTCTGTTTAGGTAGTGGAAGGAAATCAATATTGAGTATTTAGGAGATTGATGGAGATCAAGACAACGAAAGGAAAGAAAAATCAAGAAAATCCTGTCTTCGGTACGTATATGGCAACTTCGTGGAATATGCAAGTT
The DNA here is from genome assembly GCA_018127125.1 of Rhododendron griersonianum. Lineage (NCBI taxonomy): Eukaryota > Viridiplantae > Streptophyta > Magnoliopsida > Ericales > Ericaceae > Rhododendron > Rhododendron griersonianum. Next base: position 12,553,398 of record CM030796.1, read on the forward strand.
GACAATAGGAAAATGCAAGTAGCCAATATATAGCAGCCTGTGAGATTCGTTTGTGGAAGCGGGGAAATATACAGCAGCCCTATATTGGGTTTTGGTGGCTAAGAAAACACACACTTGAGGGGTTCTTTTAATTTGGGGCTTGGACGATGAATCAGATCGACTGATCTTTGAGATACGAATACAACTCCAAGAAGTCTCTCTATCTCAGATTCAACAACTGGGATTGTTCTTCCGGTGGATTTCTGGAAGTATCTCGGAGGGCTTGAGGATTCAAGGCATTCGGCGATCAAACACTGGGTGCGGTGTACGTGGATTCGGCAAGTACATCTTAGGGCGATTTGTGAGTGATTCAGAATCGTAGGGTAAGGTTACTTGTAACTGCACAATGGTTCATATAGTGTTTTGATTTCCCTCCCGTGGTTTTTACCCTTTTTAAGGGGTTTTCCACGTATATCGTTGTGTTCTTATGTTTATTGTTTTCTGGTGATTGATTGTGGGTTGATATTGAAAAAAATGGAACATAGCAAATATTTATATACCTAGGCGATCTAGGATTTTTCATTTAACATTTAGAAGTAGAAAAAAATCAAACCCATGCATCAAAATCCAATCCACCGTAGCTATCCCCTGTTTTCGGTTTTGGTAGTGACTGGAAATGAAAACAGTTTGCATGTAGGGTGTTTTATTACAATCTAGTCCTAAAATAATGAACTCGATAGATTAATATATAAAGATTTAGACCTAAGCATCAAAACCCATCCAAACAAAACCATACTCTGCTTTCGGTGCACAATGTCCGGACCGGCGTTAACGTGGCCCGGTCGAGCGTAACTGGAACGAAACAGATTGCAGGGAAAGTATTTTTACTACAGAATAGTCCTTGTGTTTTTTTGAATCTGTCGATTAAAGCCTAAAACTAATTGTTATTAGAATAGTTTATCACTAAACATCGTAAATCAGTTTCTTGTATTATAAAAATATGTTTATAATCATCTTTCTCTTATGCCTGGAACTAATGCTACTGTACTGTCGTAAGAGTATATAATAATGCAAAATTATTATTTGTTTAATAATAATAATACTTGTATGTTACTGTAGAACAATGCATATGATAAGTTATGAAACATTTTATTCCTTGACAAATTGATAGCCAATCTAGTGGATATATAGCTATAGATGTAATAAATTCTAGAAGAATAAATGACTATGTCCTACCTCTCTTAAAGAAGAACAGGTTTGGGATAATTTTCGCTTGGCATTTTTGCCAATTCGGACAATTGTGCCCCTCAATTGGACAGCAACAAAGCTAGAGGTTGAGGGTAATTGAGTCTATTTGCTCTCTTCTATTTTGGTAATTAGGAGTTCAATGGGGGGCAATTGAGAATGTGGCTTGGCCTTACACGTAGTTCACATGCGTCCAATTCCCCTCCACTTTACTCCTCCTCCCCCACTGAAGTACACACCAGCGCCATTCTTCTTTTTCCTCCTCCTCCTCCTCTCTCTCTCTCTCTCTCTCTCTCTCAACACCATCAACTAGAAGACTAAGAATCTCATCCGCACATCTCGCCAAAACCCTTCATCTCCAAGCGCCACGGATGGCCTCCTAGCCGGAGCAGAAGACTAATCCACTGCCATGGCCGCTTTCAAGCCATGGAGTAAAGTGCAAATGCATGTGCAGGACCTCGATCATGACGCAAAACGATTGGAAATCCGAACGCAATTAGGTCTTCATCATCTGGGTTTTTTTTTCTATATTTTTCTATATCCGTTTTATAGATCTCATATCCCCCTTATTTTGCTTTACATTTGATAGATCTCCAATATACCCCTTGTTTGCCCGATTTGCATGTCTTTGTTAGTGTTAATTTTTCTGGGTTTGATGTATATGAAAAGCGCTCTTCTCTGGATATGTCATAATGTACTCTGTGAATCAGAAAATGAATTTACGAACTTACTCTGATCTTTCCATGGACCACTAAAAACAACATGCACGATGTAGACTCATTTTTTCCAACAAGTTGATTTGCGTTTTTTTTCTTTTCTAGGAGAGCATGGTCATAAGATTTTTTTTTCAATGTTGTGTAATTTGGTAGGTGGGGGAAGGGGAAGGGTTTCTCCGGAGTTGAAATCCTGACTTATTAATGCACTTTTTTGTGTAATTAAGTGTTCTTGTCTGGACCAACTGCTGACTATATAAGGGGAATTAGCATCATTAGTTAATTTGTTTTACTGGGAACCTCTTGATGCTATTTAGTTTTTTTACTTTTGCAGAAGAAAAGCTGGATGAACTTGTTTGCATACATGGGTCCTGGTTTTCTTGTTTCTGTTGCATATATAGATCCTGGAAATTGTAAGATTACTTTCTTAGTTTTCTTTTTGCTAAAATTTTTCCGGCTGCTACTCGTCATATACTCACTAACATAATGTGGCGAACTTACAGTTGCAACGGACTTGCAGGCAGGAGCTCAATACAAATATGGGGTATGTGAAAATTATCCTGTTGACAACTTTATATACTGATATCGGAAAGTACTCTAATGTTCTAAGAGAGTGTATTCTCATTAACTTCTCTGTTTTTCAGCTACTTTGGATTATATTAGTGGCTTCATGTGCTGCGCTCATTATTCAATCACTTGCAGCAAACCTGGGGGTGGTTACTGGTATGTCAACTGATTTCTCTCAAATCTCAACCGGCACTGCACCCAGTTGTTCCTCAATTTCTGTTACTTATCCTCAAGTTTTCTTACTTTGTAGGAAAGCATTTAGCAGAACATTGTAGGGCTGAGTATTCAAAGGTGCCAAACCTCATCTTATGGATTCTTGCTGAAAGTGCCATAGTTGCATGCGACATACCTGAAGGTATGAGTGCTGTTTATGGTATTTGAATCTAAGAACGTGAAATCATTAATATCTGCTTCATTATTGGATGGACTGCATGTGGTACAAAATAGTTTCACGCGCAAACACTATAATGTCTCCTGATATGTATGAAGATGTGCAAACTCATTAGAATCATTAGATCATCAGAATATCTCATGTGCTATTTCCTTCATCTTCTATATCTTTCTAAATGAGTATGCCATGGTTGCATGGTGATCTGGTCAGGTGGATGTTTGATCTGTATTGATTCTTAACTAATAAATATATGTGCTCTCATTACGAAACAGTGTTGCCACCCATGAGGAACCAATATAACATGCAAGGCTTTGTGATATGGTTGGTCTAAAAATGAGAAACCTATGCACTGTGGAGATTTGAGTGTATTTCCAACATCAAAAGTAGCCATTCCTGTTAAGGAGTTATAATGTCAGCCACATGGAATTGAAGTAATTATGTTCTCCTACTTTCTGTAAACAGGGTACCATTGGGCTTATTGATTTTATTCTCCTTGTTCAGTACTCAAAGGGATTTGTTATACAGCCTTTCCACTTGAGCTGGGTGGACCTTCGTAACTCCGTCGCGTATAATCTGTTATCTGGAACTATCGATCATTATGATAGACTTCAAGTTCACTCTCGAGGTTATAATGTCTTTTCTACAGGGTCAGAAATTTGAGTTGCTTGAATTCATGCTTATCTCTGAAGATTTTTGTTGTAAAGTGATCAGAATCATAAATCATGAAGGCAGTGTTTATGGATACACAAAAAGCCTACAGTTCAGATTCCTTGTAGTACTGCAAAAAGTTAATGAACGCAAGAAAGATGATAATCTACGAGAAATGAAGAATGGAAAAAATGGACAGTAGGAATGTTAAGTTCCAGTAGTGAAGCAACAGTCAAATAATACACTCATAACACTGGAATGTTTTGACCTGGTGTAGGTAATGTAAACCAGTTTTAACTACAAATATGCCTTGGAAATTAATTTCACATAAGGATAGTTCTAACCACCCTTTGCATGTGCCAATCAAATCATTTTCTCCCGTGTTTTTCGTTACTGATGCTTATAGCTTTTATTCTTTTACTTGCTCTTAATTTTGTATCAAGCCGCATACAGTTGGTGCTATATTTGTAGGAGCAGGTGTCTCATGGTTGTAGTTGTGAACTGTAGAGCTACTTGTCATAATTTTTTAAAGCATTCTTATTTGTTGTTATGAACGAAATCAGAAGGCTCGGTCTCAAAGTTGTGGTTGTTGGAATCCGGAGTCGCCCTTTTATCTCAAAGGACCGGGCGAACTTTTTGACTACATAGAGAAAAGACTTAAGGAAAACGGACACATGGTTATTGTCATAGCCGAAGGTGCAGGACAACAAATTAAGGGAGTTGGAGGCGTAGAGTATGCATAATTTCTAACTAATTGGTAGTCTTACATTTTGCTGAAACATCAACTTAAGTGTATCAATTTGAGGTATCATTCCCTTCTGTCCCCAATCTTTGCAAGTTTATCAATTTTTGTTTACAATGTTCCTTGCATTATTTATATACATATGTTCTTTATGGTAACTTGGCTGCTATAATTATGAACAGTTAGCTTCTTCAAGGTTCTTATGGTTTTTATTAAGTGCCGACAGTCACTAAAGACAATAATACCGCCCCAAAAATGCATGCGAAGGCCTAAAACGTCTATGATGGTTTTGGCAATATCTTATTATTTGGTACTTCAGGGCTTGAAGAGTTGAAGTACCTTTAAATTAGAGATCCAAATCTTAAAGAGGTCAAGTTACGACTCCCAAAAAGGGTGCTTTTTGCACTACAATTATTATTTTAGTGCACACTCAGTTTGTTTCAAATGGGATAGTTCATTATCCATGTGTTTGTTCAACAGGAGGTTGGTTTTATGAGCATTTGCTGTATGCAAGATTCCTATGTTTAAGCCTTCAAAAAGAAGACAACTAGAGAGTCAAGTGTAGCTGTATGAAAATTTCATATTGGAACTTAGAAACGTTTATGGTGAAAATTTCATTTGGTGTATGCAAGATTCCTCGCTATATTACATGCTTCTATTCGCACATTTACTAAGTGATAAAATCCTACATCAAACTTATGCAGCCTATATTTGCAAAAAAAATCAACACCGTTCAATTCAACGGGATTCAACGGGCATGACAGACGTGCTTTGCACGTCGCGATGTACCTAATTACCTTTACATTTGAGTATAGACTAAACCAACCTTCTAGTTTTTAAGAAAATTTATTGATTGATAAACAAATTTAAGGACATCGGTCCGCTCATAAAACACTACGTGCTTTACTTTCTTGCACCATATAAATTGTTATATTGTTGTATCACTGATATGTATCGTATTTGAGCTGTTGTTAATTGTATCACGTTGTACGTGCTAGAATGGACTTAGGTTCATTGGGTGGTTACGAGTAGTGACTCACGTAGACGTGGTTAAGTAAAGGATAAAATGGTATTTGAGCTGTTGTTAATTGTATCACGTTGTACGTGCTAGAATGGACTTAGGTTCATTGGGTGGTTACGAGTAGTGACTCACGTAGACGTGGTTAAGTAAAGGATAAAATGGTAAAGTTGATTGAGGATGTTGGGTACCGGTAAAGGACCCTGGTACGGTAAAGTACCTTTAGTTGAGTTGGGGAACGGTAAAGGACCCCGAGTATGGTAAAGTACTCAGAGTGTGTGGAGGACGGCAAAGGACTCCGGGTACAGGATTTGGGATACGGTAAAGGATCCTAAATGCGGTACAATACCCAGTGTGTGTAAGGACGGTAAAGGACTTCGGGTACATGATTTGGGATACGGTAAAGGATCCTAAATGCGGTACAGTGCCCAGTGTGTGTGTGAAGTACGGTAAAGGACTTCGGGTACAGTATTTTGGGAAACGGTAAAGGATCCCTGAATATGGTATAGTATCAGTGTATAGATTAGGGGTACGGTAAAGTACCCAGTGTGTAGAGTTGGGAGACGGTAAAGGATTCTGACAATAAGATTGTGCGACCCCTAATGCTGAGTTGTCATGGTGAGCTGTTCCTTTATTATGGTTGTAAGCGAATCCAAACTGAGTACATAATTTAGTAGTATTCGCTTAGAACCCTGGTGCATGACAAATAAAGGGAGAGTTATTCCATGGGACGGTCAAAATTGGTGGGTGTGGGAGGAAAGGATCTCGTGGAGAGAATCCTTAGATTTCATGTAAGTTGATGGATAGTAAAGAAAAAGATGATGTGCTATTATTCTGTACTTTCTGTGTATTGTAAATTATTATATTGTTGAACTGCTAACTGTAGAGTAAGGGGTTAGTAGGGTTGAGATTATCTACTGAGTTTCAAAACTCATCATAGTGCCGTTGGGCTGGCGTTTCATGCCAGGTAATCCAAAGACCGAAGAACAAAATTCTCTTCAAGACGATGCGTACCAGAGTGAGGACCTCCCAGCTGAGGAAGGGGAGTTTGTTGAGCCTTGGAGGCCATACCTTTAGAAGCTCTGTTAATTTAAAGTATTATTATTTGAATTTCCAAAAGTGTTATTACATTTGTCAAACTCTATTTTATTTTGTTGAGTTGTAAGACAAATTGGTAGTTTTGAATTTTAGTATTTGAGATTTCCGCTGCTAAACTCTGTTTAATAAAATTTTATTTCTTAAATCAGTTATATGAATTCTTAAATCAATTCAAAATGATTTAATTAACGTGTCCGAAAATCGGGGCGTTACAGGATTACCACCATCAATACTTTCAAGCTCTTTCCCCTCTTTCTCCCTTGTTTTCTTTGCTTCTTTCATCCATTGAAAGAGCAAGCAAGGAATACATTCTCTCATACATATCACTACCCTCAATACTCATCATCCATCTCTCAAAGTTCAAACTCAAGCTCAAAACACTCCATCAACCTCATTCTAAAAGGTATACCACCTTTTTCATAGCTTTCTGTTCTGACCCCTGAGGGGGGCTGGTAGGGTCAAGGCTGGTAATCAATACCAGTCCTAGCCCTAATGCTGGCAAAGTTTCAATGATCGTACATAGTGAAAAGTGGCGCGCGCCAGTACATATGAGCTGTACGCCAGTCATGGCTACATGGCAATACTGGCGTGGGGATCACCGATCATGCTTTTCTTATATCTTCATTCCTATTTGACCACCTTGCAGCATGTTAAAATCAATCTACAGCTTTCTGTATTTAGAATTGTTTAGTTATTTATCTGTTAATCTTACTTTAGAGGGTCTTTGGGATTCTTCTGGTCGTGTTCCAGAACCCAGATGATGCAAAGCCAAAGAATTGGACAAGAGTCATAGCTGGCGTACGATCAACATTTACTGGCGTACGACAGTTAGATAAGGTCCAGTGGCTTGGCCCTTGCATGGCTTCTCAGCCTTGGCCTATATTTGTTTCCCACACTGTTTATGGGGTATTCATTTCATTTATTTCATTAGATCTATCCCTGCTGTCTGTAACTATATATTTCCTGTGGTATAACTGTATGGTTTGTCCTAGGTGTGCACTGGTCCATTCCAGAGCCCAGAGGATTGAGATCAGAATCTGTGAGTTTTAGGTTTACCGGCGCGCGCCAATCTTAGAGTGTCGTACGCAGGTCGTGTTTGCATGCAGTGGCAAGGCCAGTGTATGACAGGCCCCTTTCTGCGTACGACATTCTGGACCAGTGCGATCCAGTCTGCTTAAAAGGCTCACAAGAGCTTGTTCTCAATCTATTATGCTCATTACCTATTTCCATCCATCTCCTTTCTGCGTACGACATTCTGGACCAGTGCGATCCTGTCTTGATGAGAGGAATCGAAAAAGTATAAAATTATGGACTGATGTTGAAAAAAAACAAATAAAATGGCATTTAAGCTCCAAAAGACAGTTGTTTTATCTTTGTTCGTCTTTAGTGAACTTTTTTTCATTTTTGGTCATAATTTTGTACTTTTTAGACTCATCTCGTCAAGACGGATGATTATTCCAAAAAAATCACGTGAATCTAACAAAAATTCAGAAAAGACGAACATAACACACAAAATGAAGAAAATAAGTTACGTTTAAAAGAACTCAACCTAATTTTAGGGGTTTACTCCCTCTTTGGTTTGGATCCGGTTTGGGGGGGGGGGGTTATTAACCAAGTGGACTAGGAACTCTACAAATTATTAAGGTGGACTAGAGACTTTACAAGTTCTGTATAGTGGATTTATCACTAAATCTTTCTTGTTTTTTATGAGGAATCATGACATAATTTTTTTCTGAAGGAAGGCCTCGTTCCCAAAAGGGAAATAAGTACTTATTTTTTAAAAAGGCAACTTTAAACTCAAAAATTATGTGTTTACGCAAATAATTTTTCTATCAATATGGATCTTATTTGATATATCTCATTGAGATCTTTTATACGGTGCAAAAAAAATTGAAAAATTATTTTTCATTTATATTATTTTTAATTTTAAAAATGTGAAATAAATATTTATTTTTTAAGAAGGTGATCAAGAACGGGGCCTTACTATCTATTTAACAAAATCCTAAAAAAGTGTGATTGTGACCTGACGCGACTATTTTTTTTGGTTTCTTTCTCTCTTTTTTTGTTGTAAAGGACAGATTCGAATCATTTAAAAAATATGGATCTTATTTGATAAATTTCATTGAGATCTTTTAAACGGTGTAAAAAATAAAAAAATAATTTTTCATTTACATTATTTTTATATTTAAAAATATAAAATAAACTGTTTATTTTTTAAAAAGGTTTCTGGAACGGAGTTTAAGTATCTATTTAACAAAATCCTAAAAAGCAAGTGTGACTTGTGACCTGACGCGACTATTTTTTGGTTTGTTTCTTTCTTTGTTTTGTAAAGTTGAGATTCGAATCATTTTAAATCACAAGGGCAATCTTAAAATATCATAAATTTTGTCATAGCAAATGATTATGTTTGGTCAGTACGATTAATAACGATTTTTGAATGTGGTTATAATCTTCTAGTATGTAGGATTGAGCTGTATTGTTCAATTTAATGTTCTCCGTAGAAGTGGGCCATTTGGCACTAGTTAGAGATAACAGTTATGCTACTACCACAAACACTTACGCACACAAGCTCACTTAGATCAAACATGGGACCCACACACATAGCGCACACACTTGTATGGGTCTCATGTTTGATATGAATGAGTCTGTGTGATTGTATATTAGTAATGGCTAGATATAATTCAATTTTTCTAGGGGCACTATTAGGTGTGCTTAAATCCCACTCCCACCTCGTATCATTATTATTTTGATAATTTGATGTCCGGTTCGGTTTGTACGCACCTCAATTGATCCAGAGTCCTTAGGGGGATGGTGCTGTGCACATACGCACCGTCCGTCTCGGCAATCAATAGTTCAGATAACTCGATATTGTGCGTAATCTCAATCATCCAACCAGGGGCGGACCCAGAAATTCATGGCACTGGGGTCAAATTTTACACTCCATCCGTCCCACTTTATTGTGCATGTTTCATTTTTGGCATCTCACAAAAAATTGTCTATATCTCACAATCTATATTAATATTTTTTTATGATTTAAAAATTTTTGTTTAAAAGAATTAATTGAGATTTATCAAATAAGATCCATATTGAATATATAAAATATTATACATTAAAAGATATAGACAATTTTTTAAGATGTCCAAAAAAGGGAATCGGCACAACAAAGTGAGACGGAGGGAGTAGTAATTTGTTGCCGTTTCTTCTTCCTTTTATTTTTGTTTTGTTGAAGTTATGGGGTGTTGTTTTGCGTTCATAAAAAAATCAAAGATACAGAGAGGGAACAGGGTGTGGGTGGGGTAGGTTTGTACTTGAAAGTGGACAAGAGACTCAAAAGTCCAATTATTCACAAGCTTTTTCAGAGAGAGAGAGAGAGAGAGAGAGAGAGAGAGAGAGAGAGAGAGAGAGAGAGAGAGAGAGAGAGAGATGTGAGGATTTGGTGAGGGCAAGGATTGAATTATTGTTGTAGTACTTGGGGCAAATTTACTAAAATGTCCCAAATATGTATAGCTATCGTGGGGTAGTTTGGAAGGCAGTGGAGTCACATGACCCCCCTTGCCATCACATGGTTCCGCCCCTGCATCCAACCATCTTGACCATTAATTGTCGAAACGGAAGGGACAGTTCGGATGTGCACACAACACCATCCCTCAGTCCCCTCATCCACCCCGTACTTAATTTTGAACCTTATCATGCATGTTAGAACCATAGGTGTTCAAGGAAGACAATCATTTTGCTGTAAATTATTCAATAATTCCGAAGTATATGAACAGTATATTCCCTCTTCTCATATAACATGTGGGGCCCACATTGAAGACACGTGTAAGACCCATCTATCTAATAAAACACAATGGTGTTCAGGAATATTCCATCTCAACGGTTCAATTTTATTCCTAATACAAATTTTATCTACCCATATAAACAAATTCAACGGTCCAAATTTCTTCACCTTTCACATACAAACCAATGGCAGTTTAGTAATTAAATGGGACTTGAGGGTTGAGATTGAAACAAATCCAAGGTCAGCATTGATTTGGGTTCAAAATTTGAAATAGAGAATTAATTTTGAGCTCCCATCCCCACGTGCACGATAATTAAAATTCATATTGTAAAAAAAACTATCACATTAATAAATTAGATGGGTTTGAAATGAAGGGGTTGGATTAGGAGGATTTTAATTTAATTAAATTATTTTGGGTGGCAAGGGGAGGGATCATTACACCACCGCTTTTCTTTGATGTTTTACACCAAAGAATGCATTGAAGAGCCAGTTTTCCTCTGTGGATTAATCCCACCCTCTTTAATTTGGTAGTATATTCTCTCTCTTTTCTTTCTTTTTTCTTTTCTATTTTTACTGTCTTCGGAATTTTATAGCAATACAGATAAATTAAAAAAATATGAGAACTGGCCGGTGACTGGTGTGCTTATATCTGCTCTTATATTGTTAAATTTAAAGCATTGGCTGGTGTGCTTATATATGCTCTTAGGCCATCCACAGTGGTATAATCAAAAAAGGATAACCAAAGTTGACACATCAGCTTTTGATTATTCACTTAAGAGGTTGTTAAGCTTAACAATGTTAAGCTTCATAATGGTCACTTCAAGTCCTAACCAGAATAAGGGGTCCACTACAATCTCTCTCTCTCCCTTTGTTTCTTGCGCATTCACTTCTCTCCATTTATGTTTTTTTTGGCAAAAATATATCGATTTCCTCTTTTAATTTTGGAAAAAAATCGGTGACTTTCTTCCCTCCTATTATGATTTTTTTTTTGTTTTTGTTGGGAGGAAACAAAAACGGGAAAGAATAGTGAAATATCTTAATCTGGGAACGATGGGTTGGATTGTAGATGATCGAGAGATATGAGTTTCACTTTTGGAGGGAAAGAAAGAGAAATAATTTGTCGATGAAGTGAAGAAGATATAGAGTAGGCGAAGAAGAGAATAAAAAAAATACCAGTTGAAACACGCGTGTATACAAATTTTGGAACTAGTTAACTTATGTGGTGTGAAGTCCACAAATTTTGATTATTATAAAAGGTTGCTAGTTTTGGTTATCCAAAGTCTAAAATTTGATTATTTCTAAGGATGTTGCTAAGTTTGATTATACCATTGTGAGTCATTTTTTGCACCAACATTGTTAACTTTAAAAACAATTGGCTTTTGATTATACCACTGTGGATGGCCTTATGTTGTTAAATGCAGAGCACTGGTTAGTGTGCTTAGATTTTTTCTAATTTCTTTGATGCATAGCACTAACTGATGTGCTGCTTGATTTTAACTTTTTACCTGGTATCCATAAACAAATTGATAGTTCTTTGTAGCTAGCTTAAATGTATAGTTGGGGGAGTGTCGTAAGCACGGGTAATTCTCTTTCGTGTCACTAAGAAGAGGATCACATACTACACACTAATGAATCGATTTAGTATTTGAGCCACTAGCTAGCAAGTGCCGTAGGCCAATTCCAACCGGGATACGTAGTGCCGTAGGCACAGACAAGTATTAGTATGTTATATGAGAGGAGGAAGTAGGCCTGTCAATGGACGGGATCCGATCCGAAAAATTCGATCCGAATCCGATAACGTCGATCCGATAATCCGAATCCGATAACGTCGATCCGATAATCCGAATCCGGTAATCTCCAAATAAGGATCGAATTAAATCCGTTATCAATCCGAATTCGAACTTTATTTTTTTTAATTTTTTATTTTGAAAAAAAAATGTTGAAGAAGTTGTATTTTTATTTTAAATTTTTTTGGGAAAATATATATTTTTTGAAAAAAAAATTATATTTTTACTAAAATTTTTGAAGTACAAAAGTTTTCAGATCGAATTCAGATTTTCGGATCGGATTCGGATTACCACTATCGAATTTGAGTTTTATTGGATTCGGATCGGATCCAGACCTTATCGGATTCGGATCTGTCGAATTCAGATCGGATCCGACCCATTAACAGGCGCAAGAGGAAGTATACTGTTCGAGTATTGAATAATTACTCTCATTTTGCCAGAATTAATCAGTACGATGTATGTAAGAAAAATACTCTCTTCCTCTCCTTCACTCATCTTTTCTCCGTAGCGCCAATTCTACTACTCCTATATCATATGGGTTTGACACCAAAGCCGACGACTCCGGCCGGAAAATGGCTGGGATTCGTCACGGCCGTATGGATGCAATCCATCAGCGGCTTCATCTACGGCTTCTCCACCTACTCCGACGCCCTCAAGGCCCTCATGAACCTAACCCAACTCCAACTCAACAACCTCTCCGTCGCCAAAGATGTCGGCGTCGCCTTCGGCCTCCTCCCCGGCCTCGCCTCCGACCGCATCCCCTCCCCTCTCCTCCTCCTCATCGGCGCCTTGGAAGCTCTCATCGGTTACGGCGTCCTGTGGCTCGTTACTGCCAAAATCATCAATCCTCTTCCCTATTGGCTGGTAAGACACTCATTCACCAAAAAAGATTCATACTTCGCGAAAAGAGCACCACCTAATAACCTCACTCCAGAGTGCAGATATTAATTCTGTTGCCGTTGGAATATCTCTCTCTCTCTCTCTCTCTCTCTAAACAATTGAAGTATGTCCTCCCATCCTTCTAATTTCTAAATCCTCATCATCAAATTCCGAGATTTTTGAATCTTGTTTTCAAGAATGAAAAATCTCTCAAACCCAATTCTTAACTTCCCTATTTGTTTCTAATTTTAAAAAATTCATGCTTTATTTCTCCTTCACTCTGCAGCACTTCCATTTCTCCTCTATCTTGTTTGTACGGAGTACTGTCTTATTGTCATCAATGAACATGGGCGGCTGCACTAGGCTTTGAGGGTGTCAAAAAATATACTAAAATTTCATTTATTTTTTTCCGTATAATTTGATATTTTGTTCGTTTTGTCTCCACTGAATCATTTGAAACAACCAGACTAAATGAAAATTTACAAAAAAAATTATGAATAAGTAGATCATATAGCTCAATAAAACATAAACTATGCCCGATAAATTTCAACCAAAATAAATAAATTTATATTTTATATGGTGTTTTGTATTTAGATTTTTTTGATTTTTGTCACGGTTGATCTAAAATTCTGCAGCCGCCCCTATCAATGAAATGTTACTTTGTTTGACAATAAAAGAAAAAAAATTGTTGTTGACCTTGGACATTATACAGATGTGTGTAATTCTAGGCATAGCAGGGAATAGTGGAACATGGATGAACACGGCCGTGCTCGTGCCTTGCATGCGGAATTTCAGAAGAAACAGGGGACCCGTATCGGGTATTCTCAAGGGGTACTTAGCTTTAAGCACGGCAATTCTCACGGATTTATGCGCGGCTCTGTCTTCCGACGACCCGTCGACGTTTCTCCTCATGTCCGCCGTCGTCCCCTTGCCGGTGTGCCTCGCCGCCGCCCTCTTCCTCCGCGAGATCCCGCCTTCCTCCACCCCCGCCGAGGAGAGCGAAGAATCCCGTTACTTCGGAATCACCAACGCCCTCGCCGTTATCCTCGCGGTTTACCTCTTGGTGTATGACGTCACCGGGACCCACAGCAGCACTGTGTCGTTTCTATTCGCTGTTGTTCTTCTCATCCTCTTGGCCTCCCCTTTGTGGATACCACTTTATCTTGTAATCAAGAGTTTGGTTCCATCTCGGTCCGAATCGGATTCGGACAACGTGGAGGGTTATAACCTCGTGAATGAACCGTTGTTGTCGGGTGAAGAGAGTGTTGAACAAGCTGAGAAGAAGTGGGATACGGTGGCGGTTGAGCGGAGACGGCCGCCTGTGATCGGAGAGGACCACACGATTTTCGAGGCGTTTCGGACGGTTGAGTTCTGGATCCTGTTCGGGTCGTTTTTGTGCGGAGTGGGGACGGGTTTGACGGTCATGAATAATATGGGGCAAATCGGGCAGGCACTCGGGTACGGTGATGTGTCCATATTCGTATCGCTCATCAGTATATTCGGGTTCTTCGGGCGGATCATTTCGGGTACTGTTTCGGAGTACTTCATCAAGTAAGTTCAAAGAATTTCCCCCCTAATGAATACTCCCTCCGTTCCAAATTAATAGTCCGGTTCGGTCTCCAATGCATTTTTTAAATTGTTAATATCTTTCAATCTATAATGAATTTTATGTACAATATGGATCTCATATGATAGATCTCAATTAGTTCTATTATACAAAATTTTTAAAATCTTTAAAGACATTATAGATTGAAAGATATTAACAATTTAAAAGTTGCATTGGAGACCGAACCGGACTATTAATTTGGAACGGAGGGAGTATCTTCCTGTCATTTTTGTTGTTTTGACGTTTGCAGGTTAGATGCTCTTTGGCACCATTATTGTAACTGTCACTGTCACTGTCACTATCACTTTTTCATAATAATAGAATATGGACCGCAAACCACTATTTGTCTGGTTTAATCTTGTGTATCAAGGTTAGAGCATTCGTAATGTAATAATTAAAAGTGAATAATTAAAATTTGTTACGTCAGCTTTTGATTATTTATTTAGAGGGTTGTTAAAATTAGTAATGTGAAGTCGCACATTGTTACTTTTGATTATTCAAATGCCCAATTGATTATTGATTAGGAAGTTGCTAACATTGATTATTACAATGTAAGTACTTTTTTAAACACGCATTGCTAACTTTAGTAATCTTTTGATTTTGATTATTACATTGTGGATACTCTTAGTTTCGTCCTTAACTCATCGTGGTCTTCTAAATTATGATAGGCGGTCCGGTGGTGTTGGCGGTATGGCTGTCTGATGTTAGGTGGCTGGTGATGGTTGGGTGGCTGTTTGGAGGTTTTATTGGAATGTAGGGTTAGGTTTTGGGTTTCTAGGGCTGTGTTATTATTTGCAGATCTGGGCAGCTAGACTCTTTTATTGTTTGTGTTGTATTTGTTTTTATTTGGACACTTCTGAGGCCCTTAGGTGTTCGGGCTTGGCCCCGTTAGGTGTTTAAGGCGTTTGCCTTCAAGTATTTTATCTAACCTAGGTTGGATTCCCCTCCCCTTTCTCCTAAGCTTTTTAAAAGATCCCTTAATAAAATGTTATTTTGTCGATAAAAAAAATTATGACTCCCTCCGTCCCTATTTAATTGTCCACTACGATTTTGCGTATATTTTCAACTGCTTATATCTCCGACGTTTATTATGTTTTATATTTTTGAAATCATTGTCTTATAGAAAAAATTGAGATTTATCAAACAAAATCTATATTGCATATTTTAAATAATATACGTCGAGAGATATAAGCCGTTGAAAATTCACGCAAAATCGTAGTGGATAATTAAATAGGGACCGAGAGAGTACTTTTTTCAAGTTATTCTTAACCATAAAATCCTACGCTCAACCTCCAAAAACTGTAGAACCTTCAACTTTGAACCCCGATCAGTCTTTCACCACATAATGGCTAGTAAAGAGCCTAGGATGATACCCAAATGTCGTTTTTCTTGAAATATGACAAGAATGCCCCTTTTTGATAAACTTGTAAACCAACGTATCTAATTAACTCCAGAGTCCAGAAGTCATATTATTGTTGAACGAGTACTTCACATGAATAGCTATTTGGGATCTAAACGGTTTTGATGACATAGGGGGTATAGAAAGAAGGTTTATTGGGAGAAACAGGGGGTGGTCGATTGAGGGGGTGAATTGAAAAAGGCGGTCCCAACAAAAATCTGGTCTATGGTTTTGTTATACATGCAAGTGTGTATGTATGTGATAGTGTGGGCATTCTCGTCATATTTTTAGAAAAACAACATTTGGGCTCTTCAGGCCATTACACGCCTGAAGACTAATGAGGACCAAATTGAAGGATTTTTGATAGTTCAAGATGGTTGATTAATTGTAGATTTTTATTGTAAAGGGGTTATTTGAAAACGTTCCATAGTTGAGGGGGTCAATATTAAAACTTTCTACACAGTTAATGTAATCTAGTTCTCATTTTCTATGTATAGGATAGCAGGAACACCAAGGCCTCTTTGGACTGCAGCTTCTCAAATTGTCATGGCCGTTGGTTACGTTATCATGGCCATGGCTTTGCCGGGTTCTCTGTACGTCGGCTCAATACTTGTCGGAGTATGCTATGGGGTCCGATATGCTATCATGATTCCCACAGCCTCTGAATTATTCGGCCTCAAATACTTCGGTCTCATCTACAATATTCTAATCCTCAACCTTCCGCTCGGCTCCTTCCTCTTTTCTGGCCTTCTTGCTGGATACCTTTACGATGCGCAGGCTACAAGCACCGCTGGAGGCGGCAACAGTTGCACTGGGGCACATTGTTATAGGCTGGTGTTTGTGATCATGTCTATTGCCTCCATAATTGGGTTCAGTTTGGATGTTCTATTGGTGATTAGGACGAAGAACGTCTATGCTAAGATTTATGCTAGTATGGCATAGACTTGACTAACGGTAACGACCATTATATTGAAGTAGAAATTTGGAAGAAAGACGGAAATGCATGTCCACGACAATCCAAAATGTCCGGCCATCTCATAAAACACCGGAGCCTGTCATCCGTATGAATATGTTTGAGGTCATGCATTTTGTGAACGTCGACCATTATATGTTTGGCGGGGTTTTACAAGACGGTAGGACTAAAACCACAAAGTCAGGCCTCATCATGGAGCGGAGGCCGACAAAACACGTACGTATTTCACATATATTGTTTAGGCCTAAATTCAATTCCCTGGATAATGAGGCCTTTCTTTTCAATATCTTTGTCCTCAACCAACTTGAATTTCAGAAGCAAGAGTCGATAATCTTCGCGATTGACGAAAAATTCCCCCAGATGAATCTCCATCCACCCATCACTTCTTTCCTGCGGCGAATAGTACTCTTCGGTCACGTGTTCGCCATTCATCAAAAATACAGTGCATCTTGGTCCTTTAGTTTTGACTGTAAGTCGAATATTTAGGCAAAATTCATTAGTAAACTCAATATCAGAAAAATCGATAAATATATGCACTCAACTGCAGTGAGTAGATTTAGAAAAGACCAACCATGAATATAGCCTGTGAGATTGATTCACAAACATAACATGTTACTGTACTGATTATCACGTATGGCTAATATCTCCCTGATGATGACAGTAAGGTTCCTCTTACTGACCTCCCTAGCTAATTTCCTAAATTCCTACAATGCTTCGTGACGGCGTGCTCCTGGGCCCACGGATCGGCGCACCTCATTAGAGGGATTAGGGTCGGTACAGTGCCCGACTCGTCTATTTTTGTCTTTATTTAAAAAAATTAGATTTCAATCGTAATTTTTTACTTTTTAGATTCTTCTTGTCATGAAGAAGCAATAATTTTCCAAAAAATTGACAAAAAACTAATAAATGTGAAAAAAAATTGAATAAGGACAAAAAAATAAGCCACTTGGCTTATTTAGCCGAACAACCCTTGAATCTCTCTCTCCACGAGGAGCAAGTGATTTTCCCAACCCTAATTGGTGCTGTGAAGAATAAAGAGGTTGGGGGAGGGGAAATGACAAACATGCCCCTGGTTTTGACGTTTGGGGTAATGGCGTGAGGGGTGGGGGACTACATTGGTACACATTTAATAACGTTGGGGACTCAATTTCTCCAATGTGTTTATTGGGGACCAAAATGAGATTTTTGTGATACTTTGGGGACCAAAAAAATTAATAAGCCGGATAAACTGGGTGAAAAGGCAGGCTAGTTCTGTATGCAGAAACCGGTTTTTGGATGGTCGTGCAATCATCAGAAATTCCTTCGAGCCCTGGAAGAGCAAGGAAAACTTTGGACACAACTTCCCTTGGCAATATATCTTACACAACCCGGTCGGTTTCATATGGTTTGAACTCGATCAGTGAAGATGGGAATGCCAAGTAGGGGTGCTAATCGAGCCAAACAAGACAAGCATAGTATTGCTCAAGCTTGGCTTGACTCCTTATTACATGTGTGCAAGCTTGGCTTCAGCTTGAAATTTTTTGAGATTAATTGTTCAAAGTATGGCTCGAGCTTGAAATTTTGTGTTCGTAATAAGCTTGGCTTGGCTTGGCTTGGCTTGTTGAATATGCAAGCCAATCTCGAGCTTTCAAGCATGAGCTGTAAAGTTTTGAGCTTTTAAGCTGGACTCGTTAAGTTCCAAAATGAAAGGGACTAATTTAAAGCTATAAAAAAGAACTAACATCATTAATCTAGGCCAAAAGAACTCATAAACATAAAATTTAGTTACTAGCTACATTCATTAAATTAAAAACCCTCAAACCCTTAAATTTCTATATCTCACATAGAATATTTCTTATTTGGATGCAATGATACTGTAAAGCTGGAGAAAATATATATATGAAAAGCTAACGCAGATCTCATATTTTGGAACATTTATTAAATCTACCCCTATATTTGTAAGGAATGACCTTTTTATTCACGAGCCTATCGAGCCAAACACTCATATGCTCAAGCTTGACTTGAATTCATAAACAAACGAAAAAACGTGATTGAGCTTGGCTTATGTTTGTTTTAAACGAGTTTGAACAAGCCAAAAGCTAGCCGAGCCAAGCTCAAGCTGTTAGGTTCATTTAGCAGCCCTAATGCCAAGTCTTTTTCAACTTGTTCAAAAGAAATTCACTTACAAGAGAATAATACAACTCCTTCCCTCCCAAAAAGGATGTCCAAAATCACTTCACACCTCTCAAAAAATTGTCTATATTCTTAATTTATTAATTTTTCCTACATGCCATATAGGTCTCGTTTGATAGATCAAAATTTTACCAAACAAAGTTTTTAAAAACGTAAAAAAACATTAAGAACAACAAGATATAAATAATTTTGGGCAAAGTCCACTTTGATCCCCTATGATTTGAGCCATGTGCGGATACACCCCTTATGGTTCAAAAATGTGCACATAACACCCTGTGATTTGTGAAATGTGCAACACACCCCCTGCCGTCATGTTTTTCATCCATATTTACAAAATTAAAAAAATATATATAAGAGAAAAATAGCCTTTTGCCCTTTTCTTTATCCCTTCCTTCAATCATTCAAATTTGCATTACCACCGTCGCCGCCTCCTCCTCCTCCTTTAATCTTTCTCCCTCCCATACCGCCACATCCTACATCAACCACAACAGCACCAAACTCCTTCATGTCTTCGATGCGCCGCCATTCATTAAATTGCCCAATATTTCAATTTTTTCAAAAAATGGGGTCTACTATATGGATGAAAACATGACAGCAGGGGGTGTGTCTGCACATTTTGCAAACCACAATGTGTTATGTCCACACTTTTGAACCATATGTAGAGCCGGCCTTGAGCTAAAGCAAGTGTTGAAACTGCTTTACGACTCCAAAAAATTTTGAATTGTAAGGGCCCCAGCCTCCTTTTTTTTTTTATCCCTTATTATAGTCCAACAAAAGAGGTCATATTTTTAATTTTCGCTTTAAGCCCCCAAAAAGTTAGAGCCGGCTCTGGCCATATGAAGTGTATCCCGCACACATGGCTCAAATTAAACCACAAAGGATCAAAATGGACTTTGCCCAATAATTTTTTGAAAGTGTGAATAATAATTAATTTTGGACATTTTTTTTTGGGATGGATGGATTACCATGCATTGTGGGATAGACTTGACAAAAGAATTCGTAGATACTGAATACTTATAGAATTGTCACGAGCTGATCGTTCCCTCCTATTATCCAATGTCACTCATCCCATACAAATGGAAAAGAATCACCTTCCGTCATTTACTACCTCTTTTGTTGGGACCCACTCCGAGTTCTATAAAAATATAAAAAAATATCCATAAAATTTAAAATAATATTTTATGGAACTCTGTAAAAAATCAGCTTCAATGGATATCGGTAAGTATTATTTTTGGATTTGAAAGATCAAAATTGCTTAACTACGCAGTTTCGCCCATACGAATCCATAAATAATACTTACCGATATCCGTTGGAGCTGATTTTTTACAGGATTCCATAAAATATTAATTTAAAATTTATGGGCATTTTTTATATTTCTGTGGGACTCGGAGTGGACCTTTCAAAAAATGTTGTGGATTGATGTAGTGTAACTAGGCTTTTCGATCCTTTCAAAAGTAGATAGACAATTCTATTCAATTCAAAAAGGGAATTAAAGCAAGATGGTCCACAATAAAAAAATTTGTATGGAATTTTGTAGCTACGAAAATTCGTGAACTACATTACCAAGCACAAATTAAAACCAGGTCAAAATTTTGAAATATCGCGAATTCGTTCCCGATAATAAAGACCTACATCCGTTCAGTCTAAAACCGCGGAAAAATTAAGCACAGAGAAATATCGAAATATCAGTTTCCAACATTACCTGCTGACTCCCATGTTCTAATTGCTGCTGTTGCCGGGCCAGATAACCCACGGGAATCCCTCGTAATTTTGAACACAAGGTAGACAACGTAGGTGGTACTTGGGGAAAGCAGCTCAAGATTCATCTTTGCTCGAAACCCCAGCCACCACACAGATACAAGTTCAGCAACCTCCAGAACTCTATAATATTTTTCCAAACAAAGTAAACAAGTTTTTATTTAAATGAACAAAAATTGCAACCATACAATTATGTATTTCGCGGAAAGGAATCCGGAAAATTAATCGATTTTGAAGACTTCAATGATCAAACATTCTTTGTAGCTTTAGGAAATAGAATGGGGGCAATAGTGAGACGATTTTATATACAGCATCTCTACCTGGTGTGTCAACCCTTTACATAAAATTGGATATTCGATTAGTGTCATCGGAATTCATCTGTATAAATTGCCTGCCATTCTCCATGCCAAATCATTTTTTTTTTTTGAAAGGCAAAAAAATTTCTTTAATCTCTGAAATTGTAACAAAGATATTAAGAACAAGGAATGATGGCATCAAATCCCTAGTTCAAGACCCAACGATCTACAACACTAAGAGTAATCCTAGGCCCATCCGAGATCAAATTCTCAAATTTGGCAAAAAACCAAACATGGGAAAACCTTTGGGATAAAGCCCACACCCGTTGGCCTAAAAGCCCAGAT
The DNA here is from genome assembly GCA_018127125.1 of Rhododendron griersonianum. Lineage (NCBI taxonomy): Eukaryota > Viridiplantae > Streptophyta > Magnoliopsida > Ericales > Ericaceae > Rhododendron > Rhododendron griersonianum. Next base: position 12,574,792 of record CM030796.1, read on the forward strand.
AAGGAAAATTAAAATCAAACGCCTAAGGAGCCTAAAAGCCCAAATAATGGGGCAAGTTCAATCCAATACAGCCCAAACAAAACCCTAGCTACTGACATCAACTTTCGCCGCCAACTCTTCTGCCAACGACCACGACAAAGGGGGATAGCTCCATCTCCAGCCACAACGCCAAGGAGACAGACACCCCAACGCCGCCGCCCCACAAGCCGTTAGGCCAATAATCGAATGATCTCAGGAGAAACACCAGCGGAGATGCATGAAACCTTACCACCACAACCAGCCGGACCGGCCGGCCTAGCCATTAGGCAAAATCGAAAAATCCCGACAAAAGACCAACAGCCGACCAATGGCAGGGAGGAGGGAAAGGAGAGGGGCCAAATGGCCGACCAGTGATAGGGAGGAGGGAAAGCAAAGCGTTGATCAAAAAATCAGATGTCCGAGTCTATGCCGCTGCGAAACACCCAGAGGACTGTCGTGAACCCGTCAAATTGCCAGTCCCAAAAACGATCGAAGAATCGCCAACAACAAAGAACAACTTCATCAAATCCGCCAAATCTGCGCTAACAACTGTAAAAAAGAAAAGAGAAACAAAAAAGACGGAGAAAAGAGAAGGGGAAGGGGAGAGGAGGAGAAGAGGGAGAAGAGGGGGAAGGGGAGGAGAGAGGGGAGAGGGTGGAGGAAAAGCCCAGGTGAAGGAGGGAGAAGGCCGCTGTAACGACCCGGATTTTCGACCCAAAATTTTTTTTATTAGAATTGCAAATTTTATTCCGGTAAGATTATTTTTAGTAAATTAGTTATAAAGATTTCTTTTTAGTATAGGTTCCATGTGTGCCACATACACCATAGAATTTTTCCAAACCAATTTTTTTTTTCCCAGCCGTGTATAGATCTTTCTCTCTCCCCACAACATTAATTCTCTTCCATCTCTCCTACTCCTACTCCGTCTCTACTTCCTCCCTATCGTATTTATGTCCTCATCTCGTCCATCTCAAAACCCAAGAGATAGAAACCTTTTTGAATACAATCTTATCACCCTCATCAAAATTCTCCTATAAATATCCCATTACTTCGACCCTAGGGCACACCACGCTACTCCACAAAAACCAAAAACCAACTCCATTCTCGTCCATATCACGTACCACTGTTCACGGCTTGTTTCTTCCTAGCTAATGTTGTTTTTAGGCCAGAGTTCCTTCACGAATGTTGTAGAGGGCGTCGAGGGCTTCGATTTCAACCCAAGAATCACCCAAAAAGATCAAGTATTGATAGAGTTATCGCCATCCAAAGTTCAGTAAAAATTTCGAATTTCTGTTCCCAGACAGCACACAGGACTTATGAAAATCCTCACTTTTCTCCTAGTTCGAATGGTTTTCGGGCTTAGACTTCTTCAAGAAAGTTGTAGAGCGTTTCAAGATCTTCGCGTTAGACACAAGAATCGTCCAAAACGGAAGAGATTTGATCAAGTTATTCCAGTCCAAAGTTACTGCTAGAATATCGATCTTTCGTCGCCAAACAAAAACCCACCGGACTCCACCGAATCGTTTTGTCCGGATTAAAGGTATTATAATCCTTTTCCCATCTCTCCCTAAGTATATTAATGTGCTAAGATGTTAGTAGTTTTTATGATTAAAATAAAAAAGAATCGAAATTAGAATCAAAGGAACGAAACCCAGTTTTTTCGAAAAAAATTTCGCTGTACAATGTTCACTGTTCATAAGCGCAAACACTATTCACGTTTTTTTACTGTTCATTGCCGCTGGAAGTCAAATAAATAGCATGGCAATTACACTTATCCCCTTGCTCCTTTTAAATGTAATGTTTCGGCCCAGACATAAATTATAAGTGGTCATCTTATTGCAGTTAAGTCCTAAAGACATTGAATGTTTATAGTAAGGCCCAATGAAATATTTTATATGATTATTGGACATGAGTTTTATATTAGTGATTATAAACGATAAACATGTTATGATAGTGTTAACCGTATTGAGTACAATAATTGTAGGTAAATAATAGTAGATCTATTTTTTTTTTTACAAAATTATTATTGCTATTTTTTTATAAAAGATTTCTGTTAATAAAAATTTACTTCTTGGACATACAAGATTAAGGGCAACGACCCATTCATAAAAGGTTACGTTATTCTTATGCTTATTGTTTATTTCATTTATTAATCTGATTGCTTATCTATTATTCTAACCTTTGATTGATCTGTTAGATTGGACCCTAGAGACATGGGGTGGTATGTGAATAGAATTCACCTAGGCGATGCTAAGTAATGGATAAATTGGAATGTTTTTGTTTTAGATTGCCTGCAGGCGTGAGTTTGAGATGTGATGATTTGAAACTGGCAGAGTAAGCCCAGTGTTGAGTGATGATTTTGAGATGTGATGAGTTGGAAGTGATGATTTGAAACTGGCAAAGTAAGCCCAGTGTTGAGTGATGACTTGAAACCGGCAAAGTAAGCCCAGTGATGATTGTGAAGTGGTACATAAGATAGGCGAACCCTAGTTATGATTCAGGCATGGTAAGCTTTCTTTTGTTGTAATGAGAGGGATACACGCTGGGTACATAACTTAGGTGCAATCCGCGACAGCAAAAGAAAGTGATCCCATGGGACCGAGCATGGCTAGCGGTTGGGGAGGAAAGATCTCGTGGATGAGATCTTAGATTTCATATTAGGTTAATGGATAGCAATAAACTGTTTATGTGAAATATCTCTGTTTACTTCTTCGTACCATTATTATCATGTTGCTTGCTAGCTGTAAAGTAAGAGGGGTGGTTGGGTTGGATTATTCTACTGGGTGATTTATCACTCACGGATACGTCTGTATCCTGGTAAATCGATTGCTTCGGCGATCAATTTGCCAGAGGCGCAGGATTCAATGGAGGGGATTCAACGATGGTGCAGTTCGACATGGAAAGAATATCAGGAATGAAGATGGAGTGTGCTTGGAATCTGTATCAAGCCTAGAGTCAGCTCTGAAGTTAATGTATTTTAAATCAGTAGATTTATCTTGAGATTGTAATAGTTAAACCTTTATTTTGGAAAATTATATTTATTTAGCAAATTTTCTTGAAGAATTATTTTATTTTGCTCCCGAAAAAGCGGGGCGTTACAGCCGCCTCCCTCCCAGGTGGCTGCACCCAAGAGAAGAAAAGATGAGATAGGGTTTAGAGAGAGAGGCTCTCGTCAAAGAGAGAGCGTCTCGTTCAGATTATCTCCATGCCAAATCATAGCAATGCCAAACATTGGTGAAAAACAGTGTTGGGTCCGGAGTGCCCCCCATGGATTTGGTTACACAATGTCACTCCCTGCGACCGCTCTAAAAACAGACTTACAGGTGCGATGTCGAATGCCATAAAAGACTTAATTGAAACCTTCGCTAATACCAATTGGTTTTAGGAGAGATGATGGAAAAGCGATCCGACAAGTGGTATCAAAGCCAAGAAGTCATGGGTTCAAGTCACGGAAGCGTCATCATGAGGGAGGGATTGTTGGGTTCGGAGTGCCCCCCATGGATTTGGTTACACAATGCCACTCCCTGCGACCGCTCTAAAAACAGACTTGCGGGTGCGATGTCGAATGCCATAAAAAACTTAATTGAAGCCTTCGCTAACACCAGTTAGTTTTAGGAGAGATGGTGGAAAAGCGGTCCGACATACAGAAATGTGATAAAAGTAAAAATTGGGCAAGTTTTTTTTTACACCCCTTGTACTTTAATCATTTTCAACTTTACATACCCCTTCTAAGAGCAAGTTTATCAGCTACTTCAAAGTAGCTTTATAGTCAATTTACCTCACAAAAAGAGGAAAGGTACCCGAACATCAGAGTAGCTAAAGGGGGAGGCATTTTGCCTCCATCCACAGTTGTGAGCTAAAAATAGCTCACAACTATTCATAAGCAATCTAGTTTTTTATTGTCTCTCTCTCTCTCTCTCTATTAATATTTTAATAAAGAATAGGTAAAATAGATTGTATTGGTGTAATGTTGAAAGAAATGTGAGTAGGTAAAATAAAAAATATGCACTATTCACAAGTTTTTTTACCTTTTTTTTACCTTTCTATTGATAAACTTGCTCTAATGATTTTTAGATACATGCAACCCCTGAACTTATTAGGTAGAGTGAGAATGTTAACATTGTTAACTCAAAGGGGAAAGAATACTTCCAAGAAGCCCATTAATTCTGTGTTAGTGAATCGCCTTGGGCGCCCTTGAGATTTCTCCTACGCCTGGTTCGTATGCACCTGTACGACCACCTTGCTCCACATTCACTCTATTCCACCCCTGTACTAATGGACTTGTGTTTGACAACAGCTCCTCTTGCCAAAACACCGCCCTCCAGTGTGACCAACTTGCCTCCCCTTGTCGAGAAATTCGAAACTAGCATTTTGTGAGAAATAACAGTTTTTTTTCACTCCTGGAACATGTCCGTGGACATCTGCTAGCCTCACACTTCTTCCATCTCTCAAACGAAATCGAACTGTACACGTTTAGCTCTTTTAAAGGAGCAATATGTCATTGCCAAGTTTTGAACCCCTAACCTCTTGGATACTCACCAAAAGCATTTAAACACTATGCTACCCATACTTGTGACATGTTGGGCAAATAAAATATTTATACTATGCTTCATTAAGCGAATGTTCGAAGATTTATATTTTATATGAATGGTTACATGGTGTTAAAAATTATTAAAACCGAATACATATATATGTATTAATTTTAAACGGGAAAACTACAATTACATACCTTTAGCCGACCAAATTTTAATGTAGTCGTCAATGTTATTCTCCGTGACCACAATGGCACAATTTAGTCGTGAAATGTTTATCTAGCCGTAGGGCTGTAAATGAACTGAGCTATTCGTGAACTATTCGAGGCTCGATTCGGTAAAAGCTCGTTCGAATTCGATTCGTCTACTTAACGAACCAAACTTGAACCTCAATTTTAGGCTCGTTTCATAAATGAACTGAACATGAACATAGTAGTATTCGGCTCGATTAGGCTCGCGAACCTGGACTATATGTATATCATGGGGATTTTATATAGTTATATAGTAAAAATTTTAAAATTTGTACAAGTCTAAACGTTTACAATTATTAAAAACTTACTTATGTATACGTTTTTATCAGTTTATATGTATATAAACATATTTATATATATACTAAAATTTTTACTTGCAGCTTTAGACTTGTATGAGAGTATAAATATATGATATTATTGGGTCGTTAAGGCTCGTGAACAAGCTCGAGTTCGACTCAAACCTAGACAAGCTCGGTTCGAGTTCGGCTCGTCGTAATTTTCATTGAGTTCGGCTCGAGCTCGAGTTCGTTAAAAAACTTAATGAACGAATCTGAACATTCTAATATTCGGCTCAATTCGGCTCGTTTACAGTTTAGTTTTCAAAACATCTACTTTCGGCGTCTAAAAATTACTTAGTCGCAAAATGCACCTGCTTTTTGGAGACAAAACTTAACAATTAGCGACTAGAGTTTTAGTGGTCGGCAGGGGCGGATCCAGGATTTAGTTACAGTGGGGTTAAATATCTACAACACATGTAATTTTGAGAGACCTTCTGGGCAAAAATATATCTTTTGGGACAAAATTACATATCTTTTGGGGCAAAATTATAAAATACTCCTCAAAACTATACCTGCTCTAAAGGTATTTTGGAACTCAGCGGGGTCAAGTGACCCCGCTTGCCCTATGCTGGTTCCGCCCATGGTGGTCGGGAAAGCAGCGTACATTCAGCGGTTTACTAGTTTTAGTCGCCACAGAGTATGCTTTTGGCGACTAAATCTTTTTGTTCAGTAATTTTAGTCGCCAATGGTGTTTTTTCTTGTAGTGTGATCCTCACACAAATGTGTGGTAGATAAAGCCCACCAAAAGCACTGAGAGAGAGAGAGAGAGAGAGAGAGAGAGAGAGAGAGAGAGAGAGAGAGAGAGAGAGAGAGAGAGAGAGAGAGAGAGAGAGAGAGAGAGAGAGAGAGAGAGAACCTGGTGCGAGGGTGAGATGTCCAGTTCCAATGTGCCTGAAATTTTCCATTCCCAATTTTGAGTCCCCTTGCTCCAATCATATAACATCTCTTCCCATCTTCGTCGATCGTTAGGCTCTGTACAGTGGTGCCAATATTAATCTCATCCTACTATATGGTTAAAAATATAATGAAATCAAATACTCTCTCGCTAGCTACTCTAATGACCATGTTATTACGGTGTGATATTGTAACAGAACTTCTAGTAAAAGGTGAACACACACACACACATATTAAAATGAGGTGGTTCTTACGGGAGACGGACTATATATATATATAGTTAAAGTCCAAAAATATGAAGATGATGTTTGTTTTCCATTTTTGTTTAGTTTTGTTAGTGGATGGAGAGAAAAATAGAGTAATGATTGGAGAGAGAGGTAATGAGTATAGAGAGATAGAGAGGGATGACAAAGTAATAATTGAAGAAATATGGATAATTGGAGAAAGAAATAAGGTAATGATCGAAAAACAAAACTAAAATAAAACTAAAATGGGAAACAAACACAGCCAGTCATCTTGTTTGAATTATTTTTGACATCATGTCTGACGCAGCATGACTATTAAGATATGACTTGTGGTGTTTTTGGTTAGCTTATTGCCTTCCTCTGGGTGTGGTTCTCGGGGGACTTTTGCCGGTGTACCCATAATCCTTTTAATCTTTGTATTCTGCTTCAAAGATTAATAAAAGTTATGACTGATGCGGATTAGAATTCGAAAAAAATATTAGTTTATCATTATTTTAGTTTACTATTTTAGATTTAGTATTTTGTTGGGAATCTGATAATTTGGAATTACTAACATAGAGGTATTTATAGTTTCGTAATTTAGGTTGAGTTAATTTCCTATTTTATGTTTTCTTGTTTTACAAGAATTAGAGTGGATTATTTTTTCCTAAACTCTCTCTCTAAAAACAAAAACAGAGCAGCGGCAGAAATTCTAGGGTTTTTGCCGGTGGGGGAGATGCTCTTACTCCTCCCCTAGGCATCCTCGGATCCTCCTCCTTCTCCTTTTCCTCCTCTCTCTCTCTCTCTTCCTTCTTTTCCCGTTCTTTTTTTTTTTTAATCCCCTATCCCTTGCCCCGATTTGTCTCTCTCTCCATTTGTTTTTGTTGCTGTTTAATTCTCTTCCCTGCTTCGTGTACCCTCACTGTCGTCCGAACCCGCCCAATGCAGTTATAATGTAATGAACCTTGCTACTGGCACAGCAAATCTGTGCACAGATTGTGCACTGATTGCGTTGTGGGGCCCACTAAGGGTCTCATACAAATAATCCGATCCGTTAATTATGTTTAAAACATTTTTTCAAGGGCCTCTGTGAAAAATTAGCTCAATCCGATACCTATAAGTGCTTGATTTAATCATCTAACTTTTCATCCGGGTTTTTAGAGAATGAAAAGTTGACGATTAAATCAAGTACTTATAGGTGTCGGATTGAGCTGAATTTTCGCGAGAGCCCTTGAAAAAATGTTTTAAACATAATGAACGGCTCGGATCACTTATGTGGGACCCGTAGTAGGCCCCACATAGAAATTTGTGCACGATCTGTGCACAGATTTGCTGTGTCCACAGACTTTCTGTAATGTAATTATGTAAATGTAAAAAAAATCGTGGCCGTGGGGCCCTCTCTCCCAATGCAATATTTTTTTACCAGAAATGTAAGAAGTCAAAAACTACCGTAGAGAGGCATATATTGTTAGAGCATTCACACTTGAATCTTGAAGATTTTGTGTGTAATATGACAAAAAGTGTTAAAAGTGAGGCACAAAATTTGTGTGTTAGAGAGTTGTTATATAGAGAGGGCAAAATTGACATTGACATTATTAAGGCAATTTTGTGTGTAATAGGGCCGCCCCGCCTAAGGTGGAGGCCCTAGACCATGGGCTTAATGGCCTAACGCATTCCTCGGATCCTCTGTCCCATACCTATCTATGTGCCACGTTACCCATGCTCCACTCGCTTAACTTTTCTTTTACTCAGCTGCTACGTATTTTTTGGTTGCCTTTAACATATCTGTTATTTACTATTTTTTATTTTTGTAGGGCCCATTATGGGTCTTACAAAATTGATTCAAATCGCAATTTATTCTTTTTTTTTTTATGAGTACCTCAAAAAAATTAGTTCAATCCGATATCGTTAAGGGTTGTTTCAGAATTTGAGAGCGCCCTACGAATTCTGAAATAACCCTTACCAATATCAGATTGTGCTAATTTTTTTAGGAATACATAAAAATAGTTTAAGAATAACTTGCGGTTCGAATCATCTTTAAAGGATACGTAATGGGCCCCACAAAAATAAAAAATATCATTAATTTCTTGCCCATTAAAACTTGTTTGGTTGGTACCCATGAAACAGGAAATAAATTAATGATGTTTTTATTTTTGTGGGGCCCATTACGGGTCCTACAAAGATGATTCAAATTACAAGTTATTAAAATTTTTTTTTTGCATTTCTGAAAAAATTAGCTAAATCCGATATCAATAAGGGCAGTTTCAAAATTCGTAAGGCGCTAATAAATTCTGAAACAGCTCTTACTGATATCGGATTGAGCTAATTTTTTCCAAAAACGCATAAAAAATATTATAAGAATAATTTACGATTTGAATCATTTTTGTAAGACTTGTAATGAACACTACAAAAATAAAAAATAAATATAAGATGTTAAGGCAACCAAACAAAACATAGCAGCCGAGTAAAACAAAGTCAAAGGGGTGAAGCATGGGTAACGTGGCACCTAGATAGGCGTGGGACAGAGGAGCCGAACAGGCTCTCTCGGACAGAGGATCCGGAGCCACCTCTAAGTGTATATATCTATCTCTACGATCAAATTCAACCAACTCAGAGTAGTAAAGTTCATATAATAGGATGGAGAAAGACTGTTCCGGAACTCAAAAACTAAAAACAAATACGTAGTCAAAGAAAGCAAGAAAGATAGTTTCATGTTTACCGCTCGCCCTTGATCCAAGAGAACAGGAGCTGCCTGTGGCTTCTTTCGACAGGCAAGTCGCCACAATCTCTCCAATTCCCGTGACACAAAACCATACAAAGCATCAACGCTGCGATGTACAACGTCCTCGACAATTGGTTGTCGAATGGCCCCAATCATACTCACCACCGCGAGGACGACGCGCAGCAGACCTTCCCAAATTCCCATCTCTCTCTCTCTCTCTCTCTCTCTCTCTCTCTCTCTCTCTCTCTCTCTCTCTCTCTGAGTTTCCCAAAGAAATGTTGGGGAAGAATATATATTGTTGTTTGTAACCGGAAGGCAACAGGATACTTGTGATGCCTAACCGCGTGGAGGTGATATTATCCGGGGCTTGATCAAGTCTAAATGATTAATGGTTTGAGTCTTGGTCAATGTAATTTTTAATCCTTTTACGTGTAGGTAATACTTTGCGATGCCTAACCGCGTAATATATACTAGTGTATGAGCAAGTCAGCGCTTCTACTCCAACTAGAAGTCATGCATGTACAGATTTATGAATTAAATCTTCACTATACAGATCGAGGAGAATAAATTCTTTACACCGTCGGTGTAAATATTTGTTTCCTCCAAATCAATTGCATTACAACACATGGCGACGTGTCGTAATGCAATTGATTTGGAGGAAACAAATGTTTATACCGACAGCGTAAAGAACTTATTCTCCTATGTAGAGTGATCAGAAGTACAAGAAGAGTATGTTATTCGATTGTACCATGTTCCCGTCCTTATTCTCCTCATGTGGGAGGCCAGGGTTCGAGCCACGTCGCGAGCGTTTGGAATTCAGGATTATGGATAGCCTTAACTTGAAACCCCTTATAGACTAACCTACTAATATCACTAACTCCGGCTGATGTATACAATATTGACACCCCAAAAAAAAAAAAAAACGTAGTACTTTAACTAAGTATAATATATGGGGAGGTCAATGGAATAGTGGTATACCCATGGTAGGGCTCAAATCTAGCTACAATTGGATAATGTTATTAATTTATAGATAACATAATCCCATTTTACCAAAGTAATTGCAGTGTCACTTTCGCTTGAACATCCCCCTCTTTTTGATGTTGTATCTGCTGCTTTGTTTTGGTTATATATATATAAATGCCTTTTTAAGGAGCAATTGTTGGGAAGAATTTTATTGACATCGTTATAAGAGTGGAATTGAACTAAGGGGAACTTCTTAGTACTCGCTGTTGCAATTGGAAGTAACAGTAATAGATTGCTTTATTTAAAGGCCCAATATGAAAATACATACGAAGATTCAATTTTGTAAGACATGCACAAACCTCCTACCCGTGTGGGTTCGTTTTTTCACATATCCAAGGCCAATATAATAAATTCATGTGGATAAAGACAGCAAATGGAGTATGTGTCGTAAAAAGGCTAGGGGAGTGTGAAAATAATTCCCTTTAGATTATTGGCTTTAAAAAAAAAACATTTTCAACTTAGGATTCTTTTGCCGATTCATGTTTTAACTTAAAATAAGCACACATACACACACAAAAATCAAATTCGAGTTTATAATGATCTAGTTTTTTTGGGTAAAAATAAGCTAGAAAAGTCAAACAAGCGTAACTCGTGATTGTTAGAGCTTTTTTAATCAAATAACCTAAATAAATTAGAGGACAAGTGCTAGCAAATGGGGCATATATCTAATCCACAGGGCAGAAATGCTCTAACTAGAAGAAAAAACAACAAATATGCCTACTCATTTCCATTCTTTTGGGAAAAAAAAAGATGAAAATATCAAGTTAAATTAACACTTGATACATTTAAATGCTTCATGAAAATTAACATCTCTGTTACAATATCACCACTGTTACTTGTTAGATAGCTTGATGCATATTGTTCGGCCCATTTGTAGAACAGTTTAAACTTTTGGGACAATTACTTATCACAACAAGCTCCAATACACAAAACTAACTTCAATACACAAAATTATCTTACATGTGTTACAACTTCAATAAGAAAGCTGGGTTGTAGCCGAGTCTGTGTCCCACAACACATTTGACTCTCAAATTGCCCTTATAGTGTGAATCATGCCAAATGCGAAGAACATAACCTACAAAGCAAAGCAATCAGCCGCCGCCCCCACCTCCCTCCTCCCCTTCCCCCCTAGGGTTGTAAACCCTTATGCGGCGTCGGGAGGGGAGGGTTTCTTCCCCTTGTGAGTGATCTCGCTCTCCCGATCCTAGATTCGGGAGTTCTCTCTCTTTTTCTTCGTCACCCCCCATCCTCCTTCTCCCCATACCACTAGCACCAGCCGTCTCTCTCCGCCGTTCCTTCTCCAATGATTCCACCGCGTTGTTGGGCAATTTATCATTGGTTTTCGTAGTTGTGGTCGCTGGAGGTTGCGGCTCGTGGTCGCCAGAGGTGGATTTTGTGGTTGAGGTCGCTGGGGTCTTGACGGAGACAGAGCCTTGGCCTCGGGATGATCTGTGATGGTGCGACTCCTCCTCAACTCAATGTAACTCGGTGCTACTTAGTGTGACTCAGTAGGCTACTCGGTGACTTGTTACCGGTTACTGGTTGTTTCTTTTTTAGATCGTTGCTTTTTGTCTCCGTTTGGAGGATTGTTCTTGTTTTGTTGGGCCACCGTTGGGAAGTCGTTCTTTGGTTTGTCCTACCCCAGTGCGGGCTTTTATTCCCCTTCACATACGGGACTTTCTCACCCCTTTGGTGGCTGTGTGGAGTGTTTTGAGGTAATGGCAGTGAGTTTTCAGAGTGGTGACAATTCTGTGGCGCATGGTGTATCCCCTTCCTGATATACTATTTCCTTTTCTTATCAATGGAACTATCCTAGGGCAAAACAAAAAAAAAAAAAGCAAAGCAATCAAATAACTCAAAATCAGTTGGTAAAAAGATTAAGCAGGCAGCTACAACAGCCAACTTGCAGTTGAATGCGGTTGAAACTTTAGCTATATAATCCATTAGCAATCACCAACGTGAATTTTCAATAATAACTTGCAGAAACATTAAAGAATAGATATTATGCCTTGTTGAGAATAAAGAAACATACAAACAAGGCTACAAGCCCACAACAGAAATACATCCTTCGCCATTCTATTTCACATCAAAACCAACGAATTTACGATGTTCGGTTTTTAACAATTTAGAGGAAAGTAAATTTGCAGCATAGGCATCTCAGTTATGCTTGTCACACTCCTTAATACACGGCCACACAATAATCAAACTGAATATACTCTTAAGTGGGTTCAATTTCGTTGAGTTTAACTCTTGTCCACTCTACTATATGCCTTCAACAACTATGGCTAAAAGCTTATAAGGAAAATATGGAGAGAGAACTGAAGCTGCTTGTTTCCCCAGTGCATTGGTCGGAACTCATAACATTGAAAGAGGGGACGAGGAGGCCACGATTGTGACAGTTACGGATTCCCAACAGCTAAATATTTCTATCATGCTCTCTTCACCTCAAATGAACTTAGCAAAGGCGGCTAATCCCACGGGTAAAAAACTGTTTTGTGTATCAAATTTATAAGCCTGAAATCAGACATATTACTGAGAGAAGGTCGTGGGAGGGATATGAGGTTTATGAAGTTTGTTATTGGTTGTTACCCTGGATTCAGTTTGGGAATTTCAATGTGATCAGAAGGATTGGGACAGGTCGGAGGTTATGGTTCACTTTGTGTGGATGAAATAGAAATACAAGACATGCCTTCTGGAGGTTTTGATTCATCCAACAAGAGGGGCGACATGGGGAATTACTAAAGCAAGATTGATAGGTTTCTTGTTAACATCCCTTGGATGGATAGCTTCCCTAATAGTGAAGCGTTGTCCTTGGCTCAGGCATTTTAGACCAGTCTTCTATATTAGTCAATGGTTTACCAGACGCATCACAGAAGAAACCATTTGAGTTCTTACATTTGTGGATGCTTCACAAGGACTTTTTTAAAGCTGTGGTGCAGAGATCATGGCACATGCCCGGTAGTCCGGTACTTGCTACCCTATGCTGAGTTCAAGCAGCCTGCTCACAGATCTGAATGCCAAATGCCTACTCAGATATTAGCTTGAGATGGGTGCACACAACAACGTACGGACTTGATGGAGATTCAAGAAATTTGTTTTAATAACCCAATCTGAAGAGGCAAGAAAAAAACATGTGCAGTTTGTTTGTGGAGCTCAGTAACTCAGATAAATCTTTTAAGAAACTGAAATCAAGTTTATGTGGTTGATATTGAGGTACCAAAAGACAAAATTCCTTCACCGGAAAATGAGTTCTCACAGAACGATAATGAAGATTCTCAGATTCACCAACTCAGAGGGTGCTAGACTGACTGACGAAAGGGCAGTCAAGAGGGAAATCCTTCAATACTATAATATTCTTTTGGGGACAGCTTCCCTCAAAAGGTTGAAGCTTTGCCTCTATTAACTCGACCGAACTTCAAAACAGTTTTAAACAGAAGGCAAGCTTGGCCAGTTCTGTGACTGAGGCTGAAGTATATTAGCTGCTATCGATCTATTCAGGGGGACAGAACACCAGGAAGAGAGGGCTATAAATCTGCATTCTGTGAAAGTATCTGGGAAATTGTATGCAAAGACTTGGTGGAGGGTCTTCAACCTCAATATCACCCCTAACCTCTATAATTCTGCTAACGATTGGAATTCAACCCCTGTATCACTAGTTCCAAAACTAACACCCCTGCAACAATTACAGGCCCATTGCTTGCTGCAACGTTAGGGCTGTCCAAGAAAAACCAAGAACCTTGAAACCGGTCCGGACCGAACCGATCCGTGCCTTTTGGATTTTGTCCGTGGATTAATGGTCCGAACACGGATTTGAAAATTAAAAAACCGTGAGATACGGATTAGGATTGGATTTTTATTTCAAATCCGTGGATTAACCGAACCGAACCGTGAGATATTTAAAAAATTAATATATATATATATATGTGTGTATGTGTGTGTGTAATATTTATAAATAATTATAATTCTACTACTTGTCATGAATTTTTTTTAACAATTTTAAGTTCATAACAATGACCGAAGGAAATCTGCTCCTTATATGAAATTTCTTACTTTTACTTCACCTGCATTCCCCCTCTGATTTATAACTTATAGTCACCTACTACCACTGTGTAAATAGAACCTCTTGTTGCTCCGTGGATGTAACAATGGTTGATGAAACCTGGACTGAATTTTGAACTAGAAATTTGGAATGATATGTAATACAGTAGTTGAAATAATTTTGCGTTTTGTAGAGTTTAATGTTTATGGAAGGAAATCCGTGGATAAAACCGGGACCGAACCGTGACTCACAGTTCGAAATCCAAACCAAACCGTAAGACTTTTGGATTAGGATTGGATTGTATTTTCTAAAAATCGTGAGATACGGATTAGAATTGGATTCATACGAATCCGATCCGATCCGGACCGTGGACACCCCTATGCAACGTGCCCTATACGTGTGTTCAAAATTTTCATATCCACCTACATTTAAATAAGTCGGCAGTTGTCTACTCAAGTGTAATGATCCCAAGAATTACTAGGCAATAATGGGTAAAGCATGAACACCACCAAAGCTCAATTGCTATCAACCAGAAAGGAAAAGCGGGATAGAGTGTCAGAGTTACCAGCTCTTCATGTTTCTTTTCTTTTGATATGTTTGGTGTTGCCTCCGAATTTCACACCCCACCATTGAGCGAAACTAGAGTCTCCACGTATGGAATTGGCATCAGACCATGGACAGAGTCATACTGTAAAAACGTACCGTACCGTCTTTAGGATCATAAATGCCAATTTCACTTTCGCCTATCGATACTTGACCTTTCTTCGTAACACACAACGGCTTCACACACGTAGAAATAGGAAGCGTAGGCCTGACGAACAATCTAGCCCATGAGTCTTTCTTCCCATACTCTTCCATTGCATAGACCCCAATCTGTTCTACATCGATATCACAGTACACGCAATTGTGTTCCCCCAACACAACCAAATTCATCTCATCATCTTTTTCCAAAGAGCTTGGGGGCGGCACCTCCTTGAACTTTCCCTCAACCAAATCAAAATAAACAATGACACATGAGCGCAACTCTCTCGAATACATTACCCAGTGAACAACTCCATTCACAACGGCCGCCTGATGTTCCGACACACAACAACAATAACGATTGTCGATAATCTTATTCCAAGAATCGTTTCTGAAACTGTAACTCACCACAGAGGTTTCATTTTCTTGGGAAAGAATAAATACCATATAATCATCAGCGGTGGAATGGTAACAAAGTCCACAAAGTGAGATAAAAGGAAGCTCGTAAGGGCATGAAATTCTCTTGTACGTACGATCTGATTGATGGGTTCCAAAGAAGGAAAAACTTACAAGAGGTAGTTCCCTCATAAACCCACAGTAGTATTAGCCCATCGCAAAGAGAAACTCAAGAGCAGAGGGGGCATGAATAGGAATCCGAGTTGTCCCACGGGCAATCGAGGGATTCGGATTCGTGATTGGGGCTTTCGAGAGAGAGAGAGTGTCACACCCCAAAAATGAGAAGTGACCGGCCGTGAACCATGAGGCTAATCCATGGAACACGCAGCCTGAATAAATCAAAGTAACCAAAAATCAAATGATCGCTTTTTCGTTATTAATCAAATCAAAAGCCAAATGTGTCTCATCATAAACATGGGGCACAACCATCCCATGAACCAAACAATATCCAATGATCCAACAATAATAAAAAGAATTTGTTATCTGACAATTGTTTTCAATGCGGAAGCGTTTATTAAAATAAAATTAGAATGAGACACCCTAAGGAGGTCAACCAAAATAAATCCCCGAGATGCCGCCAGAGTCCATGCCTAAATCCCCAACTTGCCTGAAAAATGAGTTGGAATAAATCCGTCAGCTGACGAGCTCAGTGAGTAGCAAAGCATGTATATTAGAATAAGGTTCTGAAATAAGGATCAAAATAATTTACCATGTCAACATAATTTGGCACATGCGGTGAACCACAAAATAATCCATTAATCCAATTAACGATTCATCCAATAAGTCTTAATGGTGTTCTCAATCCAATCTCCAACAACAATGGGGAACAACAACCAAAATCAATAGTACCAAGTGCCAGTGAATAAATCTCTCAAAAATTGGATCCAATATCAAATCTTAGAGTCACCACGAGTAGGCAGCCCGTGGAACTTTTCCCTAAGAACGATCCGGTCAATAACAACCGTTGAGCATTAGGGTCACCGGCCTAATCCGGTCTCTTCCCTAATGGCCAGAGTCACGCACACAGAGGATTAATTTTCCTGGACTTCCAAAATATGTTCCCATCAATATCCACAAAGTTCTCACCAAAAAGTTATCCAAACAATAAATAGTTTCACCAATCCGCATGCCAATTTCAAGAACCAAATAAAACAAATACATGTTCCCAATTTCAATCATTAATTTTCTAAAACAATAATTTAAGGAATATGGGGAAGTTCGAAAATACGTAACATGCTTAACCACTCACCTGAGCCCAAGGACAATGCAACTCAATCGCGGAAAAGGAAAATATCCTGTACACAAATCGCCATACAATTAGCAAACCCAAAACTCTAACTCCTAAGTCCAAGCTCCACGTAAACACGAACAACCCAATGTGCCTTCTAAGTGCCAAAACTGAACTCACCTTTACTCCCTTCAACATATACGACAACTTATCCACACATGACCAAATCGATCTAAGCCTATTGCATCGGCACCATTAAAAGTCCACCACTGGTATTAATATTCAAATCATCCCACAAATGTCCAATATTTAAGCAACCCCAACTGATTACCAACGTACCGATCACCGTCACACACACTACGCCGCACACCTTCACTGCCACACAACAAAACCCATTAAACTAGTCTCCAATCCAAGGGTTTGACCAATCTGTAAACTGTACGCATCAAAGAAAAAAAAGAACGGATGAAGTGGAGTATTACCTCGGGGAACCAAGAAGTTTGACGGCTGTGGCTCTCCTATGAAAGTCGGAAGTTCTCTCAAATAAAACCCTATCAAACTTATGAATATCTAAGTAGAACTCTTATAACTACCCACTAACATTGCGGCCTAAATTATAGCTAACTAGTCAATTAAAGTTTAGGTAAATAAGTAACAATATGAATTTGCTCAATCTGATTTAATAACAAATTCTATAATCAAGCATGTATCCACTAATTTACCCAAAATCAATCACATACTCCAAAGATTACAATCATGACAACAATACCCATAGCGCTCGCAAAATAATTATTTGGGACCCAACCATAACACACATATAATAAGTGGCTACGTCGTAATTAAATAAATAAATATGCTAGGCCGTAACATCTTTCCCCCCTTAAAATAAATTTCGTCCTCGAAATTTCTTACTAACCTCACTCATTCATACAAATATGGGTACTTCTCGCCATCTCCTAACCACGTTCTTGTGTGGCTACTTCAACCACATGATTGCACCACAACACTTTAACCAATAGAATCATTTTACTGCGAAGAACCTTCTCTTTCGTATTAAGTATCTCAACGGGTTGCTCATGATAGGTTAAATCATCCCGAACTTGTAGTGGCTCATTATCAATAACTTGGGACGGACTATGCACATATCTCCTCAATATCGACACATGAAAAACATTATGAACTTTAGCCAAACTTGGCGGCAACGCCAAATGATAGGCCACCTCAACTATCCTTTCCAAAACCTCAAACGGCCCAATATAGTGAGGACTCAACTTTCCTTTTTGCCAAACCGAATAACATCTTTCTATGGGGACATCTTAAGAAGTACAATATCTCTAGTTACAAACTCCAAATCCCTCCAATGACTGTTCGAAAAAAGTATTTCTTACAATATGACCAGAAATTGAACTAGCTCAAATCCATCAAAGAAGTTAATCAACCAACCCCGTCAATCAAATTAAGACTACCAAAATTGTAAAAGAATGTCAAAATAATAGTCACTAGATTTCCATCATTTCAAAAATATTCATAGGGCCATCTAATTACTCCAAATCCCTCCTACGATTATCTGCATAACTTTTCTATCTATTCCGAGTGGTTGTTACAAACCTTTCCCCAATAGTTTTTTTTTTTTTTTTGCATCCTCCACCAAGTCAGGACTTAAAAGTCGCCTTTCTCCAACCTTAACCTCATACCAACAGATAGGAGATCTACACTTCCGTCCACACAAAACCTCATATGGAACAACTCCCAAACTTGAATGATAACTGTTATTATACACAAATTCCATTAACGGCAATTGATCATCCCAATTTTCTTTTCACTCTAAAGTACAAGGTCTCAATAAATCCTTCAAAGTCTTTTTAGTTCTCTCACTTTGATCATCGTTAAGCAAAACTAAAATAGAATTTGCGAGTATCCATCGCTATCTTTAAGGCACCCAAAATTTAGATACACAATGGGGACACGATCTAACACCATTGATACAGGTGCACCATGGAGTCTAACAATCTCCCTAAAATACAACTGTGCCAACGATCCAACTTATACATCATGTTAATAGCAATAAAATGTACTGACTTAGTGAGCCACTCAACTACAAATTCCAAACTCGACTTTCATGTAACGTACCATTCCACTATCTCTACAACTCCATATCATTCACATCGAGATGAAAAAAAGAAGAAGTAAATAGTTATTTTATAACTCCGAAAAGAATCATACCTCCATAAGATCGAACATCTCGAATATCCAAGAACTCCAAAACTTTGCCAACCATTCAATAGTTACTGCCCCATAAGACCATCTCGAATATCCAATGCACATCCATGCTTTCGAGTAGGCAATCAAGCATATCACAGAACCTTAACTAATCTGTTCCATAAGACCATTATAATGCTACCATACTTGCAAAACTCCAAATTCATTATCTCAATCCATGGTGCATCTCCCAATCCAAATTTTAGCACTAAATAAACTACCAATTCTTTAGTGTTGTTCCACCTGAACATTAACCACATACCTGCAACGCAGCGTCCCGTATACGCTTCTAGAATCACTAATCAATGAATATATGTTGCACCGAAAAATTATGGCTCCCACAAAGATTATTAACCAAATCCATAAAATTTCTTACATCCATCAATCCTAAATGTATAGCAGTATTGCTGTAAGGCTCCATCATAACACACACACACACAAAGGAAGTCTAAAAACACATCACATTCTTCTCTTTACTGTTCCTTTTTTTTTATAAAAGAAGTGATACGTCTAGATCCAATATCACTCTAACTATCAAATTTTTTATTCCCACATTCAACTCCATTAACAGTTAAGTCCCAAATACGTATTAGTCTTCATGACGTCTTACTATCATCCATAACTACGAACCAATAGGAATACTTCCACAAAAATCTCTCTGATATTATGTTCCAACTTCACCTAAAATGACTGTCCAAAACCAACAGAGAAGATAATTAACCAAGTCATCGGTGCTCAAGTTAGAATTAGCAGTCATAGAAAGAATCAAAACAGTTCTAGCCCAAACCAAGTAGGTCAAGCTCTAAGTATCCGACATCTACAATTGATTACTATTATATGTACAACCTCAAAAATCCAAACTTCTGCTATCCAACTTCTTAATCCTCAAAGATATTAATATTTACCTTAGTATCACAGATCCTATAGTGACCATACTGTCCAAATAATTTCGTTGAACCATTCTCAAATAAATCTTCAGGAGATTCCAAACAGACTATGAAATCCAGAATAAATTTTAGGAATCAAACAAGGCTCCCAAACTTCACACTATATTCCAGATATTCACCAATGGTGGCAAAACCAGACTTATTCAATAAATTCTTAATCGATCAGCTCAAGCAAAGTTCAAGACGGGTTCCACTGATGCAAAGGAAAATGTCAAGGGTCATTGTACACATATATGTGGCCTTTATCAGTTACCCAAACTCAATAGTGTTTTCAAAACCAATAATCGAACTGACTAACCTCCAGTCTGACTTCCCAAAAGAACATGTAGTATACATCACCACCTAAAATTTCTTAAATTGATCAACTCGCATCTTGGAGACTAACTCCATGTACTAACCCAAAATATAACACCACAGAATCCTGAATTATAAATTTTTCCTTGTCATTTCAGACTACGCCTCTAAATTATCCCCCAAAGTAAGAGTTTTAACCTTTCTCAGTAAATAAATTACGAACCCCAAAACTACAAATGATCAAGTCGGTAATACTCCCATATTCACTTCTACGGCACAATAACAACTCTAATCTCATAAGTTTATCCAATTAAATTTTCTCTTTCCCAACTTTCCCATAATTTCACGTCAGCGATACCGTAATGCATTAAAATTTCAAATTACCACCAGTGCACTCCATAACCTCATTGTCTAAACACCAAACATACTGTAACAATCCCTTTCCATAGACTCAAACCAACCCAAGCACTCACATGTACAACCATAGCCCAATGCATGCCAATACCAATCAAGCAATCATACTCTCACCAAAGCCTATCTATTTACTGTCAAATTCTTGCAACCAAACAATTAGTACTACGGTTAGAAAAATCCACTTTCAACAATCGACTACTCCCATTCTATACCCACTTGGTCATCTAGGTTTTTTTTTTTTTTTGGATTGAAGCGACGAGACATCAGAATCCTGACCATCAACGAGTTCATAGGGTATTTGTCTCCTAATAAACATCAAGGAATTCATAGGGTATTTCTTCAGACAATCATAATTATTGACCTCTCCTATAGAACATAACCAAATCTCTACTAGGATCTCAAGTATATGAACGAAGGACTGATCAAACAACAACAATTCAAGACTATCCGGGATGTACCGAGTACCACAAGTAAAAAACTCTTGGCACACTCTCACACAATTCCACTAGCCCATCGTCAATACAACCTTGTAGCAGTCATCTGAGTTACATTTTTAAGTCAATCTCCAAGTGTACTACCACCAATACTAATTCTTCAGATTCAATAACATCATTGTCCAACTCTATTATGTCACCAACGTACTTGTAAAATAAGGGCGACGATCCAAATAACGAATAAAATCACATATGCCACATTCTCCTCTAATACCCTATCCGAAGTCCATAGAAAAATAATGTTACCACCGAATGACTAGTATCTCCATAATACTATGCGGGTACTGATACACATCAAATAACAAACACTCTCACAAATGGCAGTAGGACTCTGGGGACTCAGACCTCCATTAAATGAACACGATAAAAATGAATGCAAAAGTAGTTTTTTTTTTTTTTAAATTTAGGCTCTGATACCACAATTGTCACACCCCAAAAATGAGAAGTGACCGGCCGTGAACCATGAGGCTAATCCATGGAACACGCAGCCTGAATAAATCAAAGTAACCAAAAATCAAATGATCGCTTTTTCGTTATTAATCAAATCAAAAGCCAAATGTGTCTCATCATAAACATGAGGCACAACCATCCCATGAACCAAACAATATCCAATGATCCAACAATAATAAAAAGAATTTGTTATCTGACAATTGTTTTCAATGCGGAAGCGTTTATTAAAATAAAATTAGAATGAGACACCCTAAGGAGGTCAACCAAAATAAATCCCCGAGATGCCGCCAGAGTCCATGCCTAAATCCCCAACTTGCCTGAAAAATGAGTTGGAATAAATCCGTCAGCTGACGAGCTCAGTGAGTAGCAAAGCATGTATATTAGAATAAGGTTCTGAAATAAGGATCAAAATAATTTACCATGTCAACATAATTTGGCACATGCGGTGAACCACAAAATAATCCATTAATCCAATTAACGATTCATCCAATAAGTCTTAATGGTGTTCTCAATCCAATCTCCAACAACAATGGGGAACAACAACCAAAATCAATAGTACCAAGTGCCAGTGAATAAATCTCTCAAAAATTGGATCCAATATCAAATCTTAGAGTCACCACGAGTAGGCAGCCCGTGGAACTTTTCCCTAAGAACGATCCGGTCAATAACAACCGTTGAGCATTAGGGTCACCGGCCTAATCCGGTCTCTTCCCTAATGGCCAGAGTCACCCGCACACAGAGGATTAATTTCCCTGGACTTCCAAAATATGTTCCCATCAATATCCACAAAGTTCTCACCAAAAAGTTATCCAAACAATAAATAGTTTCACCAATCCGCATGCCAATTTCAAGAACCAAATAAAACAAATACATGTTCCCAATTTCAATCATTAATTTTCTAAAACAATAATTTAAGGAATATGGGGAAGTTCGAAAATACGTAACATGCTTAACCACTCACCTGAGCCCAAGGACAATGCAACTCAATCGCGGAAAAGGAAAATATCCTGTACACAAATCGCCATACAATTAGCAAACCCAAAACTCTAACTCCTAAGTCCAAGCTCCACGTAAACACGAACAACCCAATGTGCCTTCTAAGTGCCAAAACTGAACTCACCTTTACTCCCTTCAACATATACGACAACTTATCCACACATGACCAAATCGATCTAAGCCTATTGCATCGGCACCATTAAAAGTCCACCACTGGTATTAATATTCAAATCATCCCACAAATGTCCAATATTTAAGCAACCCCAACTGATTACCAACGTACCGATCACCGTCACACACACTACGCCGCACACCTTCACTGCCACACAACAAAACCCATTAAACTAGTCTCCAATCCAAGGGTTTGACCAATCTGTAAACTGTACGCATCAAAGAAAAAAAAGAACGGATGAAGTGGAGTATTACCTCGGGGAACCAAGAAGTTTGACGGCTGTGGCTCTCCTATGAAAGTCGGAAGTTCTCTCAAATAAAACCCTATCAAACTTATGAATATCTAAGTAGAACTCTTATAACTACCCACTAACATTGCGGCCTAAATTATAGCTAACTAGTCAATTAAAGTTTAGGTAAATAAGTAACAATATGAATTTGCTCAATCTGATTTAATAACAAATTCTATAATCAAGCATGTATCCACTAATTTACCCAAAATCAATCACATACTCCAAAGATTACAATCATGACAACAATACCCATAGCGCTCGCAAAATAATTATTTGGGACCCAACCATAACACACATATAATAAGTGGCTACGTCGTAATTAAATAAATAAATATGCTAGGCCGTAACAGAGAGAGAGAGAGAGAGGATGTGCTTGTTTCGAGGGCTTGTTTGATAACCTAAATTCAGTACTTAAAACTGAATCAATTAAGTAATAAGTGATTCAATGGGTTTGATAACGACATTTTACATTGCTTAACAAATTAAGTGCTACTTAAAATGTAGGCTAAAAGGTTGAAAAAAAATAAGTAGCTTTGAGCTACTTAATTCTAGCTGAATTCTTGTGTACTTGCATTTAATCACCACAACCACCACCACTCCTACAAACACTCCACTACCACTTTGCCACCATCACCACCACTCTACCACCACCACCACTTCTACCATTCCACCACCACCATCACCACTCCACCACCACCACTACTCTCTTCACTCCATCACCACCACCACCATTACCACACTGCCACCACCACTATCACACCGCCGCCGCCACCACCACAATGTCACCATTGCATAACTATCACTCCACCGACACGACTTATTGCCACCATTATACCATCATCACTCCACCGCCGCCACCACCATTACACCACCACCATTCACTGCCACCATTACACCACCATCACTCCACCACCACCACTATCGCCACCACTCCAACACCACCACCACTTCATCACCACCAACACACCACCACCACAATCACCATTCCACCTTTACTATAAGTACATTTTGACCATTAGTAAATTAAGAGAGATCAATCGGAACTAAAATTATTTTATCATTTTTTTTAATTCAGTACTTAATATGTTTACCAAACAGTTTTTTAACTTAAAAAATTCAGTATTTAGCTTTCAGTACTTAATTTTTCAACATTCAGATTCAGTTTTCAGTTTTATCAAACAGGCCCGTAATCTTGGGCAATGGGGGGATTCGGTAGATCATAGGAGGTGGGTTTTAATGAAGTGGGGGTGGGTAATAATGGATGGCCATGATTTGCAAATGCATTTGAATCGAAGTAGGGATTTGACAGGGAGTCTGGATGATAAGCATACGGGTTTAATTGCAATTGTAGTTTGTATTCAGGGTCTTATGTGTAATTCGAAAGTGGTGTTTGTTAGGTCGGTGTGTCGGATGGGTGTGCAGAGTTAGTTGTTCTCTCTCTTATTCTTCTTCTCTTCTCTCTCCCTCTTCTTCTCTACTGTAATTCTTCTCTTTCCATTCAATTGTAACCAATTTCAGTTCAATAAGAAGAAAACCCATTTCTTTTATCGCATTTTCGCAAGCCAATCTCTATCACTGGAGAGGATCATGTCGAATACGAGGTCGTTGGGGAGTTTCGGCCGACTGGGTCTGGCTTGTGACCTTCCACACACACTCTCTCTCTCTATAGTTTGATTCATCCGAGGGCCGGAGCTGCGCTTGGAAGACGGAGAAAGAGCGAAATTCAGGGGAATTTGCTTTGCTCCTTGCAACTAGGGTAGGAAAAGAAAGAAAAATTAAATAGTTTATTTGGAATTTTGAAAAAGAAAAAAAATATAGGAAACATTTTACAGCGATAAAGAGGTGGAAATTTATCTCCCAACCAAAACATTTGATTGAATTTTCCTATTTCATTTTCTTTCCAAAATCGAATAGGTAAAAATACTCCACCTATCTTATCCATCCACAGTGGTATAATAAAAAAAGGATAACCAAAAGTTGACACCTTTTGATTATTCACTTAAGAGATTGCTAAGCTTAACAATATTGAGCTTCACAATGGTTACTTCTAGTCCATAACCAAAATAAGGGTCCACTACAATTTCACTCTCTCTTCCCCTCTGTTTCCTGCCATTCACTTCCCTCAATTTACTTTTTTTTGGCAAAAATGTATCGATTCTCTCTATTAATTTTGGAAAAAAATCAGTGACTTTCTCCCCTCCTATTATGAATTTTTTGGGGGGAAAAAATAGAAACGGAAAATATAAGAGTGAAATACCTTAATCCGACGATGATGAGTTGAATTGTAGATGATCGAGAGATATGAGCTTCATTTTTTTAGGGAAAGAAAGAAAAATAGTTTGTGGGTGAAGTGAAGAAGATATAAAGTAGGCGAAGAAGAGAAGAAAAAAATACCAATTGAAACACGCGTGTATACAAATTTTGGAACTAGTTAACTTATGTGGTGTGGAGTCCACAAATTTTGATTATTGAAAAAGGTTGCTAGTATTGGTTATCCAAAACCCAAAATTTGATTATTTCTAAGGATGTTGCTAAGTTTGATTATACCATTGTGAGCTATTTTTTATACCAATATTGTTAACTTTAAAAACAATTGACTTTTGATTATACCACTGTGGATGACCTTAGAGTATCCGCAATGCTATAATCAAAAGTAAAAGATTTTTAAAGTTAACGATGTTAGAACATCCACAGTGGAATAAGCAAAACCAAAAAATTGCTAAAGTTAGCAATGTTTGCTAAAAAAAGTGCTCACATTGGAATAACCAAACTTAGCAACCTCTTAGCAACTCATCAAATTTTGGCTTTTGAATAATCAAAATTAGCAATCTTTTGCCAATAACCATTGTAACGCCCCGATTTTGGGACACGTTAATTAAATTATTTTTAATTGATTTAATAATCCATAAAACTAATTTAAGAAAATAAAATTTTATTAAACAGAGTTTAGTAGCGGAAATCTCAAACTAAATTCAAATCTCTTTAACTATCTTACAACTCAACGAAATAAAATAGAGTTTGATAAATGTAATAACACTTTTGGAAATTAAAATAACAATATCTTAAATTAACAGAGCTTCTAAGGGAAGGGCATCCAAGGCTCGACAAACTCCCCTTTCCTCAGCTAGGAGGTCCTCACCCTGGTACTGATCAACTTACAGAGGATCCTGTTCTTCGGTCTCTTGATATCCTGCACCCTCTGGCAAATTGATCGCCGAAGCAACCGATTTACCAGGATACAAACGTATCCGCGAGTAATAATTCACCCAGTAGAATAATCCCAATCCTACCAACCCCTTACTCTACAATTAGCATTCAATAATAACAATAATATCACAATTGATAATACACGAGAGGTACAGAATAATAGCACATCGTCTTTTTCTTTACTATCCATCATCTTACATGAAATCTAAGGATCATCTCCACGAGATCCTTTCCTCCCACATCCACTAACTACAACCGTCTCATGGGTCCACCCTTCCTCTTGCTTGTCCTGCACCAGGGTCCTAAGTGAGCGCATCTAAGTTATGTACCGAGCATGTTCTCACTTAAAACCATAACAGGAGGATCGAGTCATCCCATGACGTATCGTACATTAGGGTCGGACATCACTTACCCCACGCTAACTATAACCGTCTCATGGGACCTATTCTCTTCCTCAAAGAGAAACTTCCCATGACGTATCATACATTAACGTCTCACTAACTATGGCCGTCTCATGGGACCCATTCCCTTCCTCGAAGGAAAACTTCCCATGACGTATCATACGTTAGCGTCACAACATATCTCATCACCGGGCCCCTCAGGTAACCCATTCAACACAGGGCCCCATAGGTTACCCTTGCCATCACCATGGCTCAATTCACAATCCACACAGTACTCACACTTTCAACACTTTACCATTTTCCATTTACTTATCATCGTCTACATGATTCACTACTCGTAACCACCCAGTGAACCTAAGTCCAATCTAGCACGTACAACATGATACAATCAACAATAGCTCAAACATGATACATTTCAATGAGACAACAATATAACAATTGATAGGTGCAAATAATTAAACACATAAGGGATTTGGATATAGCCGATACCTTTTCGGATATTTAAGTATTAATGAACAAATATGTTAATTTTATTAATTTTGAGGATTTCCGTTAGTATTTTCGAAATCCATAGGATATATATAATTTTAGGATCGTACAAGTAGTTGTTTATTCTTTTGTCCAACTGTACTAAACATATTTCCTTTCCCGTAGCATTATTATTAGACTAGCTAGAAGGAATCCTAACTTTCATATTGTACTAGAGTCAAAGTCCATAGTTCGTACTACTAATTAGTTAGGTTTGATTCTGACTGTAATTATCTTACTATCTTATCCTACTAAGTATCATATTTTATACTTAACTAGTCATATTTTAATTAATGTAGTATTTTAATTAGGTGAAAAACAGTATTTTGAAACATAACGTTGTAGAGTTTTATCATTCTAAAATTATAATAGTCTATAGATATCTACTGATTGACTAACCCTTTGTAAAAAAAAATAATAATAACGTACTAATATTTTCACAATTTGTCTTGTACATTATTTTATTATAAACTATACAATCCATTTATCATTATTCTAACAAAATCATTATTTTACTATAATAAAGTTTAATTAATGTTTATCCTTCTAATTAAGTGTTTATCATTCTAAACAGTGTAAAGAAACAAAAGGGTAAAATAAATAAATAAATAATAATAATAAAGTTGTAACTGGTTTCTTCGGCTTCGTTCCGTGGTTTCGATTCCTTCGACTATAGCTCATTTAAATCATCATACACGAACTAAATATACTTAGGAGAAAGTAGGATAGAGATTAATCTACCTTAAATCCGGCCGAAAAAGCGGGTACTAGTTTGCGGACGATTTCGGTAAAATGAAAAAGACGACAGTGGCAGCGGGGGATTAGGGGCTGACTCGAAATGATTGGAAGGTGGTTTGTGGATGCTTGGTGATGTAGTGGTTGATTGAGAACCTGAATATGATGTACAGAGGGGTGTTATGTAGAAACTCATTTTTCTCTCTCTCTCTAAAACTCCATTGAAAGAGTTCAAACTCTTTCTCTCGCTCTCTCTTTTCTAGACTCAATAGTATGATTGGGAGTGAAATAATATACTAGTGTTCAATTTTCGGATTTTATGTGGGTATGTATAATGAGAGAGAATAAGGTAGTGAGAAGGTGAGAGGATAAGCGTGGAAGTGGTGGAATGGGGAAGGAGAGTGAATGAGAGGGATACTGATAATAATAAGAGGGGTAGGGGACAAGTGCCACATTTGGTGGGGTTTTCTTTAATTCTAATATATGTGGACGCGTGTATGTATAGGGTGAGAATGTATGTGGACGCGTGTATGTATAGAATAAGAATGTATGTGGACGCGTGTATGTATAGAGGAGTGAGAGAGAGGAAGTACAAGTTTGGAGGTGGTGGGAGTGTGAGAGGATAAATTTGGAGGATAAGGATAGAGGTGGTAGAGTGTGGGAGGGAAGTAGAGAGTTAGTTTGAATAGAGTTCTAGTTAGGGTTTAGATAGGAATGATAAGAGATGAATACGAATTCCTGTATATCTAAAGTATAAATATTTATCTTATACAAGAGTGTAAATAATATCAATTATACACATAATAATGTATTTTAATTATTCAATCTAATTAATTATGGAATTAGGAATTTAACAATATAAATTTGTATTAAAAAAAATTGGGTCAAAAATCCGGGTCATTACAACCATGGTTTCTACATTTTCTCAATCGGTACACCCATCAATACACAAAAATCCTCTCTCTCTCTCTCTCTCTCTCCAATGTTTTCAAAAAATAATTTAAATTTTTTTTTCCAAAAACTTAAAAAAAAACTGTCTTTTTATGAACTTTGTTTTTATAAAAACTGTTTCTTCAATTTTTTTTACAAAATTTTTTTTCATAAACTATTTTTTTATTCAACTATTTTTAACTTAAACTTTTTTTTCTTCCAAAAATTGTTTAATAAACTGTTTTTTTTTTCAAGAACCAAATATTTTTTTATAAAAACTGTTTTTAACATAACTATTTTTTCATAAGATATACATGAGTTGAAGAGGAAAAGTTTGGAGAAAATTCAAGGAAGGAAGCAATGGTCCCATTAGTTTTGATTATGAACAAAAAATAACCAATGCGGGATTTGACATTGTTAACTTTAGCAACCTCTAAATGGATAATCAAAATATGATGTGGCATGTTTTGATTATTCATTTTTGTTTATTCCACTGCGGATGCTCTTAGTGCAAAATATGACTCACAATGCTATAATCAAACTTAACAACCTCCTTAGACATAATCAAATTTTGGGCTTTAGATAACCAAAACTAACAACCTTTTGACAAAAACCAAATTTGATAGACCATATATATTCTCAATCAAATACACCAATCATTATACAAAAATGTTTTATCTCTCTTTCCTTTTCCTCTCTCTATTTCTTTTCAAACAATATTTTTGAAAAAGAAAATATTTTACTAAAAAATTGTGTTTTTTCTAGAAAACAGTTTCTTAAAAATAGTTTTTTTCCAAAAAATAGTTTCAAAAACTATTTTCTATTTCTAGTAAATAGTAGTTTTTATTAGTTTCAAAACTATTTTTAGAAAAACTATTTTCTGTTGTTCACAGTTTTTAGTTTTTTGTAATTTGAAAAAATGATGTGACAAATTTTGGTTATCCAATTTTGATTATGTCATTGTAGACATCTACATTTCTAACCTTACCAATCTCTTAAATGAATAATCAAAAGCTGATGTTCAATTTTTTATTATAGCATTGTGATACCCTTAATATTTCTCTTCTATATATATTCTCTCTATTATCTTGACGTACTTTTCAAATTCAGCTTTCCGGAAAATATTTTCTCGCAAATAATGATGAGTCGATTGTGTTTGGTTGCTAGTTTAGTTTTAGTTTTAGTTTTGTTTTCAATCATTACCATATATCTTTCTCCAATCATTACCATATATCTCCAATTATTAATTTCATTTCTCTCTCTATCTCTCTCCAATCATTACCCCACCCTCCAATTATTATCCTATTTCTCTCTCCACCCACTACCAAAACTAAACTAAACTAAACTACCAACCAAACAAAGCTAGCTAGCTATAACAGATTCATGGAGAATAGGCTCCGGCTATGATGATCTCAAATGGGTTTGGGAGTATCATACTCCTAAATTGTACTAACACACTACTCACCATTGGATCTAAGAATAAGAATCTGTACCGTTGTTTTTTTTAGTTGTGTTAACAAGTATAGCTGGTAAACTGAACTTGCCTTCCATCTTTGGACAAATTATTCAATGCTCCTGTTGCTTCCAAAAATACGGCTAAGATCTTGATTGTAGTGTTCTATACTCCCTCCGTCCCTAAATAAGTGTCCGGCGCGCAAACCTAGGCCTTTAAAAAAATGCATTTGTTTCGTTAAAAAAATCAAATTTTTTTCACAAATGAATAAATAGCAATGAGTTCTATTAGATTGTGAAAAAAATTTAAATTTTTTAGCGAAAAATATGCATCTTTTGTTAGGCCTAGGTTTACGCGCCGGACACGTATTTAGGGACGGATGGAGTAATTTATTTTGACGAGAAGAAATGTCTAGGTTTGCATTAGATGGTCAGGGATGTTTAGGCCAGCTTATGCGCACTTCAACTAATTTCAAAGAAATTCCCAATAAATTATTCGGTCTAAATTATATATTTGCTTACGGCCTAACTCCAAAAATCGAATCCTGATCAATTGTGTGGGGAGCAAATCCACCAACTAACCCTTCACCCTTGGGGCTTTGCATTATTAAGTTATATATTGTTGGTTGTTGTTCAATGTCGTTGCCTCTAAAATTATTGGAACTAGTGGCGGAGCCACCCTAGGTCCACCGGAGGCACGGGCTTCCACTGCAATTTTTTTTTTCAGTTATAAGTTTTAGTTTAATCAAATAATATTACGTTTATACATTTGAGTCAATTAGATAACACAATTACGTACATATCAAAAAAATTTGTCAATGATTGAAAATATGGTGAACATTTTATGCATTAATTATTACCATTAAAAAAGAGTTTAGAATCACAACAATTAGACAGAATGATAGTGATCCATTCCATTTATTGAGTTTACTAGACTTAGAAAGTAGTAAAAAACGTCAATGCCAGGGTTTGTGGTAGATAAGTAATACAACGAATTTACGGAACCTATGAAATGGTCAAAAAACATCTTAACGCATGTTCATTGTTTCCATTCACAAAGGTAAGTACTAATAAAAACATGGTAGGTTGGCGACTTTGCGTCAAAAATAATAGTGGTAAGTATGATCAGATTTTGTGGTATATATTGCCATACAACATGGTAAGTGTGACTAGAACATAATGTAAAAACATGATTAATTAGCTAGATTAGCTTATTGTGGAAAACTTAGTTGTGATTCTTCAACTTATTGACTTTGAATAGTATAAATAAGATTAAGGTAGATATGGAGAAATCTAGTACCATTAATGTTATAATTGGTGGAAGGTAAACAAGGCAATTGTCAAAATATAATCAGTTTGCGTGGTAAGATTGGTTTCAACATATAGTCGTTTTTCCCTTATTTCATGGTAAGTATTGTCAACCATGTAGTAAGTGTTATCAACAAATATTAGTCCATCGGAAAAAATTCAGATTTAGTGGAATCTGTAGCCTTATGCTATGGTAAGTAAGCTTTATTCTATGGTAAGTATGACATTAATGACGAGTAAGTATACATTTATGTATCATCATTAATGTTATAGTACCTACCACAATAAATTTTATTTGGATCTACTTGTATTACTTTTATGATAAATTAAAGGGGAAAAACTGAAATGGTCCCTGTAGTTTAGTGTTTGTATCAACTTGGTCCCTGCAGTTTGAATTGACTCGATTTACACTCTGTAGTTTCCATTTTGTTCCAACTTGGTCAAATTACTAACTGCCGTTAGCTTTCGTTAACCCAGACACAAATGAGTCCCTTTTCTAGTGAATTACTAAACCCTTTCTTCTCTAACCTCGTAGACCTAAAGCCTTTTCCTAAAAATCAAAACGGAGTCAATCTTTTCTAAAAATCGGGTTCTCTAGCCCGTGTTTTTTTTCTAAAATACTTGAACTATTCTTCTGATATTCAAGAGGTAACCAGGCACACCTAAACTCTATACCCGGTGGAGACTTTAAGGTTTTTTTTTTAAACCACTTTTGTGGCCCGAACCACAGCCGGACCTGATTCTCCTTTACCTGGAGATATGTAGGCAACTTGATGAAAATTCGGTCTCTTTTTAAAATAAAACCCACTTCATTTTCTAAAATTCAAACATTTTTCAAAAATATCCAAACCCCTTTTATAGAACACAAAACTCCTCATTTTTCCTTTCTTTTCAAAAACCATGTTGCAATCCATAGGAATCGGATTACTTATCCAAACCCTAATCCCTCTCGCTCCTTCCCCCGAAGGCGAACGAGATACATTTCGGTCGCAAGTAAAATCCCGGGCGCAACAAATGAAGAATGAAAGCCATAAAAAAAATTGAGAATGGAACAATGAGGCTATGTGTTTTGGTTTAGAGGTATATTAGGATAAGAGAAGAATGACAGATTACGGTTTTAACCCTAGAAAAGGAGCTCATTCCTGTTTTGGAACAAAATGAAAACTACAGAGTGTAAATCGAGCCAATTCAAACTGTAAGGACCAAGTTGACACAAACACTAAACTACAAGGACCATTTCGGTTTTTTTCCCTAAATTAAATAAAAGCATTTATATTAATAAAATTACTTTTAAAAAAGGATTAAATAAATGAGATATTTCAATTTACTGGTTCATTAGTGATTACTCCTACATTTGCCAAGTGATCAATGTTAACCACCAAATAACCATTTTTGAAATTTGTCAATTGTGTAATGTGAAGGATTGAAATAGATAAGTCAGTGGTTAAACAATTAAACAAATTAGTCAGTCTACTTTAGAACATTGTATTAATCTTCACTAATCACTATCAATCAACATCATAGTTAACTACCATGTCTGCCAAATGTGATCTTAATCGATTCAAATCGTCTGATCAATCGGTTGAACATATAACCAAATTAATCAATTACAAATGAACCAATCCTTGTTGACTGATTGCTGTCAAGTATATTAGTATCAACACTATTAGTTGTTAGATTTGCATTTTATGTCATACTGGTCACCATAAACTATATTAATGAAATTGAAAAGCCTAATTTTAATAAATACTATCATAAATTCAATTGAGAATCCTACAAAATTATTCAATATCTATTAAGCAAAAATATATTTATTGTTCAATTTTGTTGTAACAATCAACTTATAACGTTATTTTATAATATATATTCACTAAATTTGTAAGCTATCAAAATATTAAATGAATATCTTGTTTTCTCCATAATATTTAAAAGTAAGTTACTTAAATATATTTATAATAAATGGTTATTTAAAAATAAATCAATTAAATATATTTATAATGTTATTTGGAAATTATGAATTTTTTTTGTCAAATTTGTTGTTTTTAGATAATTCTTCTTATTATATCTTTAGAACAAATTAAAATCTTAAACTAGATTTATAATCGAGTACCATTTTTTAGGTTTTCCACTACCCAATTGTTAGCAAAAAGGCAAAAAAATATGGTGTATCTTAAAGTGGTGTGAATATATAAATTCCCAAAATCTCCAAATTTTCCCGCCAACAAATATGGTACTTTTTTTAATTAATGGTAACTTGTTACCTGACCAACCGGTTGTAGTAAAATGTTGTTATAATCTATAGTAAGTTTAGCCTTATAAGATGGTAAGTGTTACCTTAGTCAATGGTTAATGTTGTTTATTTCTGTGGTAAGTAATTCTCCATTTTTTTGGGTCAAAAGTTCACAGAACCATCTCGATTTTAACAAAACCACTCTACTTTTGGTTTTTGATTTTGATCCAAGGGCTATGATTTATCTATTTTCAATCCAATGGTTCACATTCATTGGGAGTATGATGCTCTCATACCACTTGGGAGCATCATAGAAGTTTTGCGGAGAATAAGTTACTTGAAATACAACTCCCTCCATCTCAAAATAATAATCCACCGTAAAAAGATGTGCAATTTTCTAATTATGTGCATCATTTTTTTAGATTATTCGCACTAACTGGAAAATCTTTATCTAGGTAAAAAATAATAATAATCAAAAAAATATGGCTTGCAGTGCCGCATAAAGTGACCCTATTCGGTTTGGGAAAGGATTTTGAGAGTAGTGAATTCGTGGCACAGACTGACCAAGACAGTCGATTCTGTGACTCCCATGCGCAACCATATCAATTGGAAAGAATCATTCCCATCGATAATTAAAAAAAAAAAAAACATCACAGTTTCAACCAATTCTCAATTTCTCATGCAGGCTATGCGGCTCTATTGGGAAAATTCCCCTCTTGTCTAAGCTATGGAAAAATGATTTACGAGGAAAAAATGATGAGCATAGGTGAGACAGCCTTAGCCCTTAGGCAAGGTGACCCACTTTCCCCTTAACTATTTCTCAAAGAAATTTTTCGGTCCCGGGTGGGTATATCCCACGTGGTATCCGCTCAGCACAACCGAACCGTCCAATATACTTTTGGACGGCTCGGACTTGAAACCCCTCTCTCTCCTCTCTCCATTTTTTCTCTCCAAATCTGAGCCATCCAAAAACGTAATGCATGGCTCGGATGCGCCGAGCGGACACCATGTGGTACCCACCCGGCACTGAAAATGTTCCTCCCAAAGTGATGGAGGCTTTTACAAATGGGAATCTCTTTCGGTTTAGCATTGGGACAAGGAATTTTGATCATCGCCCAAGATGCAAGCAAGTTAATCTCAGCTATATGATTTTTGCTGATGATCTCTTATCCTTGGAGGTGCTACCGGAATTCAGGATTATAAGAGAGAAGGCTCTCAGGCTCAATCTTATGATGGGATTCTATGTTGATGCAGAAGGAGAAGAGGAGGATGGTGGCCCAAGAAATAATGGACGTGATACGGTGACACAAGCGATAAAGGGTGTTAGGTTGTTCGCTTGCGTGCAGTTGCACCTATGGCTCGCAGTGCAGTTAACGGTTGTAACGCCCCAAATTTTGGGACATTAAAATAGCAAAAATACAGTGATTTCTTTTTAAAAAGTAACCAAACATTTCATTATAGCAAAGTAAATACTGAGAGTTCACAGTATTACAAACAACACCAACAGATCCCAAGATAAAGTACTTGCCATGTTTCATAGTATCATATTACAACCCAAAATAAGATTTAAAGTTCCAGGTTAAAAAAGTAGTAGAAAAAGGGACTGATCCGTCAAGCTGAACTACAAGGGCTCTATGTTATCTTCTGGCTCAAAATTGCCATCCGTCGCATTGCCTTCACCTGTCATAAAATGCCATAAGCTACAATGCCCAGCAGTGGCGACTCTAGAAACTATAACAAGTCGTGTCATAATTTAAAGTTCCAAAACATTTGAAGTTGCATCACAGTTCTATTTCAGTTTAGAAGAATTGTACACATTTGCCAACCACTAATAGAGGAAATAAAGAGCGAAGACAGAGCAATGTAAGTTTTCTTAGATGGGAGTGATTATTCAGGGCTCCTGAGTAATAATTTTCCCTTAAATGGGGGGAAGTTATGGGTTTGAGAACAATACAGTAGCTAGAGAAGTACAGACAGGAGAGAGAGAGAGAGAGAGAGAGAGAGAGAGAGAGAGAGACTAATCATTATGGGGTTGGGTCTTCTACTTTGCGTTTCCTTGTTGCAGTGTGAGCTGCACACGACAACCATAAGAATCAAATCTAAACATGTGCTCAAAGGGTTCAAGGTATTTTTTTCAATGGTGTCATCTCACTTGATGTTTCCCCAAAACTGAAAAGTTAGACTTCATAAATTGTTTAATTCTCCAGCTCACAGGGTTCACCTGACACCAGTGGTAATACACTGGCATCGCCCCGATGCCTAGTATGAAACTAATTCATGAATCTACCAATTCTACCCACAAGCAGACACTATGATGTACATATAACTAGAAAAAATTTCAACATATTTAATCAAGAAGGATGTGATGATTCTCGTATCAATAATCCTACCCCCACAGATAAAACACACAGATCTTCCACAGATCAGTCCATGTGGAATAAAAATTGCAAACGGGCCCACAACCTTCCTCTCTCCTCTCTCGTCTCCTACTTTTCACTCTCCCCCCTCAAACCCATGTTGTTCTCTATTCTCCCTAGTTTTTCTCCGCCCCCATTATCTTCACTCTTTTCCAATAAATCCACTTTCAATCTATCTCTTTCATGATCCTCGACAGATCAATTGGAATCATAACATATTCATACCTGTTTTTTCTCTTTTCTCGAACAAATCGTGAATTACTGAGACTTGGTAAGAGCCGATATCACCATTGTTGGTAGGCTTCCCAACCCGAATCTCGAAACCCTCCTCTCTCATACTCTGGAAACCACTCCTCTCTCATACTCTGGATATCTATTCACCTTAACCGAATTAAAGTGTTAGAACTTGTTGTGGATTAAAAAAAAAAAAAAAGGAAATTTTTTTATGGCAATATGATTAAGTGGCTGGGTACTGCATTTTTTTTGGGTAGTGTTGCATTTTCTCTAGAATAACTTTTAACTTTTTGATTGGAGATGTGAAAACTTTTATGCAAATATGAGAGAGAGAGAGAGAGAATCGTGCAAAACGGAGATAAGTGTTTGTCTGTGACGAAGGGGTGGGCGTTGGCGGTGGTGAGACACAGAAGTGGTGGAGTTAAGGGCTCGTCAGTGGTGGAAGAGAGAGACAATTTCTGTTCAAAAATTGGGGAAAGTGGGTTTTGGGAGAAGGGTCCTGCAGAGAGAGAAAGGTTGTGGGCCCATTTGCAATTTTTATTCCACGTGGACTGATCTGTGGAAGATCTGTGTGTTTTCTCTGTGTGGGTAGCATTATTGTTCTCGTATATTTGAGCTTCACACAAAAGTGTTGAGTTGTGGCAATGATTCTTGTGTATTTTCTTTTCCAGCAAAGGTTTTTGTAAGCAATGCAGCAGGTCTAGAGCTTAATTTAGTTGCATCCAAAAGAATGTTGAGTTCTCCATAATACAATTTATGACTTCTTTACAAATAGAATTGCAAAATGATGAGTATGGGCAAATTTGGGAATACTGGTTCGACCTACATTTAAATAAGTCGGCAGTTGTCTACTCAAGTGCAATGACCCAAAGAATTACCAATCAACAGGTAAGCAATATATTAAGCATGAACACCACCAAAGTTCAATTGCTCTACCAATCAGAAAGGAAAAGCAGGATAGAGTATCAGAATTACCTGGTCTTCATGTTTCTTTTCTTTGGATATGCTTGGTGTTGCCTCTGAATTTCACACCCCACCATTGGGTGAAACTAGAGTCTCCACATATGGAATCGGCATCCGACCGCGGACACAGTCGTACGGTAAAAATGTGCCGTCTTTAGGATCATAAATGCCAATTCCCCTTTTCCCTATCTTTATCAGAACTTGACCTCTCTTCGTAAGACACAACAGCTGCACATAGGTAGAAGTGTAGAACTGGTAACCCTCTGTACTATCGCACAAGGCATGACGAACAATCTAGCCCATGAATCTTTCTTTCCATACTCTTTCATTGCATATACCTCAATCTGCTTAACACCGAGATAACAATACACGCAAAGGTATCCCCCCAATACAACCAAATTCATCTCATCATCTTCATTCCAAGAGCTTGGCAGCGGCACCTCCTTAAACTTTTCCTCCACCAAATCAAAATAAACAATGGCCCATAAAAAATGATCCCACCGAGACGGACTCATAACCCAGTGAACAGCTCCATTCACAACAGCCTGATGTTCTGACAGGTAAAGATTATAACGATTGTCAAAAAAAATACTCCAAGAATTGTTGCTCGAACTGTAAATAACCACAGAGGTCTCATTTTCTTGTGAAACAATAAACACCCTATAATCGTCAGCTGTGGAATCGTAACAAAGTCCATAAAGTGAGATAGAAGGAAGCTCATAAGGGCATGAAATTCTCTTGTGCAATCCGATCGATGGGTTCCAAAGAACAAATGACCTACCAGATTTAGTTCCATCAAAGTATCCGTCATGAACAGACAGGAGTAATAGACCATCACAAGAGCACAGAGGCTGGAAATAGGAATCAGAGTTCTCCCATGGACATTGAAGTGATTTCAAATCGTGATTGGGGGTTTCAAAATCGATTGAAGCAAAGGAGAGAGGGGATTGCTTGGTTTTGAGTAGTAGTCTTCGGGAATCGGGAGATTTGGTAGATAGATGGAGGTGGGTTTTGATGAATTGGGGGTGGGAAATCATGGATAGCCATGATTTGTAGATGCATTTGAATCGGAGTAGGGATTTGACGGGGAGTCTGGACAGGATGTCGAATACGAGTTCGTCGGGGATATTCAGCCCACGAATGTTCTTGTTGTTATCTCTTGCTTGTGTCTCATCTTCCATTTTCGCTTCGAGCTTCACGTTCGAAAACTTTCAAAAGTTATTAACTTTATCAGAACTTTACTCCACCCTAAAATTGGTCTCTATACTGGCTGAGACCTGGGTTACGAAAAAAAGGCTTACTTTTTCAAACACCCCTTGACCTATCACCAAGTATCACTTAACCCCCTTCATTTTCAAAACCAATTACTTTGACCCCCTCAAATTCACTATGCAAAGATACCAATACCACCCCTTTAGTTAGTATTCCGTTAGGAACAGTGACAGCAACAAGGTTTCTGAGTTAAAAACAGAATATTTCACCAGAAAATGCCCTTTTTTGAGGGAACCCACTTACACTTTCATATTCCCTATTTTCCCTCTCACCAGTCTCCTTCTACTGTGATCGTATCATCCTCTTCCCATCTCATCCCCTCCAGCCATAGCAATTAGCAAACAAAGCTCCACCAGCAACTATCAAAACAGTGGAACATCACAAAGTGATCTGCTAAAACAACACTATATCCCAGATCTGCCCCCTTTCCCACTCAGTTGTCTCCATTCCTCTGCACAACCAAAGCCGACTCCTCAATCCCTGCATATGGCATATGCCATCAAATGTCACACACACACACACACATATAGAAAAATGCATACGAACTCAACTAACTAAAACTGGAAAAGCATAACTCTATTCACAATCTATGTGAAAGCAATTCCTCTGTTTCAAGTCTGTCTGCAACCGGAGACCTTTCTGAAAGATTTACTTGAAACACGTCGAACCACAATGGGTGCAGAATATAAGGTCTTAAATTTTTAAGTGTTGAAACCACTTTTATGCTTGAAAATGTAACCAAACACTTCAATAATAATTAAGTTATAAGGTAATCATTCATCTAGGTATCTGTTGAAAATATAGAGAGACATAGCCATTCTTATGGGTGAAAAACATGAAAGCATATTCTTTTCCTTATACCCCAATTGATTGGGACACAATGCTCGGTTTGGTTTGGTTATTCTTTTCAAAAATAAGAAAACTATATTTGCCATCAGTTATGCTACCCTCTGCATTCCTCACCTAAGTAGTTTCTATCCTTGGTAAACTTTATGTTTTGTTCTCTCTCAATATCACAAGAAATAACAAAAAGAAACAAGGCATGTTTGAAAAAAATAAGAAAACTATATTTGCCATCAGTTATGCCACCCTCTGCATTCCTCACTGAAGTAGTTTCTATCCATGGTAAACTTTATGTTTTGCTCTCTCTCAATATCACACAAGAAATAACAAAAAGAAACAGGGCGTGTTTGAATGTCAGATCCATTCTTGTTCATATGGCATCGAAAGTAATGCACAGTTTCTAGGCTTTCACAATTTTGGTTTATTTTTTTAACCTGGAGTGCCCAAGCGTGCGTACTGTCCCCTTTAGGACCTATTTTTTAATTGAATTTTGTTATCGTGTGGAACCGTATAAGATAAGATAGAAAATTTGTAGTCAAGAAGTAATGTAAGATGATACAACCAATAGAGTTGCTATACATTCAAAATGACGGAAGGTGATCCATATCCTCAACTCAATCTTATGCACTCCCCCTTTAAATTGATCCCCACACCTGTTGACCTACAGACCGACAAAGGTATCACAGAATTCATCCACTACAAATTTATCCTCCCTACTAATTAACTTGATCAATCCACTTTTGCATCCAACCAAACAACTAAGAGCTAACCTTAGCATACAGTTAACATCTTTTATGATAGAAACCCCAAAAAGAGAGCCATATCTAGATGCAAAT
The DNA here is from genome assembly GCA_018127125.1 of Rhododendron griersonianum. Taxonomy (NCBI): domain Eukaryota; kingdom Viridiplantae; phylum Streptophyta; class Magnoliopsida; order Ericales; family Ericaceae; genus Rhododendron; species Rhododendron griersonianum. Next base: position 12,614,932 of record CM030796.1, read on the forward strand.
AGCCAAATATACGTATATCCTACCAAGAACCGAGTTCTTTTTCTTTCTTCTTTTTTAGCCTAGCGAAAGTCTATTGTCGGTTGTAGTTAGTGAGATTTGAACCGTGTCAAATGCATGGGAGTACATGGTGCCTACCACTTGGCTACCACCCCACTTGCCCAAAAACCCTAGTCCTTGGTAATCAAGCGGCATCAATTTTTTTATCCACCTACCCATTCAACTCTTGAAGATTTCAGCAACCATACGGTTAATTAGATCGATAATTGATAAATCCAACTGGACAAAAAAATCAAGATCAAGGTTCGAGTAACAAAAGAAGGGATTGCAAATATACCCATATACTCGCAACGAATGTCAGTCTTCGACGAAATCACACCGAGCCTCGTCCGTGTGTTGTTTACGGCGGGCGGGTTGGGTTTCACAACGCTTCTAGGGTTCGAATATCTTCACTCGGAGCAGCATTTCCGCCCCTTGAACAGCGTATTACAAAGAAATCAAGGAACACTTCTGCCGGTGGGGAGATGGAGGGATTGATCGATGGGGTTTGATCGGTCGAAATGGTTTTGGTATATTGTTAGCTTCGAAGTGAGGGAGGGGAGTGTTTAGCTTCTGCCTGATCAGGCGAGTTTTATATAGCACACTGGATTTAATTGTGTTGCCGCATATATGTATTTTTTCCCCGTAAATCGGAAGGAAAATTGACTTGTTTTGATAATCAATATCCACGAATAATATTTTCAGCATTAACAAATTTTCTCAGTATGTCTTTGACGGGTATTAATTATTAAAACACGTCCTGAGCCGTCATTTTCCCAAATCGAAAATTCTGTATTGCTCGGATTGTTTGGCCAAATTAGCCATATGGTTTATTTTTTTGTTTTTATTTAAAAAAATTACATTTTTTGATTTTTATAAATTTTTTGTGAATTATTATTTTGACATGACGAAAAAATCTAAAAAGTGAAAAATTATAATGGAAACCCATTTTTTTAATAAAGACAAAAAAATTGACTTATTTATTTATTTTTATCTTTATTAAAAAAAATTGGGTTTCGATCGTAATTTTTCACTTTTTAAATTTCTCTACTCATGACGAAGCAATAATCCTCAAAAAATTAAAAAAACAACTCCCTTCATCCATTTTTAAATGTTATGACTCCAACTTATTAAGAAAATATTATCATTACACATTTCACATCAACAACTTTTACCTACACTTTTCTTATTTACCCTCTATGGAGACATCATCATTACACTTTTACGCACTAACTTTTCAAAATGGAATCTACTTTTAGGGGATAAAATGGAAAATGCACCAACTTTTACCCACTAACTTTACAAAATGGACAATTATTAAGGGACAGCCCAAAATGGAATACTGGACCTTAAAAAGTGGGCAGAGGGAGAAAATTTGAATAAAAATAAAAAAATAAGCCATTTAATTTATTAGCCAAACAATTATACTCGGTGATAGGAGTGTCGTAAAAATTAAGCCTAATCAAATAGCCATACAACATTAATTCATTCAACAGAAAAGAAAGAAAAAAAAATACATTAATCTCATTCAAAATAGTTATCGAGTGTCTTATTTTATGCAAAAAAGATATAACCACACAACACTTACAGACACAAATGCACAAACGCATTCATGCTGTTGAAATTAGTGACCCCATGTCCATTTTGAATCAATATGAACATAAATGTACAATTACATTTAGCATGACACAATTTTTGCAATAATCATTTTTTTTCGTTAGTAAATGTTTATCGATTTATTTCCTTTTTGAGATGTCTCAAAAAATTATTTGTATCTTTTAATTTATAATATTTTTTATATTCAATATGAATATTGAATGATAAATCTCAATTAATTTTGTTATTCAAAGATTTTAAAATCATAAAAAACATTATAAACTACGAAATATAAACAATTTTTTGAGAGATCTCAAACAGAAAAAATAGACACAATAATTTGATATAAAGGGTGTAAGTATTTTACAAGCTTTTTCAGCGTATGTATGAGAGTTAATCAACATTTGCACTTAAGGCTTCGTTCTTTTGAACTTAACTTAAATCTGAAAGTTGTTCTTATTTGAATTTTTTTCTCATTTGTTAGTTTTGTATCAAACTTTTGTGAGTTATTAATTCATTTCGACGAGAGGAATCGAAAAAGTAAATTTTTTTTTACTTTTACCCAAATATTTTGAGAAATAACCAATTTTTAGCATGCTAAAAAGTGGTTATTTCTTATAATACTTGGATAAAAGTAAAAAATTGAGACCAAACTGAGCCTTATGTCCCAATTACTTGGGATCGGCTACATGAATCTTTTTCCTCCATTAAGCTCTGTCAAGGGCCACTTGTTCACACAAACATACTATACTCATATATCTTTACATACCACAGCATCTAATGTCAATTTAGGTCTACCATTCCCCGTAGCATTACTACCCAAAGCTATCATATCGTCTCTCTTAGCTACTGCATTTTCTGGCCTATTTTCCCTCAACTTCTCTTTTATGGGTGCGACACCTACCATCTCACGAACCGTTTCATTTCTAATCATGTCTCTTCTAGTCTTACCACATATCTACCTCAACATTCTCGTTTCCGCTACACTCATCTTGTTCACCTGTTGTTTCTTAATAGGCCAACATTCTGTCCCATAAAGCATCGCTGGTCTAATGGCATTTACATAGAATTTTTTTCTTCAATTTTATGGGTACCCTCTTGTCACACAGTACACCAGTAGCGCTCTTCCACTTGAGCCACCCCACTTGGATCCTATGAGTCACATCATCGGCAATCTCTCCATCTCTATTAATAAATGAGCCTAAGTACCTAAAATGATCACTCTTAGGTATCTCCTGATCTTGGATCATCACTCTTTCTTCGTGCGCACTGCTGGTACCACTAAACTTGCACACTATATACTTAGTTTTACTTCTACTTATCCGAAAACTTTTTGACTCTAATGCTTCTCTCCAAATTTCTAGTTTCGTATTAACACCTCTAGCGGTTTCATCTACGAGGACAATGTCATCTGCAAACATCATACATCATGGGATATCCTCCTAAAATTGTTTAGTTAATTCATTCATAACTAAGGCAAAGAGGTACGGGCTCAAGGCTAACCCTTTATGCAATCCTACAGTGATTGAAAATTCACTCGTTTTCCCTACTGGTGATCGAATGGTAGTGACGACACCTTCATACATGTCTCTAATCACCTTGATATATCCTTTGGTCACTCATTTTCTCTCTAGAACCCACCATATGATATCTCTAAGCACCCTATCATAAGCCTTTTCTAAGTTTATGAAAACCATATGGAGATCATTCTTCATTGCTCTGTGTTTTTTACCATTCTCCTTAATAGGTAGATAGCTTTCATGGTTGATCTTCCAGACATGAACCCAAACTATTTCTCTGACACTGTAGTCACCATCTTCAAGCAATACTCAATAACTCTTTTCCACAACTTTATCGTTGACTCATCAATTTAATACCTCTATAGTTGTTACAGTGTGGGCAGCATGCCCTTTGGAGAGAAAGGATTTCGTTCCTTTTCGCCATTGCGGCCCTTTTTTGGTAATCGAGGGAGCGCGAGCGCAGGTGGCAAGCGCTCGAAAATACAGAGTCGCCACTCGGGTTTTGAAGGTCCGACACCCAAGGAACCGTATTTCGAAGCACCTGCCGCGCTATTTGATTTGAAAAAGTTAAGGAACCAGTCCGTCATAACCATATCTGGGTTCGGGAGCCAGGTTACGAGAGGGGAAGGGTTTTATGGCACCCCTCTCGCCCAATCCGGAGATCGGTCTCTACTTAGGCATTTTGAAAACATTGCGATTCTTCTTTTATTAATCAATTTTAGCCAATTAGGGCGGGGGAACAGTTAATCGGGGATTAAGACTGTAACACGTTTTGCAAGATGTGATCAAAATAGCATGGATGAGCAGTTAGTTAGTATAGGATGAGAACAGACTCCTGTGGGAGTTTAAACAGACTGGAAAGCCCCTGTCTTGGAGTGTCGTGCACAGGAAGAAACCAGTATGCACTGATCAAGTCAATGCATGCTGATCATACCTGCGCACGCTACTACAAGACCTGCGCACGCCAGTAAGCCTAAGCCCACAGCTCTTATTCTCAAACCCTCTGGGCTCTGGAAGGACCACACACCCAGGACAAACCAAACAGTTTAAACTCTCTGGGCTCTGGAAGGACCAGTGCACACCCAGGACAAACCAAACAGTTTATGCAGTCATAATATACAGTTTAAAGGCTGAAAAGCCTAATAAATAAACAAAAACACCCCATAAACAGTGTGGGGACAAAATAATAGCCTAAAACCAAGTTAAACATGCAAGGCCAGCCACTGATCGGGAACAGAATGGAACCGCCGCGCGAGGGTTCCAAACAGTCGCGCGATGGTGCGCCCTGGCGCGCGATGGTTACGCCCTGGCGCGCGATAGCTGCGCCTGGGCGCACTTGGCAACTCTCCTTTTGACCATCGCGCGAGTGTTTGGGAGCAGCGCGCGAGGGTATGGGCCGAACTTCCAGTGTCTGGTTTTGCACGTCCTGGGTTCTGAGACAAGTCCAAAATGATCCCAGGGGTACTCCAACAGAGCATAACTAAATATTGAAATGCAAGCTAGCAATTTAAGCTCTAAGAAAAGCAATAAACTGATTTTTACATGCATCAACAGTGATCTATATCAAAATAAAACTATATAACAGCCATGAACATGAATAAGACAAGAAAATGCTAGCATCCCTTCCCCACGTGGACCAATCTCATGCCAGACGGAAGTGTCGCGCGAGTGTTCGGGTCCATCGCGCGAGGGTTTGCTAGGCCACGGCTTTTGAAACCTTGCTAGCTTTAGGGCCGGGACTGGTATTGATTACCAGCCTTGGCCGTGCCAGCCCCCGGGGATCAGAACAGAGAGCAGAACAAAGGTGAGATATACCTTTGGATTTTGAGGTTTGAAAAGTGTTTGAGCTTTGAATTGAGGTTGAGTTTGAGGTTTGATTGAAATGTGAAAATGGGGAGGAAGAACAAGCTTTGTTCTTAGGGTGTCTTTGTATCTCTTTTATTAGCTTAAAAGAGTACAAAGCAAAGACCCTTTGTAATGCCAAATTTTTGTTAACCTTTGTGCTTGGTTTTTTTGTAACCCTTTGAAAGAGAACAAATGGGGGGATTTATAGGGAGAGCACCTTCCATTAATGGAAAGGTAGCTCTGGTTCAAAGAATGGAGGCCAGCCAGCCACGAGGCTGGCTGGGGGTTACTTGGTAATTAAGCTGCCCAGCTGAATAAAGGTGATGGGGACAGGTTCTGACCGTTTCCAAACTGTCGCGCGACAATGCGCCCTGGCACGCGATGGTGCGCCCTGGCGCGCTGGTCAATGCTCCAGTTGACCATCGCGCGACGGAGTCAAACCGTCGCGCGACGGTGCGCCCCGGCGCACGATGATTGCGCCCTGGCGCGCAATGATTGTGCCCTGGCACACATCAATAGGGTTTTTGGCTTTTGGAAGTGGCTTAGGCTAGGTTAGGTTCAAGGGTTTTTCAAACACTCAAAGCTCAAACACTCGACATTCCCGGGGTGTTCTTGATCCATTTCATCATTGGGGAATCAAAAACCGTAAGTAAACTAATCTGGAAGCCCAGATTGGGGTGTCTACAGTAGCCCCCCTTTGATGGCACTTGGAGCACCATTGAATTGGTACAAGTAACGTCAAAGGTTTCTAGACACCCCTCAAGGCAATCCAGAGCAGAACATACTAGCAAAGTAGACAAGCATACTTACAGAACCTGATTGGTTGAATGGACGGACAGACCGTCGCTTGTTGATTGAATTTGGTTTGCCAATGCCACAACATTGACTGAAGAACGCCTCAACACGCTTGGATTTGCCAATGTCTCAACACTGACGGTTTAAATGCCTCAACGCTGATTTGATTTGCCAATGTCTCAACACTGACTGAAGAACGCCTCAGCACGCTTTGATTTGCCAATGTCTCAACACTGACTGAAGAACGCCTCAGCACGCTTTGATTTGCCAATGTCTCAACACTGACTGAAGAACGCCTCAGCACGCTTCGATTTTTGAACGAACAGATCATCAGTATAAAATGATCGAACCGTTGAAGACTAGAAGGGAGGATCAGCAGTATAAATGATCAAACCGTTGAAGCCTGGATGGGAGGATCAGCAGTATAAATGATCGAGCCGTTGAAGCCTGGATGGGAGGATCAGCAGTATAAATGATCAAACCGTTGAAGCCTGGATGGGAGGATCAACCGTATAAATGATCAAACCGTTGAAGCCTGGATGGGAGGATCAGCAGTATAAATGATCAAACCGTTGAAGCCTGGATGGGAGGATCAACCGTATAAATGATCAAACCGTTGAAGCCTGGATGGGACCGGCTGTCGTTGATTTGAACTGGGCAGATCGCTATAAAAAGTGATCGAGCCGTTGAGGTTGGACAGAACCGGCTGCCTTGATTGAGACGGCGGATCGCTATAAAAAGTGATCGAGCCATTGGAAGTTGGACAGGACCGGCTGTCGTTGTGTTGATCCAAGTAGCACAAACAGTGGATATCATGCATAGAAGCAAGGCGGACTGCAGTTGGGGAGAAATCGGTGACAGCTGTTTACTTGCTGCCTTCGATACCGGGCAGGCTTGCTTTGTCGTTTTGATGGATTTTTCCTGCGTTCAACATTTGATATACACACAATATGCAATGACATGTATAAAATATTGAAAATGCAGATGCAAGCTTAGGGCGGCTCCTAGAAGGACAACGACACCTAAGGACTACCACTGAGCCTCATTACCGTACTGTCTGTGCCTCTGAGACGCGCACCCAGATAGAAAGACGCTGAACGGGCTGGCGTGCCCCAGTTGACGTTTGAGCACTGGAATTGGGCCTGCGTGCCCTTTCTGCGATGCTTGGGCAGGTGTGCCCCAGAGATGCTTTGCTTGGCCTTGGGCTGACGTGCCCCTGCTGCTTCAAAAGATTCCGCTGCCTGTGGATTATGGATACTAGGGTAGCAATGTAACAATTGCGTTTTTCAGTTTATTGACTCTCTTTTACAAGTGTTGAAGAGAATGCAAAAACTAACCACTAATATCTAATTTGCATTGACAATTGCTTTGAATCGACACACAGACATGCGCACATGTGTACAGACTCGCCTAGCTCGAATGGAAAAAGGGGAGAGAGTCCCGGGGTATAATGCGAACCCTCAGACACAAAGAATATAATGAAATTTTGGGCATTAATGTGCCAAAACTCACAATATTCCTGAACAGGTGAAACTGACACTTACGAAAAGTACAAAAGGTACAAAGACCTGTACAAACAAAATCGAGAAAAGCATCCCGACATGACAGTTGAAAAACTGGAAAAATGTCGCAAAGATGGACGTAAGACGCAGATTATGACACGTATAGGCCCGGACTGAAACCGACACCCCCATGCAGTCACATCAAGTCCATATGACTTGTACAGCATGACAAGACTTGGCAAAAGCCCCTGGAACGACATTCGAGGGTAGTAGCTAACTGCTACTGTCTGCTGCAAGAAGAGTGCGCATGTTTGAGACCAACGCGCATCGCTTTGAACAAATGCGCTGCGTTTGCTTACACCAGACTTTGCTGAACTTAGAATAAACTGTGAGCCTGTTAAGGCTTCTAGCATTTCGTTCTGTTTTTGATGCTTCAATTATTTTTAAGACTTATGCTCAGCCTGTAAATTGAAGAAGCAGTTTGGTAATAAAATTGAAAGACGAAGGTTTTCCCCCTTCTGGTTCCTCCAATGAAGCTTGTCTTGATCTTCGATCCTCTTCGACCTTTGATGTGCACCAAAATGTCAACCATGGATCCAATTGATAGATTGTGACCGAGTCTCAAAGAAAGATTGCCTACGTATCCCAAGCTAGGGAATCAGGTCAAAACGTAGTTCAGGCCACGGTTCGACAGAGTATGACCGAGTCTCGAAGAGAGACTGCCTACGTATCCCAATTTGGGGAATCAGATCAAAACGTAGTTCGGGCCAAGGGTTAACTCTCGAGTATTTACCTCTCCTTTTACGCTCTAACTTTTGCCTAGTACCGCCCATTCGGGTCTTCGGTCTAGCGAGCTTTGATTGATTGCCTATTCATTTTTGCTTAAACCACCTTCATAGGTTTTGGTCTAGCAGGCTGCTCTAACTTTTGCTTGGAACTGCCCACCCTTGGGGTTTTCGGCCCAACGAGCTTCTCACAGGGAAAAGTTACATTTGAATTGATCCAGGTTGACCATGGTATTGAATTTGTTGCCGTCGAGGTTGAGAACCTTTGGCTGCAGCCCTAGATAAAATAGCTTTGATGACGCAGGGTCAAGAGTGCTTCGATTGGAAATGCCTTGCTCCGGGCCGTTGTGTACATTTTCTCATTTGTGCTTGGCAAAACGCCACTGTTGCTGTTTTGAACATGGTACAAGGCCCGGAGCCTTCTGTGCTTCTGCTTTCTGGATTGGCACCCGGTAGCAGGGGATTGATACTTCTTTGTCTTAGGATCAACGCGAGGCGTGACTTGATGAGACCACGCCAAGACGTCGATGAATTCTTCAAGCCTATCTAACCGGGCGCAATGCTCCTCTGGGTGCGGTGCTTTGACCAACTTTGAACCATTGGGAGGTTATACTTGTCTTTCAAGTTTATTTGAAATTACTTCTTCTTTTAATAGGCTGAGCATGCCTTTCGTCTTCCCTTTCGGCGAGGGAACACATTTCCTTGGGAATGATCCCATCGAAATCTATCCCTTCGTCGTCAGGGTCGACACAGTTTATATAAAAGTTAGCGAAGTACTTAGAAGCAGATAATGCATATCATAAAAACCCTCGGGGTTTGCCAAGTACAGCAGACTCGAAACTTGAAACAAAAGCTACGACGTGGAGGGCCAAGAGGCACAACCTCCGACTCAGAGCTAGACTTAGACAAACGCAAAAGACTCTGTGTCAGACTCAGACAAGACGCCAATGCAAACTAGACGCGGTTTTGAAAACGCAATTGATAAAAAGCTACCCATAGCTTCCACAAAAGAGGTAGGAACCAGCGGGTGTCAGGCCCAAGTAACAGCACTTCGGCCTCTTCAGCTTCTTCAGCCAAACCTACTCGATGCTCCTTTGAACGATGGACCTCAGCCAAACGGTCCTTTCCTTTGCAAGCCCCTCATCACTGTCAAACCAGATGTTGGCAGTGAAAACCTCGATTGCCCAACCTACAGCCATCATGTTAACCTCCGGCTTGAACGGGATGGATACGATGGGTTTAGGTTGATTTGCTGGGACGATATAGTGGCTAGGGTTGAATATGGTGGAGCTCGGGTTGATCTGAGTGGAGGTTATAGATACCTGACCAACCAGAGGGTCAGACCCGTGTTGAGGCAAGGAGTTGGAAATGACGCTGGGTTTTGGTGGAACTTGAACCGTGCCATCATCAATTAGATCTTGTATCTCGTGTCGGAGACGCAAGCAGTTATCAGTGAGATGGCCAGGCATTTGGTGGAAGGCACAGAAAAGGTTGGCATTGTAGTTGGCCGGAAGGACTTTGGGTGGAAAAGTTGGGGTCAAAGGTTTGAGATGCCCAGACTTGACAAGTTTCTCCATCACTGCTGACAGAGATGCCTCGAAGGCAGAGAAGCTTCGGGGTTGTGTTCGAGATCGGAGGCTTTGAGCACTTCGTATTTGGTTGATATCGGCGGCACGACTGGAGTTGGAAGCTGGAGCATCGCTCCCACTTATAGCCCTTGGCGTAACCTTTTGAGTGGAGGAAGAGGATTCACCCTTTGGCAAAATGCCAGCTTGCAGCGCATCCTCGATGGCTAGGCCAGAATCGAAGAATATCTCAAAGTTGGCGGTCGCTTGAGCGAGTACCAAGTGCCTGGCATAGTCTGGCTGAAGATTGCGGGAGATGATGCGGAGTTGGTCTCTTTCGCTGGGGCGCTCAGTCATTAGAGCGGCTTTGGCTCTCCACCTTTTAACAAAGTCCGCAAAGGACTCCTTTGCCTCCATCTTTGTGGATTCTAACTCTCGAGTAGTCATCTTGAGTTGAGAGTTGTAGCTATACTGTGAGACAAAGGCAGCCCCTATATCTTCCCAAGTGCTTCGTTTGGAGATGTCGACTGACAGAAACCAATGGAAGGCAGGCCCAGAGAGAGTTTGAGGGAAGAGTTGAGACATGGCCTCACTTTCCACACCCAACAGCTTCATTGCGGCATGGTAGCCATATAGATGAGTTTTGGGGTCACCGCTCCCGTCAAACTTAACCAAGTCTGGCATCTTGAACTTGTCAGGGAGCTTGGCATTAGGGTACAAACAGAGACGATCCAAGTCAATTCCCCCTGCACTGATTTTCTCAGACTTGGAGACTGCCTCCTCCAGCTTTGCCATCTTGGCCATGAGAGCTGCCATATCCGGATTCAAAATAGGCTTGCCACCTACCGGATTCGGGATTGCAGCAGGCGCACGAGCCTCCTTAGGGTTGAGTTGAACAATGAGACGCCCCTCGTGATTCGGATCTGGGACCAAGACAGGCTGTTCCTGGTCGGACTCATCGTCCTCGCCTTCCTCTTCAAGAGGAGGTGGAAGGCGAGTGTGGATAAGGTCATTCAAGCGGGCAATATTGGCATCTGTCTGAGCTGCCCTCTGTTGCATGGCGGTGATGCTATCCTGAAGGTTCATAAGCATGGTTTCCAGAGTGAGCGGTTGATCTGCCATAGCTGGCCTTGAAGATGTTGAAGAAAGGGAAGCCGACGGCGTGACTCTTTGTAAAATCGATGGTGAACCCGACTGTAGGGCGGCCAACAATGAACCCGGAGAAGCCTTCGTTGCAACTGACTGAGTTTCGAGCCTGACAAGTCTTTGAATTGGATTCATAATACGTTACCAAGTAGGTTTGGTTCTTCCTTTCGGTACTCTTTTGCTTGGCGCAATGGCTTCAAACTAGACAGTAAAGTAAGAGAAAGCTCAGTGGCGTTCCTGCAACAAAATGCAATGCATACATCGTTGTCGGTGTCCACCCTAGACTCTAGAACTAGAGACAAGTCTGTCTCATGATGTTCGGACGCTGCCAAAATCCTCAGATTCTTTTCGAGGGTATATCCTTTGAATAGATCAAACTGATCCTAAGAGATGCCAAAACAGACTAAGTCTTCGACTAGTCCCTTTTGAAGATTCGACTTTGAACTTGGAACAACTCGGTATTGATGGCGTGACACCTTTACCGGGGTGGCGTGAGCGACAACGCGCTTTAGCCGGGCGGTGTACGTGCGAAGCACGATAACCAAAATGACATCAATATCACGACATCAATACTTTGTGGTTCTTTATTGTCGGTTGAATCCGCAATCGTGCATGAGCCAAGGATTTAGTAAGGTTTGATTTCTCTAAGTCTCGTTGATCTAAGGACTTTTGAAAAACTAAAAACGTGCATTATCGAGATGCACGACTCTTCATCGGGTCATAGCAGCATCCTAATAAGCATAAGACAGACTCGAAAGCGAGACAACCTAGAAGCCGCCCTAAACATGCTCCTACGTAGAACAGAATGTATGCATGTACAGTTCAAAAGACGAGTTTGCCTCACAAGTTTCAGACGTTGCTGGAATCCTCAGAATTCTTTTCGGCGATGTGTCCCTGAGTAGATCGACAGATCCTAAAAGATGTCAAAATAGACTAAATCTTTGGCTAGTCCCTTTTGAAGATTCGACTTTGAATTTGGAACAACTCGGTGTTGATGTCATGGCACCTTAACCTTGAACACGGCGGTGTATAGTGACAACGCACTTCAACTGGTGGCGCCGGCGACACGACATCACCACTTTGTTGTTCCACATTGTCGGTTGAATCCTTAAACGGGCACGAGCCAAGGATGTAGTAAATTTTGATTTCTCAAAGTCTCATTGAACTAAGGACTTTGCGATTGATAACGAACATTCAACAGAATGAACGACTCCTCATCGGGCCCTACAACGTCTTAGACAGTGCAAGACAAACTCGAAAGACAAAACAGCCCTAAGCATGCTCCTACGCAAAACAGTGTATGTACAGTGCATGCGATAGGGAAAGCAGTAACACATAGGCAGTTACGGGGTTAGATGCAAATAGATCTTAACCTGCGGGTACCTGTCTTAGATTGGAGAGTTCTAATGCTCTGTATATGCAAAAGGTCGGTTTTGGTTCGTAACGGGTTCCTCGGACTAGGGCCACAGATATACCTTCCGTTACCCGCGTTTTTAGCAGAGTAACAGTCGAACGGTAGCATGACCCATCATCGTCGAAGGTTGTCGGTCATTCGTGTTCCCCTGGCTCCGGTAAACCGTGCCGGATTGCCAAAACGATCCAACGAGGCTTATCCCACATCGATGCAAATGAGAATGCTAGAAATTGATTAAGAGAAGAAGAATCGCAAAATCGCAAAATGCCTTTTCAAATTTGGCTCACTTTATTTAGTCCATCTTTAGAGGAAACTACGCAAGCGAACAATCGAAAAAGCCCCAGATTAGAATGGCCGGACACGAGGTCTTGTTAAATCACCATTCGACAGCGCGAAGCTCACCGTTTTGACAGACTTTTTAAGGGATTGTTCCCAAGTGTATTAAACTCTAAGTATAGATCAATATTAGTTCGATCATCCCAAGCAGACAGGAGTGGGCAGCATGCCCTTTGGAGAGAAAGGATTTCGTTCCTTTTCGCCATTGCGGCCCTTTTTGGAAATCGAGAGCGCGAGCGCAGGTGGCAAGCGCTCGAAAATACTGAGTCGCCACTTGGGTTTTGAAGGTCCGACACCCAAGGAACCGTATTTGAAGCACTGCCGCGCTATTTGATTTGAAAAAGTTAAGGAACCGATCCGTCATAACCATATCTCGGTTCGGGAGCCAGGTTACGAGAGGAAGGGTTTTATGGCACCCTCTCGCCCAATCCGAGATCGGTCTCTACTTAGGCATTTTGAAAACATTGCGATTCTTCTTTTATTAATCAATTTTAGCCAATTAGGGCGGGGAACAGTGTTAATCGGGGATTAAGACTGTAACACGTTTTGCAAGATGTGATCAAAATAGCATGGATGAGCAGTTAGTTAGTATAGGATGAGAACAGACTCTGTGGGAGTTTAAACAGACTGAAAGCTCCTGTCTTGGAGTGTCGTGCACAGAAGAAAACCAGTATGCACCGATCAAGTCAATGCATGCTGACCAACCTGCGCCCGCTACTACAAGACCTGCGCCGCCAGGAAGCCTAAGCCCACAGCTCTTATTCTCAAACCTTCGGCTCTGGAAGGACCGGTGCACACCAGGACAAACCAAACAGTTTAAACTCTGGGCTCTGGAAGGACCAGTGCACACCAGACAAACCAAACAGTTTATGCGGTCATAATATACAGTTTAAAGGTGAAAAGCCTAATAAATAAACAAAAACACCCCATAAACGGTGTGGGGACAAAATAATAGCCTAAAACCAAGTTAAACATGCAAGGCCGGCCACTGATCGGGTACAAACAACCGCGCGAGGGTTCCAAACAGTCGCGCGATGGTGCGCCCTGACGCGCGATGGTTACGCCCTGGCGCGCGATAGCTGCGCCTGGGCGCACTGGTCAACTCTCCTTTTGACCATCGCGCGAGTGTTTGGGAGCAGCGCGCGAGGGTATGGGCCGAACTTCCAGTGTCTGGTTTTGCACGTCCTGGATTCTGAGACAAGTCCAAAATGATCCCAGGGGTACTCCAACAGAGCAGAACTAAATATTGAAATGCAAGCTAGCAATTTAAGCTCTAAGAAAAGCAATAAACTGATTTTTACATGCATCAACAGTGATCTATATCAAAATAAAACTATATAACAGCCATGAACATGAATAAGACAAGAAAATGCTAGCATCCCTTCCCCACGTGGACCAATCTCATGCAGACAGAAGTGTCGCGCGAGTGTTCGGGTCCATCGCGCGAGGGTTTGCTAGGCCACGGCTTTTGAAACCTTGCTAGCTTTAGGGCCAGGACTGGTATTGATTACCAGCCTTGGCCGCCCCCTCGGGGATCAGAACAGAGAGCAGAACAAAGGTGAGATATACCTTTGGATTTTGAGGTTTGAAAAGTGTTTGAGCTTTGAATTGAGGTTGAGTTTGAGGTTTGATTGAAATGTGAAAATGGGGAGGAAGAACAAGCTTTGTTCTTAGGGTGTCTTTGTATCTCTTTTATTAGCTTAAAAGAGTACAAAGCAAAGACCCTTTGTAATGCCAAATTTTTGTTAACCTTTGTGCTTGGTTTTTTTGTCACCCTTTGAAAGAGAACAAATGGGGGGATTTATAGGGAGAGCACCTTCCATTAATGGAAAGGTAGCTCTGGTTCAAAGAATGGAGGCCAGCCAGCCACGAGGCTGGCTGGGGGTTACTTGGTAATTAAGCTGCCCAGCTGAATAAAGGTGATGGGGACAGGTTCTGACCGGTTTCCAAACTGTCGCGCGACAATGCGCCCTGGCACGCGATGGTGCGCCCTGGCGCGCTGGTCAATGCTCCAGTTGACCATCGCGCGACGGAGTCAAACCGTCGCGCGACGGTGCGCCCCGGCGCGCGATGGTTGCGCCCTGGCGCACGATGATTGCGCCCTGGCGCGCAATGATTGTGCCCTGGCACACATCAATAGGGTTTTTGGCTTTTGGAAGTGGCTTAGGCTAGGTTAGGTTCAAGGGTTTTTCAAACACTCAAAGCTCAAACACTCGACATTCCCGGGGTGTTCTTGATCCATTTCATCATTGGGGAATCAAAAACCGTAAGTAAACTAATCTGGAAGCCCAGATTGGGGTGTCTACATACAGTTTTAAATAAAGGAAAAAATAAACCAAGTGGCTTATTTAGCCACAACACCCCTCAATGATATGTCAACTACTAATTTCAATAGTATATTTCAAACCAAGACAATAAAGGTAATCATACTACTATGGTATATATGTCCATCGATCTTATCTTTGTTACGCACGTCGATCACGCGACCGCCTCTTCTTGATCTCCCTGTGCTATTCCATCAAGTAGCCATGACTGTTTTAACTTCTAGAAGCTTCATCAGTCTTGAGGCGATTTGGATAAATAAAATAAAAAAGTCTCGAGGCGATTGACTCCTCAATCACACGGCCGCCACATCACAAACGAGTGGATCTCTCATCACGCGGGCACTTCTCCTTGGGGTGGCTACCCATCTCGTCGATCTCGATCATGGGGCCACCCCCATGAAGTGGCTGCCGCGACTTCCCTCTATGCACAGTGCTTTAAAGAATTGCTCTAAGTGCTAACTCCCTAACACTCTCTAGGGTTACCCTCATTCAAACCTTGGCTCCGTTAGAAACTTAGGTGGTGTTCCACTTTAAGAAAAAGTGTTTTTTTTTCAAACGGAGGTAATTTCAAGCCCAAAAATCATGTGTTTACGTAAATAATTTTCCTACCAATATGGTTTTTATTTGATAGATCTCATTAAGATCTTTTAAACGGTGCAAAAAAAATTAAAAAAATATTTTCTATTTTTATTATATTTGAATTTGAAATTACCTCCGTTTGAAAAAAAAACACTTTTTCTTAAAGTGGAACACCACCTTAGAACCTTGAGTTACAACCTGTGTAACTAGCTTCATCATTGGAAGAGTGTGATGGTTTTCTTTTCTTGTTCTTTATGTCTTCTGGAAGGTAGTCCTCCCTATGCGGAGGTTCTCTTTCCTCCCTGTGTATAGGTTTGCTTTCCTCCGTTTTGGGGAGTCGTTCTCTTAGGCCCCGTTCAGTTGCCAGGAAAATACAGGAAAGGATGGAAAAATCAACTTTCCCATAACTTTTGTAGTGTTCAGTTGGCAGGAAAGTAATGAGAAACATGTTTTTAAGTTTTCCTGCAAGATTTACTTTCTTGCAAAAGTGATCCTGCCAAAAGCATAGGATTTTGCAACATGGGAAAAATTTTATCCATTGTGGGGCCAAAATAATTGGCGGGTAAAAAAAAAGTGAATGATGCCAATACCAAAAAAATACTCCTACAAATTAGGTTCTTAGAAAGACACTTTGAGATTTACGTAGCAACAATAATTTTGACTACTATGGTGCTTTTTGAGATAATTGTTGTGAAAAAGGATTAGTAGTTTATTTTTTTTAGAAATATTTATTTATCTTGTCATTAGTCTTCAATTTTGTTTTGTACTAACTAATTTTTAGTGAGTTTTTGCATCGGCAACTAATCAAGCACGGTTGTTTAATATTTATTTATTTAGTTATCATCTACTTATTTTTTAAACTTTATTTGTATGATTGATTATCAGATAATGTCAATTTAAATGGGGGATTTGCATGACCATTCAGAATATAGCAAATTGAATAGCGAATTGCAAGTCGATTTTTTCATTTCTTGTTAAGGCTTTGCATTAGATAAAATACATTTTCCGTATGTGTTAATTTTTGAAATATGATAGCCTATTATTTAGCTCTCAAAGTTACTTTTATTTAAAATTAGCTATTGGAATAAAAATAAAGAAATTTCTCATAAGTGTTTTTTCCCGGCAAATGAACTACTAAACTTTAGTTTTCCTGCCAAAAAAAATTGTCAAATGAACACTCACAAGAAAATAGATTTCTTTTTCCTTTACTTCACTTTACTTAACTTTTCCTGAGAATAACTTTCCGGTACAACATTCCTGGCAACTGAACGGAGCCTTATGTGTCCCGATGTACCTCATGTGTTCGTTGTTTTTATTTGTTTGCAATATATTTTAGACGAAGTTCTCTAATCCATCCAAAAAGAGGAAAAAAAAAAAACTCTCTCTAACCCCGCTGATCTTGGCAAAAAAACCCGTGAAATAAAACATTTGTTTCCATTTTCCGTTCCTTTATTTTACTTTCTTCCTTTTTTATCAGAATGACACTAGTTAAAGGGCCAAAGTGAAATTGGGCAACCTAAAGAACCAGACTCTGCCCAGCCTACAGGGCACAAGTCCACTGACTACAAGGAAAAGGAAGAGATATATTCCCTACTTTTCATTCCGGTAAATGAAAAAATCGAAGCATTTTGTCAGATATAAAACTCCATGAATTCAAGGCTTGCTGAAAATTAACATCTCTGTTCAAGCAACACCAATGTCATTCTGATCCATAACACGGCTCTCCCGCTTGAGTTACCTTAGCCCCGGCCAGGCCATGCTATTCAATAGTAATATTGGAAAAATGGCAGCGTAACAGCTAGTATTGAAAGCAAAAACCAAGCTTCAATATGCTCTAGGTCCGACGAAGCTTACTCAAGTTTAATAATCGGGAGTTAGTTGTCCCGACGAATTAGGAGTATTGTTGCAAAAATCAGGATGTAGTTGTCCTGACGAAGAAGGGACGACAACCATGGAAAAGAAAACAACGAAACACACAAAAGAATGAACAGTAATAGTGGCCATGATTATGGTTGTGTATTCAAATTGCAGTGTCATGGAGATCAAGATGTACATCCTTTCATAGGCTAGGCTGGTGGAAGGCTGGAAGCTTACTCAAGTTTAGTTGATCGATTTGTACGGCAACCATAATTTGATACTTTAGAGCAAGTTCACGCGTAAGTCAACTTTTTGGATCAATTGTAAAATCAAAATTCTATAAAATATACGTATGACAAACTGGTGTGCTCACCAGTAAGTCAAAATAGATGGCAAATTAGTGCCAAACGTAATAGCAACTTTCGCCTTGCCAAATCTTTTACATTATTTAGCCCACAAGATTTACATTGAAAAATGAGATAATTTTAATCTAATAGTATGAATTTGAGATTGTGCCAAAGTGTCAATAAATCATACACCGGCATTGTTTGTTTGTTAGTTACTAGTTTGGCTTGCAGTAAAAGTCTACTGGTACAGCAGTTATGTACAGATTTTGCGTACAGATTTTTTGTGGGGCCCACTACGGGTTCCACACAAATGATCCGAGCCGTTCATTAAATGTAAAACAGTTTTTCAAGGGCCCCCGCGAAAAATCAGTTCAATCCGATACTTATAGATACTCGATCCAATCATCTAACTTTTGATTTAGATTCCCAGATAATAAAACATTATATGATTGGATTGAGCATCTATAAGTATCAGATTGAACTGATTTTTTGAGGTGGCCCTTGAAAAACTGTTTTACATTTAATGAACGGCTCAGATCATTTGTGTGGGACCTGTAGTGAGCCCCACAAAAAATCTATTCGCAAAATCTGTACATAAGTACCAGTAGAGTTACTGTTTTGCTTGGCAAATCTTCACGGTATCTGGGCAAATTGTGCGTAAACTAAATACACTATTAAGTTGGCTCCATTCCGTGTAATGCATCTCATCTCCACTCGGTAATCTATGTTCAAACAACACTGTCTAAAATATCAACCACTTGGTTATGGAGGTTTATTGCTGCGTTTGTTCTTTTTTTCTTTCATTTTTGTGTTTCAACTGTTGTAATATTTCTTGTTTTCCTTTTCCCTGTATTATCATGCTTTATATAAAATATCAACCACTTAAAAGTCAATTTCAATAAGTAGACACTGGCTTATGTAACTCACACCATGGGTGGTTCGGGCTTTGCCCTTGAGGTGTATTCGCTAACTCTTCGTTGGTTCCCCTTCCCCTTTCCCCGTTTTTAATAAAATTCATCTTTTGCCGATCAAAAAAAAAAAAAAAAGTAGCCACTGGCTTATGTAACTCACACCATGCTCTAAATCTCGACTGCCGCTTCTAATTCTACATTGTGTCACTCGAGCAGCAGATCGATAATGATTGGATTCAAACTAAGAAACACGAATATGGACACTGGACATGGACAATGATACGACACGGATGCATGCATACTCAATTTTTCCAAAGAGTAGTACACGAACACGTTGGAGATATGTTGTCTTGTATATATTGAAATATATAGCTACGTAGCTATAACCATAAGTCTACGTCCCAGATTAAGTAACATAAGGTAAAAATAAATGAAAAGATTGGTCGGACAAGGGACTCAAGAAATCGTTAGAAGAGCGGGCACGGACACGCCTAGAAAATGCTAAATCATCTTCCATCTTCCTAAAATTTCTTTAACGTGCCTTCTTCATTTGTCTACAAATTCTGAGTGAGCTTTTAATATATCTAACTTGTATTAGATAGTGATGTCAAATTTTGAAAATAACACGCTAGCAAGTTTTTAAAAAGGGTTAACGTAATTGACAATTTTTTGGTCATAGATACCTACAAAGTGTCCGAACAGTGCCGGTCCGAACAGTGCCGGCCCAGGCACAAGGCTCACAAGGCCTAGGCCTTGGGCATCCCCAAAATGCCCAATTTTTGGGGCACTCCAATTTTTTTAAGTTTTTGGATTGGGTAGGACTCTTTTTAGAAAAGATCCAGTCCAAGTTTCAGAAGTAAAGCAGTCTCTAAAGCATTGGTACTTAGGCAGTAGGACTTTCTACTTATAAAAGATTCTTTGCCTTAATTGTTTCCTTCAACTAGCAATGTGGGACTTAGGGGTGTCCATGAGCCCGACCCGACCGACAACCCGACCGGACCCGACCCGAAAAACACCCCACGGACGGTTCTGAGACACCCTGTCGGTCGGGTTCGGGTTGAGTATTTCGGATTTTCCGAAGTGTCGGTCGGGTGTCGGATTTCATAATTTAAACTTCGGGTTACCCGACCCGACCGATTGTTTTACTATTTAAGCGAAAAAACCCCTAGCCTAACTCATTTACACCCATTTCTTTCGGCCATTCCACTCCAGATCCAGACTCCACTCCCGCCGACTCCCTCCTGAGATTCCTCCCGAGTCCCGGCGCCCACCATACTCCACCACACCACTCCTCCTGCCGATCGACGGTATGTGGCGTTCATCAACCATCCACTCCTCAGTCCTCACGCCTCCTCCTCCCCCATTTTCTCGATCACCTCTCTCTCTCTCTCTCAGAGGCCAACCGTGGCCATGGATCTCAATTGTGTCGTAACTCCGGCGATCGACTGTGAGAGTCGTGGATGGTGGCGGGCAAGACCTTGACTCTCAGGCAGTGGGAGTCGTGGACTCGTAAGTCGATTTTCTTTCACTCTCTCCGACTCCGACAATGGCAGTGGAAGTCTGGAAGATGTTAATCGATCTGTAGATTTGGTGTACTGTTAGCGTAAATCGATTTGGTGTACTGTAACTATTGTTATCAATCTGTAGATTTTAATGGATTTTCCTTCTCTCTCCGCAAATTTGATTTTTACTTTCAGAAAAAGGGTTTGTAGATCTACAACCCGACCGAACCCGACCGCCCATTTCGTTTCTGCAGTCGGTCGGGAATCCGACCAGTGATCGGTCGGTCTCGGATGGAGTTTTGGGGAATCCGACTAAAGTCGGGCCGGGTCCAACCCGACCCGAATCCGACCAAATCCGACCCGTGGACAGCCCTAGTGGGACTATAGGTGGAGGACTTTGTTTTGCAACTTGTTTGTCCCATATCGACAGAGCAAAGGCTCAATTGGCAAAGTGCTCACCTATAAAGCCCTCTACTACACCTGTTCCACTTGCTCACAGAGTAGTTGCACGTGAAAGCAACACGTGGGCAGCAAGTATCGGAATTAAAATTAAAATTGTTTTGAAGGAAAATTTCAAATTTTGAAATATATATACATGTATTAGTCAAGGGGATTTAATAATAGTTTTGGCTTTCTCGTATTGTGACTGTTTTTTTTTTTTTTTCCGTAAAAATTGTCAAGCGTTTAGGGCATCATTCTTAGAACAGGCCTTGGGCACCCAAATACCTTGGGCCGGCCCTGTGTCCGAAGAGTGTCGGAAGTTAAGATTTCTTAATTATGGACACCAAAATGAGTACCCAACACTTATTTGAGAATGTCCAAGAAGTGTGGTGTCGCACACCGGTGAGACAGATACGTATCCACCTTTGAATAGTTTGTGCTTCTTAAGCTTCAAATTTAGGAATGATTCACCATATTAATATCAAAATTTAATTTTGAGTCTTTTCAAAGTTTCCGAATTCATTTCATATACTTATTTTATGTATAAAAAGAAGAGTACAATATCATAACAATTGCCTTCTTCATAGAATAAGTTCAACACTTCAAACTGATTCAAAGAAGAAAACGTTAATCCCTCCATCCCATATTACTCATCCATTTCCAAAAAGAATTGACATTAATTGGATGCGTAATTATTGCTTCTGTGCATAACTTTCTTATTTTCCGACATGATTTAGTGACGTAATTCTTTCACATCTGCTGATCCTATCTCCTACAACCGGAGATCTCCCATTCCTGACAGAAATGAACATAAGCTTCATTCAATCAGCAAAAATTTATTTACATAAAAACTCTATTGCTTTTTCCCTGACAAGTGGTATCAGATTGCTAAAGTGTAGCTAAATAACAAAAACTATGTTACAAAATAAGGTTAAACCATTTTTAGTTTATGTTCTTTTCATTCTGTAATTAAGTGAAAAAGGAAGAACCGTTCGAAGGTCCCATTATGCGGACTTGTATTTGAGCAAATCTTAAGGAAATTTTAACCATAATTGCATTTTACTCTTTTCGACAGTCGTCAACTATTGGATTTCATGAAGTTTTTGCCGTTAATTAAAAGGGAAATTTTCAAAATACCCCCCAACCTTTACATCAAAATCCGTTAGTCATTTAGACGGAAGGGGGCATTTTGATTAACGGAAGATAACGTTGGGAGTAAAATTGAAGTTTTTAAAAGATTGGGAGTCTAATTGAATTTTGGTGTAAAGGTTGGGGGGTATTTTGAAATATGTAGTTCTGATACTTGAGGTTCTCATGAAGGTTTGAGTTTTGCCAATGATTCTTGTGTATTTTGGTCTCCAGCAAAGGTTAACAAAAGCAATCCAGCACTGCAGGACCTTAGCTCAATGATGCTTGTGCGGCAAAAAAGACAATAAGCTCTCCACAACACGCTTTATGACTTCTTTGTAATTTTGCAAATATGAATATACTTGAGAAGGTTGTCAAATCGAGAATTGAAATGGTCATTTTTCGGAACGTGAATCGAATCAAATCGTGAATCGCTCCAATTCGGTCATGATTTCTAAAATGCATGAAAACCTATGCTTATAGATTTGGGTAACAAAAATATATACTACAAATTAAAATTTAGGCCTAAATCAATAAAAACCGTCTTCTAAATGATGATTTGATAATAACGTGGAGTATTAGGTAAGCTTGCTTCTATTGCAACTACCAAGAGATGATGATTTGTAAATCCTACTTATGGTTCTTTTTGTAAAAAAGAGTTCAAATTACAAAACAAACCCATAGAAGGTCTATAGGGTGGTTGTATTCCTTCTATCTTCCTCATTTTCGATTCACTCTCGTAATAAATCCCCCGTCTTATTATCAATCAATAATATTACATAAGGAGAAACATAGACAAAAGATGGCATATAACAATACTACAAACCTTAAAATAATAGTTTGAACCCTTTTCAAACAACCAAAGAAGCAAAACAAGAATAAAAAATGAATTTCGAAAATTTTAAGTGAATCAAATGATTCACCGATTCACTTACGATTTGCAGCTATTTCCGATTCAAGCAGCCTATTCGTATCGATTACCCATCGAATCGTACGATTTTGACAACTATATGGGACTAATTTAGAATTTCGTTCAACTTGCATCTAAATTCGTCTAGCAATTGTGAACTCAGTATAGTAGTCCCAAGAACTAGTAGCCAACGATGGGAAAGCAATGTATATATTAAGCATTATATTATACCACCAACTGGACAAAGTTCTAATTGTCATCAACCAGAAAATAAAAGAAAACAAGGATAGATTATGTGAGTTACCTGCTCTTCACGTTTCCTTACTTTGAATCTGCATGGTTTTGCCTCCAAACTTCACACCCCACCATTAAGTGAAAGCAGAGTCTCCACATATGGAATCGGCATCTCACCACAAACACGTTCACACCATAAAAATGTACGAGCTTTAGGATCGTAAAGGCCTATCCCCTTGTGCCCAACCGATACCACAACTTGACCTTTCCTCGTAAGAAACAAAGGCTTCACATAGGTAGGAAAAGGAACCCATTGTTCTATTGCCCAAGGCATGACAAACAATCTAGCCCATGATTCTTTCTTCCCATACTCTTTCATTGCATATATCTTGAGCTGCTGTACACCGATATCGCAATACACGCAAAGGAATCCCCCCAATGCCACCAAATTCATAATATCATCTTTCCTCCAAAAGCCTGGCAGCGGCACCTCCTTGAACTTTCCCTCAACCAAATCAAAATAAACAATGGCACTTGAGCGCAACTCACTCCACTCCGTCGAATCAATCACGAAGTGAACAACTCCATTCACAACGGCCTGATTTTCCGACGAAAGGATACCATAACGATAACGATTGTCGTTAAAGATGTTCCAAGAATCGTTTCTGAAACTGTAAATAACCACAGAGATTTCATTTCCTTGCTGCGAAGCAACAAGCACCCTATAATCATCAGCAGTGGAATCGTAAGAAAGTCCATAAATCCCGTGAAGAGGAAGCTCGTAAGGGCATTTTATACTCTTGTACCATGCGATTGATGGGTTCCAAAGAACAAAGGACTTACAAGAGGTTCCGAAGGACAAGGGGTCATGAGCCCACAGTAGTAGTATTAAACCATCGCAAGAGCACACGGGCAGTAAACAGGAATCCGAGTAGTTCCTTGGGCGTTGGAGGGATTTGGATTCGTGATCGGGGCTTTCGAAATCGAATGAAAGGAAGCGGCCGTTGGTTGCGAGTAGAAGTCTTGGGCAATGGGGAGATTGGGTGGATCGAAGGAAGTGGGTTTTGACGAATTGAGGGTCGGAGATCATGGAGAGCCATGACTTGCAGACGCATTTGGATCGGAGTATGGATTGGACGGGGAGTCTGGAGAGGATGTCGAATATGAGTTCGTCGGGGAGTTCCGGCCGGTTGATCTTCTTGTCGTTCCCTCGTGAATCGCCTTCCATTGTCTCTCTGTAGGTTCTGACGCTCTAGTTGGAGAGATCTTCAAGTTGGAAAGTCTTTGTTTGGAAGCTATTGAAAAAGAAGAGGAAAGAAAATAAAAAATATATATTATTCCCTCCCTTCCATTTGGAAATTGCTTTTCCCCCTGACACACTCCTGACACACGTTCTTTTTCCCGCTTTACCCCCGCCCCCTCCCCCCCTCTCTCTCTTCTCTCATTTTATTTTTTTGTTATAAAATTTTAAATGGTAATAACTTTTTCTTGACATATTGTTTTAAAATAAATTTTATATTTTTGAAATCTACTCAACGAAACCTATCAAACGAGCTTAATATTGATGGTGAAATAATGGAAAATGGAAAAACTATATATTTTTGTGGTAGTTTAAACTGTATAAAGATGTTGGAAAATTAAGTGTTCCAAAATTCAATCCGTTTGAACGGGTGGAAAGATTTTAGTTTTCTGATCATTTTATTCTAAATGGTCATAATTAAATTTTAACTGTAGGGCTCTCGTTGATTAACCCTAAGAGATATTTGATTTTACGACTTTCTTAGGGTTAATCAACGAGAGCCCTACAGTCAAAATTTAATTATGATCATCGAGAATAAAATGATCAGAAAACTAAAATCTTTCCACCCGTTCAAACGGATTGAATTTTGGATCTCTTAATTTTCTAACCTCTTTATACCGTTTAAACTACCACAAAAATATATAGTTTTTCCAATTTTCCAACCTCTTTTAGTTTCGAGAGAAAAAAGAAAGTTTTTTCCAATTTGCCTTTTTTTCCCCATTTTCTTTCTTTCTTTCCAGTTTGCCTTTTTTTTTTCCCGCTTTATTTCCTTTTATTTCTATCCAGTTTGAAATCTTTTTTTCTTTTTTTTTCCGCTTTATTTCCTTTTATTTCTATCCAGTTTGAAATCTTTTTTTTTTCCTCTTTCTTTCTTTTCAGTTTGAAATTTTTTCCTCTTTGATCAGTCTTGAACGGAGAAGACGCATGAACCCAAGAGAAAAACAAAACTCATTTCGAAACCCAAATTACAACGATTCATATGGCCAATCTCTCTCACACTCTTGTTTATTTGTTTTTCACTCATACAAACTCATTTTGTTTTTTGCGGAACCTAGGAGGAAAAATTATTCGGTTGCTTGGTTGCCTAGACCACTGACCACTTCTTTTTTTTTTAATAACTAGATTGAGTTAACCCAAAAAAAAAAACAGAAGGGAGGTAAATGAGAAAAGAAACAAATAAAGAAAAGGAAAAAAAGTTTCAAATTGAAAAGAAAGAAAAAGGAATAAAGGGGAAAAGAAATTTTCAAAACGGAAAGAAAGAAAGAAAAAAAAGGCGAAAAGAAAAAAAAATCAAACCGGAAGGAAAGAAATAAAAAAAAAATTCAAACCGGAAAGAAAGAAAGAAAAGGGGGAAGAAAAAAAAAAAGGCAAACTGTAAAAGAAAGAAAAAGAAAAGAGAGAGAGAATGAGAAGAATATATTTGCTTTTGCAAGTTTTTTTGTTAAGTTTTTGAGAAATACTCCCTCCTTCCATTTTCATTGTCCGTTATTTCTTTTGTCACTTTTGTGTCTATTGCGTATATCTTTCAATCTATAATATTTTTCATGATTTTAACATCTTTGTATTATAGAGCAAATTGAAATCTATCAAATAAGATTCATATTGCATATTTTTGGAGATTCAAATTGGAAGATATAAGCGATTGAAAACTGACACAAACATCAAAAAAGAACAATGAAAATAGGACGAAGGGAATATTTGGTAGGAGGAAGGAAAGAGAGAAAAAATAGCAAATGAGGAATCAAAATTTTATTTTGATTGGTATACATACTCCCAAAATTTTATTTTCCTTTCCTTCCTTTTCTTTTTCTCAACTTCCAAACGGACCAGTAGAGTGAAGTGGAAGGGGGAGCAAAATTTAGGTTACGTTAATTTTATAAAATATTTGGGAAAAGTAATTTTTTTTAAATTTTTCCGATTCATCTCGACTAAATAACCTACAAGAGTTTGACACAAAATTAATAAACGCAAAATTTTTTTGAATAAGGACAAAAAGTGCACTTTTTTTAAAAGTAAAAACGGTGTTAGTGAAACGGAGCCCTAATACTAATAAAACCCATGAATTAAAATTTATGTTTATTTTCCTTTTTCGTTCCTTCATTTTTCTTTCTTTCGCTATGTACTTTCCATCATCCTGTTCTTTTTAATCAGAGAAAGTATCTTACAAGGTTTTTTTTTTTTTTTTAACGGCGAAAAAGAAATTTTATTAACTTTTGAAATTGTTACAAAGATTAACAGGAGCAAGGAGAGAACAACATAATCACTTTGTTTGGATGAGCATTTTGAGAGTAACTTTTACTCTCAGCACAGTTTTCAATAAATTTCTCTCTCTATCTCTCTCCACTCATTACCACTCAACTCTCAAAAATAACTTTCTAAAAGCTCAACCAAACAAAGTGTCTAATCCGAGACCCAAACCCTATATTGGCAAGTCGCCAACCAAGGAAACACCAAGGTGGGACAAGCCCAAACACCTAAAAGGCCTAAAACCCAGATACATGGGACAAGCCCAACAATTAAACCAGATGGTACGCAACCTGTAACGCCCCGAAAATTCGGAGACAATAATAAAATATTTAAAGAATTATTTTCACAAAAGAGATTCATAGATTTACTACGTCACCATTTCAAAAGCATGTGTCATTATATTACAACCGTTTCGAATAAATCAAAATATTTTAATTTCTCAAATAAACTTAGAAGCTTCCAAAATAGAATCGACTTAAATTAATCAGAGCGATTATGCGCACGAAAACCAAGGTTTTCAGCTTCTTCCTCAATAGGATTGAACTCGATCGAATCATACGACACTTCTGTTCCGTCTTTGGTACCTGGCATTCGAGTTACCAGGGCAACATAGTACCGTGAGCGATGACGCTCAGTACCCAAAACCCACCCGAACCCATAACTTACAAGCAGCAAGAAAATATAATTGGAATGCGTTGAACATAAAAAGAGAACAATTAATCATTTCATTACTATTCTTCAACCTAAGTGAAATCTCAGATCTTATCCACAAATTCGTTCCTACCCATAACCTCTGGCATAGGCACTGGTGCGATCAACTCCCCTTTTCCGGATCCGGATGAAAGATACCTAAGTTATATACCCGGTATCCCATCCGCGACCATAAGCTAGGATAAAACTTCCCGGGTGCGCACGCAAGCACACTCTGTCCCGGTTTGTGACACAAGCACAATACCACCCTTATGTCCCGTCCCAACATCCGAGAGCCGATCACCACCATGCCATACCCAAGGTTTCGTAAATCAACACTTTCAACAAATCACCACCAATCAACCTCCAACAATTTAATCCCCAGATTCCTTGTCCGGAATCACAATCACAGCCTCTCACTTTATTCCATTTTCCGTTAACCCTATTTCAACGTCTAAGATGATAAGTCCGCACATCGCAACCAACCCAGGAACCTATTTGTCTAATCTATCAGAACAACAACATTTCACACCAATCAACATTTTTCGAAACATGCTCGCATGCTGTAACAACAAATAAATTCGCGATAATAACAAATCATGTGATTGCGAATAATTTATCATACGATAAAGTTAATCATGCGATTCAATAATCCAACTAAATATACCAACATGCTAAAACTATTTAACCGTATGATAACACAAATCATGCGATTAAAACAAATTAAGTTATTCCTTTTATTTTCCCTTTTCTTTTTCAAAGCTAAAATCCACGTTTATTCTTAATCATCTCGGGGTGTTGACGGTATTAGAAAAATTCGTATTTGCAACTAAACTAGGGTCGCCTCGAAACTAATTAATGTTGGGACTTATACTATTAGATTCCAATACACTAGGGTTAGATTTATAAGCTAAACAACTCGAGGAATCAAACTGTAATTTTTCTAAAACTCATTGCAACATTTCGATTTCCAGTACTGTTTCCAACGGAAAATCAGTGGGTTTCGGCCCAACTCAGTTTACGACGTCGGGTTAGATCTTATTATACTGAAATACGAAACAATCAATACGGACATAACATATATTTAGGGAGGTGAGTTCGGACTACCTCTCGTTCGGTGAACGGTTACGGAGAGGTTTGGTGGCGGGTCGGAGCGGCGGCGGAGCTCGTCGGTGGTAGTAGTGTGTACGGCAGTGGAGGTGCGGCAGTGGTGCTCGGTTGTGCCGATACGGACTGATTTTAAATGCGTTTTCCGGAGCTGTTCAGGAACTGAAATGCAGCAGGTTTCAGGGGCGGGAACGGTCTATTTTTGCGGCTGTTTGGGACTGGTTTTGGGAGCAGATTTTTCCGGGCTGTTTCGGAGCCGATCCGGGGTGGGTACAGGGTTGCTTCGGAGCTGATTTCTGGACTGAAATGGGGCTGGTCTTGTGACTGGTTCGGTGGTGGTTAACGGGTGTTTGAAGGGTGGAATGATGGGTGAGGATGGTGGCTCCGGCAGTGATGGCGTGGGAGGGTGTTCGGTGGTGAGGAGGAGGAGGAGTGGCGGTGGCTATGGGAAATGGAGGTGGCTGCCGAGAGGTGGGGCGGTGGAGGAGGAGCCGAGGGAGGCCGGAGGTGAGGCCGAGAGGTGGCTCGGTGGAGGCAGGCTATGGCTGCCATGGCTGCATATCTCTCTGTCTCTCTCGGACGGACAGGAGGGGATGGTGCAAATTGCTTTTCCCACCCCTGACACCCCACCCCCTGATCCCACACCTATTTTCCCGGACTACCCCGCCCCCATCTCTCTCTCTCCTTCCTTAAGGCCCCGTTTGATAACCCTCTAAGGGGTTGGGATTGAATTGGTAGAGTGTTGGTATTATTAATACCTTGTTTGGTAACCAAAAATAGTTCGGACTAGTAGTCCGATGGGATTAAAAATCCGGGTAATATGGGGTATTGCTAATACCCCGTGGGACTTGGTATTGAGGGGTATTAATAGTCCAATCCCAACTCCTTCACATTACCAATCCCTTTTCATTACCAATTTCTTCTATCAATCCAATCCCATCATCTAATCCCATCTCAAACAAACATGATATTAATAATCCCATCATTTAATCTCATCCCAAACAAACATACTCATTATCAATCCCTTCTCATTACCAATCCCATCTCCTTACGAATCCTAATCCTAATCTCATCTCCTTACGAATCACATCCATCTATCACTGTTATCAAACGAGGCCTAAAAGTACCCGCCCCTACTTGGATGCACAGTAGCCATTATCCGTAAAACGGCAACGTTTGATTTTAATTTGCAGCCACAAATTTTTTGAACGTAATCTGTGTATCATATTATAAACAGGTGTGTACCATATTATATACAGGTTACATTCAAAAAATAAGTGGCTGCAAATAGCAATGCCCATTTGCAATTCTATGGAGCAAAAACGTGATTATGAAAGTCCTAAAGACAAAATTTGATTATGTCTCTTTAGAATAATATGATCTTCACACCCGTTTAGACGGATTAAAAATTGAAGCACTTAATTTTTTAACTATATTTTTTAATATATAAACGGTCTCAAAAAAAATTAAGTGCTCAAATTTTTAGTCCGTTTGAATCGGTGCAAAGATCATGTTATTCTGATTATATTAATAAGATCTTTGCACCGATTCAAACGGACACCGATTCAAATGGACTGAAAATTTGAGCACTTAATTTTTTTGAGACCATTTATATATTAAAAAATATAGTTAAAAAATTAAGTGCTTTAATTTTTAATCCGTTCGAATGGGTGTGAAGATCTTATTATTCTGATCATAATATTCTAAAGAGATATAATCAAATTTTGTCTCTAGGGCTCTCATAATCACGTTTCTGCTCCATAGGATTGCAAATTGATGGTAAAGATTTTTTTTAAAACCAAACGTTGGGGGCTTTTGGGGCTGTGCCCGCTCCCCCCTACCCCACCTTTTAATTTCTTTCTTTATTTAATTACTTATATTTAATTTCTATAAATACACCCTTTCTATATTAAAAAATATAATTCAAGAATTAAGTGCGCCAATTTTCAATTCAGTTGAACCGGAGCGAAAATCGTATTTTTTTTTATCATTTTATTCTAAATGGTCATAATGATTTTTTGCTCTTAGGTCTTTCAACGAACACCTTAAGGCTCATTATTTAATTTCAGGGCTTTCTTAGGATGTCCATTGAAAGGCCTTGGAGCAAAAAATTTATTATGACCATTTAGGATGAAATGATCAGAAAAATAACATCTTTGCACTGATTCAAACGAATTAAAAATTGAAACACTTATTTTTTTAACTATATTTTTTAATATGTATATAGGAAAAAAAAGGAAAAAAAAACAATCAGGATAAACATGATCATGATCAATTGAAACACTTTTTTTTTCTCTCAATTAATTTACAAAGCCTAGAATTAGACTTGAACCTATTAATTGTCTTACAAGTAGTCTTTCCTATTAATTGCTATTGCTCGTGTTGACAATCACTTCGTGCAAGTTTTCTTACAACCTCATTACCCTGTACCACCCATCCCAATATGGTGGCAGGACCATGCATCGGATGAAGCTAAAGGATGGACTGCTAGTTATGGAACACGTATTCTATTGTGGTACGAAATAATGGGTATAAGTACCTCGGGAGCAGCATTTGGAGGAAATATTGATTAGAATTTGTGTTTTTATATATTTTCATGTTTTGACAATATATACTCAATTATAATAAAATGAAATTTTGTTTAAATTTATTATTGTTCATTAGAAGTTATTTTTATTATTTCATTGTTAATACAAATTAATTAACTAATTAAAATAATATAAAAAAGTATAAAGTCAATTTTAATTGAAAATAGAATTTGAGTTAACCAAAAAAAAATAAGGGAGGTAAATGGGAAAAGAAACAAATAAAGAAAATAATTAAAAATTAAAAAAAGAAAAAAGAAGATTCTAATTGGAAAGAAAGGAAATAAAGAGAGAGAAAAAATTAAACTGAAAATAAAGAAAAGGAAAAGAAAGAGCAAAAAAAAAAAAAAACCAAACCGGGAACGCCGGGGGGGGGGGGGGTGGGAAGCACCTCTCGATGGGGAATGGGGAAAGTGTGTGTGTATATAATAATAGGGGAGAATATTGGAGTATTATAATGGGGATGGGGCTGCTGCAAATGGCAGAGGAGAGGGTGGTAGTTCGGCTGATTTTGGGGAAAAAAGGAGATGTGAGGTGATGGTGGAGTATTGGTTTGGTATTAGTTTGGTATTAGTTTGGTTAGGATTCTAGTTTAGGATGTAGTTAGGTTACGCATACAATAAAGAATTAACTCGTCGGACATGCGCGCGCACAATCGATTATGAGAATAAAATTTCGGTGTGACGTTGAAAATAATTTTTCGTATTAAATAAACTAACGAGCAAAACAATATTTTTGATTTTGATATCTATTAATATTTATTAAAAATACCGGATCTTTACACAACCCAAACACCTAAATGGCCTAAAAACTTAGAATACAAGGGACTAGCCCAAACAAATCCTACCACACAGCACACCCCAGCCAACGTTGCCGTGCTTCACCGCCCACCGCCACATAAGTAGGCCGCCATCCAAGAAGACGACAGACAGCCACCGCCGCCACACCCACGAAGCCGTTAGGCCAAGGAATCGAAAAATCTCAAGAGATTAACTGACGGAGACGCACATGACTCTTACAAGTGGAAGGGCCAAAGTGAAATTGGGTAACCCTGAAGAAACCAAACTCTGCCCATCCTACAAGGCAGAAATCAACTGAAAAGAAGAAATATATCCACTGCTTTTCATTCTTGTAACAAAAATAAAAACAATTCAGTCAAATACGAAACTCCATGAAATGAAAATTAACATCTCGGTTTAAGCAGCACCAACGTTGAGTGCTGACCATTGATAAAAGAAACCTGCTACTGGTACCGATAGCATCCATACTAATAGGAAAGATTGGATCGAGCACCTACACATATCGGATTGAACTGATTTTTCACGGGCCCACCCACTTTTTGTTTTAAATTATTAAACGATTCGGATCATCCATGTGGAATCCGGAGTGGGCCCTGCGTGCCCGTCGGTACTCCACCGATTTCCACTTGTCGGCCCCTTTAGCTTCATCGATTGATAAAATCCAAGCTCCAATGTGCTCTAGGTCCCCATACAATCATTGGGATTACATACCCACCAAAACTAACTTCCTTCAATGTGCTACATCAGCCAACCTACAGTTTGATTGGTCCAGACATATACCCCTACGATCCAAAAACAAGTTACGGCTACCTCTGCGCAAATGTTACAAAAGAGGGAAAGAGACGTGTTCTGCCTTAGCAAAGACAGTAATCATGGGGGACGCAAATTATTGCCCTGGCGAGTTTGTGAGATATGACCCACATCATGACGAATACTTTGGACCTCTCAATAACAAAAACTATGTTACAAAACAAGGTTAAACCATTTTTAGTTTATGTTCTTTTCATTCTGTAATTAAGTGAAAAGGGAAGAACCGTTTGAAGGTCCCATTATGCGGACTTGTATTTGAGCAAATCTTAAGGAAATTTTAACCATAAAAGCATTTTACTCTTTTCGACAGTCGTCAACTATTGGATTTCATGAAGTTTTTGCCATTAGAAAAAAAACAAAACTATTCGATTCTGAAAATGTGTAGTTCTGATACTTGAGGTTCTCATGAGGGTTTGAGTTTTGCCAATGACTTGTGTATTTTGGTCTCCAGCAAAGGTTAACAAAAGCAATCCAGCACTGCAGGACCTAGCTCAATGATGCTTGTGCGGCAAAAAAGACAATAAGCTCTCCACAACACACTTTTATGACTTCTTTGCAATTTTGCAAATATGAATACTTGGGAAGGTTGCCAAATCGTGAATCAAATCGAGAATTGAAATGGTCATTTTTTGAAACGTGAATCAAATCAAATCGTGAATCGCTCCGATTCGGTCATGATTTCTATAATGCGTGAAAACCTATGTTTATAGATTTGGGTAACAAAAATATATACTCCGTACTATAAATAGAAGTTTAGGCCTAAATCAATAAAAACTGTCTTCTAAATCATGATTTGATAATAACGTGGAGTATTAGGTAAACTTGCTTCTATTGTAACTACCAAGAGATGATGATTTGTAAATCCTACTTGTGGTTCTTTTTGTAAAAAAGAGTTAAAACAACAAAACAAACCCATAGAAGGTCTATAGGGTGATTATATTCCTTTTCTTCCTCATTTTCGATTCACTCTCGTAATAAATCTCCCGTCTTATTATCAACTAGTGCTTACCCGTGCCTACGGCACTACGCACCGGTTCAATCGGATTGAAAAATGGAACACTTAATTTTTTAATCACATTTTTGATGTGTGAACAGTGAATGTGTGTGCATGTGCGTGGTGGGTGCCACCTAGGACAAAGGGTGCCACATAGGATAACCCTTCTGTTTTATTAGATAGACTAGCGAATGCCCATGCCTGAAGGCACGGCTCAAACATTCAGCACGTGCAAATTAAAACTGAACAACTAATTTAACTAACTTAGACGCATAGAACAAACTCGAACGCATAAATCTTGATCAAATCAAAAAACACTGATGTACCAGTAGTTTGAGTAATGTGTTATTGATACAATTTGTGAATACCAGTAGCTGATCCGCACCCAAGATTGTATAATCTTGGGGGCTTTTAGCTTGTTATTTGTAGCGGTTCATTCCCATTTATCCCTTTTTATCGCATATTGCACGTAAGGTATGTTTTTGTGTATTTCAGGTAATACGTGCTAATAAGGCGGTTTTAAACGCCAAGGAATGCTCGGGGTGCAACCAAGTGCTCAAGGCCACGTGCCACCATGTTGTGGTGCCCGAAGAGTCATGAAGAGGTGGTTTGGAGGTTGCTCGGGTCGCCCAGGGGTCAAGGGAATCGAAGGAGAAGTGAGAATTTTACCAAAGCTACTCATCTTCTGACTAGCTGAGGGTAGAATTGTCATAACTTTTTATGTACAAATGATATTGGATCCAAACCACTTGGGTTAGAAATTAGACTCGACGAGCTTTCCAACGGTCCAAAGAACACCCATTTTCGAGTTCGGGAGTGTCCGGAGCGAGCCCGCGAAGTTGCCGCAAAAATCTGTCTGTCAGCCATGAACCGGTACGGGTAAGTCATGTACCGGTTCATGAAGACCAGATTTTGTATTTTGGAAGATTTTAGCCATGAACCGGTACGGGAAAGTCATGAACCGGTTCATGCTGTGTAAGTTGTGCCCGAATTTGCTACCTTTTCCCCTTTTTGCTTTTTGGATATTTTTGGTTCCTCTCTACTTTTAGGATATTTTGGGGGATATTTTGAGAGAGAATAAGGCCTCCTTGTATACAGTCCCTCTCTCCCTCTTTTTAGTAGCTAGTTAGTTTAGGTTTGTTTTCTTCCATTGTTGTCTTCTCCAAGCTTCCTCTTTTGTAATTTCCTTAAGAACTCAAGTAAGTATTTCTCGTTTGTTAATTTGTCGTTTATTAAAATTGTAGCTACGGTTGTGGTTGTTATTAATCTTAAGTTTATTTTCGAATCCTTTGGTTTAAAGTTATGTCTCGTTTTTATGCTTTAGTCTATGCTTTAACTATGTGTGAGTAGTCGTTAGGCTAGGTCTCGGGATAATCTTTCCCGAGAACTTAGGTTGTTATTTGGTTCTCGAGCCATCGGGCTTTTAAATCATGATTTCCAGAATAGGGCCTAATTTGCATTTTCGGTCTAAACTAGGGGTGTTAACCCCTTGGTAAGGAGCTTAGTCAAGCGGTCTTGGCAAGTGACTCACCGAGGCCTCGTGGCCTCCTTTGTGTTCGATGAATATTAAAAACAAGTTGGTTCGCCTCTGGAAAAT
This sequence comes from Rhododendron griersonianum, assembly GCA_018127125.1. Classification (NCBI taxonomy): domain Eukaryota; kingdom Viridiplantae; phylum Streptophyta; class Magnoliopsida; order Ericales; family Ericaceae; genus Rhododendron; species Rhododendron griersonianum. The sequence goes on from CM030796.1 coordinate 12,649,835, forward strand.
CACATCTTTTGTTAAACGTAGTCTTTTTAAGTCAAATCTTCCGGGCGTGAGCGCGCGGTCGTGACTCTCGCCTGAGTTATAATCGAGAACCGGTAACAGCTTTTGTCAAGGGTTAGAAGACCCCGAGACTTGCCTCGTTAAGTTAATCGAGTGTTAATCTAGTTTTCGTTTAAGTCGTCTTTTTTTAAAGCAAAACCAAGTTAGCCGTCTTCAAGGCCGAAATCCATTACTTACAAAACCTACAATCCGAATCAAGCTATAATCAAATTCTCTGTGGGAACGATCCCGGACTTCCGGATACTATGCTACCGATGACCTAGCCCTACGCTTCGGGTTTCTATCAACCTCTTATTTGAAGGCGAGGTTTTATCGTAAGCAGTAGCTTGAGTAATATGATATTGATTATAATTTGGTGTCCCTGTGACGAATGTTTATTAGTGCTAAAAGAGTGACCCATTTAAGTTATAGACCGATGTCGTGATCTTAAAATTATCTTTCAATTTTTTTTACTCAATTTGCACAACTTAAAATATTGTTTCATAACAAAATGGACAGAAGCAAATTAAATTCATATAAAATAAAATAAGCAAAGCATAGGTAAAATTTGTTGAAAATTGATAAATCACGCAACACACGTATTAAAAATCCAATAAAGTTAAATTGTCCAAAATGTTATTGGACCATTCCACAATGCTTTGACAACGATATTTTCATGATGATCTTATTGGTTCTTTGCCAGTCCTCGACATTCCTGCATAAAGAATATCGAGAATTATTAGATTTATCACAATTTATAAACCAGTTTATTTAGAATCTAGGTGTGATGATGGAAGGAGAAGGACAACTTAATACCTTTGGAAATGTGTAAACATTCTTCTGACCAATCAACTTTTAACACAAATGTTACCATAGTGGCACAATTTTCATGGTACATATGCGCGTCCATAAAATTGAGAAAGATACTCTTTGAGTATATGCCTCGACTACACTCACTGGTATCATTGTCACGATTTATCATATAAACATGACACAAAAAACTCAACTGCAATTCAATATTATTATAAATGCATACCATTTTTTTTCTGTATATTCTTCGTGAGCACTCTCATACCGACAAACGCTTCCTTCATCTATATTTATAAACAACAGAAAGTCGGTATTATTAGTAGAGTAAAAAGCGCAATTTAAAAGTCTTACCATTTGGTGGTTCAATATATTTGCATGTTTTGCTCTTCAACTGGATCAATTTGCATATTAATCTCATTCGCATTATTCATCCTGCAAATGGGACACCAAAGAAACGAAGATGGGTAAGTACGTTAGTAAAAAAAAAAAAAGAAATCCTATTTTATTAGAAATCCTATTCATATGTTCTGACTCAAAACCTCGCAGATATTTTGCAATAATAAAAAAATTCACAATTTTGAAATGTAGATATAAAAAGTCTTAAAGAATATTTTGTATAGATAGCTCTTTTTGAATTTTTTTTTGTTTGGCATTTTGTAGTTAGTTGTACATAGCACGGGATTGTATAGATGTTCGACATTCTTGTTCAATTGTGTTACTGATTATCCCATTTCGAAATCTCATAAGACCCGTGCTATGCATGATTTGATGATGGCAAATAACTTGAAAGTCGTAGAATTTCATAACCAAATGGATAGAAAAAAAATAAAATCATTATGTGGCGGCAATCATGATTAAACTTTTACCAAATCTTGATCTATTGTGAGGGTAAAAAAAAAAAAACTTCTTCATTTCAATCCTATAGAATGAACTTCTTCATTACCAATGCACTTTTGGATTGCTCGAATTGAAACCCTCTCCCTTCTTGTGTGTTCTCAAAAAAAAAAAAGATTCAAATATTATATTCAGTACAGCCGTCACTCCGATTTGAACCGAGCGTAATTGAATTTTTTTGGAGTTGAACTTAACAAATAGAACTGGGAAAAAAAATGAAGAACTGGAAAAAAACAAAGTAAAGAGCCATACCTATGGTGAGAGAATTGGAGAGAGGGCGAGAGTCAGGGAGACAGAAAAGAGAACTGGAAAGAAAACGTTTAGGGGGAGAGAGAGAAAGAGAAACGATTAGGGAGAGAGATAAATAATAATAATGAAGAACTGGAAAAAAAACGAAGTAAAGAACTATACATGTGGTGAGAGAATTGGAGAGAGGGCGAGAGTCAGGGAGACGGAAAACAAAATTGGAAAGAAAATGTTTAGGGAGAGAGAGAAAGAGAAACGATTAGGGAGAGAGAGGAAGATAAATTTATTTCACCCAATTTGTATTTTTCAATCAACGGCAAATTTGCCTTACCCGATGTGTATTTCTATTATAGCACTCACCCAATCAACGACAAATTCATAAATCACCCATTTCTATTTCGGAAATACTCACCCAACCAACTGCAAGTCTTTACAATCAAGTCTTTAATTCCACCCAAGTCAAATACAATTGGCAATTTCGAAAATCATTACAATCAACTACAATCGGTAATTTCGGAAATTTCGGAAATCATTACCATCGGCAATAGGTAAATTGGATAGGAAAAAAGTAAGTCATTACAATCGAAAATCTATCAACGGCAAGTCTTAATTTAACCGAGGGATTTTTTTTTTTTTTTGCCACAACGATAACAGGTAATATTATAGATCAAGAGAACAGAACAGAACATCAGGAGAAAACTCAATCCCTAAACAAGGATCAAGAAATCAAAAGGAGGGGACTCCGTCCAAAGACTACACCCAACTCCAACTAAACCCTCAACTCCAAACAGGCGGAGCACAGCAGAAAGTAACAGAACCACCCATGCAGGGATGAGAGAAGCCCCACAAACGGGGAGAAATCTGGAGACACCAAAGAAAAGAACCTAAAGACCAAAAAGAAAAATCAACCCAAACCCAACCCTAACAGAAAACAAGACACCACTCTACAGAAACGCCGAGCAACATCGGCGCTGTCTGTAGACGCTCTGCCCCCAGCGCCGAAATATGAGAAACACCAGAGGAGCCGAACTGACTCTGGATCAACATGTCTTGCACCCTATTAACGCCAGATCGAGCTCCAAACGGAACCAGAGAGCCCAAAAACGTATGCCTTTGCCCCTACCAAAGACCGCTGCAGCCTCACTACCATAGCCACCACCGAACCCATCCACCACCACACACGTAGTAGGAACTTCGGATCTGGGAAAAAGTGAAAAGAACGAGCTTTGAATAATCAGAACAAATGAGGTAGGAAGAATCTGTGCACAAAAACACCCAAGAAAAAGCTCCAAATCAAAAGATTGAAAGAGAAAAATCCCACGGGGGGAGAAATCCCTCCCCTCCTGCCGCCAAAAATGAGTGTAAAACCCATTGGGGAGGAGGGGAAGGAGGGGGCTGCTGTGGCTTTTGGAATAACCTAGCACATAGAAAAGTTCAACCGAGGGATAAATTAATCAATCAACTTTCTTAATTTAATCGAGAAAATCGGATCTTTAAGTCAATCAACGGCAATCGGATCTTTTAGTCAATCAATGGCAATCGGATTGAAAATTAAGTTTTGTTTTTTTTACCCTCACAACAAATCAGGATATCAGGATTTTTTCTTTTTGATTAGCCGGTTACCAAAATGCGATGATGATAACCCTTTGATGGATTTGGTATTTACCAAGCTGCCATTTGAACAACTAATGGTCTAGATTTATAGAGGGGACAATTCTTGACCGTTGGTTGTCTTTTGGGATTCAAAACCAGTCCAATCTTATTATATAGATAATATTACATAAGGAGAAACATAGACAAAAGATGGCATATAACAATACTACAAACCTTAAAATAATAGTTTGAACCATTTTCAAACATCCAAAGAAGCACAACAAGAGAGAAAAATTAATTCCAAAAAATTTTAAGTGAATCGAACGATTCACCAATTCGATTCACTGATTCGGATCACCAACTCATTTACGATTCGCAGCTATTTTTGATTCAAGCAGCCTATTCTAGGGGTGTAAACGAGCCGAGCCGAGTTTCAGCGAGCTCGAGCTCGGCTCGTTAACTTAACGAGTCAAAAACTCGAGCTCGAGCTCGGCTCGAGCCTTAACGAGCCGAGCTTAGTCATTTACTAAACGAGCCTCTTTAATTGAGTCGAGCCTCACTTAACGAGCCGAGCTTTTGTTGAACGAGCCGAGCTCCACTCGGCTCGTTTAGTAAACAAGCCGAATACTAGAGCTCGAGCTCAGCTCGTTCACTAAACGAGCCTTAACGAGCCGAGCTCGCGTACGATTTTGACAACTATATGGGACTAATTTAGAATTTCGTTCAACTTGCATCTAAATTCGTTGGCAATTGTGAACTTCAGTATAGTAGTCCCAAGAACTAGAAGCCAACGATGGGAAAGCAATGTATATATTAAGCATTATATTATACCTCCAACTGGACAGAGTTCTAATTGTCATCAACCAGAAAATAAAACAAGGATAGATTATGTGAGTTACCTGCTCTTAACGTTTCCTTACTTAACAAATACCCACCTCCCATAAAATTACAGAGAGAGACAGACAGACAGACAGACAGAAAGGAATTCTAGAGAGAGAGAGAGAGTCAAGGGAGAGTGGTTGATCATCACAAGGAATTAATGGATGTGAGGAAAATAGTGGCAGTAGTGGAAGATGCAGAGGTAGCTAGGACAGCACTGAATTGGGCACTCCACAACCTCGTTCGGCATGGTGATTTGATCACTCTGCTTCACGTATTCCCTTACTCAAGATCCAGAAGCAGGAACAAGCTCAGAATCCGCCGCTTGAAAGGCTTCCAATTGGCTCTCTCCTTCAAAGACATCTGCACCAACTTCCCAAATGTAAGCTCATATTCTTTTTTCGGACTCAAATTTTCTGTACCGTAATTGTGTCTGTACCTCTGTTCCCGTGTCCTGTAAAGATTGATCAAGGAACCTAATTTTGAAAATTGCAATCAAACGAAATTAAATACTGTTACAAGTCAAGCTAGGGAGGTCCCGAATCAATCTCAAGGACGCGAGATTTTAATTTTGGAGGCAAAATATGCATTGGGAATTTTTTTTTAGTTGACGTGTATCTCAATTAATTTCTTTAGATCAATCGCAATATCATTCATAAGCAAGGGCAATATAAAGTCGTGACGAAATTCCAACAAAAATCGATAGAAAGAAGGTTTCGAAACTAAAATTTAAGAGGGAGAAAATCTCTTAATTAATCCTAAATTTAGTCCACCAAACCCGAGTTGTGATACAAACGTATACTTTTTGAACCTATAAATACATTGACTCAATTGTAGGGTTTTGCAGGCAAAGATAGAGATTGTAGTGAGAGAAGGGGACGAAGACGGGGGCACAATTGCAGCGATTGTTCGAGAAATCAGAGCTTCCACGCTTGTGGTTGGGCTTCATAATCGGAGCTTTCTCTACAGGTAAGTTTAATTTGAATTATGGGTATCGATACCATTAACTCATTAGTAGCATAATTATTAGTCAATTTTGTTGAGAGAGAGAGAGGGGGGGTTTTCTATAGAAACTAGGATTGATCAAGCAGAGTCTTCAATATTGGAGGTTTTAGTCAGGGTTTCCTGGTTACTTCACATAGAAGAGCTGCTTGCGTATGACGTAGGTGCTTTCAGGAACGAGTCTCCGCCGGTCGAATAGGACATGTTTGGTGAAGAGTAACTTTCACTATTTGAATTACTATTAATAATTAAAATGTTTGCAAGCTAGCCTAAGGAAATGGGTGAGTCTTCCATGTTCGTCTTGTCTTTTAACACACTAACATATCCTCCCTCCGTCCCAATTTAATTGTCTCTCGTTCTATTCTAACAAGTTAAAAAATTTGCTAAAATATCTTTAAATCCGTAATGAATTTCATATCGAATATGAATCTTATTTGATAGATCTCGATTAGTTCTATAGTAGTATAATATTTTCGAAATCACCTAAAACATTATAAATTACAAAATATAATCAATTAAAAAGAGGCACGAATTCCCAAAAGAACAATTAAATTAGGATGGAGAAAGAAGTATCGTATTGTAATGGAGTATTATTTTATTGTGTATATATATATATATATATATATATATATGGGTCATCAAACATGGACTGATGGACAGTAGGAACGCACGTGACATGTTTTTAGTGGCTGCACAATAATAGAGCATAGAGGGATAAATCAGAGCATTAATAATTGATTTGACGTTAATAATTGATTTGACGATCGACCCTCAATAAGAACAATGTTCTTTGAGAGAAACAAAGAAAAATCTCCAAATTAAGTAGCGAGAGATTATGATTCCGATGATGACATTAGGATGATAAAACTATGAGATTAAATTCTCTTCACCGTGAGTGGAAAACCCCAAGTTTCCACCACCTTCATTTGTGAACCCATTGTTCATGTAATGCGGTCATCCGAAATGTAACTCAGAAATGCGAGCAAAATGTTTGATAGAATTATGTTACTTCATTTTTAATGGTTTCCATATTAATTTTAGGGCCGGAGGTTTATTAATTCGTAGGGGGAGTAACACATACCATCCTTACTTTCTATTTTTTTTCCCCACTAAAGAAAGTTGATTAAATAATTATTGGTATCCTAATATAGTTAATTGTTTCATTTTAGCAACTTTTTTTTGTGTGTGTGTGTCATTTGTGACTTTTTACAGAATAGTAATCACTCCTAAAATATGAAAAATATCAATATGGAAAATATTTGTGTGAAGAACATATGAGTACTCTTTTAGATGAAAAGAAAACTTCCGTACCACCGTCCATTTGATATTTTAATTATAGTAACTTTTTTTTAAAAATTTTTATCATGACACGATAACATGACACAGTACCACCGTCCATTTGATATTTTAATTATAGCAACTTTCTTTTTTAATTTTTATCACGACACGATAACATGACACAGATGCCATAAACCCAACGATTAACGGTCTACTTAGACTTGAGAGAATCCTGACACAATTCAAAAGGAAACTGCACAATAACGACACGCCATCCCCCCTATTTAAAATGACTTGTGAAAACTCGAGAAACATCCAACACAATTATTTCGAAGGTAGGGTCCAGATCCTTAATATGGGCCGAATTCATTCGACAGTTAGTATATTAGCCTTGCGACATAGACTTCAGTGCAGGGATGTCACCGAACATTTTCAGTTTTCTTTTTTTTCGGTCAAGCGGAAAATCAAACATTTTCAGTTTTCACTAATAGTATTGACTAAGAAATACTCCAGTAATCGCGTAAATGATTTTTGCACTCTCCTTTAATTCTATTGCACGTACCCTTTTTCTTGTCTTTCCCTGTCATATCCATCACGCGATTGAAAAAGTAAGGGTAACTCGATAGATTCCCATTAATAAAGGCAAGAAAAAGAGTACGAGAGGATAAAAACGAAATGAAAAATAATCTCCCTGGTAGTTGTTGATAGAATTCAAAGCTTACGGCTCTAATTTTAACAACTGCAATGGTGGATATGTAGGTTGCCCACAGCCCACAACAATATAGCTAGCAACTTCAATTGCAAAGTAGTTGCCATAAAGCAACAAACACCACCACCATTCACACCAAGGAATATCAATATTAGCTCACCCAACATCCTGGACTTCTCTCGTATTGAAATTGCAGCTGGGCTAAGGTCAGATTTCTCTCCTTAATTTTAAAGAAAAAATTTACCTGCTCCCTCTGTCTGTCTATTCATGGTAAATTACTATATTCCCACCCTGAGAACTTGTGAAATGGCTGTGATGCTCTTGGACAAAATAGACCTTATACATCGGATATCGACCATGCACATTCAATGCTAGTACTCTGTTTGGAAATTGAAGAAAGAAAGAGAAAACAATTAGGGATTGAGCAGAATGTAGAGAAAATGCCGAGGAAACTCGTAGTTATTCTTTTGGCTTTCTCCTCTTTTGCTTGGAGTTTCAAACAATATTTTCCCTTACTTTTCCTTCATTTACCCATGTTCCAATTTCCAAACAAAGCCTAAAAAAAACTACTTTTCCTTCCCCCATGTTCCAAACAAAGCCTAAAGTTGTCATATGAGTCCTCCCGTGGTAATATATATATTTGAATATTGATCCAATTAGTTATGTTACGTCGTCGATCTTCTTTGTCATGCCAATTGACTATATAACAGTCTTTGTTTTGCTGAAAAATTGACAAAAACCAATTAACTACAGTATATCTTATCAAAATAAGTCAATAACTTTGTGCTTTAGCTTTCAGATTCCTAATCGAATTATATGCTCAAGAATGAAGAGAATTATCACAATTTGGACCATACACCCTTTAGATGAATGACAGCAAATTCAAGCTGCAAATGAGTCAAACTACTGTATACTCTCCACTCGGTAGCAAGTGTCCATGAATATGGATCGAACTCGTTCTTAAGAAAAGGAGCTCAAACTATAATTTATGAACAACTTGGTTCGTTTGCAGGTAGCTCTAATAGTTTCACTTCAGCACACTATATTGTGGGATTTTACGGATGCATGTGTTTTTTGCAGTTTTCTTGATATCCTTCCGCCCAAGAAACCATACCGACTCTGTCCGGACCCTTCTGCAATCATATGGAGATCAAGGAAGAGAAGGAATTCTTGAAAGCGAGCTTAAGTGAGCATAGAGTCAAGTTCCGTTTACAATTAGGGTATAGCCTCCTGGCCTCAGGATGTTTGAGCTGGGCTTTGGCTTCTTCTTTTTTTAGTTTTTTCTCACACAACACATACGTACACACATACTCTATTACAAAAGAGAGGAGGCATTGACAAACTATAGCTGTTTAGAAGCACAGATTCTAATTTCTACCTGACGCAGTGGTTTTATAACAATGCAATTGTTCAAATGGAGTGAGACTGCATAGCCGAAAAATTAACACAAGACCTGTTCACGTAACGTTGACTCTATCTATTCATTAAGTAGCATAATCTAGAAAGCCGGTCTCGAGCAAGCCATGAAAGCACGGATCACACTTTGGTCAAATAACTACAAAGATATGCAAAATTATTTCAAAAAAGGTTGTGTTAAGTAGACAATCATCCATATATTTGAATATATGAGAGGTAGGCGTAGCACTCAAAACTGTAGTACATACTACATAGGCTAGAGAAACATACCAATTGCCATCTGCCTGTATTCGTTCACATCCCGAGTACACGCCATGCTCATAATCACGAAATTGCTTAAAAATTTATCGATAAAGAAATTATATTGTTCTCTTCAACATAGCAAATTCCATTAAGGCATTACAACATGATTTAGTCAGATAGTACATGTATGAAACATAACCACCAATCATGTAGACAAGAGCACATGCACATGTTGCAAAGCAGGGGTGACTTGAGAAAAATGGAGGAAAACAAATTTGACGTCAAAACCAACAAATTTGACGTACAAACAAAACCACAAGCCTACAGCATAAAGATAACCTTCGCTTTACTATTTAACGTCAAAACCAACAAATGCATAATCATATTTTTGACATAGAGGAAAACAAATTTGCAGGTGCGGCATGTTAGTTTTTCTTGGCATGGTCTTTACTGTACCTGACCACGCTGTGATTATACATAACACATTCTTAAGTTGGTTCCGTTCCGTTTAATGCATCTCATCTCCACTTGGTACTATGCGTTCATCAACCCTATCTAAAATATCACCCACAGAAAAAGTCAAAGTCCATCAGAAGACACTGCCATATATAACTCACAACATGGTCTAAATCTCAACCACCACTTCTAATTCTAGATTGTCTCAAGAAAACTCGAGCAGCAGATCATAGTGATTGGCTTCAAACTAAGAACAACAGATACATACACTGGAAAGGGATACGACATGGAACGGATACGCGGATATACTATTTTGCCAAAAAGTAGTACACGGCTACATGCACAAGTTGGAGGCATGATGTTTTTTTTGTGTGTGTGTGTGTGTGGTTGTGCATACCGATGCTCTGGACTATCAATGAAGGAAGCATGGTAATATTCACATAAATTGATTTGGGTCTCTAGGCCTGCCCTCTCTGATGCCATTTGGCTTTGATTTGGCTTTGTTGTTGTTGTTGTTGTGTGTGTGTGTATAGCTACAAATCTATAACCATGAGTTTAGAGATAAGGTACAAGATATTATGAAAAATCGTGATGGACAAGGAACTCAAGAATTCCAAAAACGGGCATGGACACCGCTAGAAAATGCTAATTTATCTTCCTAGTGTTTCTATAATGTGCCTTATTCAATTCACCATAAATTTTGAGTGGGCTTTAAACATATGTAACTTGTATTTTAGATAGTAATGTCAAATTTAAAAATTTTGATAGCACGCTAACAAGTTTTCAAAATGTGTCAGCATAATTGACAATCTTGTTGCAAAAAGAGTGTCGGACACGTGAGACAGAGACATGTATCTTTCTTTGAATAGTTCGTGTTACTTAGGCTTCAAGAATAATGTTTTGAATTTTTTTTGTACCATTCAAAATTACTGATTGAGATCTTTTGAACGAAAAACATTCAAAAAATAATTTTGGGAAGTAGTTTATTTTCAAAGTTAAAATGAAACGATCTACCGTAAAAAGCAAACAAAATGGGACATAGGGAAAACCAATATTAGAATTTTTAGTCCTTTCAAGTTTTCCAAATCCCTATTATACTTAATTTTATATATAAAAATATGAGAAAATATCATAACAATTGCTTTTTTGAAAAGTTGCAATGTGTTCAACACTTCAGCCTGACTCAAAGAAGAAAAAAGGTACTCCTTCCATCCCATGTTAATCATCCATTTTCAAAAAGTATTGAAAGTCATCGCATGCATAACTAGAGATTCCATGGTTAACTTTCTTATTCCTTGACATTAAAATTAAGGATTTAGTGAGGTAACTCTTTCACAATAGCTGATCCTATCCCCATCAGTTGGAGGTCTCCAATCCCCAACAGAAATGAACATAAACTGGATTCAATATGCAATATGTTATCTATTCTAATATATAAAGGGAGAGCACCCTCTGGTGTGGACAATTTTTTGAAGCTGGCTCACAATTTGCAGTTCCCAAATTGTCCTCCCCCCCAAAAAAAGGGCACAAATCACATAACCTCTGCACAAACAACCATAAGGACCAAAGGTAAAATCATACCCACACAACCCCACGTATAAGCACTAGCAGTTACACAACTTTGCAAACTGCACTCCGTAGAGAACTGTTTTCGTCCTCAGAAGGAACTGTTATGGCTGCCAAAAGATGACGGTTGATCCAACCAAGCAAAAAGAAAACTGAGAAGGTACATTTCCTCTACTATAATTATCCTTCGTTTACTACTTTTTCCCTTACGCCCTGTCATTGTCTTCTCACTTTTTCTTTTCCGACTTTTCCCTTCCAAAAACCTTTGGACAAAGGACCCCCAAAAAAAACCTTGGAGAAACACATATTCTCAGACCAAAAAACCCTTTGGATCGTACAAAAACCCCAGGTGCAGATTCAGTTCGGTGACCAAGCCAAGTAAATACTTCTTATCTCGAGGCCGAGACCGAGGCAGCTTGAAGCCGAGGCGACTTCCACACACAACGTGTGCACTCTGGCACTTTTTCTAAATTTTGCTATGTGAAAAGCCTATGAAATTTTGTTCTGTTCCTACTGAGAGAAAAAAAAAACTATTGTTCAATTACAGTTCTTAACTTACAGTAGTTCTAATATACATTAGTTGCAGCTTTTTTATTTGGGAATGGAATGGATATGATCAATTACGGTAGTTTTTCCCACATTTAAAGAGTAGCAAATTGGGTACTTTTTTGGCTTCAAGTGATGAAAGTGCGGGTACACGGCTCCCCACTTTTCCCCTAGCAACATATTATACCACAACTAGAAGCCGGGGCATATGCGATGCGTGTGCAAGTTGGATTTGTACAAAATTTGTGAAAAATCGATCAAACATTAAACAGAAGCAAATTTTGACAAAATTCAATTTGCACACGCATCGCGTGTGCCCCGGCCCCTAATACATATAAATCCTATCTATTTTCCCCTACATGTGGTACCAGATTTCTGAGTTGTAGCTACATAACCATAATCTGCAATCCTACTCGTAAATCTAGTTATATACAATCAAATAGTGTCACATTAACTCGGGCGTGATTTGATTCCAAGTTCTACGACTGTTTTGTTAATATGGATGTTCTGTTATAATGTTATATGCGACAGTGGAGAAACAACATCCAAATATCTACTCGCCAAAAAAATCATCCAATATCTTAAACCATCACTTTGCAAAAAACAAGTAATTGTTACGTCTGCAGAAAGTGCTACAAGAGAGGGAAAGTCGGAAAGATGACGCATTGTACCTTAGCAAGGACAATAATTCATTGGAGATGCAATACTGAGTACCTGGTGGGTTTGTGGGATATCTGCTACCTCAAGACGAATACTTTGGACTATCAATAACACAAATTATGTTTAAATTAAAGAACAAGTTTAAACCATCTTTAATTTATGTGTTTCTCATATTGTTACTAAGTGAAAAAGGAAGATCCGTTGGAGGTCCCATTTTGCAGACTAGTATTTGAACCTAATCTTCTGTAAACTTAACCATTAAGTCTTTTACTCTTTTTGACAGTTTTGCTAAAAACGTAGTTCTGATACTTGAGGTTGTCACAAAAGTTTCAGTTATCAGATATTAAGTTATTCAGATAACTAGAGCCATTCGACTCGTAGATCCACGGCTCTACCATCTCTTCGTTCTTGGTGGCGTCTACAGCCTCGGCGGGAATATCGTACGAAACTTCTGCTCCATCGGCACATATCGTGGCATACCAGAGCAACGTAGTGAGTGACAAGCACTTGGTAGAATAAAGTAAACTACTCAATACACCAACGAATGACAGGGAAAAATACAGATGCATGTAAAAGCGGTAACACGTATTAGTGAAAATTAACACATAAAAGACTCATAGCATTGACCATAGTAAAATCAATCCGAGATTTTGACTCTTTTAAACTACTACTTACTCCATTCATACTTATTTTTAATATTAAAATATTCATGATTGTCGAAATTGCTCTCTGTTCAACCTGATTCAAGAAAGAAAAAAATGTACAATTTTACAACCAAGTCTTGTATGTAAATGCCCTCAGAAGGGAATTTGCCAATGGGACCCCCTCTAGCAATATATATTTTTGTTATGTGCGGAGGGATTTTCCAGTCTACAGGAAAGTGAGGAGCAGAATGGGAGATTAAAGGGAGTGCAAATAAGTAGAGGAGGACCATCAATCTCACATTCTTTTTGCAGATGACTCACTAATCTTCTGGAGTCTGAACGACAGAAAAAGCAGAATGTGAGAAGGTGAAACAGGTTCTAGATGAGTATACAAATCACCCATGCTGCTCAGTGCTAATGTTTCAGGAGAAGCGAAAAGGGAGTAACAAGGAATTCTTGGATTTAGCAAAAATAAGTATCTAGGACTGCCATAAATAATTTGGGAGATCGAAAAAGGCAGCACTTGTGTACATAAAGGGGAAAGTAGTGAACTGGATTAAGCGATGGAAGATTCTATTGCTTAGCCCAACTGGGAAGGAGGTCCTTGTTTAATCTGTCTTGTTGGCCCTTCCTACTTATGTAATGGCTCGTACTAGTGAGGATGACGACGATCGCAGTGAATATGGCACATGATGGCTCCACTAAAGATACAAATCCTTCATCCGGAGGTATCTCAAGGTATTCTCTCAATTAATGTCTCCTTATGCATTAAGAAATCCCAGTAAATCCTGTATGCCACGTGTGTGGATTGAAGGAGGAAAAAACACAGAATAGATCGTTCAAATATGAGAAGGCTGTCCAGGTGTGGTTGCTTTGGCTATCCAGAATCAGGCCTGAGATTCTTGCACATATGGTGCCAGAGATGCAATGCAAAAACATGTGACATTGCTCATTGCTTACAGGGAACAGAGAAACAGCCTATACTGGGCTGTTTGCAGTCATGTTGGCTTGTGTGGAAAGCAAGAAATGAATGGGTATTCAAATGCAACTGGATAGATGAAACTCAGATTGTTATGATCCCATTAGAGGAACATCAGGAATTTAGGAACTGCATGGAGAAAGATATGCAGAGCAGAGGGAGAGTTTAGTGGGGGAAAAACTGCAATAGCAACCTCCTAGGCTCCTACGTACGGGTCCTACAAGTTAATGTGGATGGAGCTTGGGATGCGCTGACAAATAAAGGGGCTGCGGGAGTCATGGTCCAGAATAACTAAGGGGAGATTCTAGCGGCAGAGGCTACCCCATTGGCTCATGTTTGTTCGGTTGAAATGGCGGAGGCTATAGGTTTCCATTGGGCAGCAAAGCCGGGAATGTTCAGTTCGGGGACAGAGTATATGTTGGAAGGAGCTGTGCAGCACATCCTCAACATGTTTCGGGTAAATTGTGAGGTTAAAAAGCAGCCTGGAGGTCCTCATCAAAGATTCTAATTCTCTAGTTGGACATTTTCACTATCGTAATTTTCACTTCATACGAAACTAATAACACGTAAGAATCGCCGAAGGCCCTATATATCCATGTGTGAAGTTGTAGTTTTGGCACTTTTAGGTTGTTATCTTGACAGTCAACTACTCTATATTCGATTTGGCATAACGGGTAGATCTGGTATTCGAGGTTCATGCGAAAGTGCTGAGTTGTGGCAATGATTCTTGTGCATTTCGGTCCCAGGAAAGGCTTTGTATGCAATGCAGCAGGGTTTTTGAACAAAAAGGATGTTAAGATCTGCGTAAGACACTTTATGACTTCGTATCAATTTCGAACAATTTAGAATTTGGTTCAACTTACATCTAAATAAGTCGTCAATTGTGTATTAGCATGATGGTACCACCAACTATTAGTCAACGATGGGAAAGCAATGCATTAGGCACCAACTAGAAAAAGGAGTCAAGATAGAGTATCTGAGTTACCTGCTCTTGATGTTTTTCTTGGTGTTGCCTCCATACTTTTCAAACCCCGCCATTGAGCGAAACTAGGCTCTCCACATATGGAATTGCCGTCCGACCACGAACAGAGTCATACAGTAAAAATGTACGGTCTTTAGGATCGTAAATGCCTATCCTCCTTTTCCCCACTGATACAAGAACTTGACCTTTCTTCGTGAGACACAAAGGCTTCAAATAGGTAGAACAAGGAACCCTTCTTTCTATCGCCCAAGGAATGACAAACAATCTAGCCCATGATTCTTTCTTCCCATACTCTTTCATTGCATATACCTCAATCTGCCTTACACCGATATCACAATACACGCAAAGGAATCCCCTCAATACCACCAAATTCATCTCATCATCTTCATTCCAAAGGCTTGGCGGCGGCACCTCCTTGAACTTTTCCTCCACAAAATCAAAGTAAACAATGACCCACGAGTCGAACTCTCTCGAACACATTACCCAGTGAACAGCTCCATTCACAATGGCCTGATGTTCCGACGCATAAAGATAATAACGATTGTCCATAACCAAGTTCCAAGAATTGTTTCTTGAACTGTAAATCGCCACAGAGGTTTCACTTTCTTGCGAAACAATAAACACCCTATAATCATGAGCAGTGGAATCGTAACAAAGTCCATAAAGTGCAATGAAAGGAAGCTCGTAGGGGCATGAAATTATCTTGTGCGATCTGTAGGATGGGTTCCATAGAACAAAGGACCTACCAGATTTAGTTCCAACGAAGTGTCCGTCATGAAGAGACAGGAGTATTAGGCCATCGCACGAGCACAACGGCTGGATAAAGGAATCCGAGTTCTCCCACGGACACTGCAGCGATTCGGATTCGCGATTGGGGGTTCGGAAATCGATCGAAACGAAGGAGAGAGGGGATCGGTTCGTTTTGAGTAGGAGTCTTGGGCAATAGGGAGATTGGGTAGAGCGATGGAGGTGAGTTCTGATGAATTGAGGGTGCGAAATCATGGACAGCCATGATTTGCAGATGGATTTGAATCGGAGTAGGGATTTGACGGGGAGTCTGGAGAGGATGTCGAGTAGGAGTTCGCTGGGGATATTCAGCCCACGGATCTTCTTCTTGTTCTCTCTTGCTGGTGTCTCATCTTCCATTTTCACTTAGATTTCTGCTGGCACTCTCTGAAATCTCAATGTAGTTTGGTTCAGCTGGGGAGGCCCTATCCTAGGGAGAGAGATTTGTTGATTTATACGTTTTTAAATAACTATTTGCCAAAATATACGTTTTTTCAAATTATTTTTAAAAATAGTTCAAAATGCACATTCCATGTGCATCACGCATATCGGATGTGCATTATCTGTGCTGGCATATGGGCGCGGGGCCAGCTCCACCGTGTATCACGCATACGCAATATGCGTGATGCATATTCCATGTGCATCATGCACATTGAATGTGCGTGATGCGTTATTGCTAGTTTGAGTTTGTATCATACCGAATGATTTGCGTTATCGCTATTGTGCTCGTCACATTGGGGCAAACTATATGAGGAGGTTCAACAAAATTGTGGGCAACCAAGTAAAAGTTACGGCTATGGAAATCCAAAAACGAAAGTTTAAAGCTCAGCTTGAAAAGACTAAAAAGTTCGACGACAAAAAGGTCTACAAGGAACCAACGGAGGATTTGCCTTCAAAGAAATGGTCATTCGCGCATGATGGAGGTAGGCGTTACGGATCGGAAACAACAAACATCTCAGAGAGCTTGAATGGGGTCCTAAAAGAAGCTAGGCACCTGCCCATAATGGGAACGGTTATGATGACATTCTATAAGAGCGTTAACTATTTCAATGACAGAGCCGTAGAAGCACGGAAAAAAATTGAGATGGGGGAAACTGGAGCACGTTTGCCATAGACAAGTACAAACACTGGAGGAATAAGGCATCGAGACACCAGGTCATTGAGTTTGACCGCGTGGCACAAACTTACGAGGTGTAGACCCCAATGAATCGGACGAGCCCATATAAAGGAAATCATAGGCATTCAGTTGACATGATCAATCGTACGTGCAGTTGCAACAAGTTTGAACAATGGAAGATGCCGTGCTCGCATGTGCTTGCGGTGTGCATGTTCATGAAAACTTCCCCTTTCGAATATTTCAGCGATATTTGGTTGCTCAAATCAATTATACAAATGTATGCCTCTCAACCATTTAGGCCCCCACGTGACAAGGCGTATTGGCCTGAAATCAATGGGCCAACCATCATTCCAGACTGAGAACGTATCCGCGGGCGAGGGCGACCCCAAATCACACGGTTCAGAAACGAGATGGACTGGATTGAGCACCAACCATCACAGAGACAGTCATGCACATTGTGTGGACAAGAAGGACATAATCGAAGAAAATGTTCCGGAAGTAGGGCAAAGCGTCAAGTTCAATAACGAATTTGTAATTGGTAGTAGTAAGACATTTACGTATGTATGGAGCCATGTTGTCTTGTACTTGTTTTAATTTGAAATCTTTGTTTTTAAATTCATAATTTGTTGTTTGCTACTTTCGATTATGTCCGTAGTTTATATGATTGTGGTCACATTATAGGAGGAAGGTAGAGGCTTCTTTCCAGTTTGTAACTTTCGATTATGTTTGTAGTTCAAGAACGAGATTATGTTGGTCCATTTTCTTGTTTTTTTCCTGAATGAAATCGTTGATCCATTTCGTTACTTCAATGACTGTTGATATCAGTTCATTAATATATACCACCAACCGTTATGAAGTATTATGATATGATTTTATGTTGACTTTAGAGGAGAGAGCAAAGTTTAATTGGCTAACATGTTTCCATGTTACCCTTTTCAATTATTCCTATATGGACAACTCACCAAATAGAGAATTATGTTTATGTTATAAAACTTAGGAATGACTCGTAGGACAGAGAGATGAGAATAACACTAATAGTCTTATACTGCCTTTCAAAAAAAAAATGTCTAATACTTCTGAATTAATAGGACTGAAAAGTTTGAAGAAAGTCTTGGAATGATTTTTTCATTTGGATTTTATCCTTTTGGTGGAAAGTAGGAACCAGAAAGGTTTGGTAGCATTGTACGTATTTTGACCAAATGGCCAGTTAATTACACTTTGAGTAAGTTCTTCCTCAGGTGCATCCCCTTCATATAAAAGCCAAGGCCAGCCCTACTTTCCAGGAACCCGGGGAGGTGCCATGCGGCACCGTGCTGTGCACATCCAGGCTGTCCGTTCGGCAATCCGACAATTTAGATTTCATCTCGGCAATAAACAGCTCGGATGCTCAGATGATGGAGATGGAATTTGGACCGTTGGATTGCGGAACAGACGGCTTAGATGTGCACAACACGATACCACACAACACCACCCCCGAGCTCACTTTCCGGAAGCCTAAAGCAAAAATTAAAGATGATCAGAGCCCTTTTGCTAGACTACCATATATATTAAAAATATCAAAATCGGAAGAACCCCTAAAATTCGTAAACTTTGTAAGGCTTAAAGCAGGCAGCCGCCTCTGTTAACTGGGGAAGCTTGATTCACCTCCCCTCTCAACTTGAATCTGGAATGTTACCCTTATTTCACTAAGAATTTGATTAAAGACTTCATTCGGTATGATACAAACTCAAACTAGCAATAACGCATCACGCACATTCAATGTGCATGATGCACATGGAATATGCATCACGCATATTGAGTATGCGTGATACACGGTGGATTTCCAGCTGGCCCCGCGCCCATATGCCAGCACGGATAATGCACATCCGATATGCGTGATGCACATGGAATGTGCATTTTGAACTATTTTTAAAAATAGTTTGAAAAAACGTATATTTTGGCAAATAGTTATTTAAAAACGTATAAATCGACAAATCTCTCCTATCCTAGGTACAATCTTACTGGAGGAAAACACTTGTGCAATGGATAAGTTTTTTGGGTTCCGGGTTACCACACGTAGCCTACGGTGTGGTAACTCGGAACCCAAACTCTCTCTCTAAAATCCGGACACGGCTGGGATTGCCTACGGTCCGTAGGCAATCCCAACCGTGTCCGGATTTGAGAGAGAGAGAATGGTGGGATGAGGGGAAAGAGAGGGAAGCACTGATACCCCGTCGTCGATCACTTTTGACGGTCTGAATTTTAGAGAGGGAAAAAGAAAAGAGAGTGGTAGGGGTGAGAGGTAAAAGAGCATAAATTTGAACCGTTCAAAACGCATTTGAACAATTGGGATGGATAGTCACCCAAAAATCTCTCCGTGCAAAGAGCAGCCGCTAAGAGCAAGTCTAATGGGGGATGAATAGTCATTTTCTATCCCCCAAATGCAAAAATCTGGTCTCCAATGGAGATGGTAAAGGAGATAGAAAATGAGAATGATGGATATAGTTTGAGCTGTAAATGAACTCAGCCGTTTACAAACTGTTAAGAAATATACTAGTATTATACTACGTCAGCATGCTGAATGCTGATGCTGATGCTGATGCTAACGACGTTCTTGACTTGTGGTCATGGGAGCGGTGAAATAATAGGTGGGAAAAAAATTCGGTTTTTACAATACGTTTCAAAAAATTTGTCTTAATTAGTGCCTTCTAGATGTTTTGGGACTTTTGTCATGTGTGATTTTAACAGTGCAAAGATAAAAAAATTTGGCGGGCATTTATAGGAGTGTGTATGTATGTTGTATGCAATTCAATAAGAGAGGTGAGAGAATTTCCACTTGACCGAAAAAAAGAGAGGCAAGAATCTAATTAATGAGGTGGGAAAAAATTAGGTTAGTTGGCCGTACTAGGATTTTGTGAGATCTAAATTAGTAATTTTTATGGGATGAAACGTTAGTCTTAATTTTAAGATCAACTAAATGAATAATCTAATTAATGAAGGAATTATGAATTATTCTTTTAGCACAAGTTATTTTCTATACAACAAATTTTTGGGAGTGAGAAACGAAAGACAAAAAAAAGAATTTCTATTAATCTTTTGTCTCAGTATTGTTCCTTATTTGTCTTCATTTTTAACCAGCAAACCTCTTATCCCTGCCGAGTTAAAACCTTTTGAAAGATTATGACTTTATAGAGTATTTGTTTTGCATAAATACATGAATTTTGGACCAAGTTATATTTATTTCTGTATGTCAGAGTAACATGTACAGTATTTGTTTGTATGGGGAAGATATCATTTAATAACATTATTTTATTTACTTAATTTACAATTGTGCTCGGACATTGCATGGCCACCGCACGTCATGTGAAGTCCACTCTGAGTCCCACAAAAATGCAGAAATATATCCCTACGAATTCAGAAAACATATCTACCGATATTCGTTGGAGTTGGAGTTGATTTTTTACAAGACTCCATAAATAATTATTTTAAAATTTATGGGTATTTTTTTGTATTTTTTGGAACCTAGAGTGCAATTCACACGGCTCGCGGTGGCCCATGCGGTAACCATCGTACGGTGGTCATAGACTTTCTGCTTAATTTATCATGGGATTATCTATATTATAAAATAGAGCGGTTTTTATTTACTCATACAAACATAAGCACCTCTATAGCCACGAGCACCTCTACAGCCGCCGGATTGCATTTTCAATAGGTTACATCCGTTGGATTAAATCATTGATTCCAACCTGTCTATGCATGTTTCCTCCTCTCTATTAAAAAATTGATACCTCTCTTCCTCTCTCTTCTCTCCTCTCTTCCTCCATAGTTACGGTTTCTCTCTCTGTCCTAGAACCCACTCCTCAGCGCACAAAGAAACACTCACTGCATCAATTCATCACCGATTGATCGCCTCAATCTCTGTACACATCTTCTCCATATCCACGAAATCCATTTGGTTCTCTCTCTTCGGTAAGAATCCCCCACCCTCAATTTTGCACTAGATTAGGGTTTTTCGAAATTGAGGATTTGTTGAAGCTCATCCACAATTTCGCACTAGATTAGGGTTTTCCGAAATTGTGCATTTGTTGAAGTTTTCCTGTGGAAAATTTATGTGGCCTATGTTGCACCTATACTGCTAATGCAACCAACCAGCTTTGGTTTTTTTTTTTTTCTTTTGCTAATGCTATTTTTTTAATGCTAATGCAAACACTAATTATACAGTTTAGTTGGTGGATACCCGTTTAGCCTAGATTATTATTGAAAACAAATGTGAATGTTAATTTTTCTGAAGAAACACATATGTGAATGTTAATTATTAAAACAAAAAGGGTTGTTTCCTTTCCGAATATAAATCCAAGAGGATTGTTTCCTTTTTTTACTGTAGGGAACTCAACCTAAATAGAAACAACTTAAAATCAAATATTGAAATGAATGTAAGAAAATCAATTTTAGAAAAAAAAAATCAATTATTGAGTTGATTTAAGTTCAAAAAGATAATCAAGCCTTTTAAGGAAACAACCTACAAGCAACCAATTGAAAGGTTAGGACTCCGCTCTTATTTAAGTGTGAGTGTGTGATTGAGTGTGGTGGTAGAATGATTGTTTATGTTTTCATTGATCAGTTGAGGTGATTTTTCTATATATATATAGAGAGAGAGAGAGTGTGGGGTGGTTGGGACATGGGACTGAGGGTAGAGAGAGAATGAGGCGGTAGGCTTGCAGCACCCACCTGTTAGTTTCAGGTGTCAGTACTCCATCAACCTAGGCACAATGGCCAGGGCCGGCCCTGGGGTAAGTCTCGCAAGTCCTCGGGCTTGGGCGACCCCCCGAGCTGGGGCAATCAAAAAAAAAAAATATGTTAGATATAAATGTAAAAAAGCTTCCCATGGTAGCGTAAACTGCTTCCTTGGTGTTGTGGTCAATGGCTTAACACAAGCTTTTTACGGGCTGTTTGGATGGAGGAGATGAAGGGGGATATGTGAGCCCCCTGATTTGTACTCCGACTCTCCCTCAAATTCGGTGTTTTGTTCAATTTTTTGGAAGGGGGAGATAAACTGTAACGACCCTAATTTTTTTTCAAATAGAGATTTATATTTTGAATTTTATTAAATAATTACACTGATTAGTATCCGACAATATTTTTTTTATCCATATGTTATAAGTTAAATTATAATTTTATACAAAAAATTATTTCTTTATTAAGTTAGCTAATTAATCATCAAATTATACTCTACGTTAGTTTAAATCTAATGTCTTGGTGTTCCACATGCACCTTAACATCTCCGTTTGCCGTATTTTTCGATCAAATTCGAGGTATTATAATCCCTCTCCTACATCTCCCTAAATATATTTAGTGAATACGAGCTGAACTTTATACTCCAAACTGAAAAGAATTCGAATCAAATGTTGCATGGCCAAAAAATGGTCGTTTCCTCTTCCTTTTTTTCGGGCGTTGAATATTGAAGGGCGCTGCTATTCGCACCCCTCAATTTTCTCCCGTAGCCCGTTAAAAATTTCCATATGTTTCGACAGTTAGTTACCGAAATTGAGATACATTTTCAGCATCCAATTACCGAAATATATGTTTCTTGTGCATTTCCGACATGTAGTTACCGAAATATAATCTTATTTTCAACAGCTATTTACCGAAATGTATGTTCGGCAGTTGTTTACCGAAGGTTGAACATATTTTCGACATGTAGTTACTGAAATATAATTTTCAAAAATTTTAACGGGCTACGGGAGAAAATTTGAAGATTGCGAATAGTCGCCCCCATATTGAATTGCCTCCTGGGTTTCAATTTTTTGTAAAAATTACAATTTAGACCCTGAGGTAGTTTAACATATGTTTTCAGCCCAAAATGTTTTAATAACATATTACAATTAGACCCTTTAGTTATTAAGGTCTATGTTTCGGCAACTTCCAGATGCAAATTTCGTTCAGTTTTATTTAAAAAGTGTTCGAAACCACTTTGCGACCTTCCGAACAACATTTTTGACACCCGGACTATTTTTCCTAGACTCCTCACACCTTAAAGATTATATCTTGTTAATATCATATATTTTTTTATTTTAATATCTACTTATTAAATTTTTTACTTGTTTTCATTCAAAGTCTACAAACGAAAAATCTTTGCGACCCTCCGAACACCATTTTTAACAACCAAACTATTTTTCCTAGACTCCTCGCATCTCAAAGAGGATATCTTGTTAGTTTCATATGTTTTCTATGTAATTAACTATTTATTATTTTTTTTCAATGTTTCCAAACGAAAATTCTTTGCGACCTTATAAACCACGTTATTAATGCCCGAGTAATTTTTTTTAGATTCTTTACATTCCAAAGATGAAACGTTGTTAACCTCAAGATATATTTTTTTATTAGATTATTTATTATCTATTTATTTCACTTTCGGCAACTTTCATTAATCTCTTTACTTAAAATAATTCCGCGACCCTCCGAACCCAACTTTGGACACTCGAACATGTTTCATAGGACCTTTAGGACTCTTACTAAGATCATGATAATTATTCTAATATTTTTACCTAATTAATGCATTTAATTAGTTTTTAAATCAATCTAAACTTTTAGAATTTATTAATGAGTGCCTAGAAATTTTTTTTTAAAATTTTTTATAAAAGTTCTTACTTTATTATTGACATCGTGGCCATACAAGACTAAGGGCAGCGGCCCATTCATAAAGAGTTGTGTGATTGCATTACTTGTTAATTGTTTTAATTATTATTTGATTAATTGTTTATTGCACCGATGCTTGATTTGAATGCTAGATTGGACCCTAGAGACATGGATCGATAATAATTACAAAGGAAAGACAGAAGACTGACCTTATTATTAAAGAAGGCCGAAAGCCAATATTACAACAGAGAAGGAAGGAGAACAGAGTGCTAGGATTTTAGAGAGAGAGAGAGAGAGGGTAATCCAAAACCTGCCTTGCTCTATACAGACCCTGACTATTTATAGACTCCAAATGAAATACAAATTAAAGTAAAATTACACTCAAATTGAAATGAAGATTCTTGCCGGGTACACGTTGGGCCCCATCGACACAATTATCTCCACCTTTGGTTGAGTGCTGTCAAACCGACTCCATAATTGAGCCTTTACCACCGACAGTTTTGGCTGACTCCAAATGAAATACAAATTAAAGTAAAATTACACTCAAATTGAAATGAAGATTCTTGCCGGGTACACGTTGGGCTCCATCAACACAATTATCTCCACCTTTGGTTGAGTGCTGTCAAACCGACTCCATAATTGAGTCTTTGCCACCGACAGTTTTGGCTGAATTCAAAAATTATTGGTGTTTTTCTTTTCCCTTTTTGGATGATAGCTTTTCTAATATTATCTCTGTCATGCTATCCCAAAATTATCAGATGATGAAGTGGTAATTAAGACCATGGACTTTATGAAAGAACAATTCCTTCAAACTATGCATCAAGTGGCTGATGATGAATCTATGACATCAGCAAAAAGCAATGAAGACGATAATAATCCATTCACTTGTTTGGCAGGGGAATCTCAGAACCCCTATGAGAATGAAAGAAATACTCCAACTTTGAGAGATTTTTGGGATAGCATGACAAAGATAATGTCAAAAAAGCTATCATCCAAAAAGGGAAAACAGAAACACCAATAATTTTTGAATTTAGCCAAAACTGTCAGTGGCAAAGGCTCAATTATGGAGTCGGTTTGACAGCACTCAACCAAAGGTGGAGATAATTGTGTCGATGGAGCCCAACGTGTACCCAGCAAGAATCTTCATTTCAATTTGAGTGTAATTTTACTTTAATTTGTATTTCATTTGGAGTCTATAAATAGTCAGGGTCTGTATAGAGCAAGGCAGGTTTTGGATTACCCTCTCTCTCTCTCTCTCTAAAATCCTAGCTCTCTGTTATCCTTCCTTCTCCGTTGTAATATTGGCTTCAGCATTCTTTAATAATAAGGCCAGTCTTCTATCTTTCCTAGTATTGTACCGTTTTGGTGTGTTTTGGAACCGTATGGAAGTTTTGGAACGGTATTGTACCGTTTTGGTGTGTTTTCTGAACTGTATGGATGTTTTGATATGGTATTGTACCGTTTTGGTGTGTTTTGAAACCGTATGGATGTTTTGGTAAGGTGTTGTACAATTTTGGTGTGTTTTGGAACAGTACGGATGTTTCGGTAAGGTATAGTACCGTTTTGGAGTGTTTTGGTACCATATGGATGTTTTGGTTTGGTATTGTACTGTTTTCGTGTGTTTTGGTACCATATAGATGTTTTGGTTCGGTATTGTACCGTTTTGGTGTCTTTTGGAACCGTATGTATGTTTTGGTAAGGTATTGTACCATTTTGGTGTGTTTTGGAACCGTATGGATGTTTCGGAAAGGTATTGTACCGTTTTGGTACCATATGGATGTTTTTGTATGGTATTGTACCGTTTTTGTGTGTTTTGGAACTGTATGGATGTTATGGTTCGATATTGTACCATTTTGGTGTGTTTTGTTATCGTATGGATGTTCGGTATGGTATTCTACCATTTTGGTGTGTTTTGGAACTGTATTGATGTTTTAGTAAGGTATTGTACCGTTTTGGTGTGTTTTGGAACCGTATGGATGTTTTGGTAAGGTATTGTACCGTTTAGAATTCACATAGACGATGCTAGGTAATGGATAAATTGAAAAGTTTATTTTTAGATTGCCTGCAGGCGGGATTTTGAGATGTGATGAGTTGGATGTGATAATTTGTGTCACACCCTCGATTTTCAACATAATTATAAAGGATATTCACAAATAGAAACCTCACAATATTCCAGATAATACCCCAAAAGAGTTTGACATTCCCGTTTCATAATTACAATTCATCCACCAAGAGTTTCAAAATGGTACAACTTCGGCTCCATGGCCCAAAATTAACATAATCACCGAATGTCAAAGAAAGTTTAGAAGTTACAATATTTCTTAATCAAATAATAGACAATAGAGTTACAAATACATCTTCCAAAAATAAATACAAAGATGGCTATGTAACTCTTCAGTGTTAGCTTTCAAAACCACGTCCACAATCAAGCAATCCGAACATGCAGCTATGGCCCTGGGTTAGTACCTGAAATGAAGGAAGGTCTGAGCTACACTAGCCCAGTAGAAAACTCTAATATAACAATATATGCATATGAAATGTAGGAACGGTAACGAGATGGACAATGGCGACAAGATCCGATGAGCGAACGACGATAGCAAATTTCAATTCAACAATCCGTTTTCAGAATCAATAGTGAATACCAATGAATAACCTTTCAAAACAACAGACACCGCAACGTGTCTCGTACAAGTGTCATGAGCCGAAGCTCCTGCCGGGCCAATTAAAGGACCCCGATGTCCTCTGCCAGGCACCTTGCCCATAGAGAGGTCCTGAAATATCAAATACGAGCATATAGCTCCTGTCGGGCCAATTAAAGGACCCCGATGTCCTCTGCCAGGCACTCACCCGTCGATGAGTCCTGAATGTTCTCGTCACATTCGAAAAGTATCAAGGTTCGTTCGCCGTTCGGGCATGCTGTTCAATTACAACTTTGATTCATAGAGAATTGTCGAGAAAATCCAATTTAATGGAGCTTTAAAATCATGGGAGTGTTCAATGATGTCACATGGCAAGGTTAATCATGTTTAAGATCTTTAGAATAGTACTAATTAAGCTAGGCATGATGAAGACCTCAATTTATGGAATGGGAAAGCCAAGTTGCAAAACTGTCAGATTTAACTTGAAGGTATCGATAACAAAAAAAAAGGTATCGATACCTTTGGGTTAAAAATCATTCCAGCCGCAAGGGTAGCGATAACAAGGCAGTGGGTATCGATAACAATAGATTTTCTGGGCTCCGGAACAAAATGTTATCGATAACAATAAAAATGTTATCGATAACAATGGATTTCGAGCAGATTTTTGACAGACCAAGATGGGTTTTTCGACCACAACAACAACAACCACGATCCAAGGCACAAATCAAGCTTTAGGAAACACATCATAAACATATTTTGATAGTTAGAACCTCCTACCTCAAAAATGAAGATCAATTTCAAAGAATTTTCCAAGCCCTAGCTCCAATCTTCGAATACGGAAAGGATACGCCTCCACCGAGCTCAAACCGGAGTAATACGCGTTGCAATATGCGAGGGGGTGAAGAATTGATGGAGGTTTTGGTTGATTTTGGTTGAAATTGAGAGGGAGAAAAAAGAGAGAGTGAGCCGAGAGAGGGAATCGGGAGAGATGAGAGAGAGTGGGTTTGGGAAAGTGATTCCCTACTCCCTCACACACAAACACATATACACTAAACACATTCCAAAAACTCACCCACAATTATTCCACCTTACACATTAACCCCAACTCTCCAATTTCGAAAATCAATTTCATACTTCTTATTTCTTTTAAAACCTTTAAATCAATTATACGAATTAACGGGTCTTTACAATTTGAAACTGGCAAAGTAAGCCCAGTGATGATTTGAAACTGGCGGAAGTCCAGTGATGATTGTGAAGTGGTGAATAAGATAGGCGAACCCTAGTTATGATTCGAGCATGATAAGCTCCCTTTTGTTGTAATGAGAAGGATACACGTTGGGTACATAACTTAGGTGCAATCCGCGACAGCAAAAGAAAGTTTCTCATGGGACAGGGCATAGCTAGTGGTTAGGGAGGAAAGATCTTGTGGATGAGATCTTAGATTTCACGTTAGATTAATGAATAGTAATAAACCAATTTATGTGAAAAATCTCTGTTTTACTTCTTCGTCTCACATTTATCCTGTTGTTTGTTAGTTATAAAGTAAGAGGGGTAGTTGAGTTGGATTATTCTACTAGGTGATTTATCACTCACGGATACGTCTGTATCTTGGTAAATCGATTGCTTCGGCGATCAATTTCCCAGAGGGCACAGGATTCAATGGAGGGAATTCAATGATGGTGCAGTTCGACACGGGGAGAATATCAGGAACGGATGGTAAATCGATTGCTTCGGCGATCAATTTGCCAGAGGGCGCAGGATTCAATGGAGGGGATTCAATGATGGTGCAGTTCGACACGGGGAGAATATCAAGAACGAAGATCGAGTATGCTTGGGATCCGTATCTAGCCTAGAGTCGGCTCTGAAGTTAATGTATTTTGAATCAGTAAATCTATCTTGAGATTGTAATAGCTAAACCGTTATTTTGGAAAATTATATTTATTTAGCAAATTTTTCTTAAAGAATCATTTTATATTGCTCCCGAAAAATCGGGGCGTCACAAATGGTATCAGAGCATAGGTTCAACACTCGGCCTTGGGTAGATTGGGTAGATCACATTCTGAGAGCGTAAAATTGTGTAGCTAAACGTTTACCGTATATATTACTTCTATAAACTACAAGATATTCTGTAACGACTCTGATTTTGGTAAGTAAAAATTTCGTTAAATATTTGATTTTTTTGCTAGGAATCTATAGACACCTCCCAAGCGGGGCATCGCCATACAGATTGATCACATTGTATTTGCTCGATTGGTTGCTCACTTCATAAACCAAAATCATGGACATTCCCATGGCTAGGAACATCGCCACACGATAACGGTTATCATCAAATAGAGTCGCCACCCAGTTTATTAAAACTGGGAAAATAGATAGAAATTCCGGATACGGGAGCCAAAAGTACAATAAGGGGAAGGTGTTAGGCACCCCTCTTTGCCCAGTCATGAGACTGGCCCATAATCGTTCAACATAAGACGTATAGATGCTTTGTTTAATTCTAACACATAGTCTGTTTAGTTATTCCTTTAAACAGTAAGCAAAGTGAGCCAGTGCGATAAACGAGCATGCATCAGAAAGCAGAAAAACAAGCAAATGTCCCAGGGAGATGGATCTCGCGGCCGGTGAATAGATGTCACGGCCGAGAGATCCTCCTGGTTTGATGTACCGGCCGAGGGATCGAAGCCCCGGTCGGTGTTCTTCCTCACACCAGACAGAAAGATTAATGAATAATCAAAACGCTACAGTTAATCAGAAAAAAGCAATAAATTAAGACAAACCAGAGGCCGTTGGGCCTCACCACCTTGATCCCTCAGTTGCTTGATTGCTTTGGATTGAGTGTGATTGACTGATTGCTTGATCGAGAACCCTAGAGTTAGGGTTTGAACTTCGGGGTTTGATCGCCGGATTGACGGCTGCCTTCGGAAGGTTAGGGCTTTTGGAGTATGGGATTGAGGGAGTATTTGTGCAGAGTTTCGAGGTTTGATTGAGTGTGTAGGTATCTCAATTTCTGTGTGTTAAATTCGGAGCCCAAAGGCCCCTTTATATAGGCATAGGGATGACTCACTCCGGCCAATCAAATCACGAGATGGCAATTGCAATTGCAATGCATCTCTAACTCTACGTCGTGATCTCCGAACGTAGCCCGAACGCATCGGAAAGGTAGTGTAGTTGGATCAAACCAAACGTCTGACAGAACGTTCCAGAGTCTGGAAAAAGGTCGATCTGGCGGCCGAGGAAAGGATGTCGCGGCCGTGGAATGGATGTCTCGGCCGAAGGATGGATCTTGCGGCCGAGATATTGATCTCTCAGGGAGATTTTGCTGGCAACAGGTTGCTCGGGTGAGGGATTGATGTTGTGGCCGTGGGATCGATGTTACGGCCGTCAGATGGATTCTCCTAGGCTTCTGTATTTCTGTCTGAAAGGCTGTATGGCTTTGAATTGGGTCCTCTAAGTGGTCAAAGATCTCACCGAAAGTCCTAAGGTCCTCAAAGAAGCAATCAGCAATCATTGTATCCATTTCATCATCGGGATTGTCCTAAGGTGGGACTTGAAATAATCGTTAGGCCAAATTGGGGTGTCTACAGATGCCCCTCTTTGACTGAACTCAGACGGATCGCGAGACATGTTTGAGTAAGAGTCAAAGCTGTAAAAAGCAACTCAATTTGGTCCAACCACTATTCCAAGGGGTTTTTCGAAAAAGGTTTTGTTATGGTCGGGCCGGGAGGCTGCCTACGTATTCCACAAGGGAAATTCAGACCAATCGTAGTTCGGGCAATAAAGAAAAGTAAAAGTTTGGAGGGTTAGAGACAGAAGACGTACCTTAGGGCTTAAAAAGCCGTAGTGTGACGTACCTAGACTGAGCCAGGGTTTTGGCGAAGAATAATTGAAGGAGCGCCGGGCTACCTGGGGAGTTTCTTTGCGGAGAGCTTCCTTAGTATTTTGGGGTAGATCAGTACACTGCAGGTGCGTTTGCTTTTCTTGATCGTCCTTACTTTGACTGAAAGGAGCTCGGTAGAGTAGCCTATCCTTGCGAATGAGCTGGATGAGATTGATGTAATGGGGTGGAATCCAAACCATCTGCTGGGATGAGTTGGATGCCGGTTTGTTTTTGAGATGTAGGGGAGGCGCAGGGCCAGTAGCTGGAGCACGGAGCTTTGGCGATGAGGGGACCGAGGCACGGAGCCGGTTGTAGTCATGAGGCGAGAGCCTGAGGTGATTGATAGGACCGAAGCGCGGAGCTGGTGTTGATCATAAGGCGAGAGCCTGAGGTGATTGATAGGACCGAAGCGCGGAGCTGGTGTTGATCATAAGGCGAGAGCCTGAGGTGATTGATAGGACCGAAGCGCGGAGCTGGTGTTGATCATAAGGCGAGAGCCTTGAGGGGATTAGATTGAGGCGTGGAGCCTGCTGTGGTTTATGAGGCGGAGGCCTGAGGTGAGCTTAGAGCTTGATGGGACCGAAGCGCGGAGCTGGTATTGATCAGGATGAGAGCCTGTGGTGTCAGAGCTTTGAGCTTGACGTGATGAACCGAAGCGCGGAGCTGGTATAAGGCAAGGGCCTGAGGTGAAAGAACTGAGGCATGGAGCCCGAAGTGATTGAGGCGTGGAGCCTGCATGCAGTCTTGAGGCGAGGGCCTGAGTTTGTCGGAGCTTAGAGCTTGACGTGATATGAACCGAAGCGTAGAGCTGGTTGTATTCTGATGGTCTGTGCACGGAGCTTTCTCATCATAAATGTTGACGTGGAGCCAAAGGATCGAGGCGTTGGGCCGATCAAATAAAACCGAGGCATAGAGCCGGTTGATAGCAGGGTTTGACCTGTTTCATGAGAGATATGCAGAGTGTACATGTGTGATGATGGTTGTTAGATGTGAACAGATATGATGCAGACTCGATGTGAAAATGTTGATGCAAATGTGCACGGGCCCGTGCGTGTGTGTTTGTTTTAAGCTTAGAGCTTCTATCAAGTTCCGGACTTGAGCATTCAGAGCGTAGAGCTCGAGCATTCGGACGGCAGAATCCGAGCATTCAAAGTACAGGCTTTGAGCGTCCAGTACGCAGTGGTTGGGCATCCAAGCGTAGAGCTTGAGCATTCAAGTGTATAACTTGAGTATCCAGTACACAGTGGTTGGGCATCCAAGCGTAGAGCTTGAGCATTCAAAAATGTTAGATTTTTGAGCATCCAGGCGTAGAGCCTGAGAATAGATGTCTTGATTGTTGGGGTGGCTTAGAGCCTGTTGCTTGTTTACGGCTTCGAGCCAGTTGAGATAGCGGGCTTGGAGCCGCTGAGTTGTGTAGAGATGATGGGCACAGGGCCGCTGAATTGATACGGGTGTAGAGCCGCTATGATAAAGGGCTTCGAGCCGCTGGGATGGTAGGCATAGGCTTTGAGCCTGTGGAAGTAATGGGCTTTGAGCCGCTGAGTCGTGATAGCGAGCGTAGAGCTGCTGAGATAGTAATTATAGGCTTCGAGCCTGTTGAGATAATGAGTGTAGAGCCGTTGAGTTGAAGGCGTAGAGCCGCTGAGTGAGTTGATATGGGCGTAGAGCCTGCCAATAATGGGCTTGGAGCCGCTGAAGTTTTAAGCTCAGGGCTGCTGAGTGTCTTGTTTTGCTAGCCAGTAGTTTGTGGAGAGAGATTTTCGATGCTTGGGCATGCCCCCAAGGCTGGTTTTGATCATGTTGTGTTGGCTCGGGGATGCCCCCAAGGCTACTTGGTTGTTTGAGGATTCAGACGTTTGTAGTGGCTTGAATTGGTGCACTGAGCATGATCTGACGTTTGTTGAAGGAAATTGATTGGCGGGCCAGGAGATCGATCTCTCGGCCGAAGGATTTATGTCTCGGCCGAGGAATTGATGTCTCGGCCGTGAGAACGCCGAAAGCCAGGAAATCGATTTAAGTTTAGTTAAATCGATCTCATGACCCATTTAATCGTTTCCTCTCCTCCTCCCTTATTCTCCCCCGTTCCTCTCGTCCGACGACCGTCGTACACCGCCGCCCTCCTCCCTTACCGTCGGCCGCCATCTTCTCCGGCGACCATCCTCTCCGACCATCACCGTCGTTGTCGTTGCTGCTGGCCTCGGTTGTTTTGGGGAACCGTTGGTTTTCCTTCTTGGTTCGGACGTGATGGCCACGCCATCTTCGGACGTTGCGGGTTCATCCTCGCACCCTCCATGCAGGTGCGAACATCCGTATTCTGATGAGGAGGCGATTGAGGAACCCGGTTTGTTTGATGCTGCTGCCTACGTTCTTCCTTCCCGTAGGTTGGGTTATGGCGGTTTCCTGCAGTACCGCCCTCCTGTTGGTGGCCCAGAGGCCGAAGTAGTTCGCAGAGAGCCTGAGCAACACTTGAGTGTTCTAAATGTGCCGGTAAGCTTCCCTGAAAAAGTAAAAAGTTTACTTTAATTCAGAGTTTGAAAATCCGTGCATGATTTAAAGAGCGAATTTCTCATTTGCGGGATGACAATCCCTTTTAGCTAAGGGTGTGGATGAGAGAGACCCGTGTTTGGGTTGAATTGATTTTGTTTAAAGAAACTAAAATAACCGTGCCCCCTGTCTGGGCGATGCATGCTTTTAAATGTTAATTTGATGTCCCATAGCGTTTCCTTTGTTTATGCAATCATGAGATTAACTCCCTTTTTGTCTTTGGCAGAGAGATAGGAGGCTGGAGGCTCGCGGAGGAGGCAAGGAGGTGCACAGATGGTTCTTGAAGCTGCCGGAACAAGCTCGGGAATTGGTACGTGTTGCGGGTTTCGAGACATTTGTCCTGGGCCTTGATCTTCCGAAGATGGATTGGTCATTGATGACCTCACTAGTTGAGAGATGGTGGGACACCACCAACACATTCCACCTTTCCCCGGC
Organism: Rhododendron griersonianum; assembly: GCA_018127125.1. NCBI lineage: Eukaryota > Viridiplantae > Streptophyta > Magnoliopsida > Ericales > Ericaceae > Rhododendron > Rhododendron griersonianum. The sequence continues at coordinate 12,682,784 of CM030796.1, forward strand.
TGGTGAGATGACTATTACTCCAGGTGACTTTTCTTTGCTGACTGGCCTGCGAGTAGGCGGTGTTCCTCTTAGAGTTGACCCCAGACTCTGGGAGCAAGCAGGCGCTTTGGAGTGGTTTCTGGGCAAGGTGCCCCTTGTTCGTTCGCGAGGTCACATCGACCTTGCTTGGCTGAGCAGATCCTTCACGCAGGCTGATATCTTGACCCAGGTGAGCGTCGAGCAATTGACACGGGCCTTCCTTCTTTACCTCCTTGGGCAAACGTTGTTTGCCAACAAGGATGGTTCAGTACACACGCAGTTTTTGGCTCCCCTGCAGCACCTGGGAGCCACTAGGGAGTTTGACTGGGGCTCGTCCGCTTTGGCCACCTTGTACGGCGGTCTTGGAGCTTGCTCGCGGGACAAGAGTCCCATTCTTTGCGGCCACTTTCGAGTGCTTGAGGTACGTATCATTCCTTTGTACTTCTGTTCTTACTTTGGCTTTTTCCAGTTCTGAACTTGCTTTGTTGATCCCGCCTTTCAGCTCTGGGCTTTTGAGCACCTTCTCCAGTTTCCCCCTGAGACCAGGCACGGTGATGCGAGTTGCATACCTCGTTACGAGCGATGGTTGATGGGGCAACGGAGGCCACGGTCACCAGTTTTGAGCCTTCCCGAGTGGCGGCGAGTTTTGGACCGACTGACGGTCAATCAGGTACCTTTCCTTTTGTACCTCTTGTCCTTGAGACTTCCGTATTCTTGTGTTGAGACTGATTTGTCACTGTTCTTTCAGGTACGGTTTGACCTTTGGGGTGGTGAACCAGAGGATGCCCCCTCGCACGTTGTAGAGTCCTGGATCGGACCCGTAGTTTGCTCGAGGGTCCGTTTTGTAGGGCTTGGTACTTGGGTGACCGAGTGGCCAGTCAGTGGCGGCCACGCGTTGAGGCTCTTCGGTTTGTTCCCTCTTCTCCTCCAGTATCCATGAGGTCCACTTCCTTGATGTCGAAGGAAGATCTGAAGACTGCCCGGATCAGAGATTGGGCAGGTTTACTCCTCCAGACAGGTGACTATACAGAGTACTGCCGTCTTTTCTTGACCTCCTCTGCTGCAGCTCCTCCCGTTGCTCCTGTTTGGCCACGGGCTCCTTCGTATATCTCCTTCCACTCAGACGATGGGGAGGAGGAACGCCTGATGCTGACTCCTTGCACGACCCCGCTCTACACTTTTCCAGACAGGGCTTCACAGGTATTTTTAGCTTCTTATGTTAGCTTTCATCACTCCGCATTGTATCCTTGCTTTAGATGTTTGTAATGCTTGGTTGTTCCACAGGTACCTGCCGAGATAGTGCGGGAATGGTTTCGCGCCTACCAGAGTACAGAGGTCTTGGTTCGGAGACAGCGCCGTAGGATCCTCGAGGTATGACTTTCTTCATGAGTTTTATCTGCTATGTATTATCCCTTGGGTCTGAATGTTTATATCTTTCTTGGCTGCAGCTTGAGGCTGAGAGGGTACCGGCCGCTGAGGGGAATGTGGGGACCAGTGAGCAGCCTTTGCCTTCTTCTCAGAGATCGCCTAGTTTTTAGGGCCTTTCTTTTCCCTGTTCATAGTTAGTAGATGATAGGCAGAAACTATATTTGTATAGTAAAAGCAACCACAGCAACGGTTTTGTAAACAAGTTTTTGTTTGAGAAAAGGGAAATGCCTTTCATGCCCCTAAATGTCTTGAGTTTGCATGTGATAGTCAGAACATGGCTTTTTTTGAACAAGTTTTTGTTGATAGACAGTTAACTTCTGTGAAAATATTTGGCTGAAGAATTGATCACTCGGCCGAAGGATCAGTGTTGCGGCCGAGGTATCGATTATCCGGCCGCTATGTCTACTTTCCCAAGGAAGATAGGTTTTGCTTTAGCCAAGCGGCATCCTGTTTCACATCCTTTCCTATGCTTAGTCTTTGATTTGCTGTCCCTTGCTTTTGCCATGCTTTACAACCTGATTGCTAAACTTTAAGAGTTTTTTGAAGGATCATACCCTTTGCGTTTGACGACTTTTGGGTTAGAAGAGATGAACTGTAATCCTTACGTGTCTTTGTTTTTGTCAATTCCTTGGAAAATGACTAACTCATCTTTTGCGAGCTCAATACGCAGATTTAGCTATGCCTATCATTGAGTACAAACATGTTTTTCTTCTCTCCAAATGTTTGGGCCGTATCTCGATGTGAGACTGCCTACGTATCCCGATCGGGGAATCAGGCCTTTTACGTAGTTCCAAGATCACCACCTTTGGGGGTTGGGTTTTCACTCTTGGTTTTTCTTTCTCTCATGCTCTAAGTTTTGCCTAGGTTACCTGATAAAGGTTGAATCCCTAGCGAGCTTTCCTTCAAATGCCTTAACTTTTGCCTAGGCCGCGTTTTCGCTTTTTCTTTGTCCTAGCAGGCTCTGCTCTTACTTTTGCTTGGGTGTGTAGATTGCCCAACGAGCATTTTTCTCTCAAAAAGGGTTTGTGTTTTGGAAAGGAATCTGATGGAGATGTTTTTATGAATCTCCTTGTGTTTGTACTTTCACAATGGGCAAGCTAACCCTAAGTGTTCTCACGGAGATAGCGTCTTCTTCCTAAGTTTTGATAAAAACCTAGTTTTAAGTAATTTAGAGTTTATCCTTTCCTTCCCTTTTGTCGAAGACACGAGGATTTTGATCCTTTCAAATTCTTCCTTTGTTTTGGCAATGAGAGCATAGTGCATGGCAATTGCAATTTAGAAATTTGGATTTAGATAAGCATAATCTTGAAGATGAAAAAGGAATTCTCTTAGCGGAAATAAAATGCCCAAACAGGGGCCCAAAACTCGTTCTAGTTTGTTTAAAGCAAAAATAATGTTTTAACGTTTCTTATTTGCCATGTTGTGACTTCTCAGCTACTGCAGCATGTCGGGGTCATTTCCTTTGTCTTTTGCAACTTTGTACTCTTTCCCACCCTTTTCCTTGCCAAACAGAGCCTTTGAACCGGGTTCATCTTTTGCACGATGGCTACCTCCTTGAGCCATGAGTAATCCCAGATGGATGTGTCGGCAGGAAACCCCCTTTCTCTTTCCTCATTGATTGCGTGGTCATTAGCTATTTCCTCCTGATTGAATAGTGATGCTAAGGAGGTTTCATCGAGCGGATCATTGCACTCTTCTTCCATTTCATCAAAGTCACTTTCCCCTGTTTTATAGGGTTCTGTGTACATGAAATCCAGATGTTCTCTTTCCTCTATCCATTGACTATAGTCGCACTCATCGTAAGGGTTGACCCATGGTTGCATTTGGAACTCCTCTACTTTCTCAATGAGATTGATTGTCTCCCAAACAATGGGCGGTGTTGGAATTTTGGGATGGTTGATGCGCACTACTTTTTGGGCAGGCTCGAAGCGAGCGTGCCTTCTCATCATGATGACCCTTTCTTTTTCCTTCTTCCTTTTCTCAAACCAGATACGAAGCCACTCGTCATCTTCTACAAATGGAATGTCTGGATCCTCCAAATTGTGTTTCGCCCAAGAGTGTTCCTCCCACTTCCTTAGCTTTTCTTCTTCTATTTGATCTTCGCTGCTTATGTCGGACATATCAATGTCAATTACTTCTGACTGATCAGAATTATCATCCTCCTCCTCCTCTATCATGAAACATTCGTCCTCCTCGAGGAAGGTTAAGGTAGGTTTGGTTTGGTTGTCTTGGACAATGTATTGGCTGGGATTGTATGTGGGGTTGTGAGAGAGATTTAAGAGATTGATGCTTCGAGGTGGTGGTTCGGTATTATGAGTAGGGAGTGGGTTAGCTTGCCCATCAGGTTTTGGTGGTTTTATGGTTCGGCTATCAATAAGATCCTGAATGTCGTGACGAAGACGCATACAATTGTCTGTTTCGTGCCCAGGATGTTGGTGATAGGCGCATTGCTTGTTCGGGTCATGGTTTGGGCCGTAGGGCGGCGGAGGAAGTGGCTTGTTTAGAGGTTTGAGATGCCCTTGACGGCCGAGAATGGTTAAGGCTTGGGATAAGGTCATATAGAGAGGATCAAAGTTGCGACGAGGTCGATTTGAGCTTCGGGATGGGCTAGTTTGGAAAGGATCTTGAGGCAAAGAGCCAAGGGCATTCACGGAGGCATGAGACGTACGGCTAGAGAAGGTTTTCTTAGGTGGAGGAGTGACCTCTTCTTTCCCAATGAGTCCCAGCTTGATTCCATCTTCGATTTGCAACCCGTGGCATGCAAGCGCTTGAAATCGGTGATAGCCTGTGTGTAAATATGCCTGAGATATTTGGGTTGCAAATTTTTGACAACTATCCTCACTTGGTCTTCCTCGGAGGGACGGTTCTTCATCTTGGCAGCCTTTTCCCTCCATCTTGCCACAAAGGTGGCGAAGTCCTCATTGGAATCCTGTTTGGTCATTTCCAAGTCTCGAGTTGTTAGTTCAATTTGGACGTTATACGCATACTGTTTGACAAAAGCATTGGCGATTTCTGGCCAAGTTTGATAATGTACAAACTCCAAAGTGAGGAACCAGTCGAGGGCACTTCCGGTGAGAGTTCGTTGGAACAACTGGGCAATGAGCTCGTCATTCAAGCCCATCGGCTTCAGGGTTTTGATAACATGGCGAACATGACTGGTAGGGTTGCCAGTTCCATTGAATTTCTCAATGTTGGGCATCTTGAAATTCTCAGGTAGCTTGGATTCTGGGAAGAGGCAAAGTCCCTCGAAATCCAGAATTTGATCCCCTTGTGAACGAGCCAAGGCTTGTTTGATTTCCTTGACTTGTTTGGTCAACTCAGGACTTTCTGCCAATATCACTTTATGGGGATTCTCGTCGTCCATTGATTTTTCATCATCTTCAGCATCTCTAGCTGCTTTTTCTGCCAGTAGTGCAGCGATTTGAGCTTGGAGGTCGGCAATAGTGGCGTCGTTGTCTGCCATGAAGGTAGAAGGTTTGCTTGACGAAGCTTGAGATTTAACGAATGACGGGGTTTGTTGAGAGGATGACCGGGAAGTTCCTGAGAGCGGTTGGAATCGTTGTGGTGAGGGTGTTTTGTCAGATGAAGACAATAGACGGGAGGGTTGCAGAGACCTTTGTTTGGCGTAGCTTCGGGTGTTATAAGAGTACAAAGTTGGCTGTGGTTGCTTCTTTGATTTACCTATTGTGCTTGCTTGAAAAGTAGAATACCTGGAAGTCAGTATTCGGCCTGTGTAGGGTTAGGATTTGGGCTGAAAATCCCAACCCTTCTGCGCAGAAAGAGTTAATACAACAACAGATGATACAAGGTGTGAGGAAGAACTTTTGCAAGTAGAATGCAAGTAGGTTCCTAGCCTGTAGGTTCCTGCCTTAGTTTGATAAGTTCTATGGCTTTCTAAAGCATGCAAGGTTTAGGTAGTTTCAGGGTGCTCCGTTGTCAAAGGGCATCAGTCCTCTCGCCAGCCCATCATAGGCGGCGATTGGGTGATTTCCTTTTTGATATACCACTAGGTACGAGTGACTGTGGAGTTTGCTGGAACCCCCAACATAGCCCGTGTCATGCCGGGATATCAGGTGAACTCAACGGGTTGCCCGCTCGATGCATATGATAAATGAATTAGACAAGGCATGTATTAGTCTTATGTTGAACTTTTTGGTTATGGCTCTCACATCCCCAGCGGAGTCGCCAAAAACTGTAGACACCTCCCAAGCGGGGCATCGCCATACAGATTGATCACATTGTATTTGCTCGATTGGTTGCTCACTTCATAAACCAAAATCATGGACATTCCCATGGCTAGGAACATCGCCACACGATAACGGTTATCATCAAATAGAGTCGCCACCCAGTTTATTAAAACTGGGAAAATAGATAGAAATTCCGGATACGGGAGCCAAAAGTACAATAAGGGGAAGGTGTTAGGCACCCCTCTTTGCCCAGTCATGAGACTGGCCCATAATCGTTCAACATAAGACGTATAGATGCTTTGTTTAATTCTAACACATAGTCTGTTTAGTTATTCCTTTAAACAGTAAGCAAAGTGAGCCAGTGCGATAAACGAGCATGCATCAGAAAGCAGAAAAACAAGCAAATGTCCCAGGGAGATGGATCTCGCGGCCGGTGAATAGATGTCACGGCCGAGAGATCCTCCTGGTTTGATGTACCGGCCGAGGGATCGAAGCCCCGGTCGGTGTTCTTCCTCACACCAGACAGAAAGATTAATGAATAATCAAAACGCTACAGTTAATCAGAAAAGCAATAAATTAAGACAAACCAGAGGCCGTTGGGCCTCACCACCTTGATCCCTCAGTTGCTTGATTGCTTTGGATTGAGTGTGATTGACTGATTGCTTGATCGAGAACCCTAGAGTTAGGGTTTGAACTTCGGGGTTTGATCGCCGGATTGACGGCTGCCTTCGGAAGGTTAGGGCTTTTGGAGTATGGGATTGAGGGAGTATTTGTGCAGAGTTTCGAGGTTTGATTGAGTGTGTAGGTATCTCAATTTCTGTGTGTTAAATTCGGAGCCCAAAGGCCCCTTTATATAGGCATAGGGATGACTCACTCCGGCCAATCAAATCACGAGATGGCAATTGCAATTGCAATGCATCTCTAACTCTACGTCGTGATCTCCGAACGTAGCCCGAACGCATCGGAAAGGTAGTGTAGTTGGATCAAACCAAACGTCTGACAGAACGTTCCAGAGTCTGGAAAAAGGTCGATCTGGCGGCCGAGGAAAGGATGTCGCGGCTGTGGAATGGATGTCTCGGCCGAAGAATGGATCTTGCGGCCGAGATATTGATCTCTCAGGGAGATTTTGCTGGCAACAGGTTGCTCGGGTGAGGGATTGATGTTGTGGCCGTGGGATCGATGTTACGGCCATCAGATGGATTCTCCTAGGCTTCTGTATTTCTGTCTGAAAGGCTGTATGGCTTTGAATTGGGTCCTCTAAGTGGTCAAAGTTCTCACCGAAAGTCCTAAGGTCCTCAAAGAAGCAATCAGCAATCATTGTATCCATTTCATCATCGGGATTGTCCCAAGGTGGGACTTGAAATAATCGTTAGGCCAAATTGGGGTGTCTACAGAATCCTACCTTTTCTAGGATAATTTGATTTCAACCAATTAGACAACTAAATCAATTGGATTCTAAGCCTAGTTAAACCTCCCTAACCATTCTTGAACCTTATGACCCTTATGAACTCTCCTAATACTTAGGTGAACCCTTTCATCTTATGAACCTTTCTGCACCCTAGTTGAACCTTTCCAACCGTAGACTAGAAAATCATTCCACTTTCATGATTAGTCATTTCAAGACATTATTTCTCGTCATTACTTCTTCCAAGTATATCTTTTCTCATCATTACCTTTTTACCCATTGAATAATAGTTTGTAGGGAAATTTGTATCCTTTGGGTAATAGGAGCAAGACTTTTTTCCATACATATCTCCTAGAAAGGCTACTAAAAAGCCTTATTCATTCTTTTGCATTGACAAGTCACCTTTAATCATTTTACTTTTCATTGACTTGTCACTTTCCCATCAAGCCCATCATTATGTTTCATAAAACACTTTCTTAGAAAGTGCATTATTCTTTCCCTCCATTGAAAAGTCACTTTCAAAAAGATATCTCTTCCAAGTATATCTTTTCTCATCATTTACCCATTGAACAATAGTTTGTAGGGTAATTCTTAACCCTTGGGTAATAGAATTAGTTTTCCAACCATTTATGCCTTGTTCTCTTTGCAATTTAAAAAGAATTTTTCAAAAAATTCCCCCTAGATTCCACCTAGATTCTCCTTACTTCCAATATTTCTCTCTCTATCTCTCTCCACTTAAAACCCGTACTATTTTTCAAAAAACTTTTCAAATTTCAATCCAAACACAGCATTAGTTAGGCAAACGTAAGTACTCCTTAGCTTAGTTACCTTTCCCTAGCATTTAAGAACAATTGGACAAAGGTAGTAATCATGATGCTTCCAAAAGTAGCACTCATAGCCTATTATAAGCATGCCTAATTGTCCATAGGCTTACTTTCTAGGAATTCCTTATCCATTGGTCAATAGATTACCCTTGAAAGCCTAACCTTAATCATTACCTTCCATAAGACCTATTAGGGCTACCTAGACCTAAGTATACCTAGTTATATATATATATATATATATATATATATATATATATATATATATATATATATATATATATATTGTACATGATCCAGCATTATCTGGAATTATCCCTGTGAATACACTGTCTCTTGATTTTCTTCAGTTCTTCTCTGTATCTACTGCTTCCGCCCCCTTTTGGTATCAGAGCCACGTTGAGGTTCTTGGTAGTCTAGTTGCACTTACTGTAGTCTGTTTATGTTCTTGATTTTTGAATTCTTGATAAGTCGTCTGGTCTGTAACTATTGCACGAGTTTGGGCACCCAGTAAAGCCACCCATCGTCTAGCCACCGTTCACTTAAGCCGCCTCGGGTAAGTCTCCCTGTAAAAGTCCCGCTTGTAAGTCCCAGGGTAGGTCAGTTAGGGTTTGGATATGACTGAAATGGCATGTGTGTATGTAGCGGTATGTGCTAGGTCGGAATCGGGTATGTGTGTATAGGGGTATGTTCCAAAACGCAACTGTTACAAATTAGAATACTAGTCTTGAATTTTGAAATTAAAGAATAATGAATATATTATTTAGGTGTAATTCTTCAGCCAGTTCTTCCTCTATGGCTTCGTTGTCAGAAATCCCGGATACAGTACACGAAGAAGAATATGAATATAAGAATTTGGATACTGGAATATACCAAAGGTTTCAATTAAAGAGATATACAAAACTAGTTTTTTAAATGATACTTTTAAAACTGATCAAGTTGTGAAAACCTCAGAGCAAGTTTATGCTCTAACAAAAAAACAAGAAAAATGTATTCTTCTTAGTAAAGAGTCAATTAGAAGACACTTAGAACGAGGATATAATTACATCCACGTTGGGCTAGTACAAGTAGCAGTCAAACCCCTCACTAGGACAGGCTTAAATTCTGCAGTGTTACTCTCATTAAGAGATAGTAGATTCACCAATTTCAGTGATAGTCTATTAGGACTAATGGAGTCCAGTTTACACAACGGTCCAGTTTATTTTAACTGTTACCCAGATTTACCCTTGAGTTTAAAAGACAAAAATCTATTAAAATCATTAACCTTGAATATTCAAACTTCTGGAGCAATCACCAATATGCTAGAAGGTAGTCATTCAATTGCATTGATTTATAGATTATACTATAAATGTATGAAAACTAATTTAAATATCCATGCTTTAGTCAAAAGTCCAAAAGACAAAACTGTTTTAATTCAAAGTAGTTCCGAAGCTAATATACAAGTTCCTAAAACAATTTCTTGGAATGATATCCAGTTACCTACTAGTTGGATTACAGAAAATGAAAGTTTCCCACAAGTAATACAAAATGACACAGTCAACCTTGATTACATTCAGCAATATTTAGATGGTACTGTTAGGATCAGCTTTGATCAACAGAGACTTAATCCCCTCCGAATTAGAGAATTAAGTAGAACAAACAGTAACACAAGTATACCCAGGCATAGTACATCTAGTATTCCTAGACATGATTCAGAATTGTTAAACCCAAGAGTCACTCTTAGAGGAATAGATTCCAGTTCCCAAATTAGTAAACCATGTTATTTAACACAGTCAAAATTAGATGATGAAAACACTCTTCAAGGATCCCCTACTCAATCCGACTTTGAATCAGCTATTCCGCAACCAAATCCAATAGATAATACCCTTTTAGTCCTGCACAAACCTTTTTCTATAAATCTTGAAAAATTACAAAAAGATTACAAATCCACAAAAAATGAACAAAAAAGAGAAAAGTTCCGTAGTCAATACAGTAGTAAACAGCGATCGGAAATTCGTAGTCAATGGAAAGAATATATGAATGATACTCGTAGTCAAATTAAATTCTTTTCATATTTAAAAAATTATTATAAAAAGAATATTAGTACTACTACAAAAGTCACCATACTAAAAACCAAAACACCAAGACATAATAATGTTTCTTTGACCGTTCTTTCCCTAAAAGAAGAGTCAGTCCAAACTTTAGAAAAGAAAGTAAAAGAAGTCAAAAGTGAAATTATTTCATTAAAGAAAGACCCACCTGTAGTCCATAACTCAACCACCTCACCTACTACCCAAATTACTGTCCACAAGTGGTACGTCCAACCTAGACTAGTAATCCAGGATTATACTGTAGAAATTCCTGCACTAGTAGATTCAGGCGCAGATTTAAATTGTATTAAAGAAGATTTAATACCAGTCAAATATTATCACAAAACTACTGAACAATTAAGCTCCGCTAATGGCAGTCAAATGCAAATCCAGTACAAATTACCTAGAGTACACATTTGCCAGAATAATGTTTATTTCAAGACATCTTTTTTACTAGTCAAGAATCTTACAGAAAATATAATTCTAGGAACTCCTTTTCTTACATTATTATACCCATTTGCCATTAGTAACTCAGGAATAACTACCCAACCTTTTGGTAAAGAAGTGTTTTTCCCTTTTCTAGAAAAACAGCAACAAAAACAATTAAGACAATTAGATGTTAAAAACAGCCAATTAAAACAACTACAACAAGAAGTCAAACAAAAAAGAATTGAACAACAACTAAAAGACCCAATAGTTATTCAAAGTATATCTACATTCAAAGAAAAATTAGAAGCAGAAGTATGTTCTAATCTTCCCAGTACTTTTTGGTATAGAAAAAAGCACATAGTCACTCTTCCATATATTAAAACATTTAGTGAAAAACAAATACCCACTAAAGCCAGACCAATTCAAATGAATTCAGAACTAATGGAAATATGCAAACAAGAAATCAACAGTCTTCTAGGAAATAAAATAATTAAGAAGAGTAAATCTCCTTGGTCTTGCTCAGCCTTTTATGTAAACAAAAATGCTGAAATTGAAAGAGGTGTACCTAGATTAGTCATTAATTACAAACCATTAAATGATGTATTAGAATGGATTAGGTACCCAATTCCTAATAAAAAAGATTTGATTAACAGAATTTATGCCTCAGTCATATTTTCCAAATTTGATTTAAAAAGTGGATTTTGGCAAATTCAGTTACATCCCAATGATACTTACAAAACAGCTTTTGTAACACCATTTGGTCATTATGAATGGAATGTTATGCCTTTTGGATTGAAAAATGCCCCAAGTGAATTTCAAAATATAATGAATGAAATATTCAACCCATTTAGTCATTTTATTATAGTTTATATTGATGATGTACTTGTGTTTTCTAAATCTTTAGAGGAACACTGGAAACATTTAAAGTCATTCCTGGAAATAATTAAAAAAAATGGATTAGTAATTTCTGCTCCAAAAATTAAATTATTTCAGACTAAAATTAGATTTTTAGGATATGATATTTATCAGTCAAACATTACCCCAATTAATAGGGCTATTCAATTTGCAGATAAGTTCCCAGATACAATTACTGATAAAAATCAACTTCAGCGATTTTTAGGATCATTAAACTATGTAGCAGAATTTTATAAAGATCTTAGAACAATTTGTCAACCTCTGTTTGAAAGATTAAATAATAACCCCCCCCCCCCCCCCCTTGGACTAATAATCACAATTTGATTGTTCAACAAGTCAAAAAATATGTTAAATTCTTACCTTGCCTTGGTATTCCTACTAATCAAGCAGTAAGGATTGAGGGAGATACATAATCATCAAGAGAGGTTGACAAATTGTTTGTAGTCTAGTTGCACTTACTATGAAAATAAACTTACTGGAGAAGGATGAGGCAGTGTTCCTTCTGAAACCTGAAAATCTAGAGAGAAGGGGGAGAAGAGAGTGGAAACTGAAGAAAACAATTTACAGTCTAAGAATTGCCTTAGAATTGCCTGCCTACCACTGAAGTCTAGGTTCCTTTTATAGAATAAGGAACCAGAAACTGTTTACAAAACATAATTGAATTTACTGTGGCCATGTGACTGCTTTCGGTGAGTGAACAGTAAAAAGTTGAATGAACAGTGGTTTGAGTGAGTAGTGACTATCTTTTACTGTGGCCATGTGATTACTTTCGGTGGAAAAGCTGTAGCTAGTCTACTATTGGGAGATGCGGTTGGTCTTCTGAATGACTGGTAGTGCCTTTATATTTGGTGGATGAATGATAAAAGCAGTTGATTGACTGATGACTTCTTGGTATCAAAGCCACGTTGAGGTTCTTGGTAGTCTAGTTGCACTTACTGTAGTCTGTTTATGTTCTTGATTTTTGAATTCTTGATAAGTCGTCTGGTCTGTAACTATTGCACGAGTTTGGGCACCCAGTAAAGCCACCCATCGTCTAGCCACCGTTCACTTAAGCCGCCTCGGGTAAGTCTCCCTGTAAAAGTCCCGCTTGTAAGTCCCAGGGTAGGGCAGTTAGGGTTTGGATAAGACTGAAATGGCATGTGTGTATGTAGCGGTATGTGCTAGGTCGGAATCGGGTATGTGTGTATAGGGGTATGTTCCAAAACGCAACTGTTACAAATTAGAATACTAGTCTTGAATTTTGAAATTAAAGAATAATGAATAGATTATTTAGGTGTAATTCTTCAGCCAGTTCTTCCTCTATGGCTTCGTTGTCAGAATTTCAGGATACAGAACACAGGAAAGAACTTAGAAATCCAGTTGTTAAGACTACTGTGGCCATGTGACTGCTTTCGGTGAGTGAATAGTAAAAAGCTGAGTGAACAGTGACTTAAGTAATTGCTGAGTGAACAGTAACTGTCTTTTACTGTGTCCTTACTATGTCCATGTGACTACTTTCGGTGGAAAAGCAGTTGGGTTACTGTTGAAGATGAATTGGTCTTCAGATGTTGACTCCTTTTGATGATGACTGCTTTTGACTTGATCGACTTGTGTCCTATTGAATTATGCAAATGGGTCTTGAGCATCTTGGAATACAGGATCATATTCACATTTAATGGTGACTGATTGTTCAGACGATGAGTCTGAGTCTTGACTGGCTTGGGCAATTAACTGCTGTGCTAATTCGAGCAATTTGGTGCTCTTTGATTTACTGGATTTCGATTTGGAAGTTCCAACCAAACTGGGTGCAGGACTTCCAAGTCTGACTGTAGAGAGTTCTGGAAAGCTTGAATGTAGAAGCTTGTTTTTGGTTATTGTGTTGACTGAAAATTCCTGTTTGACTTGATCAATTACTCGTTGGTGTTTGTAAGCATCCCACCATTTGACTAGCATTTGGCGAGTGAGTATGTCTGACTGGATGTGGTATCTCCACTTGAAAATCCAAGGGACCTTGTACTTAGCCATAAATAGTAGAAATGCAGGGATTTTACTGGTATGTTGATCCGTGGGATACACAGAACTGAAGTAGTTAACTTGGTTTAGTAATTCATTGGGTAGTAACTCTGGAGTGGCTCCGTGCTGAGACCACCATCTAAGAAACCAAGAAGGAATCTGTGACTTGAATTTGTGGTCAAAGGAGATGAACCATGAATGACTAAAGGTACAATTCTCATAGTAGAGGACTTTTGAGAATGCATCAACATAATCGTAATAACTGTAAGGTACTGGATGATTTGGGAGGTCTTTAAGTTGGAAAGGGTGTCCCCAATCTTTAAGACTGACTAGGTTGTGGATATATAGTGAGTGGTAAATAGTGATGTTTGGGTTAACCTTATCAAGGATTGGTTTAATGACTATTGACTTGTGATGGAGTAAGATATCTCTATAATAAGCAAGGGTTTTTGTGGATGTGAGGGAATGAAATGCCAATCTGGGGGAAAACAAGCTTTGGCAAGTTGAATTGGATCAGTGATAGAGACATGGACTGGTTCAATATAGAATAAATTGGAAGATTGAGGTTTTAGTATATATTCTGTTTTTCTGGCTGGATAAGGAAATTTGGGTTGACTAAGTTGAATTTGTGAATCAAATGGGTCAGAAACTTGTTGTTGATTAGAGGAGGTTGTGGCTAATGCTGACTTGTAATCAGTGACTGGGTTGAGTGGTTGGTATCGATTGGTTAATGCTGGTGGAAGAGCAAGCTGTTTCTTTCTGTCTCCCATCCCTGTCAATTAAAAGCAATTAGGATGAAACTCCCTCAATCCTCACTGCTCCCTCAAAAATGAATGATGATTAACAAATGGATGTATCTCCCTCAATCCTCACATGTATCTCCCTCAATCCTTACTGCTTGTTTACTTAGAACTAAGAAGAAATTCTCGTGTGAGGAAATCAGGAATTGAATTTTGACTACCTTTAATATATGTGATGTCAAAATCAAAAATACTTAATATAGCTTGCCATCTAGCAAAAATTTGTTTACTGGCTATGTTTTGAACATCTTGTTCTAAAACATATTTTGCACTTTTACAATCAACTCTTATTAAAAATTTTTGGTTTAATACATCATTTTGGAATTTTGAAACACATAAAACTATTGCTAAAATTTCCTTTTTAATGGTACTATAGTTTACTTGGATTTTATTCCATATTCCAGAATGAAATCGAACAAGTTGTTCTGGAGAAGAGGAATCTATTTGTTGTAAAAGAATTCCTCCATAACCTGCATCAGAAGCGTCAGTCTGGATAATTTTAAAACTATGATTAGTAGGAATACCAAGGCAAGGTAAGAATTTAACATATTTTTTGACTTGTTGGACAATCAAAGTGTGATTATTAGTCCAGGGGGGGTTATTCTTTAATCTTTCAAACAGAGGTTGACAAATTATTCTAAGATCTTTATAAAATTCTGCTACATAGTTTAATGATCCTAAAAATCGCTGAAGTTGATTTTTATCAGTAATTGTATCTGGGAACTTATCTGCAAATTGAATAGCCCTATTAATTGGGGTAATGTTTTACTGATAAATATCATATCCTAAAAATCTAATTTTAGTCTGAAATAATTTAATTTTTGGAGCAGAAATTACTAATCCATTTTTCTTAATTATTTCTAAAAATGACTTTAAATGTTTCCAGTGTTCCTCTAAAGATTTAGAAAACACAAGTACATCATCAATATAAACTATAATAAAATGACTAAATGGGTTGAATATTTCATTCATTATATTTTGAAATTCACTTGGGGCATTTTTCAATCCAAAAGGCATAACATTCCATTCATAATGACCAAATGGTGTTACAAAAGCTGTTTTGTAAGTATCATTGGGATGTAACTGAATTTGCCAAAATCCACTTTTTAAATCAAATTTGAAAAATATGACTGAGGCATAAATTCTGTTAATCAAATCTTTTTTATTAGGAATTGGGTACCTAATCCATTCTAATACATCATTTAATGGTTTGTAATTAATGACTAATCTATGTACACCTCTTTCAATTTCAGCATTTTTGTTTACATAAAAGGCTGAGCAAGACCAAGGAGATTTACTCTTCTTAATTATTTTATTTCCTAGAAGACTGTTGATTTCTTGTTTGCATATTTCCATTAGTTCTGAATTCATTTGAATTGGTCTGGCTTTAGTGGGTATTTGTTTTTCACTAAATGTTTTAATATATGGAAGAGTGACTATGTGCTTTTTTCTATACCAAAAAGTACTGGGAAGATTAGAACATACTTCTGCTTCTAATTTTTCTTTGAATGTAGATATACTTTGAATAACTATTGGGTCTTTTAGTTGTTGTTCAATTCTTTTTTGTTTGACTTCTTGTTGTAGTTGTTTTAATTGACTGTTTTTAACATCTAATTGTCTTAATTGTTTTTGTTGCTGTTTTTCTAGAAAAGGGAAAAACACTTCTTTACCAAAAGGTTGGGTAGTTATTCCTGAGTTACTAATGGCAAATGGGTATAATAATGTAAGAAAAGGAGTTCCTAGAATTATATTTTATGTAAGATTCTTGACTAGTAAAAAAGATGTCTTGAAGCAAACATTATTCTGGCAAATGTGTACTCTAGGTAATTTGTACTGAATTTGCATTTGACTGCCATTAGCGGAGCTTAATTGTTCAGTAGTTTTGTGATAATATTTGACTGGTATTAAATCTTCTTTAATACAATTTAAATCTGCGCCTGAATCTACTAGTGCAGGAATTTCTACAGTATAATCCTGGATTACTAGTCTAGGTTGGACGTACCACTTGTGGACAGTAATTTGGGTAGTAGGTGAGGTGGTTGAGTTATGGACTACAGGTGGGTCTTTCTTTAATGAAATAATTTCACTTTTGACTTCTTTTACTTTCTTTTCTAAAGTTTGGACTGACTCTTCTTTTAGGGAAAGAATGGTCAAAGAGGGCAGAAGCAGTAGATACAGAGAAGAACTGAAGAAAATCAAGAGACAGTAGATACAGCATAACATTCACTTGTACAGAGAATGTACAAGTGTACAACCCATTTATATACAGCATAACATTCACTTGTACAGAAAATCAAGAGACAGTAGATATATATAAATATATATATATATATATTTATATATAAACAGTCCAGCATTACCTGTGCTTCAACTGCTACCCAGATTTACCCTTAAGTTTAAAAGATAAAAACATATTAAAATCATTAACTTTGAATATTCAAACTTCTGGAGCCATCACCAACATGCTAGAAGGAAGTCATTCGATTGCATTAATTTACTGATTATATTATAAATGTATGAAAATCAATTTAAATATTCATGCCCTAGTCAAAAGCCCAAGAGATAAAACTGTCCTGATTCAGAGTAGTTCAGAAGCTAACATACAAATTCCCAAAACAATCTCTTGGAATGATATCCAGTAACCTACACGTTGGGTCACAGAAAATGAAAGTTTTCCACAAGTCATGCAAAATGACACAGTTAACCTTGATTATATTCAACAATATTTGGATGGTACTGTTAGGATCAGCTTTGATCAACAAAGACTTAATCCCCTTCGAATTAGAGAATTAAGTAGAACAAACAGTACTACGAGCGTACCTAGACATAGTACATCATCTAGTATTCCTATACAAGATTCAGAATTATTAAATCCTAATGTCACCCTTAAAGGAATAGATTCCAGTTCCCAGATCAGTAAACCATGTTATTCAACACAGTCAAAACTAGATAATGAGGACACTCCTCAAGGATCCCCCACACAGTCTGATTTTGAATCAACCATTCCACAGTCAGCCCCACATCATTCTCTTAGAGTCCTGCATAAGCCCTTCTCCATTACGTTTATAAAATTATATAAGGATTACAAATCACCAAAAAATGAACATAAAAGACAAAAATTTTGTGATCAATATAATAGGGAGCAACGTGCAGATATTCGTAATCAATGGAAAGAATTCATGAATGATACTAGAAGTCAAATTAAAATTTTTGATTACATAGAAAATTATTATAAGAAAAATATTAGCACTACTACCAAAGTCACTATAATAAAAACTAAAAAGAAAAAGCAACCTGATGCTTCTTTGTCCGTTCTTACCCAGGAAAATATCTCAGTCCAAACTTTACAAAAAGAAGTCAAAAAGGTCAAGAAAGAAATTATTTCATTAAAGAAAACCCCACCAGAAGACCACAACCCAATAAACCATGCGCTAGCTATTCAACAAATCAATACCCACAAGTGGTACATCCAACCCAAAAAAGTAGTCCAAGATTATACCATAGAAATTCCCACACTAATTGATTCAGGAGCAGATTTAAACTGTATTAAAGAAGAATTAATACCAGTCAAATATTACCATAAGACTACTGAACAGTTAAGCTCCGCTAATGGTAGTCAAATGCAAATTAGTTACAAATTACCCAAAGTACACATTTGCCAGGATAATGTTTGCTTTAAGACATCTTTTTTACTAGTCAGGAATCTTACAGAAAATATAATTCTAGGAACCCCTTTTCTCACGTTACTTTACCCACACACAATTAATAACTCTAGTATTACCACTCATCCTTTTGGTAAACAAGTATTCTTTTCTTTCTTAGAAAAGCAGCAACAAAGACAATTAAACCAATTAAATATTAAAAATAACCAGTTAGCACAACTACAACAAGAAGTCAAACATAAAAGAATTCAGCGGCAATTACAAGACCCAAGAGTCACCCAACGTATCTCTGCTTTCAAAGAAAATTTAGAAGCAGAAGTCTATTCTAATCTTCCTAGTACCTTTTGGTATAGGAAAAAGCACATAGTCACTCTTCCATATATTAAAACCTTTAGTGAAAAACAAATACCCACTAAAGCTAGGCCAATTCAAATGAATTCAGAATTAATGGAAATTTGCAAATAAGAAATTAACAATCTATTAGAAAATAACATTATTAAGAAAAGTAAATCTCCTTGGTCCTGTTCAGCTTTTTATGTGAATAAAAATGCCGAAATTGAGCGAGGTACACCAAGATTAGTCATTAATTACAAACCATTAAATGATGTTTTAGAATGGATTAGGTACCCAATCCCGAATAAAAAAGATTTAATAAACAGGATTCATGAAGCAGTTATATTTTCCAAATTTGATTTAAAAAGTGGATTTTGGCAAATTCAATTACATCCCAATGATACATACAAAAGAGCTTTTGTTACGCCATTTGGTCATTATGAATGGAATGTAATGCTTTTTGGATTAAAAAATGCCCCAAGTGAATTCCAGAATATAATGAATGAAATATTCAACCCATTTAGCCATTACATTATAGTTTACATAGATGATGTGTCACGCCCCGATCTCGCACCACCCGAGCACGTGAGTTCTAAGGAAAAAATCTCCATATAATGATAAAAGAATATCCTTATGGAAAGGTCCAAATCAAATGCCATAATACCAAATCAGATCGCGCCTAAAGGTGACATGATTTTTATAAAAAATTTGGAAGGGAATGTTTGTTTCAAGGGCTTTTTCAAAAAAGAAAATAAACCTGGAAGTTTTACCATAAAGACCAATGAGGCTTCCCACCTCTCCAACAATAGAAAAATCACCTATAAGTGTATTCACGTTTCAAGTTTTTGAGAGAGTCAAAATATGTGATTAAATTTATTACAAACCCAAAAGGATACCAAGTCACTGGACTTCCAAAATCTTAGAATCAAAATAATGGAACTAAGCTTTAAAAAAATATAGCAAAACCAACACTATCATGCCTTCGGATCCACCGCCTTACCTGAAAAAGGTTGGATTATACAACGTGAGTCGACACTCAATAGGAAACGTGCTAAAGGCGAAGATAAGAGAACGCAAGCAAAATGCACTATACACAAAATAATTTGTTCTTGTCTACATCTTTTCGAATACATCAATTTTGCAAGTATGCAATATTTTAAGGGAACGCACATTATTATAATCCCGAAAATAGCCATTGAATGTAATATTAACATTTCCTTCTCAAATATCAAACTGACATATAAATAAATAAATAATCCGATATGGTAAGATACGATACGATGAAAATCCAATTCCCAAATGCCAAGTTATAACCAAACCACATAAGCTCATCTCATCTCATATATCCAAAATCCTTCAAACATAAAGCACGTCAAATTATAAGTCAAGTAGGAGAAAATAAGAGCACATAAGACCGATGGTCCAAATTAACAAGTTGTGTACCAATCCTAGGCGACTGATCAAGTCCCGAATCATCCAAATTTATGGGCTACTAACCCAAAGGCCTATGGAACACCTTATCCCGCGCGGGTTTACGGACTATACACCGACGGATAAACTCGTTATCCATATGTTTCCGGCTACACAACAAGAATAAAATGACCACGTCAACCACCAATACATGGCTCACTCGCCCAAATATCAAGTGTCAATTCCAAATCATCCTTTATTTAAATATAGAAAAATCAAGAAAACACAAACATAAAGTTCAAGTTTCTTAAGCCTATACATACTTATCATTTTTCCTTATTCAAGATAACTCTTCCATTACTTACTGTATACTACAATTGATACGAGAAAAACAAAATGTGCTCTTTAACAAATAACAAGATACCAATAATTCATCTATGTACCCAAGATTACATATTAGGCTAAATAATCATCATACTCTATCATGAAAACTATAGACCCATGAACAATACAAAACGTACATATATCACATCTACTTAGAACACATTAGGGTTTTCTTGAAATTGGAGAAAAAATACTATAAACCACGAAATTTTAGGTGTATCTCACTATACTTTCCCATATTTAAGCATTTAGCAAGAATCCTACCTCAAAAGAGCCGAATCCCGAAATGCTAGGAACACCAAAGCTGGCCGATTGAGATTTTGTTCGGATAGATGCGTAGCCTTCTGTCCGTAGATCACGTTTTCTTCTTGCCTTTTTGCGAGATTCACGAGCCTTGGCCTTCGATTTTGCATTTGGACCATGAGGGTTTGTAGAGAGAGAGAGAACAGAGAGGACGCAGGAAAAAGGGAAAAAGAAGAAATGAGGAATCGGTCTCCTGATCCCAATTGGGTTTATAAGTATGTAAATTACACCACACCCCCTTCTACTTATTAGCACTCTCTCTTAAGTCCTTCCACTTAACCACAATCCTAATTATAACTCTATGTGCTATAAAAATGAATCTTAACTAATTTTAAAAGTTATCCGACATGGGTCCCCCAACACTCTCGCCCTACAACACACAAACTCAAGCTCGATCAACATCAATAAATAAAATAAATTAAAATTAGACACGGGTCTCTACATGATGTACTTGTGTTTTCTAAGTCTTTAGAAGAACACTAGAAATATTTAAAATCATTTTTAGAAATAATTAAGAAAAATGGATTAGTCATTTCTGCCCCAAAAATTAAATTATTTCAGACTAAAATTAGATTCCTAGGATACGATATTTTCCAGTCAACTATCACGCCAATTAGTAGAGCCCTTCAATTTGCGGATAAATTTCCAGATACAATTACTGATAAGAATCAACTACAGAGATTTTTAGGATCATTGAATTATATAGCAGAATTTTACAAAGACCTTAGAACAATTTGTCAACCCTAATTTGAAAGATTAAAAGATAATCCCCCTCCTTGGACGAATAATCATACTTTAATTGTCCAGCAAGTCAAAAAATATGTTAAATTTTTACCTTACCTTGGTATTCCTACTGATTATAGTTTCAAAATTATCCAGACTGACGCTTCTGTTGCAGGTTATGGAGGAATTCTTCTACAACAGAAAGATTCCTCTTCTCCAGAACAACTTGTTCGGTTTCATTCAGGAATATGGAATAAAACCCAACAAAATTATAGTACTATTAAAAAGGAAATTTTGGCAATAGTTTTATGTGTTTCAAAATTACAAAATGACATATTAAACCAAATTTTTTTGATTCGAGTTGATTGCAAAAGTGCAAAATATGTTTTAGAACAAGATGTTCAAAACATAGCTAGTAAACAGATTTTTGCTAGATGGCAAGCCATCTTAAGCATCTTCGATTTTGACATCACATATATTAAAGGCAGTCAAAATTCAATCCCAGATTTTCTTACAAGAGAATTTCTCCTTAATACTAAATAAACAGCATTTGCATTGAGGGAGTAGTGAGGATTTAGCAAGATACATTAGATTTAGCAATTGTTATTTAGCAAAACATTTGCATTGAGGGAGCAGTGATGATTTAGCAAGATACATCCTAACAATTTTGTTGACAGGTATGGCAGACGGGAAAAAGCAGCTTGCCCTTCCACCAGCAAAACTAGCCAACCGATACCAACCACTCAACCCAATCCCCAATTATAAGTCAGCATTAACCATAGCCTCCCCCTCTGAGCAAAAACAAATTACTGACCCATTTGCTTCTCAGATTCAACCAAGTCAATCCAGGTTTCCTTACCCAACTAGAAAAACAGAATACATATTAAAACCCCAATTCTCCAACTTATTCCATATTGAACCAGTCTATGCTTCTATTACAGACCCTATTCAACTCGCCAAGGCCTATTTTCCCCCAGATTGGCATTTTATCCCCTCACACCCACAAAAAACCCTAGCTTATTACAGAGATATTCTACTCTACCACCAGTCAATAGTCATCAAACCAATTCCAGATAAGACTAACCCAAGCATCACTATTTACCATTCATTTTATATTCACACAACATAGTCAGCCTGAAAGAATGGGGACACCCATCCCAACTCAAAGAACTCCCAAATCATCCAGTACCATACAGTTACTATGATTATATTGATGCATTCTCCAAAGTCCTATACTATGAGAATAACACTTTTAGTCATTCATGGTTCTTATCTTTTGACCACAAATTCAAGTCACAAATCCAATCCTGGTTTCTCCGATGGTGGTCTCAACATGGAGCCACTCCAGAATTATTGCCCCCCGATTTATAAGAACAAGTCAACTATTTCAAATCTGTATATCCCACGGATCAACATACTAGCAAAATTCCAACATTTTTGCTATTTATGGCCAAGTACAAGGTCCCTTGGATCTTCAAGTGGCGATATCACATCTAGTCAGACATACTCACTTGCCAAATGCTTGTCAAATGGTGGGATGCTTACAAGCACCAACGAGTGATTGATCAAGTCAAACAAGAATTTCCAGTCAATACTACAGCCATATCAACCAGAAGCAATCAAATGCAGTCAAGCCCACCGGAGCTCTCCTCTGTCAGACTTGGAAGTCCTACACCGAGCGTGATTGGAACATCCAAGTCTAAATCCAGTAAATCAAAAAGCACCAAATTGCTCGAATTAGCACAAAAATTAATTGCCCAAGCCAGTCATGATTCTGATTCATCATCTGAGGAATCAGTCAATAGTAAAAACCCATATGACCCTGTGTTCCAAGATGCTCAAGACCCATTTGCATGATTGTTGGAGCATACAAGTCAACCAGTCACCAAAAGCAAGTCAATAATCACCGAAAGCAAGAGTCATCATCACAGTTACTATTCAATCAACTTTTACTGTTCACTCACCAAAAGTAAAAGCAAGAATCATCATCAATCATTCAGGAGACCAACGGCATCTCCCAACAGTAACCCAGTTACTTTCCACCGAAAGCAGTCACGTGGTCACAGTAAAACCAATTATGTCTTGTAAACAGTCCCTGGTCCTTATTCTATAAAAGGATACCATTGACTTCAGTAAACATAGGTTCAATTGTAGATTCAAAGTTTTTTCAGTTTTTCAATTACTCTCTTCTCCCCCTTTTCTCTAGTCAAGTTAAGAAGGCACTGATCATCTTCATTCTTCTTCAGTAAGTTTTTCTTTCTTTCTTTTGTTTATGTTTTAGCTTGTACATGATCCAGCATTATCTGGAATTATCCTTGTTTTATTTTACTGGTTGTTTCTTCTGTTCTTCTACTGTCCCTGTGCTTCTGCCCCCCTCTTGTTTTTATCTGGGTTGTTTATATATATATATATATGCTTGCTAGGAGAAACATTATCCATTGGGTATTGTCTAGGCATTAAAGCCTTAACCACCATCATTACTCTTTCCTAGCCTCATAAGACTACACAAGCCTAAACCCTTAGTCTTACATATATATATACACACATATATATAAGCACATGGGAAAAGGAGAGAGGAGAGAGAGAGGGAGGAGAGAGAGGCCGAGAGAGAGAAAAGTGCATGTGTGTGCTTTTGTTTGTACACTTACACAAGCTACCTCTTTAGCCCTTAAGCCTAATTGCCATGCCAACCTATTTCTAGTCTTTTCAAGCACACAATCTAGCCTTTAAACATCCTAAAACTTAGCCCTTAACCACCTATATTTTGACTACAACCTAGACCTAGGAATGACTAAACATGAAAGGCTAACATCTTAGACTTGTAAGACTTACAACCTAGGTTATTATCACCTAGATTTACCTAGAAAGCCTAAGATCCTACTTGCCTTTTATAGCCTTATGCCTAAAGAGTTGAATTGACCAATGAGAGAATAGACTTAGCATGCTTTCAAGCATGATTAGACAACACAATGAGAGGTAGAGAGAGAGAGGGGTGGCCGACCATATGGAGGGGAGAGAGCCCAAACTTTTGCTATAAATAGCACCCCTCACTTACCATTCAACTCACACCTTCATCCTTCAACTTCTCTCTCTAGAAATCCTTGTGTTCTTGCTTTATTCTTCCTTTGTTCTTGAGTCATTCTTGAGTTCTTCAAGAAACTCATCCAAGGCCCACTAAACCACCACTCGACCACCCTTTCGATCCAAAAAGTTTAGTAGTTTAGTCGAGAACTAGTTTCGAGAGAAACCTTTCTCTTTCGAAGCTACCATAAGCCTTCCGTAGGAAGTTACTCCGTTCGATCGCCGACTTACCTTTCGTAGCCGCCCTACCGCCAAGAAGAATGGTAGAATATTCTTATACACTCTAACTCTAAGTATAGTAGAATGTCCTTACTTTCTAATCCTACGTATATGCAGATTTTTCCTATACTTTCTAACACTAAATATATAAAGGTTATATGTTACATGGTATATTATTTGTATGTTGAAACGCATGAGAACTTGAAAAGTGTTTTACTAAAGATTTGAAAAGGAAGGGGAGTATGTTGAATATTCCGACTTTATTTTCCGGAAAAACATATGTTGTTTTGAACTTCCCTAAAATGGAGAAAGAACGAAATTTTGAAATATAAACTTAAATGAAGGTATTCGTATTTTGATCTTAGGCTGGTTATGAGCATGTATACGTGATTACTTGAATTACTTATATGATGTGTGATAAAGCATAAGTGGTTTTTCACTCCAAAGGCGTCCGTCCATGTGACACTATGCTTATTATATTGTGTGCTAAATGATTGAGCATGACTATGTGAAAATAGGAAGTTATAGCATGGTATCAAAGATATAGAGTTGGATGATCTTGCTAGTTTAGTTTTAAGATTACAATGAATGATTTATGTATGTACGTGAATAGTCCTACCGCAGAGTCTATACATGTAACGAGACATGGAAATTGAGAAAGTAGAAACATGACACCTAAGGTGTGTTAAAGACAATGTGTGTTTTGAAAAAGGAAAGTGTTTTGAAAATCGCAATGTGGCCGGACTTGCCCATTATGTGGTATGTGTGTGTGTGTTCCAATGGGAACCCAGAACGGCGAAACCATTGTGAGGATACTCGGGAACCCAAAGCGGCGGAACCGAGGTTGAATTATGGCTTGGTTATCCGTGTAGAGTAGCCAATGCAAGTGCCAATGGGAACCCGCAGCGGCAGAACCATTGTGAGGATACTCGGGAACCCAGAGCGGCGGAACCGAGATTGGGTGTGTTAAAATACTTTTCGAAATGTTGATTTGGTAAATGAAAAGTGAAAATGGTGACACGGTCTACGAAATATTGCGTAGGAGAAACTCAGATATCACATACACCAACGTTAGTTGAATAGTGAATGTGGATGTGTCATTGTTAAACATGCATGTGGTATTTAGAGATTATTGGAATTTCATGAGTTAGTGTACTACTCCTATAATCCTGCTGTTTGTAATTTATGGGTTAGCGGGTATGGGATACTCTGCTGAGCTCTCGTAGCTCATGGTGTTACCTTTGGTGACCCTAACATATTGTACTGGTGGCGACGCTGATATAATGTGTCAGACTTTGTAGATGACCAGGGGGAGCTGTACACCTTGTAGGCTTTCGGAGTCGAGGAGCTGGTTAGAGTGGAGGAGCAGGCGGAACTGTAGTTAAGAACCCTAGTTTCCCTCTCTTGTGTAATTAATGAACTCTTGAGAGAGTTATGATGTAATAATGAGCCATACTCTATTTAGATTTTCAATAAAAATGTCTATTTAACGTACCCAAAATTCGGGGCGTTACATATCCTACCTAAGTATAGCATATAAATATTTATTTACCTGTTGCGACTCAGACTCCGAGAAGTTATGAAATCAAGGTTGACTCCGATCAGAAGGAAGCGATAGAGGAATCATTTCTTTTATAATTGATTGGCCGATCAAACGAGCCGAAGAATCCCAGTACTAAGAAGACAAACCTCGACAATGAAGAAAAAAGTACTATCGAAGGAAGCTACTCAGTAAATAGAGCTATCAAAGAAGAATTTCCTTTCTCTAAGCAGATAATGATCGAAAATAGGATAGGATCAGTGTGAGAACGTTGTTGCACACACTTCCTTTTGAGAATCAGATATTTAGAAACCCTCAAGACCCTAAACCTAACTTCGTAGAGTAGTCGTTACAAGATTGGTGCTAAGGTTCAACGACGTCACATTCTACGGTCATTTTGTCGACCCCACCAAACAAAGACAATACACGTAGCATTGATGCCAACAACAACGTTGCCTACGTCGATAGCTCCCAACAACGGCACCCTCATAGGTAAACCAAATCGAGAAGTTGCTTGAAGTCATGAATGCGGCATCAATTTTCTCGCAAAAGGACTCTATTCTTTTAAGGGGGGGTAGGCAAGGACTCTTCTGCACTCAAGACTCACAAAACTAAGTGGCATAACAAATTCCCGGGATGGTTAACAAGTCTCAAGTTGGAGGAAACGGATCGTATGAAGTTAGGTCTTTCCCATAGAACATGAGAATACGAGGACGTGCTTACCGAGACTACCATCCCAATGGGATATAGACTTCATTATGAAATTGCATTCGGGAACAACACTAATACCCATGGCCCCATACAGAGTGGCACCGACTGAGCCTTGAGAACTGAAGAAGCAACTTGAATAACTCAAAGACCAAGGCTTCCTCCAAACCAGTACATCGCTAAGAGGAGCCCTCGCTTTGTTCGTCAAAAAGAAGGAAGGGACCTTGCAACTCTGCATCAATTACCACCATGATCAGAAACCAAAGATAAATGACTTGTTGAGAAAGTCAACTTATTTCTTAAAGACTGATCTACGGTCTAGGTATCACCAATTGCGGATCAAAAACAGAGATATACCTAAAATGGCATACCACACACGGACACTAAGAGTTCGTAGTCATACCTTTCGATCTAACCAATCCCCCTGCCGCCTTCACGTGTCTAACGAACAAAATTTTCACACCGTACTTGGACAAGTTTGTAGTAGTGATCATTGAGAACATTTTTCCTACCCGCCAACAGAGAGAGAATATGAAGACCACTTGAGAATTGTCCTACAAGTACTCCAAGACAATCATCTATGTGCAAAGGCTAGCAAGTGCGAATCTTTAAAAGAAGTCAAATTTCTAGGGCACGTAGTGTCAGAAAAGGGAATCTCAGTAGACAACCGTAAGCAGTCATGGACTGGAAAAGACCCTCAACAGTATTCGAGATTGGAAGTTGCTAGGGATTAGCTGGCTACTGCAAGAGGGTCATTTAAGAATTCTCAATTTTAGGTGAGCCAATGACTCGACTGACCCAAAAAGGAGTTAAGTTCGAATGGAATGAAGCAAAATGGAAAGATTGTCGCTTACAGATTTTGACAATTGAGGCCGCAAGAAAGGAACTATCCAACTCATGATTTGGAGCTGGCAGCAATAGTGTTCGCCCTAAAATCTTGGCGACATTATCTATAAGGAGAGCAGTTCGAGGAAAGGCATCAACGAATTCCAGAGAATGGAGGACAAGTGGCTAGTTTAACTACCAGAGAATGGGAGATGATGGAAAGCCATCAACGGATTCTAGCTACAACCAACCGCAGAAGATATCAACTATTAACTGGAAAATCAACAGCCGGATAGACAATCCATGTTGATAAAAGCCTTCGCTTCCAGGAAAGAATTTTTGTACCAAACATTGGTGCCCTTCGGGAAGCAATACTTAAGGAGTTCCATCATTTCAATTTCATCGTCCACCCAAAGAGCACCAAGATGTACCAAGACCTCCGCCGATAATACTGGTGGGGTGGAATCAAGAAGGACGTGGCCGAATATGTTTCGACATGCCTCACTTGCCAACAAGTAAAAGTAGAACATCAGAAGCCCGTGTGACCCTACAACCATTATCTGTAACCAGATGGAAGTGGGAACATATCACCATGAATTTTGTGACAGGACTGCCTAGGTCTCCACAATCGAACACCACCATTTGGGTGGTAGTCGACCGTTTGACTAAATCTGCCCACTTTTTACCAATGCGTATGACAGATTCAATGGACACTCTTGGCCGACTTTATATTCGAGGTATCGTGCGATTAAACGGTGTACCGTACCCATTGTATGTGATCGTGATTGTAACAACTCCGATTTTTAGTAAATAAAAATCTCGTTGTTTTATTTGAAATTCGTTATTTATCCTCGAATGGCTTCAAAAATTCCTTTTAACTTCCAATAATCCGTCATAGTTAGATTTAAGACTTATAAATTAGATTTCTTCACTCCGAACAACCTAGTCATTTTCTAAAGACAAGTATCTAGTATATTTTCCTAATGTTAAGATGAAGTCTTAGAATCATATTTCTTGGCTAGAAACCCTACTTAGTAAGACTAGTTAGCTTCTAACCGATTAATTAGGAAAACCTAACTACCAACCTTAGATGAACCTTTTGAACCCTTGAACCCTAATGGAGCCTTTTGCACCTTTTGATTAATTTATACATATACATACACACACACACACACACACATATATATGTATTCATTGACTAGTCAATCCAAGTCACACTTGACCTTTACCCAATGGACAATAAAAGTTAGGAAAATCTTTACCCATTGGACAATAGAAAAACCTAGATTTCTATCAAAAGTACTTTACTAGATTTTGTTAAAAGTACATATATATAGTTATATATGGTCATATATACACATGCCTAAAGTACATGAATATATTATCCAAGTATATATTATTTTACTTCTTTAACCATTGGTCAATAAATGTTAGGGAAAATGTTCTCCATTGGTTAATAAGATTAGTCTTACTGTCAAGTACTAAAATCTATTAGTTTAGTCACTTCTTAGATTTCCCATGTGATATATATATATATATATATATATATATATATATATATATATATATATATATATATACACATATACATATATATGTACCTTATATATTATCCTAGGATTCTCTATGTACATAATATAGTATTATAAAGGAACATGTGCCAATTGGAATAGTTTAATAAGTAATTTTGGTTAGAAAATCTAGTAAGATCACATAGTACCTATGTACTTTTATATACTTGGTCATAGATATATATATATATATATACTTATACAAGGGAGAGAGAGAGAGAGGGAGATTGTTGTACAAGTACCCTAGATTTTCTTCTACCAAATCCAAGATATATATATATATATATATATATACATAAGTACTTGTACTTGTGGAAGGAAGAGATATGGGAGATATGAGGTAGATTTAATGTCACGCCCTCGATTTTTAACATAAATTATAAACATTTTTCATAAATAAAACCTTCACTGAAATACCGGAAATACCCAAATGACATACCTTTCCCAGTTTTCAAAGTTAAATTTGAGTTACAATCTTGGTTCGAAGCCCCAAGTTATACAAATGCTGAAACAATATTACAATTTTCATTAATCAATTTTCCGAATACTACTTTTTTTTAAAAAAATGCAAACTTGACTCCTCATTTGAACCTCCGAGACACGTGATCAGCAAGCACGGGATGCACGTCATGCCAACTTCCTTGACCTTTACCTGAAAATGATAGGTTGAGCTACACTAGCCCAGTAGAGAAATCTATACTCAAGTTATATGGAAATGAGATGAAATATACACCTGACACGAATGAGACACCCAATTGAACATGAGACACAAGAGGGATTACAAAAAAGAAACTGACGAATTTAGACCTTTCCGTATATCTTAGAGATAACCCTAACCATCCATGAATCAACTAGAAGAAGCATTAGGACTCATATCAATCAAACAAACAACAACTATAGTTCAACCAACAACGTTTCAAATGAATCCCACAAACCATCTCCTCTTTTCATACCATCCACCATGGTGCCTCATTACTTAAAACTTTCCTTTTAGATTTCCAAAACATTTTAGGGAAAACTCAAGACCATCACAGGTCAAGCTCCATTGATTCGAGCTTGAATGCCGGAGTCCGTTGATTTGTGCCCAAATACCGGATCCGTTGATTCGCTCAAGAATACCGGAGGATTTTTAAATAAAAATCCTCTTTTCAAAACTCAAATTGCTTTCTTTGATAAAAATCAACCTTTCATTTTCTGTCTCGGCAACCACAATCTCAAGCAATCATGCAATCCAAACATCAATATAGACCTCTAAGGTCAATCAAAATTCTCTTCATCATGCGAGACATTCAACTGTGTTACCACCCCTTGCGTCACATTGAATTCTCTCAACCTGGGTTTCCGCACTACCACACCTTGCGTTGCGGGCCCTCTAGAGTCCCCGCATTTCCACACCTTGCATTGCAGGACCCTCAATTCAGAATTCACAACTCACGTAAACATAAAAGCGTTATCAATCTGTATATAAACAAACATCACTTTCCACACTCACAATCGTGCTTACATCATTAATCATGCATACCAACTCATAAGTACACCCCATTACACATTGATAAATACTTTAAGTCCACGTTATTCATCAAAGTCAATCACGACGCCCTACGTCACGTATCGAACCCGCAAAGACTCTACGACACACCACCCACTTGGTTCTTAACAGAAAACATATCGAACGAGGACACGAGTCACAATACCACCCATAGGATCACTAGACAAACTCAAGTCTACGCGTAACGTTCACCTCTTACTCCCTTATAGCCCACGGTACTCCAACCACCCTTACGGTATCTATTCTCCAACCAACGACACTAATATTATACTCTAACGAGTGCTCAGAGACAAGATCGAACAACGAACCATTAGGGCATAAGCAACCCTACTCAAGAGTGACTTAAACATAGTCTAATCATATAGGAATTCATAACACGGAACGAATATAACCTAGGGAGTAGCCGCAAACATCGACAGACTGACACACCTCTACTCAAATGGTCATAACTTTCTGTGTACAAAGAGTTTAAAGGTGATTTTGGTGGCAAACGAAAGCTAACTTCCAGACCTTCGATTCGATATAAAGTTTGCGTGAAACGGGCATCGGATGAGGAAGTTGTGCCCCTTTGAAGTTGACTGAAACTCAGAAAACGGGCTGAAATGTTTGGATTCAACCGAAACGCAAAATCCAACCTCAAGCACGAAATGAAACATGATCTAGGTACACAAACATCACATAAACGCATAACAAGAGTAAGAAATCCCTACCACAATGGGTTTTGAGCAAAACCCTAAGTAACCCAAGCTTGAAACACCAAGATCTAGCTCCTCCCAAGCTACAATACGAGACCTAGGTCCAAGATTTCCCAAGATCAAGAGAAATACGTGAGGTTCAACAAGTGATTGAGAGGAGAGAGAGAGAAATCCGAAAATGATGAAGTTCTTACCTCTTTGAACGCAATAACCTTGATTCCGAATGAAATTAGGATGAACAACCCATAGATCTTGAAGATTTTAAGGTGTTTGATGTGGAAATCCAAGAATTTGGGTGAGAGATTGAAGAGAGAAGGTAGAGGGGCGATTTTAGGGCTTGGTTCGTGGCCTTGGAGTGAGAAAATAACATAAGAGGTCTATTTATAGTGGTCCAAGAAGCGCGCTGAAAAAGTGCAGAAAACAGACCATGTACCGGTACGGGTAAAAGCTGTACCGGTTCATGAACCTTCAAACTGTCAAGAATCACAACTTCTGGATACCATGTACCGGTACGGGGAAAAGCTGTACCGGTTCATGAAGGGCAGAAAAAAGAAAATTTTCCAACGGACACCGAAACGAACCTGACTTGGTACTAACACTTCCAAACATCATTGCAACATCAAAACTAACATTTTACTATCCTACGAGAGTCCGATACACACCCGGATACGTATCTCCGTACACCCCACAACATACGAGCGATTTTACCAACAATACAACTAATTGACGAATTAAACGATTTCTGAAATTAAAACAAATTTGCGAGTCTCTACATTTAAGGGTACAAGATCTTCTTATATCCTTACAACACAATCCTATACACTTCTCCAAGTCAAACCATCAACCCTTGTCCTTACATATATATACATTGTACTAGGAAGAAAGAGAGAGAGAGAGAGAGGGAGAGGGCCGAGAGAGAGAGAGAGAGAGGCCGATAGAGGGAGAGAGAGAGAGAGAGAGAGTGATGTATGTGCATGTGTACTCACTCAATCTAGTCAACTTCTTTGGCCAACTTCTCATCCAATCAAAGTACAACCAAATCTAGGCTAATCCTTACACTTTCATATACAAACAAGTCTTCTAAGTACTAGATAAGACTAGGAACCCTTTAAAATAACCTAAACTTGTCCTAGAATGGAAGTAAAAGAAGGAGAAGATCTTTGTATGCTTTCAAGGCTTGAAATGACAACACAATGGAACAAAATCCATTGACAAAGAGAGGGAGAGAGGCCGGCCAAGAAGGAGGAGAGAGAGCCAAGATTTTTGCTATAAATAGGACCCCATTCTCACCATTCAACTCACACCTTCCATACTTCAACTTCTCTCTCTAGAAAGTCTTGTATTCTTGCTTGTTCTTGAGTTCTTCTTGAATTCTTCAAGAAACTCATCCTAAGCCGCCACTAAACCGCCACTCGACCACCCTTTCGAT
Organism: Rhododendron griersonianum; assembly: GCA_018127125.1. NCBI lineage: Eukaryota > Viridiplantae > Streptophyta > Magnoliopsida > Ericales > Ericaceae > Rhododendron > Rhododendron griersonianum. The sequence continues at coordinate 12,715,280 of CM030796.1, forward strand.
CCAAAAGCTTTAGTAGTAATAGTCAAGATTTAGTTTCGAGAGAAACCTTTCTCTTTCGAAGCTACCAGAAGCTTACCGTAGGAAGTTACTCCGTCCGATCGCCGACGTACCTTCTTTCCCCCGTAGTCATCTCTACCGCTAAGAAGAACGGTAGATTTTCCCTATCTACTACTCCTAAGTATATATAGAATGTTCTTATTTTCTAAACCTAAGTATAGCTAAATTCTACTTCAATTAAACATGTGTTGTTTTGAACTTTTCAAAAAGGAAGAACGAATTTTGAAAGATAATGTTTGTGGACCAACCTAAAGTATTTGTATTTTGATCTTGAGATGGTCATGAGCATGTATGTATGAATTGCTTGCCTTACTTGTTTGATGTGCGATAAAGCATAAGTGGTTTTCCACTCCAAAGGTGTCCGTCCATTTGACACTATGCTTTACTTTGTGTATTAAATGTTGAGCATGCTATCTAATATAAAGTTGGATGATCTTATTAGTTTAGTTTCAAGATTACAAGGAATGAATTATGAGTTTGTCGTAAGAAGTCCTGCCGCAGAGTCTATGCATGAGAACGAGACACGAAAATCGAGAAAGTTAGAACATGACACCTAGGCTGTGTTAAGACTAGGTGTGTTTTGAAACCGCAATGTGGCCGGACTTGCCCATTGTGTGTATGTGTGTGCGTGGCTTGGTAAAATATTTTTGAAACTACATAATGGCCAGACGTGGTAGCCATTATGTGTGTGTGTGTGCCAATGGGAACCCGGGACGACGGAACCATTGTGAGGATACTCGGGAACCGGGAACAGCGGAATCGAGGTTGGGTGTGTGGCTTGGTTATCCGTGGAGAGGAGCCAATGCTAATGTGTGCCAATGGGAACCCGGGATGGCGGAACCATTGTGAGGATACTCGGGAACTCGGAACGGCGGAACCGAGGTTGGGTGTGTTAAAAATGATTTTCGAAATGTTGATTTGGCTAATGAAAAGTGAAAATGGTGACATGGTCTACGAAATGCTGCGTAGGAGAAACACGGAGAATCATGACACCAACGATAGTAAGATAGTGAATGTGGCTGCGTCATTGCTAATTATGTTGTTGAATAAGCATGTATAATTGTCTATATGCCTCTTGTTGTAAGTTATGGGTTAACGGGTATGGATTATTCTATTGAGCTTTGTAGCTCATGGTGTTACCCTTTGGTGACCCTGACATATTACACTAGTGGCGACGCCGGTATAATGTGTCAGACCTCATAGATGAACATGGTGAACTGTACACCTTGGAGGCTTTTGGAACCGAGGAGTTGGCTAGGATGGAAGAGCAAGCGGAGCAGTAGTTAGGAACCCTAGTTCCCTCCCTTATGGAATAAATGTACTCTTGGAGAACTTTATGATGTAATAATGAGCAAGACTCTATTTAGATTTATCAATAAAATGTTTAATTAACGTACCCAAAATTGGGGGCGTTACAGTGATCCACGATTTACGTCAACCTTTTTTTTTAGGATAGCCTACAAAAAGCGTTGAGAACCGATCTTCGTCTTAGCACTGCCTTCCCTCTGCAAATAGACAGACAATCCGAAAGGGCGATCCAGATCTTAAAAGACATGCTCTGTGCCTGTGTCCTAGACTTTAAAGGAAGCTGGGAGCGACATCCGCCTAGTCGAGTTTGCCTACAACAACAAACTATCAATCCAGTATGGAAATGGCACCATACAAAGCTTGTATGGGCAACCCTGTAGATCGCCGGTTTGTTGCACTAAATTGGGAGAAGCGAGCCTATTAGGACCAGAGTTAGTTTGAAAGACAACATAAAAGGTCAAGACCATTCACCAACGACTTCTGGCTGCGCAGAGTCAGCAAAAGAGCTACGCTAACAAAAAGGATCAGACCACTGACTCTTTAGACTGGGAAAAGGTTCGAACTTAACGAAGACATAACATTCGAAGAACAACCAGTAGAGATTCAGGAATATATTGAGAAGTGCATCCGAGAAAAAATCATTTAACTCGTTTGAATCTTTTGGTGACATCGAGAAATTGAGGAATCAACTTGGGAACGACAAGATACAATGCACACCAACTTTCTCTCATCTCTCTGCCGTTTCTCCTCCCCCCCCGCTCTCTCTCTCTCTCTTACTCCCCACACCAAGCCAAACATCCCCCCTATTTCTATTTCTTTTTTTGACTAACCTTTTTATCTTTTCCAACCATTCAATTGCCACTCTTATCATCTCCCATTCCTTGCACCCCACTCCAATCCATCCCTATAAATACTTCTCTCCCTCTCCAAAATTCACAACACACAAAAACCACCGCCACTGAAAAAAATTGTGGAAGTTCAAGCTCCGCCCATGTAGGTCGGAAAAAAAGAAAAGAAAAGGAAAGTGAGGTGGATTTCCGGTTCGCTTTCACCCGATTCGGTTCGCACCGCGCCCACCAAGTTCCGAAGCATCCCAACAACGTCACCCTCTTGTCCGAAGTCAGTCCCAAATTAAAGTCTATCGTTCCGGTCGTCTTCACCTTTCGGCCAAAATTCACCGAAATCGTTCGCCATATTTTTCGATTGAATTCGAGGTATTATAATCCCTCTTCTACCTCTCCCTAAATATATTTAGTGAATACAAGCTGAACTTTATGCTCCAAACTGAAAAGAATTCGAATTAAACGTTGCATGGCCAAAAAATGGCCGTTTCCTTTTTTTCCGAGCGTTGAACAGTGAATTGCCTCCTGGGTTTCAATTTTTTCGTAAAATTATAGTTTAGACCCTGAGGTTGTTTAACATATGTTTTCAGCCCAAAATGTTTTAATAACATATTACAATTAGACCCTTTAGTTATTAAGGTCTATGTTTTGGCAACTTCCAGACGCAAATTCCGTTCAGTTTTATTTAAAAAGTGTTCGAAACCACTTTGCGACCTTCCGAACAACATTTTTGACAGCCGAACTATTTTTCCTAGACTCCTCACACTTTAAAGATTATATCTTGTTAATATCATATATTTTTTATTTTAATATCTATTTATTAAATTTTTTACTTGTTTTCATTCAAAGTCTACAAACGAAAAATCTTTGCGACCCTCCGAACACCATTTTTAACAACCAAACTATTTTTCCTAGACTCCTCGCACCTCAAAGAGGATATCTTGTTAGTTTCATATGTTTTCTATGTAATTAACTATTTATTATTATTTTTCAATGTTTCCAAACGAAAATTCTTTGCGACCTTATAAACCACGTTATTAATGCCCGAGTAATTTTTTTTAGATTCTTTACATTCCAAAGATGAAGCGTTGTTAACCTCAAGATATTTTATTAATTAGATTATTTATTATCTATTTATTTCACTTTCTGCAACTTTCATTAATCTCTTTACTTAAAATAATTTCGCGACCCTCCGAACCCAACTTTGGACACTCGAACATGTTGCATAGGACCTTTAGGACTCTTACTAAGGTCATGATAATTATTCTAATATTTTTACCTAATTAATGCATTTAATTAGTTTTTAAATCAATCTAAACTTTTAGAATTTATTAATGAGTGCCTAGAAAAAAAAAATTAAATTTTTTACAAAAGTTATTACTTTATTATTGACATCGTGGCCATACAAGACTAAGGGCAGCGGCCCATTCATAAAGAGTTGTGTGATTGCATTACTTGTTAATTGTTTTAATTATTATTTGATTAGTTGTATATTACACCGATACTTGATTTGAATGCTAGATTGGATCCTAGAGATATGGTGTGGTATGCAAATAGAATTCACCTAGACGATGCTAGGTAATGGATAAATTGGAAAATTTATTTTTAGATTGCCTGCAGGCAGGATTTTGAGATGTGATGAGTTGGATGTGATAATTTAAAACTAGCAAAGTAAGCCCAGTGATGATTTGAAACTGGCAAAGTAAGCCCAGTGATGAATTGAAGCTGGCGGGAGTCCAGTGATAATTGTGAAGTGGTGTAAAAGATAGGCAACCCTAGTTATGATTCGGGCATGATAAGCTCCCTTTTGTTGTAATGAGAGGGATACACGTTGGGTACATAACTTAGATGCAATCCGCGACAGCAAAAGAAAGTGATCTCATGGGACATGGCATAGCTAGCGGTTGGGGAGGAAAGATCTCGTGGATGAGATCTTAGATTTCACATTAGGTTAATGAATAGTAATAAACCAATTTATGTAAAAAAATCTCTGTTTTACTTCTTCGTATCACATTTATCTTGTTGTTTGTTAGTTGTAAAGTAAGAGGGGTAGTTGGGTTGGATTATTCTACTGGGTGATTTATCACTCACGGATACGTATATATCCTGGTAAATCGATTGCTTCGGCGATCAATTTGCCAGAGGGCGCAGGATTCAATGATGGTGCAGTTCGACACGGGGAGAATATCAGGAACCGATATCGAGTATGCTTGGGATCCATATCAAGCCTAGAGTCGGCTCTGAAGTTAATGTATTTTGAATCAGTAATTCTATCTTGAGATTGTAATAGCTAAACCGTTATTTTGGAAAATTATATTTATTTAGCAAAATTTTCTTAAAGAATTATTTTATATTGCTTCCGAAAAATCGGGGTGTCACATAAACACTGTCGAGTATTCATCTCTGGCTGAAGGTGGATTTGTGAAGGGGAGCTCAGACCCCGTCATTGGCAAATTCGGGGGGTTTTGAGACGGTTTTACCCCTCCAAATCCCCCTTTCGTTTATCCTTTGTCATCTTATTTCTTCTTTCATCGTGTTCTGAAACCCAGATTAACGAAGAGAAAAAAGAAAGAGAGAAAAGAGAGGAGGTCGCCGAAGAACTCTGGTGACTCCACCGCCTGACTAACGGTTACAACTCTCCCTCGTCTTCCTTCTTACACGGGCTGAGGTATGGTTGTTCACTTCATTTGCGATCGTTTTTGTGATTTTTGAAGACTGTCTGTGTTCCGTTGGGTTGAGTTTGTGATTGATTTGGGGGTTTTTGATGTTGGGTGTGATTTTCCACCCACGGTACTCCATAGCTTACATCTAAGTTGCCCTATAAATCTTGAAACTCCGTATATGTTGATTTTACCCTAATTTTGTTGTACGGTTTGTAGATCTGAGTTGCCCTAACTCGAAATAGTTTTTTTTTTTTTATCTCATCCTGTGCATTTTGAACCACGATTTGAGTTGGGACATGGGTTCGAACCACTATTTAGTGATTGATTAGTCACTAATCTTCGAACCTGAGGATTAATTTAGCTTGGAGGATCTGGATGTGAGAGATGATTCTTGCCTCTACATTGCATGGTGTTAAATCTTATGGGATCCAGGAAGATTCTGATCTTATAAGTTTTTTTTTCTCCAGCAATTAGTGATTTTATTTTTATTTTTTCCATTCATTGGACACTTCCACTTCCTTCCATTCTTGTTTTTAGTTCAGTTGGAATTCTTCAAAATGAGGGTGGATTTCTCCGCATGTGAAAGCTTTCTTTTTGTATCTGATGCCGAGTACGAAAGGAAAATGTAGATAAAGCTTCCTTGGCATGATCTAAAAATGCACTTCGTAGGAGCTGTGGTAAATAATTGCTATTGGGATGTAACTGTACATATTATTGAAATAGAACTTGGATGATTTCTAGACAATTTGTCATAATTGTTCTGCTACTTTAATCGTGCTTCAGCTATTGAAAAATGTTTCTATTATGCGAATGTTTGTTTATAGGGAGAATTTTTCATAAGTCCACTATAGCAGTTTCATAACCCACTAAGTCCACTTCTAAATTTCATAACTCACTAAGTCCACTAGCCTACAAAAATACTAATATAACCATGTAGCCCTAATCACTATATATACCCAACTATAGCAGTTTCTTTTTCATTTCCTTCAAACGGGGGGAGGGGGGAGAGAGAGAGAGAGAGGAGGGAGCCGCCGGGACAAGCATCTCGACTCAACAACCTGTCGTCGCCGCCGTCGCCACCCACCTCCAATCGCCGTCACATCCCGTCCCAACCTCCCGTTCCCGTCGCCATCGCCACCCACCTCCCGTCGCCGTTTCATCCCGTCCCGCCTCTTCGTCCCAGCCTTGCCGTCGCCATTGCATCTCATCTTCGCATCATCGTCGTGTTCAACAATTGGAATAGGTCGTCAACGCGTCTCCAAACGAGATCTACACAAATCTCCATGAGATCGCCGTCCTTTCCGATCGTCGGCTTCGTTCCCACCATTACCGTTGTTTTCAACACAAACAGGTAAGTTGAGTTTTGTTTAAGGTTGAACATACACGGTTATTTGTTAGTATTTGTGCAGATCTGGTTTGGTTAGGGTATTGGATGAACTTATGGAATCATATAATGTTATATATGAGCTTCTGAAATCAATTTCATTGCACCCCTAACAGTGGAACCATCATATATGGTTATATGTACATATCTATGTAATTTAATTTTTTACATAATGTCCTCAGTAAAATGAGCAATTTTGTTTTCAACTTCAATTCATGTTGCGGCATAAATTTTTTTCCAGTTTGTGGGCTGTAACTTGTGTTTTTTTGTTGTACACATCTTCCTCATTGTTTGCTTCCATGCTTCATAAGTTGTCACTCATACAAAAGAAAACGTGGTTTTGCTTTAGGTTCTTCCATTTTCTTGCCAACGTATTGCCATTTGTAGATTTGCTCTTCTTTGAGAATGTGCTTGATTGTATGATCATAAGGTCCTCAGTAAAATGTCATCTAGCTTTATTTGCCAACTTGCAGGTAACAACTTCATCTTCGGTGTTCCTTTTGGAACCTTTACGTTTCATTGCTGCCTATTGATTTTTATTCAAATATTCTTCTATCCCGTTTTCCTTGCTAACTGGGTATCTCGTGGCTTCCTAAGAAGTCTAAATGGTGTTGCTGATTCAGAACCACTAGATAGAGCAGCCTTTCGAGGGTAGAATGTTTGCCACACTTGGTTAGATCATAGGAAGAAATCGGTGGAAGAATCCTCGAGTAGTAGATATCTTGTATTTAGATCAAAATCCTTATTGGAAGGATGGATTAACTTGTTAAAGATTCTAGAATTGGGTTCACAACATATCAATCGTTCTTAGTTCTAAAAAAATCCGTAGCAAGCGTGAGGTTGTCTTCGAAAGTTTGAATGGGAGAGTCCAAAGTAGATTTGTTGACTGATACTATTTTTTGCACTTTTGATTTCTATTGGTTATACCAAAGTCTGGACTCCGGACAACATCCGGCCTGTGACACAAGAATGAAACTAGCATGATTCAAAACTCAAGACTTCTGATACAGGTGACATATATGGTTATATGTCCAAATTTACTCGATTAATTTGTGTGTTTAACTGACATATATGGTTATATGTCCAAATTTGTTCTCTACATGTTATAGAAGCCAGTCAATGAAGCCGCTGCGCGGACCAATTCAATATAGGCAATGGACAACGGAGTAGGGTTAACTGGTTAATTTGTGTGTTTAACTGACATATATGGTTATATGTCCAATTCAATATAAATTTATTAGTTTATTTGAACATATAACCATATTTTAAGAAGATATTGTATGTTCTCTGTATATGAGACACATATGATTATATATCCAATTATGTACCATGTATCATGCCATCATTCCTAATATATATGGTTATATGTGAGTTTTCTGTTATAGTGTATCTTGAGACATATAACGTTTAAGTTTTCGTTTGACAGCTGATATCATGAAACATATATGGTAATATACGAATTCTTGAATCCTTTTTTTAACATATAAAGCTATATATTTCCATCTGTTTAACTTTTTTCTTAAATGTGCAGAAATGACGAATCCAAAAGAAATAGGAGTATGGTTTCATGAAGTGCCTAATCCAATTTATTGCAAATTGGAGTATCACCACAATGACACCGTGATAATGGAATTTAGGATGAACTCCAACCTCAGAAGAGCCCTTCACATCAAATCCTTCTACCAAAGGTACTTGATGAAGTTGAAGATGCACATTAGGATCGTTGATCCTGACAAGACAGTCAATAACGTTAGATTTAGAATTTTAATTTGGTTAAAGTCTTTTGGTGTAATTTCTTTGTCGTGTTTTCATATTGCTATTCAGAAGACTTTGAATCCATTTTGTAGATCTATCGATCAAATTTATAACTATGTAGTTGAACAATAGCATACTCTGAATCCATTTTATTTATTTATTTTGAACACATATGTTTTGATTGGCGGATGTAATGGTTTCAATAATTGTTACTTGTTAAGACTTAAACATGTACAGGCATGAACATATAACGTTATATATGATTTGAATATATAACCATATAACCATATCGTTCTATATTCTCCTTTTCAGGTACACTGCTGTTTTATAGACATCAGTTGTGTTCAGTGTGACATATTAAAGTTATATAACTTCCTATATTCTTTTTTTCAGGTACACTGTATATAACGTTATTGTACTTATATAACAATATATATTCTCCCTTTTTCATTGTATTGCAACATCATATTATAACCATTGATAATCTGTATCATTTTCATGGTATTGCAACAGCATACAAATGTTAGATGTTCCATATTAACTTTGATATAATGTTATATATGACCAGTAGACTTGTGGAAGGTTATATATCATGTTTTCACCAATCATGTTCGGATCAATTAGGCCACTGCGCGGACCATTTCAATAATCTAATTTAATTGGTTTTATAGAGATATCTAAACTAATTATGTTCTCTTCTTTTCTCAAGTACCAAAAAACAATGCAAGTATCAAATCTCTTTCCTTTCCTTTTGTTTTGTTTTTTCCAAGTGTAGTATTAGGTCAATTTTTCTTGGTTGTGTTTGGGCTATGCCTCAAGCACTCTTTCTTGTCTTCATTCTTTTTATTTTTTTGCTCATACAGAAACAACAGTATTGTTCGGTCATGTGTATCCCTTGAAAAATGAACATATGACATTATATAAGGTTAAACCTAAACAACCAAAATCATTTTAGGTTTCCATCCTTAATATCGTTATATGTGGTCTAACAGATCACCTTATATGAATTGGTCCGCGCAGCGGCTTAACAGACCTGAACATATAATGTTATCTGTGCAGCGCGTTAAATGTAAGTATCTAACATTAAATATGAACTGATGAACGAGTATATAACGTTATATCTCTTTCTCCCTCTTTCTCTCTGTCGCAAAACTCCCTCCTTCTCTCTATCCCAAAATCCCAACGTAACTGCCGTGATTGTAGTGAAAAAAAGCTGGCAGGGGCATTTTTGGCTTGTATTAATTCCTTTTTGGCTTGACAAGGGCTCAGTTTGGCAACACAAAAAAAGAAAAAGAGTAAAAATACATTTTTTTTTGTCTAAGCCAAACAAGGCCCTTGTCTGAGTGGACCTAGTGGGTTACAAACTTGAGATGTGGACTTGGTGGGTTACAAACGTGCTATAATGGACCCTAGACCAATTTTTTATTGTTTATATTCGAGTGCAATGATACAAGGGGAAAGAAATTAGAAGGGCTACATTGGTCCACTCATTTGGCGGGTGAACAAATTGAACTCCCCCATATAGGGCATTGGCTATATAATACTACTTTGTTGCAAACTTGCAAAAATAGTATTTATTTTTAAGTCTTTGTTTTACAGACCAAATATACATTTTTCAACTTTCAAGATTGTTTCAGAGCTTGTTCTTACTCACACTTGGCTTTGAGGACAAGGCCTTTGGTGGAATCTTGAAAGTTATGGTAAATAAGACTAATCCTAGAGCTATGTGGCAACCGTTTGTTGGTTAGATTAATAGAATGAGGATTACTGAGTTGGAAACAATGGATTGGCAACCAAGATTGAAGTTGTCATACAGTTTGGTGTTTGAGGTTTTGGGGATTCGGATTCGTTTTGATATCTTCTCTGGTTGCATTAAAATTACTCCAATACGAATGGTACAGCGTACTAATTTGGTACGGCCTACTGATTTGGCCCTAATTTCGAACACCCTATTGATTGCCACCTATTGATTTTGCAATATTGTATGTATAATGATTAAAATGCATTGAGTTGCCCTAATAGAATTGGAATTGCCCTAAAGTATTAGTTGCAGTAAATTAACTTTTGCCTTAAAACAGATGGCAAGACTAACGAACCGTGAACGAAGGAAGAAGACAAATCGTAAGGCATTGTTAGCAGTGTTATGTATGATGAGAGTACTCATAGTGTTATTCAATTTTACTTGTTAATTATAGAGTTGATTGCTGAGAGGCATCGACAAAGGCTTCGACAAAAGCCTCATCTTCGTGCCAATCCTAATGCTTACCAAAGCCAACTGGACGCACTTAATAGGTTGGTACGCGGGAATGACAGAACTTGTCATGACAATTTGAGGGTAAACAAGCATACATACATGACGTTGTGCCAATTACTTATTCAAAATGGGCTAGAGCCACATAGGAATGTTACCGTTGTAGAGAAGATGACGATCTTTTTGTGGATCCTCTCGCACCATACGAAGAATAGGCATACCATTTTACAATTTTGGAGATCGGGAGAAACAATTAGTAGACATTTCAACACAGTTTTAATCACGGTGTTACGCCTTCACAAAGCCTTGTGGTATCATTCTCAGCCTATTCCTGCCAATGAGCTGGATGCTAAGTGGAAATGGTTTGAGGTACATAATTGTTATGTGTTAAGTTCTAGTAATGCACTTATTCATTATAAATTAACTATTGTAATAAAATACCCTTCTATCTTGTAGAATTGTCTAGGGGCTTTAGACGGTACCTTCGTACCTGTCCTCCTCCCAACAGAACACAAGACATGATATAGGTCAAGAAAGGGTGACTACACGACAAATGTGTCAGGAGTTTGTAGTCGTAACCTACAATTTGTTTACGCGTTGTCTGGTTGACAAGGCTCTACCACAGACTCAAGAGTGCTCCGAAATGCCTTGATAAGGCCTCATGGGTTGAGAATTCCACAAGGTATGTGACTTTAAAACCTTTCCATTAGTGAACATACCTTAGCATTATTGTAAACATACTAATGTAGGGCAACTAATCTTATTTGTAGGTCGTTACTACCTCGTCAATGCCGATTACACTAATGGGCTAGGATTATTAGCACCTTACAGAGGTCAACGATACCACATTAACATTTGGAGGCAAGGACACATGCCCCAGAGCCGGGAGGAGTACTTCAACATGAAGTACTCTAAGGCACGAAATGTTATCGAGAGATACTTTGGGGTGCTGAAAATGAGATGGGGAATTTTGAGATTTTACTCTTTCTACACCATTAGGACTCAATGTCGCATCGTCATTGCATGTATCCTTCTCCATAATCTCATTAAACGTACAATGGCGGTAGATCCCGTTGAGGCTGAATACACGACGTGGGAGCAGACAAACCTACATAATGTGCCACATGAAGTGTACATTGCAAATGTCGATACTACAAACGAATGGACCCAATTTCGGGATAACTTGGCAACCTAAATGTACAATGATTGGTTAGCTAATCCAGGGGTGACCATTAAGATATGTGTAACTGAATTTGAATGTAATAATTTGGACGTGTTATTTATTTCTGTTAATTATATGTATCTGTTAGACGTGTTAAACTTGTTGAACAATGGTCGTGTTAACTATTTGAATGTAATAATGTGGTCTTTCATGAGTACAATACCTATGTCAAATTGTAATCATCATTTAAATCAGGTTACCATACCTATGGAAAGTGAAGGAACTTCACAATCTAAACCAACGAGTCGTAAGAAAAAACAAGATCGTAGGCTATGGACCTTTGCGAAAGAGAAGGCCTTACTTGCTGCCATGATGGAGTGTATCTGTGATAAATATAGAACTCATAATGGTTTCAAGCCGGGCTACTTTAATGAAGTTGAAAGGGAGTTGAATAAGAGATTGCCTGGGACGACGCTTAAAGCGCAACCCAACATTGAGTCAAATGTGAAAAATTGGAAGGAAAAGTATGGTGTAATTGTCGACATCACATGTCTTAGTGGGTTCGGTTGGAACCATACCACTAATTCCATTGTAGTGGATGATGAAAACGTGTAGAAAGAATATGAGAAGGTAACTTCTCCTCTCATACATTTAAACTTACTATTATTGTTGTTGCCTCCCATTTAATGTATATCATTGTACATGTATAGTCCAATTCCAGAGCGAAATGGCTGAATGGGAAGTCTTTCCCCATGTATGAGAGTTGGCAATTCTTATTTGGGAGGGATAGGGCCACCGGTGAAATAGCCGAGGATGCGACGGAAGTGGAAGAAGTTGTTGAGACCTACCAAGATGAAGCCAATATAGAGCTTGATGACATGTTGAATGAATGCTATACTCCAACGTTTGCAAATGGTGACACGATGTTTCCACGTGAGACACCATTTGTTGACATATCAACTTCTTCCGGAACTCCAACAAGTAATGCCATTCCCACCGCGACAAGAAGCAATGCCAATACTCCAACAAGCAATGCCAATGCTCCCATAAGGAATGTCGTGCCGGGAAGGCCAAAAAAAGGGCAAAAGTGGATGCAAATGAGGCGTCCATTCATGTGGCAATGGAGAATTTATTGGCTCAAAGCAATACGGCGTTCAACAAGATTGCCGATGCGGTTGGATATGAGGACCGACTCTCTGCCAAAAGAGAGAAGGTGTTTACTGAACTAATGAAGCTTGACCTTGAGATGATTGATAGGTTTGCTTTAAACACCATGATTGTGTCCGCCGAAGAAAATGTGGACATATTCTACGGCATACCGGAGAACTACAAACAAGCTTGGGTCGAGGCCGTATTATCGGGCCAAATCAAATTGAAGACCACGTAGGGATGTCTTACTAATTATGGCCCTTTTTGTTGGAATGGTGGAGGATGTGTTTACTCATTTTTGTAAAGAATTATATAATACTAACTGAATTTACCTAAAACATGTTGTTTGTTTGAGGGAATAGGCCCATTTTTTGGCGTTGTAATTAAACACTACTTTAAAATTGTTAGGGCAACGATGATGATCCAGGTGATATATTGAGGGGTACATGGCCCTTTATGTGTAATGTTTTAGGGCAACAATGATGATACTTCTATGTAGGGCAATGATAATGCAATGTTAATAGACCGAAATTGTATTAGTTCGTACTGATATTGGCAACGATGAAGGCCTTTTTTGTTCTATATTCTGGCCTGTTTTGTGGTTGTTATCTGTGTTGTTATATTGGGCAATGATGCAACGTTAATTGCAATGTATTAGTTGGTATTGCTTTTGCAAATTATGACGGCTTTAATGGCAACTTAGTTGCAAATAGTAATGCTACTTTGATTATACTAAAATTGTTTGAGCCCAAGTGTTGATATGCTACTTAATGGCAACTTAGTGGCTGTTTTTTGGGTAACTTTCTATTTTTGGCTATTTTTGGGACAGTTTTAGTGGTGCATTGTGGGCAGTTTTTTTGGCTATGGTATAGACAGTTTCGGTGCTGCATTCTGTGGCTGTTTTTTGACTGTTTGTGGACAGTTTTGGTGTTGCATTCTGTGGCTGTTAATTGGCTGTTTTTTGGACAGTTTGGGTGCTGTATTCTGTGGCTGTTTTGTGGCTGTTTTTTTTTTTTTTACAGTTTTGGTTCTGCATTCTGGGCAGTTTTGTGACTCTTTTTTAGACAGTTTAGGGGTTGCATTCTGTGCAGTTTTGTGGCTGTTTTTTTTTTTATATATATAGTTTTGGTTCTACATTCTGGGCAGTTTATTGGCTCTTTTTTGGATAGTTTTGGTGCTGCATTCTTTGCAGTTTTGTGGCTCTTTTTTGACAGTTTTGGTTCTGCATTCTGGGCAGTTTTTGGCTCCTTTTTGTGACAGTTTTGGTACTACTCTAGTGCTGTTTACTGGGCAGAAATGCTAGTATTTTATGATTTTGCTGGTGGAACTGTTTTCTTGGCATATATTGTGCAGTTTACTATGAAGTTTAGTTGCTATATTATTGGCAGTTTCGTTGCTGGTTTCTGGACAGTTTTTTGGCTATTAGCTGGGCAGTTTTACAGGCTGTTTTTCTAGGCTATGATGATATGACAGACAAATTTAATGGCGAGGCACTTGTATTGGCGGGACAACTTATGAGGGTCAATGGTTTACTCACCGTTTGGCAACATAAGTTGTACCCAAGTGGTGCACTATGTGCCGGTTAAAAAAATATCTGAGCCAAGTATATATAAACATAATATTAGTATTCATTATGTTATAAATGTGATAATCGGTATTTTCTCGTAGATTTTACAATGACAAGTGAAGATAAACAATACTATTGGGTGATTTTTGTTGACCGTAATTCGGGAATCTATACAAGTTGGGAGATCGCGAAATTGCAGGTTAATGGATACCCGGGGAACTTGAAGAAAAGATACAACACGTTCGATGAAGCAGAAGGAACATTGTTACAGTTCCATGAGGAAAGATACCGGCTCCTTCAAATGCAATCGGTCCGAACCGAACATCAATCAAGTCACAGTGGTTCCACATTCGCAAGTGGTTTGGAAGTTCAACATCAAACTAGTCTAAGCACATACTCTGTTGTTTTTTTCTTAGGTTTCTTAGCTTGTTTAATCTTTGCACATCTATTTGATTCTGAATGAACTTGTATTTTTTTTTTCAAAGATTGTGGAAATTAAGAATGTAATATAAAGACAAAGTAATCATCTTTATTTAATTTAAACATTTATTTGAGGTACATCAGTACTGACTTGAACTTCCAACTTCTAACAATTATTATCACAAATACGATTTATTCTTCAAACATCTATCTTCAATTTCCAACTTCTCCACCTAGTGACGTCGAAAGCAATGGGCCCAACGATTGAAATGAGGAAATTGCATGCCCCTCGTCTGTCTAGCTCGTGGATTCACCTAAAAAAACAAAAAACAAATATGATATTTTTTTTCTAAAAAAAGAGTTTATATTGAATTGAAGGATGATCACTTACCCGGACAAATTCATTCCAATCTTCATTATCCACAACTAATCTATTTTCATTTGGATTCCAACCAAATTCAGGAGTCAGCATCATGTCTTCTATGGTGAAATAAGTCTCCTTCCGCTTCTTAATCTTTCCCTCAATAATATTTTTTATAAAACCACCTTGGAGGAAAGCAGCAGTCATCTGATGTTGCAAGACTTTAAAGGAGGCGGGAATCATCCCTTCGTACTCACCTTGCCAAACCCCCGCATCTACAAGGCTCGTAAGATTATCCAACAACTTCTCCTCTTCCGCCTCGGTCCAAGCTCGACGTGCCATTGAAATGATTGAAAAACAAAAAATGGAAACTATTTTTTTCAATCAAGATGAGATGTGAGATGACAATCACTGTGTTTGGATGACAATTTTGGATGGAAAATTTTGAGTTAAAATGTAAAAATATGTGATTGGATGAGTTATTTGAAAAATAAGTGGGACCCACTTAACAGAAAAGTAAAAAAGAAAAAGGGACCTGTTTTCGATAAAAACCCAGAGAGTTGGCAAGTTCAGTTTGTCTCGTTCCAGACTCTCTCTCCTCAATTCATCCCAACCACTCTTTAATTCATCCCAACCACTCATCTATCTCTTCAAACTTCATCCCAACCACTCATCTCTCTCTCCTCCATGTACAGCTCTGCGTCGACGAAGGGTACACTGAAACCAAAACTCAAATCTGTTTGGTGGGGGCCCATTGTACTGTACACCACACTTGCTTGTCAGATTTTAAAGTCAAAAGAAGTAGTTTTGCCGGCCTTGGAAGGCCCCACAAGAATTTGCCTTTCAAAAACAAGTTTTTGAAACAAATTTCAAAATGGCCTTCCAAACACGGTGAATATAAAATACCTTGCTATTTATAAACAAATTTACCAAAAAAATTTGTTGGACACATTTTTACCTAACAAATTTGTTGCACCTACTCCTCATTTTCAACTACCAAATAATGTATTTTGTGATTACTAAAATTAATTTACAAATTTCGGATTTTTACATAAATTATAAAATAATGTTTAAGCATCTTACAAATGTTTTCATTAATTTTATGCAATAATTAATTATAAGTATTTTCATTGTAACTACAATCAAATAATGAAATTTAAACATTTTTTAGATTTACAATTATCAGTTTTTTTCCCGAAAAAAAATTCTAATAAAAAGGGAGTGACAAAACATTTTTAAGATTTAATGAATTTATTTTATCAATTTTTTAATAATAAATATGTATTTTTTCTAACTATAATAAAATTAACATTTTTTTGTCCATTTAAATAACTAAGGGGGCAATTAAGTCATTTGACACCTTATCCCATCATATCCACCTTCCAAATCCCCCTTCCCAAAAAATCATCCAAACACCTCACTACAAATCCACCCTTCTTAAAAGGTGGGGTCACCCTTCTTAACATATCACCCATCATTACATATCCACCTTCAAATCCACTCTCATTCTAAATCCACCCAAAACAAATCCTCCATTCAAACGGGCCGTTAAGTTCTAGAGGAGTCGTGTTCGATTCCCAGGCCCACCACCGCCCTTTTTCCTTTATTTTTTCACTTTTATTTTACCTCTTTTTGTTTTCCACTCAATTCACAATATTACGAAAATCAAATTACTTTGTTGAAAATTTTTGATTTAACAAATACAACAATAATGTACAATTGATATGTTCTTACATTTGATTAAAAAAAAGTCATAGTTAAAATAAATCGAGTGAGCTAACACGGTTTTTATTTTTACCTTTGAACTATCGTTTCGCAAGAGAGATTAAAGAGAGGAGTCGTGTTCGATTCCCAGGCCCACCGTTGCCCTTTTTCCTTTATTTTTTCACTTTTATTTTACCTCTTTTTGTTTTCCACTCAATTCACAATATTACGAAAATCAAATTACTTTGTTGAAATTTTTTTATTTAACAAACACAACAATAATGCACAATTGATATGTTCTTACATTTGATTAAAAAAAGTCATAGTTAAAATAAATTGAGTGAGCTAACACAGTTTTATGTAACAACTCCGATTTTCAGTAAATAAAAATCTCATTGTTTATTCGATAATCCTTTTATCCTTATTAAGTGCCCTTGTAAATTCCTTTCAAATCCTCTTAAAAACCTTGGATCGTTCTTAGTAATCCGTCATGATTAGATTCTTCACCCCAGCAATTAGGTCATTTTCTAAAGACAAGCGTCTAGCATATTGAGAAGTCGTAGAATCGTATTTCTTGACTAGAAATCCTACTTAGCAAGCCTAGTTAGCTTCTAACCGATTCATTGAGATGACCTAACAACCAATCTCAACCCTAGTTGAACCTTGTGAACCTTTCCAAAACCTAAGGGAACCCTTTGGACCAAGACCATCTTTGGCTATTACCCATTGGACGATAAATGCTAGGGAAATCTTTATCCATTGGATGATAGGCCTTCCACCTAAGTTATTTCATTAGATTTGACCAAGGTATACTTATATAGTATTATATAAGCCTATTTGGAAGATGTACATATAAATAGTACACTTTACCCTTTTATCCATTGGTCCATAGAAGTTAGGGAAAACATCGCCCATTGGTCCATAACCTAGTTTGCCACCTAGCACAAGAACTATTAGTTTAATAGACTCACCATGAGTCATTGTACTTATATACATACAATATGCAAGTCTAGTACTTACCATCTTTATCCATTGGATAATAAAAATTAGGAGAGTTGTTAACCACTGGACAATAGGTTAATCTTTCTACCTAGTACAAGATCTATTAGTTTAAGTAGATTCACCATGAGTCATTGTACTTGTATAGATAGATAATATAAGCATAGTAATTCCATCCCTTACCCATTGGATAATAAAAGTTAGGAGAATTTTGGTCCATTGGTCAATAAGGCCAAGTCAAGCCATAGTACTAGGTTTATTTTAGTTAATTACTTACTAGATATGATATGTACCTATTTACTTAAAGTAATAGATATGTATATGTCATCCTAAGATTCTAAGTCTTAGAATATAGTTTATAAGTACATAAGTGGCATTTAAGCTTATTCTATTAGGAATTTTGACCTAAAAATCTAGGATAAGATCACATAGTACCCTTGTCCTTTATAGTTAGTCATCCTTTATATTCTTATACTAATCAAGAGAGAGAGAGAGAGAGAATCCGAGAGAGAGGGAGAGGAGAGAGAGCCGAGAGAGATGGGAGAGAGAGAGAGAGAGATAGGAGAGAGAAGAAATATATGACGTACTCTTGGATTGTTTTCTTTCAAGTCCTAGTATATATATACTTAAGTACTTCTACTAATGAAAGAAGAAAGATATGAAGATTTTGAGATAGATTTTAGGGTACCAAAATCTCTTACAAACTTACACCACAATCTTATACTCTTTCTAAGTCAAACACCAAACCCTTGTCCTTTCATGCTTAGGTGTACATAGGACTAAGAGGAGAGAGAGAGAGGCCGAGAGAGTGAGAGAGGGGGAGAGAGAGAGAGAGAGGCCGGATGAGAGAGGGAGAGAGAGATTGGTGATGTGTGCACTTGTACTCACTCAACCTAGTCATAGTCCTCGGCCAATCTTCATACCTCATCTTGTACCACCAAATCTAGGGTTTTCTACTCTTTCATATCCAATCCAATCTTCCAAAGTACTAGACTAGACCAAAACCCCAATAGAATAACCTAGATTTGTCCTAGAATTGGAAGGAAAATCTTGTAACCTTTCCACCTATGTACTTATGCATTGTACCAGAGAGAGAGAGAGAGAGATTGTGTGATGTGTGCATGTATACCCTTAAGCCTAGTCATGTCCTTTGAGCAATCTTCCTACATCATTAAGGTACCATCAAATCTAGTCAATTTATGAACCCTTGGACAACAAATGTTAGGGGAAAATTTACCTCTTGGATAATAATCCAACCTTTGGCTATAAATAGCACCCATTCCTTCCCATTTCAACTCACACCTTCATTCTACAACTTCTCTCTCTAGAAAGCTTAGCATTCTCTCTTGTTCTTGGTGTTCTTGCTTGTTCTTGAAGTTCTTCCCAAGTTCTTCAAGAAACTCCTCCAAGGCCGCCACTAAACCGCCACTCCGCCACCCTATCGATCCAAAAGTTTAAGTAGTGTTAGTCAAGATCTAGTTTCGAGAGAAACCTTTCTCTTTCGAAGCTACCGGAAGCCATCCTTACGAAGTTACTCCGTCCGACTACCGACGTACCACCTTTCCTCCGTAGTCATCACTACCGCCAAGAAGAACGGTAGAATTCTCCGTCCCCACTATTCCTAAGTATACGTAGAATTTTCCTATACCTCCTAAACTCTAAGTATGCGTAAAATTTCAATAAACATATGTTGTTTTGAACTATGAAAAGAAAGCATGAGTTTTGAAAGATAACGTTCCTAGATTAGCTTAAAGTATTTGAATTTTGATCTTAGGAAAAATATGAACATGATTATGTGATTGCTTGACTACTTGTTGTTGATAAAGCATAAGTGGTTTACCACTCCAAAGGTGTCTGTCCATGTGGCACTATGCTTTGTCTTGTATGATTAAATGTTGAGCATGGTGATGTGATAAAGTGAGCATGCTATTTAATATAGAGTTGAATGATCTTGCTAGTTTAGTTTCAAGATTACTATGATTTCATGAAAAGTCCTGCCGCGGAGTCTATGCATGATGACGAGACACAAAAATCAAGAAAAGTTAGAAACATGACACCTAGGGTGTGTTAAAGACAAGGTGTGTTTTTGAAAATCGCAATGTGACCGGACTTGCCCATTGTGTGGTGTGTGTGCGTGCGTAAAATATTTTTGAAACTACATAATGACCAAGAATGGGAGTCATTATGGGAGTATGGTGTGTTTTGTGTGCCAATGGGAACCCGGCGCGGCGGAACCATTGTGAGGATACTCGAGAACCCGATGCGGCGGAATCTAGGTTGGGTATGTGCCAATGGGAACCCGGCGCAGCGGAACCATTGTGAGGATACTCGGGAACCCGGCGTGGCGGAACCGAGGTTGGGTGTGTTAAAAATGTGATTTTCGAAATGATTTTGGGAGTGTTAATAAAGTGGGAAACTGATGACACGGTCTACGATGAGTCGCGTAGGAGAAACACGAAAAGGCATGACACCAACGTTAGTATGATAGCGAATGTGGATGCGTAATTGCTAGCTATGTTATTGAATGAGCATGTGTAATTGTCTATATGCTTCTTGTTGTAAGTTAAGGGTTAGTGGGTATGGTTTATTCTATTGAGCTTTCTAAGCTCATAGTGTTACCTTTGGTGACCCTGACTTATTATATTGGTGGCGACGCCGGTATAATGGGCCAGACCTTATAGACGAACAGGGAGAGCAATACACACTGGAGGCTTTTGGAGCCGAAGAGCTTGCTAGGATGGAGGAAGAAATGGAGCAATAGATAACCTTAGAGTTTTCCCATCCTTTGTGTAATAAAAGTACTCTAGTAGAAGCCATGTTGTAATAATGAGCTTGACTCTTAGCCTTTTAATTCAATAAAAATGTTTAATTAACGTACCCGAAAATGAAGGCGTTACATTTTATTTTTACCTTCGAACTATCATTTCGCAAGAGAGATTAAAGAGATTGGCTATGATTTCAATAAAAAATGAGGCGCCGTTCCACAAAGAGCATTTTTGGGCATTTGAGACTTTTTTAAATTTTTATGCTTTTCGAGATAGATCATTCTCCTCACATATATCAACTAAAAAATCCAAAAAGCTAAAAAATCAAAAGTTAGTAGAACGGGCTCGAGTTCTTAGATAAGTAAAGTACAATAACTAAAAATTTTGCTTCAAAAAATGCAAAGATAAATTTTTTTCCTCGAATCGAATCGTGCTACTCATAAAGCACTATACTTAGCATTTCATCCACTTAAAACGAAACTGAGCTTCTGGGACAGAAAAGGTAGAGAGAGAGAGAGAGAGTTGGGGTGGGTTCCTCCCCACCCCCTCCGCCGCCCCCCTTCCCCGCCTCCCCCTCCCCCACCCACTTCCTTCCTCCTCATCACTCCATCCCTCACCTCCGGCCTCTCTCCTCTCCTTCTCTTTCTCCGGTTGCCCAGCTCAAGGTTGTGAGGTGGTTGAGACTCTCTCCTTTGGGAGTTGAGATTTCCCACTCTCCCCTCCATTTTTGGTCTCAAGAACCGGATCTGGGGTTCCAGATCTGGTTTTTCTTGGAATCAGCGTACCGGCGACGAAGACGGCGTCTGCAACGGCTTCTGCTTTCAGTCTGCGGCGGGACGAGTTCGAGTTCGAGGTCGGCCTCTCCAACCCCTCCTCACGAGTGTGTTCGACGGGTCCGGCTCCGGCGTCATGGTTCCATGCGGCTTTTTCCTGTTTTTCTTTTGTTGCGTTTTTGTTTTTTCTTGTATTTCCGGACCGGTAGTATCCATTTTTGTATTGTGTTTTCTTTTTTTTAATATAACTGCATTGATCTTGTTCGTTAAAAAAAAACGAAACTGACGTCGGGGTATCCACTCTACTTAGCATTACATTGTTTTGATCGTGCAGAAATAGATTATTATGTTGGGACAATGCTTACTCTTCGGGACAACCAACTTTTCAGTTGATGGTGTCTATTTGCCTTCTGCTAATGGTTTGTTCCATTTTTCAAGGAATTTTCGTACTCCAATTTACTACTTTTCTAACCTCAGGCTCCTCATGTCTGCCTTTGAAGGGGATGAAATGCCAAAAGTAGGAGAGCCGACGGCATTCTATGTATGGAACTTTCGGAATAGAATAGGCTCAATGACTTTGCCTGCTTTCTTGCTTGCCCCGCTCTCCTTAGAAGCGTTGGTTGAACCGCTGGACTCATATAAAAAGAGGAGAGTTTATACTTTATTACATTACCGCTTTTCATATGGGTCAATATCTGTCGCTTTTTCTGCTCCCGTTATTATTTGATTTCTGATTGGTTCTATCGTCGGATAATTGGAAATAAAGATCAGCCTAACAATGAGCCGCCCACCCTTAGTGAAGACATTCAGTGTTTTCGTGCCAGGACCGAATCTGTACTTTAATTTGGTGGCTAGAGAGGTGCTCTTATTTGTATGTGTAGACAAAAATCGCTCTGTTTTATTATATAGATTTCAAACGAAAATTTTGAGTGGATAATTGTTATTTATTTTTTGGAGCTTAGAACTTGTTAATCAAAATTTTCTAAAATTCCTTAATTCAAAAATTCATGCACGAATCAGCGTAGGGGTATCACTATATTGATGGTCCCATATACTTCTTTATAAAATCTTTAATTTTTGTCTTTTTATTAAAATATCTAAAATTGTTAATGGATATCCCATATAAAACAATATTAAAAAAAAACAATGAAATTCAATGGGTTTATTTTAAGCAAATCAAGCTCACACCTTCCCTAACATTTTCCTTTTCTTTTCATAAGTTTCAAACGGACCAAAACCCTAATACGGACGAGTAATTATTCAATAGTTCGAGAATACCGCCATGTGATACTCTAAACTACTTTATTATCTCACGTTTTTGTAGGGTCTATACACTAAACACACAATAATATGTAATTATAAAGTGATCCGGGCTTCCGGAGTCACGTGACATTATTTGCATACTATTGAATAATTTCACAATACCGAGTAAGTTTTGGATTGGGAAGCGAGGAAATTTTTTTCAGTGCCGAGAAGGTACTTACCATGTGGTGCTCGCACGCGCATTTGAACCATCTATTTCATGTTTGAACGACTTAGATTTGGAGAGAGAAAAATGAGAAATAAAGTGTTAGAGTGACAGGAGAGAGAGAATTTCAATTCGAACCGTCCAAAAATGTATCGGACAGCTTAGATGTGCTGAACAGATACCACGTAGGATATACCCGCTCAGAACTGAAAAATCTCTTGGAAGCGAGGGAGCAAATACTATTGGGGTTTCACAGACTACAGTTGTTGAAGAATGCTCCGGAACTCAATCAAACTCCACTGAGAGTCTGAGAGAGAGAGAATGGAAGGGGAGACACAAGCAAGAGATGACAACAAGAATATAGTAAGTCGGCCGAGACTCCCCGACGACCTCGTTTTCGACATCCTCTCCAGACTACCGGTCCAATCACTGCTCGGGTTCAAATGCATTTGCAAATCATGGCTATCCATCATCTCCGACACCAAATTCATCAAAACCCACCTCCGTCGTTCTACCGGATCCCGAAGACTACTTCTCATCAATACGAAGAAATCCCGTCGCTCGTTCGTTTCAGTGGATTTCGAAACCCCAGATCACGAATCGAAA
Organism: Rhododendron griersonianum; assembly: GCA_018127125.1. NCBI lineage: Eukaryota > Viridiplantae > Streptophyta > Magnoliopsida > Ericales > Ericaceae > Rhododendron > Rhododendron griersonianum. The sequence goes on from CM030796.1 coordinate 12,738,514, forward strand.
TCCATTCAATGCCCATGGGAGAACTCTGATTCCTATTTCCAGCCTATGTGCTCTTGCGATGGTCTAATACTCCTGTCTGTCGATGAGCGGTGCTTCAGTGGAACTAAATCTGGTAAGTCATTTGTTCTTTGGAACCCATCCAACAGATCGCACAAGAGAATTTCATGCCCTTACCAGCTTCCTTTTGTCTCACAAAATGGAATATGTTACGATTCCACTGATGATGATTATAAGGTGTTTATTCTTTCCACAAAAAAATATGAAAGCTGTGTGGTGATTTACAGTTTGAGAAACGATTCTTGGAACATGTTTATCGACAGTCGATATGATACTCATGTGGTGGGACGTCAGGCTGTTGTGAACCGAGCTGTTCACTGGGTAATGTATTCGAACGAGTTGGAATCAGGTGTCATTGTTTATTTTGATTTGGTGGAGGAAAAGTTCAAGGAGGTGCCGCCGCCAAGCTCTTGGAAGTTAAAGGCTATGAAGTTGATTGAATTGGGGGGGCACCTTTGCGTGTATTGTGATATCGGTGTAAAGAAGATTGAGGTCTATGCGATTAAAGAGTATGGGAAGAAAGAATCATGGGCTAGATTGTTTGTCATTCCTTGTGCGATAGAAAGAAAGATTCTTGTGGAGCCGTTGTGTCTTACAAAGAAAGGTCAAGTTCTGATATCAGTAGGGGAAAACGGAATAGGCATTTACGATCCTAAATACCGTACATTTTTACTGTATGATTCTGTTCGTGGCCGGATGGCGATTCCATATGTGAAGACTCTAGTTTCACTCAATGGTGGGGTGTGAAAAATATGGATGGATGCAACACCAAGAAAAACATGAAGAGCAGGTAACTCCGATACTCTATCCTGGCTTCTTTTTCTGATAGATGCCTAATGCCTTGGTTTCCCATCGTTGACTAATAGTTCGTGCAACCATCACGCTAAAGTACTCAACTGACGACTCATTTAGATGTAAGTTGAACCAAATTCTAAATTTGGTCATAAATTTGGTCATAAAGTGTCATAAACTGTAAGCTGTTGACCTGCTGCATTGCTTACAAAACCCGAGCTGGTACGACAACGCACACGAGTCAGTGCCACTACTCAACACCTTCTGGTGAATCTCGGAAACAAGAGCTACCCGTTATGCCAAATCGAATGTTGATTGACTATCAGGATATCAAACTACAGATGCCAAAATTATAAATTCACATGCGTATATATAGGGCCTTCGGAAATACTGATGTGTTATTAGTTTAGAATGAACGGAAAATTACGATAATTTAAACGACTAACTAGAGAATTACAATCTTTGACAAGGACCTCCAGGCTGCTTTTAACGTCAAATTACCACGTAAAATGTTGATAATGTGCTGCGCATCTCCTTCCAACATATAGTCGGTCCCTGAACTGCATGTTCCCAACTTTGTTGCCGAATGGAAACTGATAGCATCTGCCATTTCAGCCGAAAAAACATGAACCAATGGGGTAGCCTCTGTTGCTCGAACCACCAATCTGTCATTCCAGACCACGACTCCCGCAGCCCCTTTATTCGTCAGCGCATCCCGAGCTCCATCCGCATTAAATTTTAGGGACTCTGTACGAAGGAGGTTGCTATTTCAGCAGTTCCTAAATTCCTGTTCTTCCTCTAATGCATCTGTTACAATCCAAATTTCATCTATCCAGTGGCATTCGAATACGCAGGCATTTCTTGCTTCCCATACAAGCCGTCGTGACCGCAACCAGCTCCAATATAGGCTGCTTCTCTGTCCCTGTGAGCATGTTCCCAGGTTTTTGCATTGCATCTCTGACACAGAATCTCGGGCCGTAATCTGAACAGCCAAAGCAACCACTCTTTTTGTAGCCATCTCACATTTGAATAAAATATTCTCCGTTGTTTGCTCCTCCAATACACAATATAATGTACTGGGATCTTCTTATTGCATATCGATACATTAATCGAGAGAATACCTAGGGACACCTCCGGATTTAGAATTTGCATCTTCGCTGGTGCCATCATGTGCCATATTCGATTCCATTGTCCTCATCCTCACTAGTACGAGCCATTACATAAGTAGGAAGGGCCAACAAGACAGATTGAACAAGGACCTCCTTCATAGCTGGGCTAAGCAATTGTCACTTGCATTGGTTAATCCAATTCACTACTTTCCCCTTTGTGTACTCAAGTGCTTCCTCTTTCAATCTCCCAAAATATTTATGGCAGTACCCGATACTTGAATGGTTTAAGGCATAAACTCAACATAGCGTAACCAGTAATAGGCATCTGGCGTAATCTCTCGCCACAGCTTTAAAGTCCTTGTGAAGAATTTGACAAAATAACGAACTTAAATGGTTTCTTCCTCGATACGTCTGGTAAAACAGTGACAACTATAGAACAATGGTTAAACTGCCTAGAGCCAAGAACATTGCTTCACTATTACGGCCCGTTTGGATGGAGGATTTGTTTTGGATGGATTTAGAATGAGGGGGGATTTGAAGGTGGATATGTAATGAGGGGTGATATGTTAAGAAGGGTGGCCCCACCTCTTAAGAAGGGTGGATTTGTAATGAGGTGTTTGGATGATTTTTCGAGAAGGGGGATTTGGAAGGTGGATATGATGGGATAAGATATCAAATGACTTAATTGCCCCCTTTTAGTCATTTAATGGAAAAAAATGTTAATTTTATTAAATATGGGATAAAAGGTATTCAATAAATCTTAAAAATGTTTTGTGACTCCCTTTTTATTAAAAAAAAATTCAGGAAAAAAAACTGAAAAAATTAAAATTCTAAAAAATGTTTAAACCTCATTATTTGATTAGAAAGTGTACTGTGATACAGTACCATCTTCTTTCCCAAATTTTTCGGTGGCTCAGGAAGGAAACAGAGTTTCTGATCTCGATCTTGGTCCATCAGGTTCAGAGCTTTTGATCTCGTCCATCAGGTTCTCTCTCTCTCTCTCTCTCTCTCTCTCTCTCCCCGATCCTGTCCACCATCACCGACGACGATGGTTGCTCCGACCCACCATCACCGACGACGGGGCAGTCCTCTCTCTCTCTCTAATTTTTCTGGCAAGAAGAGGTAACACAACACCCCTGATTTGCAGGGGTAGAATGGTACCAAAAATGCCCAAAACTCCCTTGATTTGCTAACGATAGGGTCTGGGGTGTCGTTACAAATCCAGGAGAAATTCGGGTGAAGGGGGATATGTAGTCCGAACAGTAAACAAGTTCGGGAGAGGAAAATTGCAGCCAAACACCGGATATGTGTGGGGCCGGGATTACATCTCCGGCTTCTTGGCAAATCTGGGTGCCATATCCGGTTTCCAAACAGGCTGTTAGGGAAGGTATCCATCCAAGGGGTGTTAAGAGCATCTCCTACCCATACTCTATAACTCTATTTGAGAGTATCAAACCACTCCAACCCATCCTCTCAACCCTCCTCCATTTGAGAGTATTGAATTTTGATCCTCTATATTTAGAGGGTAGAGAAAATATAGAAGATCACCTCTAAAATACTATTCACCTTTTTAAAATATATTTTTGTCCTTGTTTGCTTTTCTTACTAAATTTTTATACCAATTATATTCTCATGAGAGTATAAAAAAAATATTTTTTTCTATAAAGTGATTTTAGAGACAAAAATAGAGTGTTTGTGGTTGGTGTAAGCATGAATAGTAATTTCCTCTATAATCACTTTATGAGTAAAAAACATTATTTTGATACTCTCAAATGGAGTATTGGATTGGAGATGCTCTAATGGATTGGAGATGCTCTAAGAAGAGCCCTATAAATCTTGCTTTTGTTATCCCCCACGGTACTCATCTTGTCAGACCAAGTCAACCAAAACCCTCTAGATGCCTTACATTCCTATTTTCTCCACTCTGAGGCAGCATCCTGATTCCTGATCAAAGCCGTCCAACCTGTCCCCAATCCTTCATATCACATTGAAATTCCCTAACTGAATCCAGGGGTAACAACCAATAACAGACTTCATAAACCTCGTATCTCCCTATGAAGCCGAAGGCTCAGTAAACTGATTTTCTACAAAACAAGCTCGTAAACTCTTGATAGCTGAGACCCGTGGGATGAACTGAATGTATAAAAAAAATAAATGTTATGAGTAAACAACCAATCTAAAGGAAAACAAGCAGCTAGAGTTCTTGCCTTATTTTCCCTTCTAAGCTTTTAAAATCTAGACACTGTTGTTGAAGGCATATTGTAGAGTGCGCATGAGATGAATTCAACGAAATAGAACAACGTTGAGAGTACCTTAAGTTTAATCACCGTGTGGCCAGGTTATGTAAAGATTGTGACAGGAAAAACTAATATGCCTTGGCTGCAATATTTATTTTCCTCTAAGATGTAAAAGATTTTCCTAGGACATTTTACTCATTTTCGATTGTTTGAATAAAACAGGTGCCGGAAATATTTTACCATCACATGCACGTAGAGGTTTTCCTCCATAAAATCCGGTAAGTCATTTTTGGAGGATGCCAATTGATTCCTCAAGTTCGTCATAGACCCACGCTCCAATCCCTCAATCCAATGTCTAACTAGCTACCTGCAACTATCCTTATGTTCTTGAAACCAATCTCTCTCTCACTGGAATCAGATTAAGTGCCTCTCTCTCTCTCTCTCTCTCTCTCTCTCTCTCTCTCTCTCCCACATGCCTATTAACTGTATATATACACACACACACAAATACAAATACATACATGTATGTATAATTAATAGGAAATTGATTTTCACACTCCCCTTTTTACAATTCACATTCCCTTTTTTGTTTTTATCCACTTGAATTTACTTTCTTACCCTTTATTCAATACACTTTTTCACATATTCAAGGACAGTATTGTAAATTCTTGTGGATAAAAACAAAAATGGAGTGTGGATGGGTAAAAGTGGAGTGTGGAAATCATTTTCCTAATAATAATATTTATATGTATATATATATATTTGAGTCAATATCAGAGAAGGCAACATTCTTGTTTTTGACATTAATTTTGAAGTGTCAACCAAACACCGGAAAGTAAAACCAGAAATATTATTTTTCGGTAAAATCATGTTACATGGTAAATATTTTACATGGAATCAACGGAGCCTAAAATTTTAAAATCTGAAAATTCAGAATTCGTTTGTTTTGATGTGATTTGTATGGTTCTTAGCTCTCAAAGATGGATAAAACTTTAGTCATGTATAGTTGTTCAATTGATAATTGAGATTTCAAATTGGTTTGGACTACGGAGCTAAAGTTCACATCTATTGGCAGGTTGGCTGTTGTAGCTGCCTGCTTAATCTTTTTACTTACTAATATTCGATTTGTCTGATTTCTTTTTCCTGTAGGTTATATCGTCTAGGCATTGGCTTGATTCACACTGTAAGGGCAGTTTTGAGAGTCATATTCATGTGATCATATGCCAATTCTCTTTTGCGAGACGAACAGACTTGGCTGCAACCTAGTTTTCTACTTTTCTTATCGAAGTCGTATGTCATGTCAGATACTTGAGTATTTTGAAGTAAGTTTTGGTGGGTGTGTAATGCCAATGACTGTATGGGGAGCATCTAGCTAGTCTTGAATTGTGCCTTGTGGGCAGGACCGAGTCTGGTTACATTTTTTTACAAAATTTTCGCTTGACGTCCACTTGATTAAGTAAGAAACGAATTATGGGCGGTAAAAGTAAAATAAAAGAAAGCGAAAGGAAAGAATGATAATTTCTTGCATGAAATTAAAAGTTGCATTTTGTTGTATAGTTCTGATAACATAAATATGATAAGAATAGAGATTTATTTGCCGAAACTACCATGACAAATTAAGTTCTAGAATAAAGAATTGCAGCAAGGAGAGAATTTACAATTCAAATGGTAGATAACCACTTTGATGATTTCCTTTCGTTTATTGTTCACGATTCAAATAGTATAAAGCGCATGGACTCTACAGAAATGTGCGGTGAAGAAGGGCGTTGAGACACCACGTAACCGGTGCCCCTAAGACCACTGAATAAGTACTCCCTCCGAACACTTCCTGCCCACCATCGCATGCAATGTGGAACCACAACTGCAATTTCAACAGAAGTAAACAAAAACAACTCTTCTCCTCCCCTCCACCTCTCTCTCCCTATGCTACAAACCTGCAGTTCCACATCGCCCTACTCTTGCAATTTTCCCAAGTTTTTGAAAGCCTAAACGGTGAAGAAGGAATTCTGGCACTTAAGGACAGGACTGGTTGGACGATTTTAGCAAACGGTGATGCCTCTGTTCTGGAAATTTGAAGGTTTGCGTACATTTTTCCATTGATCAGATTTCCCTGGCTATGCTAAAGGTGCATTGTTCAACATGTTTTTATTCCAATTTCGGATGGTAGTTACAGTTCTCGCTAGGCAATTTGTTCTATCTCAATTTCCCATTTCAAAATAGTGAGAAATAAACACTCATCCCCTGTTTTGATTTTTTTTTTTTTTGACAAAAGTGAGAGGTCCTACATTGATAAAGCCCAACAGCACTTACACAACGAAATTCATTACAGATAACTTGGACAAAGCCAAACTAATCATCTAACTAATACAAAACGAGAAAAAACGAGGCGATTGATGTCTTTCATCCCCAGCCCAAGCATGACCTGACGCACCTTCTGCTGAGCGGAAAATTCATATATCCTATAGCAGTCTCAAAAAGAGATACATTGCTAGCTAAGAAAAAAAGACAACAAGAACCCAGACGATCAGATGAACTTCGACCAGAAATGAGCAAATTAATGAATTTCTAGCAAACCACCAATAGATGCATATTAATCTTCTCAAGCTCGAACATTAAACAAATCGCCCAAAGGCGAACTTTATTACTCTCACAAGGAGAGACAAAACTCCCACAAGGAGAGACAAAACTCTCACAGATCTTGCTCTAAATCCAGCCGCCCAAAAACCGCCGAACGGATCGCAACCCTCACTGCTGCCACAAGGGCTCCGGCGACGGATTACATGCGGACAAACAACTCCGGTGACGGCAGAGCCTACCGAACAGAGAGGGTCAGATCTGAGGGAGGAGAAAACGAAAAGGAAAAAAAAATTATAGGGAAGAAGGAGAAGAAAGAGGAGAGCGGATGGAGGAGGAGGAGCCCGGGGAGAGGAGGGAGAGGGGCGCCTCCCCCCCCCCCTAGGCAGAAAAGCAAGACGGCTGTGGCTTCTCAAAATCGCCTTAGAGCTCTCAAAACCCTAAGAGATTTGAATGGAAAGAGTTATCCCCTGTTTTGATAAAAGCCCACAATGTAAGCAATTGATGACTTGGAGAAGATCTTATTCCATCAACACCAAAACAACATGAATATCCTTGAATCCTCCTCTTCAAGGTTGAAGCATAAAGACACTTTACCAAAAATCGTATTATCTCTTCATTTTTTTAAGTAATTAAAAGTATAATTAGGTTCGTTGCAATCATTGCTGCAGAACTAGATGTGAGGTTTTTTAATCCATCAAAAGTATTTTTAATCAATTAGAATATCTATTGTGTATGAACCCACCATGTACCTCCTCCCGCAGTCCCTTTGTCTAGCCACCAGAGGCTTTCACTAGATCAGAACGAGCTATGGAACGCTTATGATCATGCTGGTCGACTAAGCCAGGGCCTCAATAGTCTTAGTTACACCGAGTTGGAGACTAGATCAAAGCTGACGGTTGCGACAAAGGTGAAGATGTGGAAGAGTAGGATGGTTTCCTTTTGTTGTTCTTAATGTCTTCTAGCAGGTAGTCCTCCCTACGCGGAGGTTCTCTGTCCCCCTTATGGGAGCGTGATTGCAATTCCGATGTATCTCATGTGTCTGATGTTTTATTTGTTTTGCAACATATTTAAGAGGAAGTTCTCTATTCTATCGAAAAAACAAAGAATCAAACCTGTGAATTAAAAACATTTCTTTCTTTTCCATTTCTGTTCCTTTATTTTACTTTCTACTTATCAAAAAAAAAAAAATTTCCTTTTATTTTACTTTCTGTCACTATAGCTTTCCATCATCCTATTCTTTTTAATCAGGGAAAGACAATAGTTAAAGGGCCAAGTGAAGTTGGGGACAATTCCACATACAGCAAGAAAAAGGATGAAATATATCCGCTAATTTTCCTTATTGTAAACGAAAAATCAGAACGTATAGTCAAAACATAAAGCGCCATGAATTTAAGTCTTCATGAAACTCAACATCTTTGTTCAAGCAGCACCAATGTTGAGTGCTGACCATTGATACATACCATTCTCCAGTAGGCTTTAAATCCTCATAAAGTCATTGGCATTACGTACCCTCCAAAACTAACTTTCTTCAATATGCAAAAGTATCTATGATATGATAGAACTTCAGTAAGAAAACTTGGTTGTAGCATAGTCCGTGTGTCGCACTACATGGAACTATATGCGACCCTATAAATTTGAATCTCAAACTTCCCTTACAGCGTGAATCATGCCAATGCCAAGAAGATACCCTACAGACAAAGCAATCAGATTACTAAACGTCAGCCAGTACAAGGATTAAGCATGCAGCTACAACAGCCAACCTGCAGTTGGATAGGTCCAGATGCGCTGACATTCTGCGGTGGACTTGATTTTACCAAAGATGATGAGAACGCGAATAAAACAACCCCTTGGACTACTAGGAAAAACACCACCAGATTTCATTGTAGCACGATCTAATTCAAAATTTTCACTCCTCAGGAGGTTAGATGGGGTGATTCAGGTGAGATCCAATCTAGATCCAACTTCCCGTTTAGTGCTGTGAGTATCCTGAATACACTCTTAAGTCAGTCTATTTTTTTAATGCATCTCATCTCCACTCAGTAATATCCGTCCATCAACACTATCTAAAATATCAACCATTGAAAAAGTCAAAGTCTATAAGAAAACACAGGCATATATAACTCATATCATGGTCTAAATCTCAACCACCACTTCTAATTCTCGATTATCTCAAGAAAAGTCCTGCAGCGGATCTATGATGATTAGCTTCAAACTGAGAACCACGGATACGGACACGGGAAACAGGTACGACACGACACGCTATTTCTCCAAAACTAGTACACAATTTTGAGTGAGCTTTCATAATATCCAACTTGTATTAGATAGTGATTTCAAAATTGAAAACTTCAATAATAACACGCTAGCAAGTTTTTAGAAGGCATCAATGCAATTGACAATGTTTTAGTCATACACCTATGAAGTGTCCGACATGTTGCAAAACGAGTGTCAGAGTCTAGGACACGTGTTGGAAGTTAAGATTTTTTATGTCTTATTCATGGACATGAAAAATTGACACGTGTTCAAGAATGTCCAAGTAGTGTCGGTGTTGGATTGGTGTAGGAGAGAGACATACATCCTTCTTTGAATAGTCCATGCTATTTAGGCTTCAAATTTAGGAATGATTTACCATATTATAAACTCTGTCCCATTTTGTTTTCTTCATAGGAAAAGTCATGTCATTTTGACCTCGGAAAAAGATAATTCTGAGAATAAGTTTTTGAATTGTTTTGGTACCGTTCAAAAGTACTCTATGGGATCTTTTGAACGGAAGAAAAATTCAATAAATTATTTCAGTGAGTAGTCTATTTTTGAAGGTCAAAATGACAAGGTCTATCGTAAGACAAAAACAAAAGGGGGGCAGGGGGAGTATCAATATTGAATTTTGAGTCTTCTCAAATTTTCCTAATTCATTTTGTACTTACTTTTACAAATAAAAAGAAGAGTAAAATATCAGAACAATTGCTTCTTTTAAAAAACTGCAATGTATTCAACACTTCAGCCTGATTCAAAGAAGAAAAAGGTACTACCTCCATCCCATTTTAATCATCCATTTCCAAAAAGTATGACATTCATCAAATGCATAACTAGAGCATCCGTGGAGAACTTTCTTATTTTTTGACATTAAAAAAGGATTTAGTGATGTAACTCTTCAAAACTTGTTGATCCTATTCCTATGTCCGTCAATTTGGAGGTCTTCAATCCCCAACAAAAATGAACATAAATTGGATTCAATCTGATGATGTTCAACACAAACTCTATTGATTCTCCCCTAGCATGAGGTATTAAATTTATGAATTGTAGCAAGATATCCATAATCTACTATCCTACTCATAAATCTAGTCAATACCAAAAATCTGCATTAGAAGAACTCCATTTGATAAGTTGTTCTATCACTGCTTTGCTAATATGGACATTTTGGATATATAGACCAGTGGAGAAACAACATACATATATCTTAAACCATCCTTTTGGAAAAAAAAGTTATGGCTACGTTTGCAGAAATTGCTACAAGAGAGGGAAAGATGACGCTTTCTACTTAGACAATATATCATGGGAGATGCAATAATGACTGCCCTGGCGGGTTTGTGTGATATCTGCTACGTCTTGATGGACACTTTGGACTACAACCAAAATTATGTTTAAAGAACAAGGTAAACATTTTGATTTATGTTACATTTTCATAATACGGACTAGTATATGAACGAATCTTATGCAAACTTTAACCATAGAAGTTTTTTTTTTTTTTCCTCTTTTTGATAGTTGACATTCATTGGATTGCGCGAAATAAGTAGTTCTAATACTTGAGGTTCTCGCACAGGTTTCTGTTGTGACAATGATTCTTGTGTATATTGGTCTCTAGCAAAGGTTAACAAAAGCAATCCAACAGGACTTTAGCTTAATGCTTGTTTGAAAAAAAACATGATGAGGTCTCCATAACACGCTTTATTACTTCTTCACAAATATGGACACTTCGAACCAATTTTTGCCGTTGGTCCTACTTACCGATATAAATATGTCGGCCATTGTATAAAGTATAACGATCCCAGGAATTACTAGTCATCGATGGGAAAGCAATATATTAAGCATCAACACCAAGAATTCCAAATTGTCATCCACCAAAGAAAGAAATGCAGATTAGAGTATCTGAGTTTTACCTGTTCCTCATGTTTATTTTCTTTGAATAGGCTTTGTGTTGACTCCACGTCTCACAACCCACCATCCAGTGAAACTAGACTCTCTACATACGGAATCGCCGTCAAACCATGGTTAGAACCACATGGCAGAAACGCACCGTCTTCAGGATCGTAAATGCCTATCCCCATTTTCCATAACGATAGCAGAACTTGGCCTTTGTTCGTAAGACACAAAGGCTTCAAATAGGCATCATCTATCGCACAAGGAATGACAAACAATCTAGTCCATGATTCTTTCTTCCCATACTCTTTCATTGCATAGACCTCAATCTGCTTTACACCGATATCACAATACAAGGAAAGGAATCCCCCCAACACCACCAAATTCATGTCATCATCTTTCTTCCAAAGGCTCGGCGGCGGCACCTCCTTGAACTTTTCCTCCACCAAATCAAAATAAACAATGACCCGTGAGTCCAACTCTCTCGAACACATTACCCAGTGAACAGCTCCATTCACAACGGCCTGATCTTCCGACACATAAAGATGATATCGACTGTCGATAACCATATTCCAAGAATTGTTTCTCAAACTGTAAGTCACCACAGAGGTTTCATTTCCTTGGGAAACAAAAAGCACCCTATAATCATCCGCAGTGGAATCGTAACAAACTCCAGAATTTGCGTAATAAGGAAGCCCATAAGGGCATTTTATTCTCTTGTACGATCTGATTGATGGGTTCCATAGAACAAAGGACTTATTACAAGAGGTAGTTCCGAAGGCGCATCGCTCGTAAACCCGCAGTAGTATTAGACCATCGCAAGAGCAAATATGCTGGAAAAAGGAATCAGAGGTCTCCCATGGGTATTGCAGGGATTTCGATTCGTAATTTGGGGTTTCGAAATCCATTGAAACGAAGGAGACACGGGGTTGCTTCCTTTTGAGTAGAAGTCTTTGGCAATGGGGGGATTCGGTAGATCGAAGGAGGTGAGTTTTGATGAATTGAGGGTCGGAGATCATGGATAGCCATGATTTGCAGATGCATTTGAATCGAAGTAGGGATTGGACGGGGAGTCTGGAGAGGATGTCGAATACGAGTTCGTCGGGGATATTCAGCCCATGTATCTTCTTTTTGTTCTCTCTTGCCTGTGTCTCCCCTTCCATTTTCGATCTGCTCCCTCCCTCCCTCCCCCTCTCTCTCTCTCTCTCTCCGTTTACACCACGGATGGAAAAGGTATGTTTTTGAGAGCTGCCATTTAGAGCAAGTTTATCAATACATAGGTTTACTACATTGTGAACCGTTCACAATTCTACTTTAGCTATTAATTTTTTCTTTCACAACTACACCAATACTATCTATTTTACCTAACACCAATTAAAATATTTTTTTTTCTTTTTTTTTCCCAAGAAGGGAGGAGAGAGAAAGAAACAATAAAAAAAAGGAATGTGAATAGTGCTTAGGTAAAAGTGGCTAAGCCCTATTCATAAATGTATTTTACCTATCCTTTTACCTAATCTGGTGCAGGGGTATTTTTTGAGTTTCTCCTCTCCATACCAATACTAGTGTACATGCTCTTATGAGTTCATCGTAAAATTTTCCGGTCGAGTAGAATATTCCTTCAAAAAAATTAGGAAAAATTTCAAAACAACCCCTGAACTTTAGACCCTATGTCCCATAAACACCTGAATTTCATTTCATTTCAATTAGACACATGTACTTTACAAAACCCCCAAATTCAGGCACCTAGCCTCATTTTACGTCCATTTTGTTACGGCATTTGTTGATGTGGCGACCTTCTCCCGTAAGGAAGCCCATGGGCACGTGACCTGGGTTAATTAGGGAAAAGCACATCTGGTTCAGCATCTCTTCTGGACAGTAACGGGGACAGAGAGAGAGGAGGATGAAGGATGAAGACCACACCACCACCACCACCGGAAGCGACTCAACCTCCACCTCCAGCGACCACCGAGAATGATAACTCGCCGTATACACGCCTGGATCGAACGGCCCGTGATAACTCTGTGCTACTCCGATCAAGATGGGTCTTGCACCGATCTCTTCGTCTCTTCGTTCCTCCGAGCCACACAAGACTTAAGGATCCGATCGATTTTACGGAACAAAACCTCAAAAGAATCAAAACCCACCTCTCAATTTCTCACACAATTGTACGTACGTATGTATGTGTATATGATTCTCTCTTTAGATCTCTAAATCACGTATTTTGGTACGTATTGATTCTCTCTTTATCCCAATGCTACTTCTTGGATAAAGTAATTTCTCACAATTTTAGTGTGATTTGGTGATTTTGGATTGTGTTTGTTGGGGTTTTGTTGTTAAACCCCAAACCATTTTCGAGTACATCGTCTCCGTTTAGAGCAAGTACACCAATAAAGAGCTAAACTACCATGTGAATAGTGCACAATTCTAATTTATCTTTCAACTTTTTCTTTCACAACTACACCAACACTATCTATTTTACCTAACACCTATTAAAATATACATTTTTCACTCTTTTTCTTTATCCTTTATTTTTAAACCGAAAAACCCACAAGAAGTTTCCCCAACTTCTTCTCTCTGTCCATTAATTTCGGGAACAGTAGAGAGAGAAACCCAACTTCTTCTCTCTGTCCATTGATCGAAAAACCCACAAGAAGTTTCCCCAACTTCTTCTCTCTGTCCATCTATGAAGCACCGACACTCCAAAAGGGCGCCGTACCCACGTATTGGACACGGGGACACGCCTAAATACGTATTGGACACGCCACGTGGCGTGTCCAATAATTTATATTATTTTTTGATAGGGGACACGGCGGGGACACAGCTGGGGACACGACTGGGGGTCAAAATGTAACTTTTTAAAAATATTAGGGGCTAATATGAAATTATTTAAAACTTTTGGATTAAACTGTAATTTTTCTTTAAAGGAGTATATCAGGGGCCGACTGTTTCTTTTTCATTTTACTCTTCAAATTCAAATTCCAAGCCCTAGACAGACGACGAAGACAGCTCTCAGTCTCCTCTCCTCTCCTCTCTCTCTCGGGTATGTATCTCTCTCTCTCTCTCGCGTCCCTCTCTCTCATCCCTCTGTCTCTTGTTCCTCTCTGTCCCTATCTGTCTCCCTCGTCTCTGCTCTGTCTCTCTCATCTCTGCTCTGTCTCTCTCCCTCTCTCTGTCTCTGTATATATGTGTGTGTATATATATATATTAGTGTGTATATATATGTATAACTGACTCAGTGACTCTCTCTCATCTCTCCTGCATGACTGTATATATATGTATTTATGCCTGATGACTGTTTTTTTACCTGCATACTGTTTTTTTTTTATTTCAACCATGTTAATCTCATATATGTATTTATGCCTGTTGTTCATTATTTACATTTTGCAATGTAAGCATGAAATATATATATATATATATATATATATATATATATATGTATATGTACACGTGGCGTGTCCCCCGCCGTGTCCGTATTTTCATTTTTTTGAAATTGCCGTGTCCCGTGTCCGTGTCCCCTGCCGTATCCGTGTCCGTGTCCGTGCTACTTAGCTGTCCATTGATCGAAAGCTTCGCCGAACCTCCGTTGAAGATTGATTTCGGGAACAGTAGAGAGAGAAACCCAGGCCTTTCTTCGTTGAAGAACTCCGTCGAGATCGATTCTGACTTCGCCGGACCTCCGGTGCTCCGGTGCAGTCGAGAAATATCAATTCTTAGTACATCTTCTCCGTCAAAAGCTTCGCCGATGAGCTGATGAGTCACAGAACTGGCCGAATTCGACAACTTCAGTCGGCGATCAAACTGACTGGGTTTCAACTTTCACCAGCAAGAAGAGAGAGAGGAGGGAGGAGAGAGAAAGAAACAATAAAATAAAGAAAGACTTTTGAACAGTGCTGAGTTAAAAATACCGAAGAACTGTTCATAAATCCTTTTTACCTCCCTTTTTAGCTCATCTGGTGCAGAATGTTTTTCTTGCTTTTTCTCTCTAAAATAGCTAAAAAGCCTTTTTCCCTCATCTGATACACTTGCTCTAAGTATCTATCCACACAATTTTTGGTGTCTTTTTAGTCATTCAATGAGATTGTTCAAAGAGTCTATCTAGTTTTTTGAAGTCAAAGTCTTTGTTTTCATTTAATTTGTGTCTTGAAAATGTTATTTTCTTTTCCTATTCTTAGAGGGTTGTTCCAACTTTTGATGACGAAAATTTTGTTCTTCGTTAGCAAATGTACTTTTTCTTGTAGTGGGCCCCCACAGCTTTCTGCTATTCTTGTCAGCAAAGGTGTATAATCCTTTATACAATGATCCCAAAACAAAAGAGGCCAAGGCCATAACCTTACCTTGTGCTAAACAAACGGCCAAAGGGATAATATTCTAGGCCTGTCGATGGAAGGCTTGTCAAAAGAACAACATCAAGAATAGTAGGAGCTAGCAAGCCAGAGGGTAAAATCATAGCGTTGGCAGATTTAGACAAAAAACAAGTAGCGACTGTTACCAATTGGTGATTGAAATCAATCGGAAGTTGAGAAAGTTCAATGGTCTCTCGAATGCCCATTTTTACTCAATCTGCATGTAAATGGCCCCGCATCTATTTATCATATAAAGGCACTACTAAAAATTTTATTATAACCACATTTCAGTTTGCACACCATAAACTCTGTCGATCCTCGACTGAGTAGAAATATTTGTAAACAGTCATTGCGGGGTGTGGATTGCGAATTTTTTCAAAATGTGGGGTGTACGGGCCCCGCTTTGATACCATGTGGAAACTTTATGTCCATCTCAAAATCAATTGGTAATGAGTGGAGAGGTCCCAAATATTATTAAGTGATCACTCATTCTACTCTCAAACAATGTGAGACTGTATTTCTTTAACAAATCTAATTAATAAAGGAATTATGAATTATTTTTTTACCAGATCGGTATCCAAGGGCGGATCCAGTGTTAGCAAAGGTGGGACCCATCTAAAATGTTAATAAATAAAAAAATACTCTATGTTACCATTTATAACAAGCTGAACAATGGTCTAGTAGTAAGGTAGTCTTGTATATGCCAAGAGGTCGGAGGTTCAAGATTTCTAACCTTCATTTCCTCTCTTATTTTGGATGCTGCCTCTGTCTTCGCTTCCTTTTTACTGCTCCAATCATATATACTAGATGTGGCAATCACAATCCACATTTTTTTAACCCGTCTAATCCGCCCATTTATAACCCAACCCGCCCATATTACATAATGGGTCAATATGGGTTGAACCCATATAAACCCATATTTACATGGGTTTAGATGGGTTGAAAATGGGTTCAATATGGGTTAGAATTAAAAGACCCACCTGCCAATAATCACTCGTGAGGGTCAGACTGTCTCAACGAACCTGTAAACTCCAACGTCCTTTTCCGTCGCTGGCAAATTATCACCTACAGCCCAAAAACTCTTTCATCTGATCAACGTAACCAATCAATGGCCCAAAACCCATCCAACCCCATTCGGTCCCACACTGCTCCCATCTTCCACCACTATCCACAAGCCACGTGTAACAAACAAATGGATATACCAAGGTCGTGATTCCAATTAAAGGCAATTCAGTGGAGTATAAGAAATTAGGAAAGCATGGAGCCTACTTTTTCGTTTTCCATGTCCCGTTCCACTAGACCTTCTTAAAAAATAATTATTTTTTCTAAAATTTTCAAATTTAAAAATAATGAGTTTACAAAAATAAAAAATTAATTTTTTTGCATAATTTAAAAAATCTCAATGAGATCTTTCAAAGAAGATCATTTTTTTTTTTTGCCGATAAAAAAAATACCAACTTTTTTTTTTATGGATCACCAAGAGCAACTTGTAACGCCCCGCTTTTTCGGGAGTAAAATAAAATAATTCTTTAAGAAAATTTGCTAAATAAATATAATTTTCCAAAATAAAGGTTTAACTATTACAATCTCAAGATAAATCTACTGATTTAAAATACATTAACTTCAGAGTTGACTCTAGACTTGATACAGATTCCAAGCACACTCCATCTTCGTTCTTGATATTCTTTCCATGTCGAACTGCACCATCGTTGAATCCCATCTATTGAATCCTGCGCCCTCTGGCAAATTGATCGCCGAAGCAATCGATTTACCAGGATACAGACGTATCCGTGAGTGATAAATCACCCAGTAGAATAATCCAACCCAACCACCCCTCTTACTTTACAACTAGCAGGCAACAAGAAAATAATGATACGAAAAAGCAAATCAGAGATTTTTCACATCAACCAGTTTATTACTATCCATTAATCTATCGTGAAATCTAAGATCTCAATCCACGAGATCTTTCCTCCCCAACCGCTAGCCATGCTCGGTCCCATGGGGTCACTTTCTTTTGTTGTCGCGGATTGCACCCAAGTTATGTACCCAGTGTGTATCCCTCTCATTACAACAAAAGAACGCTTACCATGCCTGAATCACAACTAGGGTTCGCCTATCTTATAAACCACATCACAATCATCGCAATTCACCACTGGACGCCCGCCAGTCTATCAATTCATCACTGGACACCCGCCAGTTTATCAATTCATCACTGGACACCCGCCAGTTTCAATCTCATCACATCTCAAAATCACGCCTGCAGGCAATCTAAAACCAATAAAACTTTTCAATTCATCCATTACATAGCATCGTCTAGGTGATTTCTATTTCGCATACCACCCCTTGTCTCTAGGGTCCAATCTAGCATATCAATCAGAAGTTGAAATAATAAACAGGCAATCAGGGACAATATTTACAATAAATAAAGAACGAAACAAATCACGTAACTTTTTATGGATGAGCCGTTGCTCTTAATCTTGCATGACCAACGAATTATTAATGAAGTATAAACCTATGTTCAATAATCAAATAAGACAATCATTGGCCTAACTATAAACTTCAATGACTTTAGGCCTTAACTACAATAAGATAACCACTTATAATTAAATCTGGGCTGAAAACATTACATTCAAAAAGAGCAGGGGAATAAGTGTAATTACAGGGTCAATCTTTTTAAAACTCCACGGTTTTTTTTTTTTGAAAAGTCAATCAATTCATTTCACGATACCCAGAGGTAAAAGCCCAAAGGCTACAACGATTTCATCAAAAAATACAGGAATGAACCAAAACTACTAAAACCTAGACACGAAGAACATCCAATAGGAGTCTCCTGAGCACATCCTGCCAAAGGCAGACCATACATAAATGCTGGGCAATGATACCCGTCTCCGATTTTAGAAGTAGAGCTCAAAAGGACACCCAGCTCAAACCATAGCCGTAAGCACGGATGAAATCAACAACAAACTAGAACAAAACAAACTAAACAGACTAAAAACTTATTCGCCCACCTACCACGCCCACCGGATCTGGAAAAACAGACCGGTACAGTCACCGGACCGGGGAGACCGGCCGGGAGAAACCAAGCCAAAGACAGCCGGTACAGGAACCTCCGGCCAAGGAGCAATCGCCAGCGAAACGCCACCCCGTAAGCTGGAAACTTATTGCCGGAGGGAGCCGAGCCACCCTACTTCATCTCTCCGTCAGAGCTAGCCCAACAACACCAAACCAGAGGGAGGCGGAGGTGGAGGCGGAGGCGGAGAGGAGATGGTGAGGAGAAGGCGGTGGCGGCGGCTGAGAGAAGGCGGAGAGGAGCTGGCGGTGGAGGAGGAGGAGGAGGAGATGGTGGAGGCGAGAAGAAAGCAGATCTGGTTAGGGGAGGGATTCGACGGGCGGCGAGGTGAGGAGGGGTGGCCGGCAAAGGAGGAGGGGAGGAGGTGGGGCAAGGGGCGGCAGCCCCACCTCCCCTAAAAAACCCTAACTGGTGAAAGTAGAGAGAGAAAGGAGAGAGCTCCTAGAGAGAGAAAGAGTAATTGTTTAAACGTTCACTTTTCAGCGAATCCAAGTCGGCAATAGATAGATATATTTTTAAAAAAATTTCGACGGTTATGGAAAATTTTCCACGGTTATGCATAGGGAGTTCCCGAGAAATGGTTTTCGACGGTTTTGGAAAATTTTCGTCCACGGGCTCGATTCTTTTCACTACCAAACATCAAATTAACATAATAGAACATTAATATACTTAGGGAGAGGTAGGATAGAAATTATTCTACCTTGAATTCGGTCAGAAATTATGGTGAACGGTTTCGGTGGGTTTCGGCAATCGGAGAAGACGACCGGAATCGGTGGACTTCGGAACTGTCGCTCTGTCCTAATGCACTCGTAGTTTCACTACGCGACTCTCGTGACAAAATAGTACCGACACGAAAATCTCCAACACGTACGATAAATAAACCACCCCTTTCGGCTTCCCCGACTTCGAACTCACCAGATAAGCCACCGGCCGGCTGCGCTTTGTGCCTGTGGCGCCGTCGAAGAGCTCTTTAACCGGGATGTAAACCGACCCGGTATCCTTGTCTCCGATAGTCCTGCTGTGACGGAGCTGAAACACCATCACGGCCGAGTTCCGTTCCAACTTTGATCGTTCCACTTCGAACCTCATCGTGAAATTCCAATGCGGCTTCCCGCTGTTGTGCTCGTCCACCGGCGTCCTCTGCCTCGAGACGACGGAGCCGCCGGCGAGCGTAACGATGATGTAAGCGCGGGGTCTGTTTGAAGAACTTGGGTTTATTTTTTTAGAACATCGGCGGAGACTACCGATATTTCTAAAGGTATGGATTCTATAGAAGTCATGTTTAACTTCAAAAGGGTTTTTGGCTTAGGAAAAGAAATACGGAGTATACAATAGATTGAAAGGTTTATAAAAGAGAAGAAGAGAGAGTTTGGGTTTATCAGGAGAATGGGATTTGAAAACCAAAGCCTCATTCGACTCTTAATTGTAAGGCTTATCTAATGAAGAGTGTATTTAGGTTAAATACGGATTTATATTGGAATTAGGATTGGTTCAATTTTTATTGTTGATTTCGAAGAGACTTCTTGGAGTTAGGCTCGGTTTGGATGACAGGAATCAAAGATCAAGGATTAATGGGGTGTTTATAAGATAATTTCGATAAGGATGATAAGTTCGTATTCGAAAAGGTTTCTAACTCTTGGGTTTTGAGATGGACGAGACATGGACGAAAATTACAACCGGGGAGGAGGTAGAGACTGAGTAGGAGAGGGAGAGACGGAAGGAGGTGATGGGGCGCATGTATGCTACGTAGGAAAAGAAAGAAAGAAAAAAAAAAAGGAACGGTGCATGCATGCATAATTGTATATATATATATATATTTTAGATTGAAAAATCATAATAGTTGTATTAAGAAACTAATTCTAATAAAATTATAAAAAAAATTTGGGTCAAAAATCCGGGTCGTTACACAACTTGAGTCTAGAGTCTAGACCAGTAGATCAAGTGCTTCACGGTGAGCGTGATCCTCTCCACCTCACTCGTCGTCGCCAACTGCCTCTTTGTCCAAAACGTAATCTCTCTCTCTCTAGATTTTTATTTTGCAGCAAAAAAAAGAACGATCAAATTGCAAATTTTTATTTTTTTGCCGCAAAATGGGCTATGTTGATTTAGGGTTTCCTTAAATTGGTTTCGAGTTGACAAAGTTAGAATTTTATCGTGTTAGTTAATGCCATAAACTATAGTATCAGAAATGAGGTGGAATGGGTTGATCGGGATTGAATCAGAAATGATGTGGGGAAAAAAAAAAAAAAAAAAGAGTAGGGAAAACGGGTCGGGTCGGGCGGGTTTGGGTTTGACTTGACCCATATTTGACCCGACCCGTTTCAACCCTTTACTATTTGACCCATATTCAACCCGCCCATATTTGACCCGTGACCCGTTTCAACCCGCCCAAACCCGCACAGACCCGCCCGTTTGCCACCTCTACACAATATCTTTGTATATTAAAGCGTTATGATTAAAAATATTTAATTTTGTTTCAATTCTTCTGCTCCTTTTTTGATGCTGCCTCTGTTTTCGCTTCCTTTTTACTCTTCCTTTTTACTGCTCCAATCATATATACACATACACAATACCTTTGTATATTAAAGCGTTATGATTAAAAATATTTAATTTTGTTTCAATTCTTTTCCTCTTGAAAGATAACTTACAACTTTCATTTACTGTTTTACCAATTCAATAAGTGATTCAATTTCGAACATCATTATAAAAATTATATTTAATTTTAAAAGTACTAGTATGGACATTTTTGAAACTCAAATTATGTGCAATTATAAAAAAAATCTCCCGTATTCTTAGCAAGTTTATTTTTTGTTATTGTCCACTCCATGATATTAATTCAAAACCAATATATAAGCAAAGGTTCAACTTTCTTTGAGTGATTTTATCTTTTTCAATTATTTTAACAGAATATTATCGAGGATCTCATATTTAAAGTTCGCTTTGAGCCCTGAAATCTCAGGGCCATTTTTATACTCTAATGGTGACCCATCTGTACGAAATTTCTGGATCCGCCACTGCTGGTATCACCCCTTGACCAGAGAGAATATCTTTCAAAAAATTAAAAAGATAAAACGTCAAAAAGGCACAACAAGTAACTTGGAAATAGACTTGCCAAAAAAAAACAAAAAAACAACTGGAAAGAGCTATATACGGTCTGTATCATGATGTAGGGTGAAACAATAATTCTATAACCACACCCATTTTTACACCCAAATACACACACACTGCACATGTGTGTGGAGCCCACACACTTGTATGTGTGGGTATGTATTTGGGTGAAAACATGCAATAGTCCAGGTACATTGAACTTGGACTTCGTTGCAACTTTAAAAATAAAAAAAAGCCAGATATTGCAGGTTCAATGGATCTGGACAATTCTTAGATTTAGTGAGTGTTTGTATGCCTCAGTTTCGAATTATCGGTCCTAGACTTTCTGCTTAATTTAAAAGGAAAATAATTTTGTTATTCCATTTTTTGTTAACGCCACTCTTCTGTAAGTGTATTTTTACACTAAAAATACACTTGCATGAAAGTGACGTTAACAAAAAAGGAAGTGATAAAATCAGTAGTCATTTAAAATGGGATTATTAACCTATACCATGCAGCATATCGAAAAAAACTAAAAAAAACACTTACACTATGCACGTATAGATCGTCTGATCGTGCTTGCCATTACGTACCTTTTAAATAAGGTAAGGAGAGAGAGAGAGAAAAGAGAAGAGAAGAGGAGAGGAGAGGAGAGGAGAAGAGGATGGACAATTTCTCGGTGTTGCCGGAAGGATGCATGTCACTGATTCTGTCCATGACCTCTCCTCGGGACGCGTGCCCTTCCTCCGCGATCTCATCCTGGTTCGGCGCTGCTGCCAACGCGGATTCCGCCTGGGAGAGATTTCTGCCCTCCGATTACCGGCAGATCATTTCTAGATCTGTATCTCCAGTGGTCTTCTCCACCAAGAAGCAGTTGTACTTCAGTCTCTGTGATTCTCCTCTCCTCCTCGACGGCGGCAAACTGGTAGTAAATCCCATACGCCATTCCTTCCCTTGCTGCTCTTTTCTTGTTACTGGAATCGTATTCAGTTACTTGTTTTATGAATTCGATCACTTGATATATGCCATGTACATTACACATTTTCATCTGGTTATGTGTAATTCTTATCCCTATGAATTTTTGTTGAGTTTAATTCTGTTACTGCTGTAGATCCCAGAGCGTTATAATGGGCAATCGTTCTTTAAAAATTCATGCCATCAGGGTGTGTGTTTTTGTTTGACTGAACTACTCCAATTGTAAATGATCCGTTAAAAAAAAATAATAATAATAATGTAAATGATGGGATCGGATTCTTTCCGATCCAAGTTTTAGACCGCAGGAAGGACCATACATTTTAGGGATTTTTACCCCCCACGTATAGAAATTTTAGGAAAAAATTTCACTCCAATTCCATAGAGTTTTTTCTAATTAACAAAGAAAATAGTAGTAGGGCTTTTTTTACTTCTAGTTCTAGAAAATAGAAAGCAATTCCCATCAGATCTCCTCTAATTAATGAAACACTGAAAGTCTGAAATCCTATGAAAGTGCCTAGCTAAAACCCTAAACCCTGAAAGTGTTTAAACCGTAGGGTACCCTATGAAAGTGCCTAAATCGATAGTAGGGTACCCTGTAAAAATGCTTAAATTCCTAGGATACCCTATGAAAGTGCCTAAATCGCTAAAACTCTATAATATGAAAGTGCACCCTAAAATCCCTATGAAAGTGTCTAAACCTAAACCCTAGGCTCTATGAAAGCGCCTAAACCTAAACCCTAGGCTATCCTAAATCTTAAAACCCTAGGGTGACACTTCCATGAATGGTAAATCTATTTTTGTAAAGATAGACCTAGTGGTAATTAAGTATATATTACATCTATCTTTAATGGGAATTAAGTTTCACTTTTCTGTACTTAGAGGTTAGAGGTAAAAATCTGTTAGTATAATACGCGTATAATTGGAATTGTGCAAAAGCCTGGGTTCCCCTTGCACCCCTTGGACCATCCCTGCCTACAGGTGTGTTTGTGTTTGTTTGACAAAACCAATAGTAAATGATATATATTCTCACAGGACATTGAATTCTACTAGAATAATAGTGATCAGCTTAATCTTAGGATTTGCTCCTCCTAAGTTCTCAAATTCGAAACCTCTCAGGTTCTATCAAATTTTTCAGGGCCAACTTTAAATGGGACGCCCTGCTAATGGATAGTGGAATTTGTCCCGTAGGAATTTTAAGTCAAAATGCTATAAGCTGGTCCGAAAAGCTGATTATCTAAAAAAGCACAATAGTGATCAGATTAATAGCACAACTCTCATAGTGTTGTATATCTCACGCGTGTTGGATCGTATATTTGTTTTATGTATAACTTAGATAGTAAACATTTGAAACACACATAAGATACTTAATTGGTTACCTTGGATAGAGCGAAACCCTTTTTGGATAGAGCCAAACCCTTTGAAATCGCGTTCAATGACTAATAAATTTACACTAGCTGCTGGGTTTGGATATCGCTTTTGCAATGACAGAGGTCTAACGGAATTGGGCAGCATTAGAGATTTTTGCACCAGTCCGGTCTGTACCGGTCTAGCCTCCCTAGATCCGGTTGGTGTTGGTCTATGAAGCACTGACACCTCTAGGGGTCAACATTTCGCAGTGTCTGGACACGGGGACACGCGGGGACACCTCAGGGACACGTATGGGACACGCCACGTGGCGTATCCCATAATTTAATATATAAATTTTTGAGGGGGACACGGCTGGGAGACACGGTGGGACACCAATGGGGACACGGCGGGGTCAAAGTGTAATTTTTTTAAAAAATTTAGGGTCAAACTATAATTTTTTAAAATTTTGGGGGTCAAACTGTAAATTTTTTTTAAAATTTCAGGGGTTAAATTTTAATTTTTCAATAGGGTTGTATTGAACTTATGGATGTCTTGTTTTGTTTAAATGGTATTGGAACTATGGAATTTTCATTTTGTCTACATTTTGCCATTTAAATTTGAAAAACAAATTGAAAAAAATATAAATAAATATACACGTGGCGTGTCCCCTGTCGTGTCTATGTCCTATTTTTTTAGAATTCCCGTGTCCCCGTGTCCGTGTCAGTGTCTGTATTCAAATCCATGTCCGTGCATCATAGGTGTTGGTGGTGGGCGAATAATTTCTTAGTTTAGGGTTTGGTTGTTCGGCCGGAGTTTTTAGCTGCGTCAGGGCTTCGTTGTGAGTCTGGGCAATGCCGGCAGTTTGGTTGTGCGATTGGGCTGTAGCTGGGTTCATCGGCGGATGTTGGTTTCACGGCTGTGATGCCGTTCATATTTCATATGTGCTTTCTCGGTTTGAACTGGGGGTCCGTTTGGAATTCTCTACTATCTGGACCTAGATTGATTCTCATCTGGCGATTTCGTTGGTCTTGCTTTTGTAGGGGGTGCCTGAGTCGAAGTCTTGGTAGTTTAGGTTCATTCTTATATCTTTTGATGGAATTTGTATTGCTTTCGGGCTTTGATATGAAATGAATTGAATACGTTCAAAAAAGAGATTTTTGCACCAAGTGAATACTTTCAATCCTAGGCTCTGTTCGTTTTACCGTAACATATTTTTAGCCCAAACAGTTTCCGCCGTGCCTGCAGTTTGTTGTATGGAAATCATTTTCCTCCTTCGGCCTATGCTTATTTACAAGAAAAAGGCTCTGTTCGTTTTACCGTAACATATTAGTTATTTTTTTTGTTTGTTAAGAACATTTAGATATTGTATTTTTGTATTGATGTTATTTAGACATTTAAATCTTTTAAAAATGTGTCATTTTGGGTTCCAAAATTCAATTTCTCTCTCTGCGCCATGGTCTCCCATAAGTTTTTCCTTCAATTATTTATCTCATTCCTCTTCTTATCTCCCTCCACTTGCTACCCAAAAAATCTCCCTCAAAACCTAAACCAAATAAACTATTAGATTTCCGAACTTTGAAATTTCAAAATCTTGTTCATAGTTTAGCCCCCGTGTTTAAGAAATCCTAATTTAGTCCCTGCTATCATTTCAGTACTAATGTTTGGCATTTATTGAATGCAGAGGAGAGTGCTTTAGTTCTTGATATGGTCATTATACCAATTACCATCTAGAGTGATTGTATTTTCGCATTGGAATTTTTCAATGCAGAGGAGAGTGCTTTAGTTCTTGATATGGTCATTATACAAATTACCGTCTAGAGTGATTGGATTTTGGCATTGGAATTTTTCTCTAGACCCAAACTCCCGAAAATGATTGCCGCAATATTAATAGAATTTTCGTTGCAAGTGATTTACATGAAAAATGTGGTTTGCATTTGTTGGGAATGCCTTGTATTCTTTAGTCCCACATTGGTTAATTATGTTGTTCCCGTTTTTGTAGCCTATTATAAATAAGGCTTTTGGGGAACTTCTAAAGTATCTTTTTGGGCTTTCATATTGTGGCCTTTCTAGAGTTACGGATTACAGCCGGCTCTTTGTATCTCTTCTTCACGTTGGTTAGTGAATCCTCTCTCTCCTCGCCCGTGGACGTACCCATCTTGGGGAACCACGTATATCTTGTGTCTTTGTGATTTCTTATTTAGTATTCAATTTCTCGTTCTTAGCTTGCATTCATAGCGTTCGTTACAACAAACTGGTATCAGAGCTTTAGGTTGCAAAAACTAGGGTTTCGTTTCCGATTGTGGCTATGGCGGCTAAATTCGAGATTGCGAAGTTTGATGGGCAGAGCAGCAGTTTCAGTCTTTGGAGAGTAAAGATGAAGGCTCTGTTAACCCAACAAGGATTGCACAAGGTTTTGTCAGGCAAGACTAGTTCTGGAATCAAAGAGGAAGATTGGGATGATACGGATGCCAAAGCTCTGAGTTCTATTCAGTTGAGTCTGGCAGATGATGTTCTTCGCGAGGTGGAAGAAGAAACTTCAGCAGCAGGAATTTGGCTGAAGTTGGAAGGCATATATATGACGAAGTCGCTCACCAACAGGTTATATCTCAAACAACGTCTTTATACGTTTCGTATGCGAGAAGGTATACCTGTTAAGGATCATTTAGACGAGTTCAATCGTATTATTATGGATCTGAAAAATATTGATAGTAAAATTGAGGATGAGGACCAAGCCCTAATTTTGCTATGTTTTTTACCACTTTCGTATGAGCACTTTGTTACAACCCTATTGTATGGCAAAGACACGATATCCATGAAGGATGTTAAGGCCAGCCTTTATTCGAAAGAATTAAGGAAAAAAGTGTCAGGTGAGGGTGATGCACATGCGGAGGGTTTGTTTGTTAGGGGAAGAATAATAGAAAGGGAGGAGTCGAGTAATAGGGGAAGATCCAGATCATCAGGTAAGAAGAAGGGAAAGTGCAATTATTGCAAGAAATCCGGGCACTGGAAAAAAGACTGTTTAAAACTCAAGGAGAAAGAAAAAGAAGACCAGAAAGGGGGTAAAGTAATTGCTGGAATTGCTGAAAGTTCAGATGAGTCAGATAATGTGTTATCAGTTACAGAGGGCGATTCTCGCTCTAATACCGAGTGGATTATGGATTCTGGATGTTCATACCACATGTGTCCGCATAGAGAGTGGTTTTCTACTTATGAGGCGGTCAATGGTGGTACAGTTTTGATGGGTAACAACATGGCCTGTAAGACTGTTGGTTCAGGAACGATTCAGCTTAGGATGCATGACGGTATTGTTAGGACTTTATCTGAGGTTCGACATGTTCCAGATTTGAAGAAAAATCTTATATCCCTGGGTGCTCTTGATTCTCATGGTTGCAAATTCCTCGGTGAAGGTGGAGTTTTGAAAGTCTTGAGGGGTGCATTGGTACTGATGAAGGGTCAGAAGCGTGGTAACCTCTATACACTCCAGGGCAGTCCAGTTCTAGGTGCTGCAGCAACGGTTGCTTCATCCAAGGTTTCAGATTCAGACTTGACTCGTTTGTGGCATATGCGCCTTGGGCATATGAGCGAGAGGGGGATGACAGTTTTGAGCAAACAGGGTTTGCTATGTGGCCAGAAAACTGAGAAGCTGGATTTCTGTGAGCATTGTGTCTACGGCAAGCAGTGCAGGGTGAAATTCAGTACAGCTGTTCATCGCACCAAAGGCACAGTGGATTATTTTCACTCAGATCTTTGGGGTCCCGCAGAGGTAACTTCTAAAGGTGGTTTTCGCTATTTTATGAGTATTATCGATGATTTCTCTCGTAAGGTTTGGGTGTATATGTTGAAACATAAAAGTGACGCCTTTAATACATTCAAACAGTTTAAAACTTTGATTGAGAATCAGACTGGTAAGAAAATAAAACGTTTGAGAACTGACAATGGTATGGAGTTTTGTCTTGGCGAGTTTGATAGGTTCTGCAGTGATGAGGGCATTGTGAGGCATCACACAGTGAGAAAAACCCCTCAGCAGAATGGTGTGGCTGAACGAATGAACAGGACTCTTTTAGAGAAGGCACGTTGTATGTTGTCCAATTCCGGATTGGGCAAAGAATTTTGGGCTGAAGCCGTTTCCACGACATGCTATTTGGTGAACAGGTCTCCGTCGACTGCTATTGAGTGTAAGACTCCGTTTGAGGTATGGTCAGGTCATCCAGCTGATTATTCTGTGTTGCGTGTTTTTGGGTGTCCAGCTTACGCTCATGTGAATGAGGGTAAATTGGAGCCACGGGCCAAGAAGTGTATTTTCTTGGGTTATGCAGCAGGTGTCAAAGGGTACAGGTTATGGTGCTCTGATGATTCAAAGTTTTTGATTAGCAGGGATGTGACTTTTGATGAAAATTATTTGATTAAGGGGTCTAAGCAGGTTAATGATACAGTTCAGGAACAGAGTGTTCCAAAGCAGGTGGAGTTTTTGAGTGAATCTTCCGACTCAGGGAAGAAGCACATTGAGAAGCCAATTGAAGAGGAGTTCAAGAGTTCAGACACAGAGGTTGATGCGTTAGTTGAGCAACCACGCACTATTGCTAAAGATAGGCCAAGGAGGGAGATTCGGCCTCCTGAAAGGTATTCGGCTTATTCTGAGATGGTGGCCTATGCTTTATCAGTTGCTGAGACAGTTGAGTATGAGGAGCCTTCAAGCTATACGGAAGCTGTTTTGAGCACTGAGTCTGCACAGTGGTTTGTTGCTATGAATGAGGAGATTGAGTCTCTTCAGAAGAATCAGACATGGGAGTTAGTAGAACCGCTGAAAGGGAAGAGGATTGTTGGGTGCAAGTGGGTCTTCAAGCGCAAACCAGGTATTCCAGGGGTAGAAGACGCTCGGTTCAAAGCTCGGCTAGTGGCGAAAGGATACAGCCAAAAAGAGGGTGTTGACTACAATGAGGTATTTTCACCTGTTGTAAAACATAGTTCCATTCGCACTTTACTTGCTATTGTTGCTGTTATGATCTTGAGTTAGAGCAACTTGATGTCAAAACTGCGTTTTTGCATGGCGAGCTTGAGGAACAGATTTATATGCGTCAGCCTGAGGATTTGTTGTTTCTGGTAAGGAGGATCACGTTTGTTTACTTCGTAAATCTTTGTATGGCCTCAAACAATCCCCAAGGCAGTGGTATAAGCGGTTTGATACTTTTATGATAAGCCAATCATATTCTAGGAGTGAGTATGACAGTTGTGTGTATTTTCGAAAACTTCCAGATGGTTCATTTGTTTATCTACTGTTGTATGTTGATGATATGCTTATTGCTGCCAAGAGTGTATCAGAAATCAACAGGTTGAAACAACAGTTAGGTGGTGAATTTGAGATGAAAGATTTGGGTGCGGCAAAACGTATTTTGGGTATGGAGATTTGTAGAGATCGAGTAGCTGGCAAATTATTTTTGAATCAGAAGTCTTATATTCTTAAAGTGCTTGAGCGCTTTGCCATGCAGAACTCGAAGCCAGTCAGTACCCCTTTGGCAGCACACTTTCGACTTTCAGCTGAGTTGTCACCACAGTCGGAGGATGAGGAGAAGTATATGTCTCAGGTTCCATATTCGTGCGCAGTTGGGAGCCTTATGTATGCCATGGTATGTACTCGTCCTGATATTTCACATGCAGTTAGTGTCGTTAGTCGTTATATGGGGCGTCCAGGAAAGGCACATTGGGAGGCTGTGAAATGGATACTACGGTATTTGTGCGGAACTGCAGGTGTTGGTCTATTGTTTGGGATTGCCAATTCTGGTGATCATGCTGTTGGTTATGTTGATTCGGATTTTACCGGTGACCACGATAAGAGGAGGTCTCTGACAGGTTATGTCTTTACTCTGTCCGGAAGTGCCATTAGTTGGAAAGCTACTTTACAGGCTACAGTCGCGCTGTCTACAACAGAAGCGGAGTATATGGCCATTGCTGAAGCTGTGAAGGAGGCATTATGGATGAGAGGTTTGCTTTGTGAGCTTGGTCTTGCACAAGGTGTGAGTTCATTATTTTGTGATTCGCAGAGTGCTATACATTTGACTAAAAATCTGATGTATCATGAGAGGACCAAGCATATCGATGTCAGGTATCACTTCGTTCGGGATATCATCTCACATAAGCAAGTTGAGGTGAAGAAAGTGGGTACGGCAGATAACCCAGCAGATATGTTGACTAAACCGGTTCCGGTTGCCAAGTTCAAGCATTGCTTGGGCTTGCTTGGTATTTGCAGTTGATCGCCCCTCGGGGGCATTTGGCGAGTGAGAGGTTAGAAGGGGAGAGCTATATTTGGTGATTTGGTTCAGTGGAATTCAAGTCAAGGTGGAGAATTGTTGGGAATGCCTTGTATTCTTTAGTCCCACATTGGTTAATTATGTTGTTCCCGTTTTTGTAGCCTATTATAAATAAGGCTTTTGGGGAACTTCTAAAGTATCTTTTTGGGCTTTCATATTGTGGCCTTTCTAGAGTTACGGATTACAGCCGGCTCTTTGTATCTCTTCTTCACGTTGGTTAGTGAATCCTCTCTCTCCTCGCCCGTGGACGTACCCATCTTGGGGAACCACGTATATCTTGTGTCTTTGTGATTTCTTGTTTAGTATTCAATTTCTCGTTCTTAGCTTGCATTCATAGCGTTCGTTACAACAGCATTATTAAGATATCATACAGTGAAACAAACGGAGTCTTATGATATACAACAACAGTTTGAGGATCTGGTATGCGTCTTCTACTGATGCTATATCTTCGTACATTGTATTCCAGAGCTTTGCACTAGACAGAGAAAGCGGGAAGAAGTGTTACACTCTACCAGCCCGGGAACTTGCAATTCCTTGGAAAGAGGATCCCCGATTATGGAAGTGGATGTCGTTGCCTGAGTCAAGGTCTCTCTCTCTCTCTCTCTCTCTCTCTCTCTCATACACACACACATTTGCATGTGTCCTTTTTTTTATCATCCATTTTCATGTATGTCACCAAACTTGGTTTGTGCAAACACCATCTTTAGATGACCTGAATTTAAGGTAAATTGAAATCAAATCGGATGATTTTGTAATAATACCAAATTCTGATCTTGTCGCATTCAGACTGAATCTGGTTCATTGACATGTGTACCTCCATCCCATGATAATATCATACTCTAGCTCTATAGGGGAAAAAAAAAAAAAGAGGTGGAGACTAATGAAGACCATACTCAAGAAAGAGATTACCTCAGGTAGTAAATTACAGAAATTAAAGTTGTGCCGGGTCGGATCTGGATCAAATCTGTTGCCAGACCTAATGGGAGGTGGGAGGTGTGGGGATCAGAATCCTGTTTACTTTAGAAAGTGATTCCAGCTTTAGCAGCTAAGCTGAAATCCTATTCCGTTCCCTTCAAGTTTGCTCTCATTCGAATTGAGCCTTAGGGACTGTTCGGATAGACGTGGATTTCAAAGGAATATGCGCGAGTATTTACTCAAATTTAGATTTAGCAGGGTACATATGGATGGAGACATTGAGTTCCAAAGTTTTATTACCGCAAATTGAAAGGATTAATAATTAATCGGAGTGATTTAAAGTCCTTCATTTGATTGTAGTTCATATATATGCAAATGGACCCTAATATTTTTGTTATTTCTTGGTTGAATTCAAGACTGATGTGCATAGTATGTGCAGATTCTCAGAGGTGGCCCAGGTTGTGGGTGTTTGTTGGCTTAATATTTGGCGCAGGATTAGCACTGCAATGCTATCTCCAAACACCACTTATGCAGCTTACCTCATTTTCAAATTCACTGGCCAGAAGAGACATTACGGGCTTGAGTCGCTTCCGGTGAAGGCCTCTGTTAGATTTGTAAAGGAAGGAGAAGATGGGTATGAAGACGATAACAGCAGTATTGTTTTCTTGACCTTGCAGACACTGGGAAATTTGGATAGAGGACAAAATGGACGGCTCCCTCAAATGAGAGAGGAAGGGTGGATGGAGATTGAATTGGGGGAATTTTACAACGACGAAGGAGACGATGGTGAAGTGGAGGTGAGATTGAGGGAGATCAGTGACTGGAAGTCCGGACTTATCGTGGAGGGCATTGAGGTACGGCCTAAAGTTGGTGTATAAAAAAGAAGAAGAAAAGAGTTACGGTTCGCCATGGTTGTCTTCTATGAGGGAAGTGATTTTTGTGACGACGCCAGTATATAGTCCAAGCCGAAGGCATTGCTTTGTTAAATTGGAACATGCCTTCGAAAAACTTAAAGAGTACAAATACTGGGCAATCTGGCATGGATTTCTAAATCAAAAAAGCTTCTTTGTTGCGGCCATGGCAGTTCCTTGCGGTTAAATTTGCGCATTTGTTGGCTTCGCGTTGTGAATGTACTTGATGGTATGGCCTCCAATTTCTCTTCTATTCAGAAGCGACATGCATTCAGGAACATCGTTGCTTAAAACGATGAGATTTATTCTGATTCCTATAGTACTTTGACAAACTGAAACAGTTGCATAAACAACTTTGATGTTGGTGGCGGTGGCGGCGTTCTTGTCAAGAATAAATTGGTTGCAGTGACTCTATTCTGATTCCTATAGTACTTTGACAAACTGAAACAGATGCATAAACAACTTTGATGTTGGTGGCGGCTGCGGCGTTCTTGTCAAGAATAAATTGGTTGTAGTGACTCTACAATGTTCGGTGGTCTCCTTTTTATTTCCTTGAACTAAAAAGAAAGAAAGAAGATGTTAAGGTTGTGTATTTTACGAGCTGATCCAAGTTTATCACGTTTACAAAATTTTAAATGTGAGCTCAAGTTTGAACAATTAGTCTCGAAAAATTCTTAAGCTAGACTAAACACGTATATTATGGAGTTGAGCTAAGCCAAACCAATACTGTATTCGGCTTGTTTGGTCGATTAGCACCGCAATACATCAACGAAACTGCATCTATCTCAATATCATAATGAAAAATTCTCGCTTAGATTTAAAAAAAGGTTCCCTTCGAGCATCTCAAACGACATCAATGAAACTTCATCCTCCGTCCCAAAATGTTATACTCCTACCTTTTTTGGATAGTGAATGTTAAAAAATATGCAATATAGATATTGTTTGATAGATTTTAATTAATTCTATTAAACAAACTTTACAAAATTACATAAAACTTTATAAATAGAATATATAAGCAACATAAAATGGCACGCAGTCCAAAAAAGTCTTAACATTTGGGGATAGAGATAGGACTTACTTTGTTTGGTTCTCCTCTCAGAAATAATTTCTCTAAATTTTTTGACTGTTTCGTCATCCGTGTTTTTTCTTCATTAGTGATTTTTTGTCAAATTTTTACTTATTTTATACTTTTTAGATGTACATAGCGTAACTCTATTCAAAAAGTAAAAGAGTTAATATGTTAAAAAAATTTATTATAGACGGAAAAATACGCAATTCAACCGCCGAAGCACCCCAATTCCAACCGAACAAGCTTCACAGTCCTTGCCCAATCTTCCTCGTGAAATCCTTTGTAACCGGTCACTTGTATGCTTTCTTTTGTAAACCTTACTAGGGTTTGCCCGTGCCTGAAGGCACGGATCGGACGATCAACAAACAATTTAGTATCATCCTCATAACCTCTTAGGTCCAACCTTTCAAGGCTATTTTTAATTTTCGATCAAAATCATTTTCCCCTGGACATTGAATGAAATAAGAGTATTGTTTGACGATCAGTAAAATTGGCTACATATAATGTGAGCTCAGGTTGAAGCTATTATGTTGAACCTAAGTTTCCTTTCAATAAGATTTAAGAGTTGCACACCGTAACCTCCTAGTTAATGGCCCGTGCCTACTGCACTTCGGATAAAATTATCCGGGCAATTCATTTGTTAGTGCTAATTAAAGTCTCGATAACCAATGTTGTGTTATATATTCTCGATAACCAATAATACTTAAAGGCACGGCGCAATGCATTCAAACGCAGTCTAAACGAAGTATCATATTCCACCTTCCCCTTCTCCCAAACGAAATATACTTCCCCAAGTCTAACAGAAGTACCATACCACTCCTTTTCCTTCTCCCAAACAAATTCTACCTGTCCAAAAAAATTTGTTTGCCGTACATGGTCCATCTCACCAATTTCAACAAATGAATTCGAAAAAGTAAACCGGTCTTAAACAATTGGAATTGGAACTGAATATTCTAATGATTACGGTCTACACCACTCCATTTTACATATTTCTCCTTTGCATAATAACGTAAAAGAAACTCAGCGAAAATAAACTTTATATTCTTATGAAAGTGGCAATAATTTAACTCCAATAC
Source organism: Rhododendron griersonianum (assembly GCA_018127125.1). Classification (NCBI taxonomy): domain Eukaryota; kingdom Viridiplantae; phylum Streptophyta; class Magnoliopsida; order Ericales; family Ericaceae; genus Rhododendron; species Rhododendron griersonianum. The sequence continues at coordinate 12,772,518 of CM030796.1, forward strand.
TCCCATGAAAGGGCAGCAAGGCCCACTCAACAAATGGGTATCAAAGTTAATCCACGTGTACCTCCTAACGGCGAGGCCGCTGAGGAGCTTGTAACGCAGGGACTTAGCTTGAGCAAATAAGTCCACGTTGTTCACTAAATAAGTCCCCTGTTGTTCACCTTCTCGGTGTACAACTCCATGTTGCCTTCAGCTCCCTAATCCTCCTCCCCTTCTCACCTAATCACACCAAAGAACACTTCAAACACCAAACACAAACAAAAAATAATTCTGTGAGTACAGATGTCAGTAGTAAAACAATGATAGACCTGTTCTCATCTAGCTTTCCGTATAAGGAGTCGGTTCGATACGCAAAATTGAAATGAGAACATGGACGCCTACCGTGCTTTAAATTAAAATAGGAAGCTTCGAAATTTCTAAACCATATTCCAAAACATGTTATTCTAATCAAATTTCAAAACATGAGGGAAAAAAAAGAAGGAGAAGTGGAGTAAAATACTTCTCTCATGACTTTGCACACACCAAAATTGACGAAACGGGAATTGAACTGTACTTGCCTAACCACATAAATCAACAGGAACATATTAACTGCAACCCTAAAAACAACTAATAGCTTATGCCCGTGCAATATGATTTCTAAAAGATTTTTTCGATTCACTCCAACTCCAAATTAGAACCCAAAAGTAAATTGAAATAAGAACAAAGAGAATTGGGAAAAAAAGAGAATTCACTGTGGATAGAGAACAAAGAACTAATTCTCTAAAATGCTTGGAAGCAAAGCATAAGAACGTGAAGCCTGCAGTCGTTCGCATAAAAACAGAAGGGAAAAAAAGGAATAACTCTTTCAGCACCCAATTCATCTCTTCTAAACTGAATGGGAAAAAAATAATATCAGCCATTAAACCTAAAGATTTTGAATCGGAACTTCGGCCCTCTGTTTGCTTGGAAGCAAAGCATAAGAACGTGAAGCCTGCAGTCGTTCGCATAAAAACAGAAGGGAAAAAAAGGAAAGATAAGGATCTATGTAGCAATGTGGGAAAAAAAGGTTTAGGGTTTGTTAACAATGTGGGTAACCATTTGAAAGAGAAGAGACAGAGAGAATAGAGCTACCTGTTCTCCGTAGAGAGGTGGATGCCTTGCGGCGACGGATGGCGGAGCAGTTCGGGTTTCACGGTCCAGCGGTTCTCGATCTGTCGAGCAATTTCTGAGCAGCTGTTAGGGTTTCGCATCTGGTTTCACGCAGAGAGAGAGAGAGAGAGAGAGAGAGAGGCAGTGCCTGTAACGTTTGTTCTTCTTTTTTGGGAAATCACAAAAACCGGGGACCCACATTTATTGCCAAAACTGAACAAATTATCACTCTACCATTTTCCCAAAAAATGAAAAGTATTTACAAAAATGCCAGGGTTGAATCAAGGGCTAGAATTTATGCATGAAAATGTGTACTAAATCAAACGGTCAAGATTTATGCAGAAAAAAATGTGTGGGCCACCACACCGTCGTGAAATGTATTATAGATATACAAGTGCATTATACTCAATTTTGATATTCATAGCAGAGTATGGAACTAACGTGTCAATGCCTACTATTTTTAATGAGAATGCCTACTATTTTTAATGATAATCGTTTCCACATCCGCGCCACACAGTGGGCAGCTGGCTTCCACTGTTACTTTCTTCCTCACAAGTTCCCTTTTAGTTGGCAAAATCTCATGGAAGCACTTCCACAAGAAAAAATGAATTTTCCTTGGAATTTTAAGCTTCCACATATGACACCACCGTCTAACCGTTTCTTCCTCGTAACTGGTACTCCCACCCCCATTGTCCCTTAACCCTTGATCACATAGTTCTGAAGCCACCTTATACCCAGAACTAATATTGTACGTTCTCGAATTGGAAAAGTGCCAAACCAACGAGTCTGGAGCATTCGTAATAAACCGGGAACTTGAAGGGCGGAGAAAATAAATCTATGAGAAAATCGAAAAAATTGGGCAGAGCTTCTGCTGGATCTTCTAAAAGTTTTTTAGGAGAGTGATTTTCGCACTCCCTAAATTGTTAACCGCACTCTCATGGGGAGTGCTAAAATCAACTCCATATTGATTTTTGCATTCTCCAAAGTTAACAATTTGGTGAGTACGGTTGACAATTTGGAGAGTGCGAAAACACTCCCTTTTTTTTTTTTTAAATTTTTATATATATACCACTTCTTAGGTGCAATAAGCTTATTGTGGTTCTTACCTACCTCCGCATTTTATAGCTAGAAATCCACCAATATTGAAGTGTTATTAGATTTCTAGAGTGAATTACCTAAATATGGTACACTTATATAGTTTGACAGTTAATAGAAAAGTTTTAAGTAGAATAAAGAGCATTTTTAAAAAGGCATATCTACTTATTTGGTCTTTACAAAATAGGCTTGGTTTCAATTTCGTCCTCATAAAATTTTTGGTTTCAATTTTACCCTTCTAGTTCTTAACCGATTTCAATGTTGTGCTTTCCGTCAAACTTAAAGGAAAATGCCTAAGGGGCTAACAGATTAGGTGATGTGGATTGTGGATTATGGGACCCTCAAAGTCCAAGTTTGATGGAAAGGGTAACATTGAAATCGGTTAAAAACTAGAAGGGTAAAATTGAAACCAAAAAATTTGTGAGGACAAAATTGAAATCGAGCATATTTTGTAAGGACCAAATAAGTAGGCCTTTTAAAAATTATTGGGATTATGACCGCCACCACCTCTTTTCTCGGCTCTAGTGGTGGAATTAGGATTTATATTTGGGAGGGACAAAAGTTAAAACGAAAGAAAATTTCAGTCTTAAATTAGTGAAAAGCCTTGATAGCAATATTCAAGAATTCCAAAAACACAGTCCCAAGTTTCTAATTTCATATGCGAGCACATGCAATAGTCATTGAAATTAAAAAAAACCATGCCGATAAAAAAAAAAAAAAATCCACATTCTTTAAGATAAGGAAAAAAATTACAAGGAGGCCTAGCCCCACCCAGTCACAATGTACCTCCGCCCATGATTGGCTCCATCCTTGCTCCATGCACTTTAAATCCATACAATCGAACAAAATCACATACCCAACAAATTCTTTTAAAAAAGTAGACACACAAAAAAAAACATTTACGAAAAAGGAGAAAATAAGAAAGAGATACTCCAGTAGAAAACAAAAAGATGAGCAGCTGCACATTTGGAATTTTATGGCATGTTTGGGTGCGGGATAAGAGTTTGTGGAAGATTTGTAGGGAGGACAGAGCCAAAAAATTACAGGTGCACATTTGGAATTAAAGGAAATACAGAGGGGGAGAGTGTAAAAGGGCCTTTGTTACTGTTTTATACTTTTATTCCGTTTGCCAATGAATCAAAGCGGCAAGCCCTAGGAGATGTTGAATTTGAAATCTCACCGCCTCTCTCTCTCTCTCTCTCTCTCTCTCTCTCTCTCTCTCTCTCATTGGCGAGGAAACGAAGGCCTCGGAGATGTTCAATTTGAACGCTCACTGCCTCTCTCTCTCTCTCTCTCTCTCTCTCTCTCTCATTGGCGAGGAAACGAAGGCCTCGACTACCAGAAGTTCTATGGAAGATTTTCAACAGCCGCGCTCGAACCCTAGCCCACACCATTATTTCCTTGGTTCCACCACCGACGCCGTCGGCGGCGGCAGGCCGTTGCAAGGGGCGCGGACGGCGTATGCCTGGGTTGTAGCGGCGAAGGAGCGACGTCTTTTCTATTCCGGCCAGAGGACCCGTCCGACTGTGGTAAGCCCTCGACTCAGTGCTTCCTTGATGTATCCGACAACTCCCCTCCTCTCTCTGCGTTTTATCAAGACCGTCGCTGGTCACAACGCGAGGAAGCAAAGGGTTGCGGAGGTTCTATGGAGGTTGTTCAACAACCGCGCTCGAACCCTTTGATTTCACCGTCGCGCCATTGCGGCGGCGTGATTTTGCAAGGGGTGCGTATGGGGGTTGTAGCGGCGACGGAGCAACGTCTTTCTTCTTCCGGCGAGAGGACCTGTCCGACTATGGTAAGCCCTCGACTCAGTGCTTCGTTGTTGTATCTGACAATGCTCCTTTCCTCTTTCCTGGTGATTTGCATTCAAATCTAAATTAAATTTAGACCCTGTGGCAAAGGACGTATGGTAAATTTTATTCATGAGAATATATCGTTTTCCATATGAATCCCCTGTATATTATATTATTGTATGTATTAGGTACAAGATTGGAAAGCAATATGATTTTTATATGAAAGGGAAAGTGATACTCCTTGTTTAAGAATCATCAGATCAAAACTTCCATTATTTGAACAAGTGCCCTATCAACTTTGCATTCGGGAACCCAAATATTAGTGGTATGTCCGACATGTTTACGGCGACTCCTAGGTTTTCAGTGCTTTATGGATAACATTTGGCGGTATCATTGGCATGGAATCATGAAACTAACATATGACAAAATTGTGCAAATGTTTGTTCGATCTTGCATTGGCTGTTATCATCACTACACCAATATTGCTGTGTGCTATTCTCTTTTTTTGATGGTAATTATGTAATATGTAATGAACTGCCCTTCTATTAGCAAGAAGGGTTACTCTTTGGCACCCAGGACTGAAAATGCCATTGGTTATGTACTTTCATTGTTGAGTATTCTTTCAAGGCTGCAAGAAAGAATTTAATGCTTTCATAATTAAGGCAGAGTAGTGTTTTGGTTTGTTAATTAGTGTTTTTGTGCTGATAGTAACCATATACATCTGGCAGCTTTGCTGTTCGAGCTCTGCCATGAAGCTTTTCACAAGTTCAGCATGGGGCTTTGTATTGAGAGTCTGAGAAGGGTAGGTAATTTCAATTTTAAGTTATGTTTCTTTGCTTCAGTGTATTGCTTCACTTGCTTATGTAGTGTATGTGTGTGTATTCGTCGACATGCAAGTTGGTATGGAGTGATGGTCTATTTGCTGAAGTATACTTGGAGTATATTTTTTGCCACTTCCTCATAAGAAACACTATCAGGTGGCAGGTTGTCCTATCAGTGATTTTTGCTTGAAGTCAAAGCATACATCGGAGCCCAAACATTGTCATTCTTTACTTGCCCTTGGTATGCACAAACTGGAACCTCTTCATTTCTCAAAATTAAAGTTGTATGTGCCAAGATGGTCATAGGTTCATTTACAGTGAAGTGAATTGCAATTCATATTCCATTTGTATGTCATATAGTGTGGATCAATGCCCAATTTGCTAGGTTTCTGGTCTATGGTTTGGACTTTTTATTGCATACTGTGCTATGTTAGGTAAATCCTGTATTTAGCCTTAGCTGATTCTGTATTTTACTTCGTATGAAGAAACATCATAGGCGAATTTCCGGAACATCAAAATTCAAAACATAACCAGACCAAATTCCGCCACCTCCCTCTTCGTGTAACTAAATTATAAAAGAGAATAGATGATCCCAAACCAAGCACCCATTGTCATCCTGTTATTGCCGTTTTTCTAGCTAAATGAGTGCACGATGATTTAAACCAATAATGCTGGTCATTGTTGACCACATGTGGCCCAAACATAGTGAAAGAGAAGGAGGCTTTGGTTGAGAAGTACATGCCATGGTTGTTGGAATCTTTGAAAAGATTACCTTAGTTGATTAAGGTAATTTCAGTTTTCAACAACACATGGAAAGGCTTAGGCGTTCTAATTAAATCCCTTTCGAGGATGACTTTATTTGCTAGGAATGCTACTAAGGAGCCAACGCCTAGCATTGACAATGATACTTGGTAAGCAGGGCAAGGTTTTGTTGGATTGGTGTTGTATGTTTAAGGTGTGTGGGAGTCGGTGAATTACCTTCTATGCATTTTTTGGTATCTTAGCTGATTTGGGAATTGCTCCTTGAAAATTTTGGCATGGCATGGCGCGGGGCCTCATTTTGCGAAGGCCTGTTGCATTTGGTTTTGTATTGTGGGCAATCTCAAGGAAAGGAGATAGGAAAGTTTGGACTTTGGAACTAAGTGTCCCTTTCTCTGTTCTTTCCATTTGGAGGGAAATGAACTGTAAAGTAATGAGTGCTCTATTAACGTCCTAAGATATGGTGCTCTCTACTTATGCTTTTTATTTTTTTTGGTGGAGAGAGGATCTTCCTTTTCCTAAGATTTCTTGAGTTTTTGGGAGAGGTGTATATCCCCGTGGATATCTAGTGGGTTTTTGGACTTCCTTCTACTTTTGTTTTTATTTTATACTCCGTTTGTACAAGGTTATGCCCCTCCTTGTATCTTTATTTGATACTTCTTTAGAACTTACCACCAAAACAGAGTCCATGATATGATGCAGTTTGTGTCGTTAAGGGTGCGGAGAGCCCCAAATATAGTCGCTTTAACTAGAGTCTATGTAGGCTTGTGCATGAATACTTTTGCTATTCAATTAGAAAAAGAAAACTGCACCATGCTAGTTATAAATTTTCTAACCTCTGATAGTGCAACATATTTTTGGAATTTCCAAGGCGGGGATATTTCATATTTACCTTATAAATTCAAGTGATGGGGTGGGAAGGGGATGTAATTGTTTTTGTTGACTACTCTTTAAATGGGAGGTTTTATATGGCAAGATTTGAGTAAGGGCATAACCTTTTTCCTTATTAAAGTTGTAAGAGGACTTCAGTTTATGTTGTCGTGATAAATATTTTTGACAAAAAGTAAAAGAAATTCCAAACTTTTTTTACTGTCGTAATGCCAAACAAGACCCATCTATCTATATACTAAAACTGCTTAGTTTTTCAAAAATATCTGACAAATCCAAGGGTGTAGATTCCAACAATCGGAATTCATGGCACGACATTCAATTAGGTCTTCATCTGGCTTATTTTCTGTGTCTCTGTTTGATTTATGCATATGTGTTCGCATAGTTGTCGAACCGATGTGGTTCTGTCTGTGGAAACTGAGAGATGACAGATCTTTGACTTGTCAATCATATTGTTATCCACTAATCAGTGTTCTAAATGGCGGCCTAGGCGGCCGCCTAGGCGGCGCTTAGGCGCTAGGCGGAGGGTCAGTGCCACGAATACCCCCTTGGCGTTTTGTTCGGCGGCCAGGGAGGCTAGGCGGGCCTTTGGCGGAGCTTGGCGGCCGCCTAGGCTGCTAGGCATAGCTTGGCGGCTAGGAGAGAGAGAGAGATAGAGAGACAGAGACGAGAGAGGGAGAGAGATGCGACGGAGAGAGAGAGCAGAAAGACAGACGAGAGAGGGAGAGAGATGCGAGGGGGAGAGATGCGAGAGAGAGAGAGACGAGACGAGAGATAGACATATCGGCCGGCGACGGCAGCCGGCGACGATCGGCGTGAAGCAGGCGAACTCCAAGGCGACGATCAGTGTGGGTCTCGATCAGATCTGGAAATGTTATACAGTACTGTATATAGCAGTATATATGTGTGTGCAGCTATGGTAAATTACGCAAGAAGTCCTTGTAGTATATGTTAATACCATAATATACACTAAAAATATAAAAAATATCAAAAAAATACCAAAAAAAAAAAACGCCAAACTCCTTGGCGCCGCCTAGGCGGCCTAGGCGCTTGGAGGTGGGTCACCGCCCTACTACCGCCGAGCACCATTTAGAACATTGACTAATCTCTGATCTTCCCCCTTATTTGCTTTAATAATCTTGAAATCTACATATGAGGTTTATCTAATTCTATTAGGTCTTTGATATCTAGAGGTTCTTGAAGGCTCTGCAAAATCTAAAGATTTGGGCAGATCCGATGGTGGGTCGAATAGTGTCATATTGCGATCGTATTTTAGAAGAGAATAGCTTTTCTATTTTTTTTTTGCATAACATATTTTGACTTCTTACCAATCTCTAAACTGCAAGACTTATCTGAACTACATATCGATAACAAAAAGTTACTACTTCTCCTTATTGGGTCTTACTTTGGTTTTCTGGCTGATAGGTTGCGAACTGGTCCAGATGGCTTACGGATCTATTTGGCATTCAGGATAATAACTCAGCTGAAGATGAGACTAAATCACTATGACAACAGTGAAATGAACTGCGTAAAATCTTTCAAAGCTTTCCGTCTGCCCAATGCTTGCCGATAGCTCCATGAGAAAAAGAGGTAAGTCCTTGATGACTCTGATTTCCTTTTCTTGTATTCTGTTCTGTTTCCAGAAAAGCAAAGGTATGTATTCAGTATTCACTATTGGAAATCCTATTGCTTGTAGGCATGCCGAACGTTATGTGCATCATTGATCAAGAGGGTCCTCAACAACTTTGTTCTGGATGGGTTCTCTCCGCACCCAATTTCAGCTGCTGTGCTTGAGGCCCTGGATGTTGAGGTTACTTTGTTCTGGATGGGTCCTCTTGGTTGCAAAATGCTCAATTGGCCTAATTGAGCTGAAAGTAAAGACCCTAACTTGAGAAAGAAGTGTGCGTCCTAGTAGGTATATAGACTACTGACCACATATAGAAAACATAAGTGGCTCCTAGTTGGTGTAAGACCACTGGCCGCTTGATGGGAAAGTAAAGTCTATCTCGATAGAAAAAAAAGGCAAAGAACAATTATGGTTCCTAGTAATATATAGACTACTGGCCAAAATTTGGAAAGGCAAAAGTAAATGAGTAGTAAGAAACAGATGTGAAATAACTCCTGTTATCTTTTCATCTTCGCCACTAGAATTGTTTTTTCTTTTTATTAATCTGGTCAGTAATTTTATTTTCTCCTTTTGTTTTCAGTTGAATGAGGTGCTCATGCCTAATCCATTTGATAGGCCTCGTACTGTTTTCATGCTAGCTGTCGAAGGAGTCGAAGGTGCCTGAAATTGGATCTGAAATGCAGCATGAGATGCAAGTTCTGGTCATTCTGAAGTAGATAATTTTTGTGAATGTGTTACTATATGCAGGTTCTCAAGTCATGGTGCAGTCAGTAACGCTTTATTTGGTATTGCCCTTAGGACCAGTGCGCATGTCATTAAAAGGTTTGACCTTTTCTTCAATAAAGTCATAAGCCTGATATTCAACTCCCGGGTTCTTGAATACTCGTATGATGCACAAGTTACACTTGTGAGAGTTTATGTCTTTGTTTCATGTAAATTTTTCTAATTCCAAATATTTTGGTTTACTATTACATACGTGAAGATGAATTCTTGGTGGTTTTCTTGAATGAACTGTTGAGCGCTGATGCTGACATGGAATTGACTGAAAAGGAAATCAGTGATCTTGTTAGTAGCAGCTCTTCCTACTCCCTTTGTCCTCCATTCCAATGATTTTGGTATCAATTCTATTCTTACGGGTTACTGCTGACAATTGTTTGTCTGTTAGGCATCCTGGTTGGGTGGAACATATGTTGCTAAAGCCTTGGAGCCCATATCCCCTTGGCAAGTGGTGCCAGTCTAAATCTTCATATGTCAAAGGTCTTCTCTATTTTTGGTCTTGCTAATTTCTTTAACTTAATAGATTTATTTGGTAGTAGAGAATTATATGCCGAACATTTACTCAAATTTTGTGATAATATTTGTTAAAGCATCCAACTCAAAACCAATTGGCAATGAGTGGAGAGGCTGCCCAGGCTCATATACTAGGTTTGGAGGCTATATTTAACCAATGTGGGACATGCTCTAACATTCCCCCGCACGTGCGACCCTTGGCTCGCACGTGGTGAGGTAAACCAACCAACTGAAAACCAATTGGCAATGAGTGGAGAGGCCACCCAGGCTCATATACTAGGTTTGGAGGCCATATTTAACCAATGTGGGACAAGCTCTAACAATAATTTTGGTTGAATATGCAGAAAGCAGACAGAGAATTCATCGGAAGCCTTGTTTCTCTCATCTGTAATATTAGAAGGGCAATGCATATGCATCAGGATTTGTCTGGAATTATGAAAAAACCAGCAGAATTGATTAGAGGAAGTTTTGATGGCATTAAGGTGGTCCAGGTTTTTCTTAACTTCTTATTTTGTGGTTTGAGGTTATAGTTTTGCTTAGTTACCTTCAAAAGAGAATTTACTTAAAAGATTTCGAATCAAGACAATTCTTTAGGATGCATTTTCTTTTATCGATTTTTTGTACTGTAGGGTACAGCCTAGAAGCATTTAAAAGTGAAATTGCATTTTCTTTTATCGATCTTTAAATTGTTTTGATTGCTACTAGAACTTCCTATGGCCATTGCTTGTGCCTCCACCATTGACACCATCATTCCTGGATTGCAACCAGCAGCAGCAGCTCACAACTGCAACAAAACCCCCCCGTGCTATCAACACCAAGTTTCCAATGCCAGGTCGTCTAATGCCACATAGTTTTGTAATTTACATACTTGTCTCTAATCAGAAGTCACCTTGTCACTAATTTTATTTTTGTATTCTTTAGATGATGAGATATGCCATTAGAAGATTTTGTTTTTGTTAATTAACAAAGAGCTTTTTTATAGAGAACAAGCTAGACAGAAAACCCTCAGATTACATCAACATACAAAAGATAAGAAGTCTAAACATCTACGAGGAAAGGAACCTATCAAACTAATATACAACTTGGGATCAACCAATTGTTACAAAGAGAAGACACTACATTAGAGGGCCTGATGTTCCTGCTTTGAGAAGCCTTGACCCTGACTTCCACCTTAATCTGACTAATGACTGATGAAGGGGGCCTGAGGATGCCTCTGAAGATCCGACTACTCCTTTCTTGCCAGAGGATATAGACCATGGCAGTTAGAGCTAGCCTTCTAACAGCATTTGGAAATCCTCTGCTTTTGAAATTGGAGCAAAATTAATACACCTGATCAAACCATAGAATAGGGCCAGAGGGAAACAACACAGCTTAACCACATGATACCAGACTTGCTTAGAGTAGGAACACTCGGTTGCTGCTGAGAGAACATGTATTCAAGAATCCCCCAGCTGTTGATCGTATACTTTGTTCTAAGACTGTCTCTAATAGCCATCTGGAGAATAAAACCATGCCTAGGAATATACTTGGAAAACCAGACCAGTTGATGCCAGGTTTCTGGTTACAGTAGGATAGTGTTTCCTTAGGGCATTCCATGTGAAAGAGACTTGGTACTTTGAGGAGGAAGAACCAGTCCATACCACTGAATCAACAGCACTTTGATTTGGAGGAGATGTAGGAGCTGAATGTGAAAGGAAGGGCCATGCCCATACATCATAATCGATGATGCACGAGACCTTTGCAGTTAAAGGAATATCAGAATTAGCTGCCATTTTTTGCCCATGATAATCCAGAAGATGCCTTAGGGTGCCAATTATCATGCCCTATGATGCACGGACACGAATACGGACACGAACACTGACATGGGGACACGGGAATTCTAAAAAAATGGGGACACAGACACAGCAGGGGACACGCCACGTGTATATTTATTTATATATTTGTTTTTCAATTTTTTCCCAAGTTTAAAAGGCAAAATGTGGACAAAATGAAAAATCCATAGTTCTAATACCATTCAACAAAACAGAACATCCATAAGTTTAATACAACCAAATTGAAAAATTATAGTTTGGCCCCTGAATTTTTTTTAAAATTACAGTTTGACCCTAAATTTTTTAAAAATTACAGTTTGAGCCCCAAAATTTTTAAAAAATACAATTTGACTCCCACCGTGTCCTCATCGTTGTCCCCCTCAAAAATTTAAATTAAATTATGGAACACGCCACGTGGTGTGTCCCATACGTGTCCCCGTGTACGACACTGTAATACGTCGACCTCTAGGGGTGTCGGTGCTTCATAGATCATGCCAAAAGGTGGAAGAGCCATCTCCATTTAGAGATTTAACAAGATGTTTGGTTTTTGATTTGAGGTTGAGGAATTGTCATAGTCCAAATACTATGATGCTTGATAACATTTTTGTTGTTCCATTTAACCCAGAGAGAGTTTTGCTTGGTACAAATGGCTGACTAGTCTATAAGCATTGCTGCATAATTCCAATCCACCAGCTTTTTAAGACCAAGACCTTCTTCACTTTTAGGGCTACAAAAAACCATCCAACCAAGATATCTTATTTGAGTGCTCATACTTAGAAGTGCCGGACTAGCGAAAATTTGTTATCAGCTATTCTATGTGCTAACCAACTGACTTAGGAAGAACAAAGTGCATAGCCAAAAAAACTTGCATATTGAATAGAATGGACTTACTGATTTGGAGGCAACCAGCATAAGAAAGACCCTTGCTAGCCCAATGAGTAATCTTAGAGGAGATTTTGTCAATAAGAGGGGCACAATCTGAGGCTGAAAGCTTGGGGGAACGAAGGGGTACCGCAAAATATCTGACTGACAACGAACTAGGTTGGAACCCCAGATGCTGTAGTTTTTGTGATTATCCGGAGCAGAAACCCCACCATTGTTATTTGGCCATGACAGAAATAGATGGTTTGTGTTCTGTTTAACTTAGTAGCACGAAGTGGGGGGCGCGAGTGGAGGCACCTAGAAGCTCCGAAGGTTGGGAGCGCCTAAGGAGCGTATATAGATTATATAAAAATAAGTAAATAAAATATCTGTAAATACTTACACACTAAAAGAAAAGTGAAACTTACTGAAAATTTTTTCGATCTTAAAGTGTAATTATTGGAAGTTATATATTTTCAATTTGCAAAACTTCTTGACTAATATGATTCTCATATTCTTATTTCAACAATGACATAACTATTACACCCTGTCTTTTTAGATTCCTAATAATTATATTTCTGTTGGAAAAGAAAATGGATAATTATGGTTTGGATCAAAATTGATATTTTCTCTCTCCACATGGTATAACTGTTGTCAGCACTATTATAGTTTTGGGGTATAAGTTTAAATAGTTTTTGTAATTAGTGTTGTACCGTAATTAAATACTTTTATTAGGTGGTTACCTATTATTTAGGGGAGAACGTGGGTCAGTAATATAAGACTAGGGTTTTGTGTTTTAAGTATTGTGAGAGCAAAGCAGTAGTGTATTAGGGGAATTCTTTGCCGAGCATGCTCAAGAACGGCTCTTCATGTGGTATGTAGATTTCTATTCTTTTCCTACCTTCTTCTTCTGCCTTGATAATATATAGGTGTCCATATAAGCTTCGGGTTCTGGCTATGGTGGAGTTGTTCTTGTTACACGGTCTTGGGTAGAACTCACCCCAAAAGCTAGCTGTTGAAGTGAGGGTGCCCTCACACTTATATTCTTCTTATTACTTTGGTACCCAAGCGATGTGGGACTTCGCTTCACACTTTCCCTCACGCCCAGCGTGCTCACTCGGCAGCACCTGCCGCGTGCAAGCGAGGGACACGCACCCTACCCATCCCTGGCATACCCAGCTTTGATACCATGTTACACGGTCTTAGATAGAACTCACCCCAAAAGCTAGCTATTGAAGTGAGGGTGCCCTCACGCTTATATTCTTCTTATTACTTTGGTACCCAAGTGATGTGGGACTTCGCTTCACAGTTCTTGGTTAGGGCAATGGGGATTAATTTTTCCTTCGTTCATTAGGCACCCAATTGGGTCAGTTTGCGTGTAGAGACCCGTAAAATTTTTGTTTTATTTTAATTATTGAAAAGTTTATTAATTGGCTAAATGAGAAAATATGGTCTTATTTGTGAATATTTGAATTAGGGGCTTAAGTGAGAGAACGGAAGGTTAAGGGGTAAATGTGTGATTTGAAGTCTTAGAGGTATAAATAGGAGTGATTGGAGTGTAGGGAATCATTTTTTTCCCAAAAACCAAACACCGGCTCTCTCTCCCTCCCTCCGCCGGTTTCTCTCTCTCCTCTCCTCTCTCTCAAAACTCACCCAAATACCTCAAACACCTTAAGAACCCACCCTCATTTCACCTCCTCTACGCAACTCCGGGCTCGTATCGTGTTGGGTGAGGCTCGGGAGATAGATCACGGTTGATTTCCAAAGATTCGGAGCTAGGGCTCGTTCGAGTTTCTTGGGTCTCGTTCCTTAAATCGAGGTAGGGATCTCTTTACCCTCTTTATGTGTGAATGTGTTGATATAGTGTGAATTCGTGCCTATGTTTGTTGTTGTTGGTATTGTTGTTAAAATCCCAGAAATCTGCAGAAAATCTGATCGAAACACATCCGTATCGATACGGGATTCTTGCCGTATCGATACCCAGTTAAAACAGAATGGACTTGGCTGATTTGCATCCTGTATCGATACAGCTATTTTGGCTGTATCGATACCAGATGCTTATGGGCAGTCTCTCAGCATTTGTTCCGTACTTCATTCCTTTGGTCCCCGATCACTTCCAAACCCTGTTAGACACCTCCAAACCTATTTCTAGCATGCCTAAACGAATTCCTTTGGTTTACTTAAGTTATCCTCGTCTCATTGGCTTTCCGTTGTTATAGAAAGGGTAGTGTCTTACTAGATAAAACTTAATCAACGTATTTTGGGATTGGTGGTGCTTGAGAGTCTTTGTGGCCTAAGGTGAAGCATGCTATAGGTATGTTAGGTGCTATGACTAGACGTGACGAATGATAGGAAGAAAATGCGTATTGTAGAGAGGTTGTTGTGTATCATAGGGCATAAGGTATGACGTGGAGAGTTTTGTTGAACGATAGGGGTTTGGCTAGTGATCCGGAAGGGAATATGGTAACTCGTACCTTCGTGCTTGTCTCGATTTTATCATCTTAGGTTCCTTTGGCACTCGTCCTATAGATTCTTGCTTAGAATCTAGCCGGTGGTGTGTCGTAGAGTTGTTATGGATTCGATACGAAACGTATGGCGTTGAAATAGACTTAGAGGAATATCGTGGACCTAAGGTGTTTATTAAAGTACGATAAGACATGGTTATAAGTTGTAATACCTTGAATGACGATGAACGAAAGAGTGTGACTTGGGGAAAGTGTTGTTATCTTATATTCGAATTGATAATGTATATGTGTTGTGGGAGTTGTGAATGTTAAACTGAGGGTCCTGCAACGCAAGGTGTGGTAATGCGGAGGCTCTAGAGGGCCCGCAACGCAAGGTGTGGTAATGCGGAAACCCAGGTGAAGAGAATTCACTGTAACGCAAGGTGTGGTAATACAGTTGAATGTCTTAAATGATGAATGAAGTCGTAATTGACTTATTGAAGTTTAAGTTGTTGTGTGGGCTGTGAGCTGCTTGAGATTGTAACTGTTGAAAAGAGAAACTAAACAATGGATTCCATCAAAGTTTTTGAAAAGAAAGGAACTTGATTTTGGAAAAAGGATTTTTATGAAAAATCCTCCGGTATTCCTGAGTGAATCAACGGTTCCGGTATTTGGGCACAAATCAACGGATTCCGGTATTCAAGAGAATCAACGGAGCTCGACCCGCGGAGGTCGAGAGTATTTTCCCAAAAATTATTTTGGAAATCATACGGGAATGTTTTCTTTTTATGATAAGAGGCTCGATGGCAATGACATTGAATAATAAGATTGTTTGCGGCATTTGTTTAAGTAGTTATAAAATGGTTGAGAAGTCGTCGTGGTTATTCAGAATGATATGAGCCTAATGTTGCTTCGGGAAGACGTACGAATGGTTAGGGATGTTTCTAAGATGTCTAGGATTTTGTAGTTGTAACTCTTACCCGTCTATTGGATCATCTTTGTTCTTGGTGCATAATTCCTCATATTTTCATATAACTTGTGTAAAGATTTTCCTACTGGGCTAGTGTAGCTCAACAAAATCCTTCTTTTCAAGTTCAAACGCAGGACAATAGATTGTATGCATCCGTATGCTTGGACACGAAGACTTTTGGAGGTTAACTTCATTGTAGTTAATCAAACATCTTGTAATGGATTACTTTTGCCAAAGATGGGTTTGTAACTAAGTGTTCTTAAATTTCTTTTGATTGAAAGTTTGTATTATTCCAATCAGGTTTGGTACTGGTAATTATTTGAACTTGGGGAAACTTGAATTGTAAATGATCGTCCAGGAACTCTCTTTTGGGTATTATTAATATTATGCGAGGAGCACGTTTTGAAATGGATTATTTATTTATGTTGAAAATCGAGGGCGTGACAAATTGGTATCAGAGCGAGGTTTGAATACCTAGAGACCGTGGGGAGACTTTTAGTCTCATGGGTTCAAAAATCACTGCATCTTTTTACGAAACCACATGTGTGATTGCATGAGTGACATTAGTCCATCGATGTATCATTGCATAAGTATTGTGGTAGAGTGGTGTATAGTTGTTAACCTCATGTTGGAAAGGTTGGAGCCTTGCATTTGATAGTGATGTGATTAATGCTGATGATCCTCTTTCTTATGTTTTTTTTTTTTTTTTAGTAGGATGTTTTCGAGACGTGAAGTTAGGTGGGGTGAGACCGGGGATCAGGATAACCTGGGTTGTAGTGTGTGCGGGGAGAATGAGGTGAGTCAGTATACTAGGGATGAGATTATGTTTCCTGAGATCGTTGAGTGCGCGAAGGGTGTTGAGATTCTGGAGGGTGCACAAGGCGGTGTGAATGTGGGGGAAGCTAGGCATCGAGTCGTTAGCGTGAGATCATCTTTTGAGGGTGTTGAAAGTTTAGGAAGCAAGAAACCAGAGGAACTAGATCAGTCTACGCAGGGCCAGCGAGGCCTCACACTACCATTTCATTTAGAAACTTCGGGAGTTCTCCTTAAGTGTCAGATTGGGTGTCACCGATGTGGTCAGCCTGGTCATATTCGTTCTCAATGCCAAAGGGCTCAAAGATCTTGTTTTACTTGCGGGGAATTTGGCCATCTCGCGAGGAATTGTCCTCAGAAGAAGAGAATGCAAGAAGAGTCAGGCTTAGTACAGCAGCCAGGAATTCGACAAATCGCTATCCAGCCACAACCCCAGAACGCACAAAGACTACCAACCGCTAGCGTAAGTACGTCGCCAGGGAATGTCAAAAGTCAAGGGAGGAAAAGACAAAGGGAATCAAGTCAGCTATCACAGAATCAGATTCGTTTTGGGCTACCTACTTTATCCGGGAATCAGAGAGTCTCACAGCTCGATAAGCATTGTTATATTTGCCGCAAGCCTGGCCATTTTGCGAGAAATTGTCCTCGGGGATCTGGAGTACATGGTGAGTCGAGTTCCATCCAGCCGTACAAGCGTACACCAAATCGACAACAGATGCAGTTCCGTAGTTAAACTACCACATCCTCCTACTCTCTAGCTCTTAGAAACGTCACTTGTTTGAGGTATCACCTTTTCCAAATTGTTCTGCTCTTTCGTTGCAATGCTTTTGATTCGGAAACACTTCACCCATTGTGGACCCCATTCTTACTCGTGTTTGGAATCGAAGATAAGAAATTTTAGTCCATGCGTGTCGAGAGACATTGATAGATCACATTTGTTGAAGATTAGGGGTTAATCGTTCCTTATGGAAGTGTTGTCTTTGACTTCTTTGATTTGCGTGTGGCGAGGATAGATGTGATTTGGGAAGAGGTTGATTGTATCCATGGTAGTAGTTGGTATTTCAAAAGCGAACCCGTAAGCGTTGTTTCTTTAAGTACTCTATTTCGTTGGCTAAATTGAAATTTTGATTAGAGTTGTATCGTAATTAGTTTTTCGTGAAGTTCGTCGTACCGTTAAACAGTTATAGCTCTTGACACTTAAGTTAATCATCATAAACCGTTTCTAGTCTTTCTTGGGAGTATTCGAAATCTAGTGTTGAAGCACCCCATGACATGTTTGCTTTTGCTATTGGTGACTGTTTCCGGTATCCCATACGAAGTTTTATTCTGACATTATCCTGCTTGATATAAGTTTTATTTGGTCGGTTGAGATCCCTCTGTGGCACTATCAGTTTGATCGTCTGTTACAATTGGTCTGCGCAAGTTCTCGTATTGCTATTTTAGTCTATTAAGCTCAATCTCTGGTCGCATACCTTATGGCATACAAATTTGTTGGAATCGTTAAACTCAGACTTGTTACTATTGTTGCTCGTATCCACCTTGTATCTGTTTGTTAGCCTAGAGCTATTCAGTTGGGTTGAGTTTCCTTGTTGCACCTATCGATTTATTTGTTGGAATGTATCATCCTGCGCAAATTCTTATGTCAAAATTTGAGCCAAATCTTGTGGTGGCATATCTCTCGAAGTCCATTTGTTACTTTTGTTCAGTTTGAAACCACTGGTGATAGTTGTCTTCGGTGCTATTCGATTCGGTAGTGGTTCCTCAACTCGAGAGGCATATGATGGTTCAATCTGTGACACTCAGTTTCACTTTGTTCGAAGTATGGCTCGAATATGGTATTGGACAAATTTTCAACCTAGAAGGGCTTAATCACTAGAGATCTATCTCATCATTTTGTGTTTGTCCCCAGTAAAGTTATGATCGATTGTTTTAAGATTGCCTCGGATTATCATGAGTTGTTCGACAAGTTTGTTATCTGACCATTCTAAAGATCTCATGTGTCCTTTAGATTCGGGTACCTTACTATCGTTCTCGCATACTTGATAAGTTTTGTTTGAGTTTTGGAGTTCGCTTGACTCGTTTAAGATAATCAGGATTATGTTGACTGTTATCGTCACTTATAGTCACTCGAGATGGGAAGATTCACGTATTTCGTAGAGAATCGCCGCATTGAAGCTCGTATCATCTTAAGAAGAAAAGGAAGCGTTCACCACTAGAAAGAGAGATTAGGTATCGGATTCGGTGCGTGTCTTTTGGATAACCAGGCGACAACCGATGAAATCCAGTTAGAAGAGGCGCTTGATCACCGCTCCTTCTAGATGGAGGTCTCGGGAAGTCAATTGGGATATCGGGTCGTATTTAGAGGTAAGATCTAAGTGTCGAGATAGATGATCGTATGTAGGAATAAGTATCGTTTGGAAGTGTCACCGCAAACTTTTGAGCATTTGCGATGCAAGGTATATACGAATATCATATACGAGCAGAATCCATTGCATGAGTTAGAAAGATTCGAACTCGAGTTAGAAGTCGACGTGTCCATGGTGAGAACCCGATACGTGTCCTAAATTTGCGTAGTCAAGTGTTGAGAGATAAGTCAATGCCGTTAGCGCAAGTTTACATGGGAAAGAGAGGGCGAAGTTAGACAGATGTATTCATTTTTGTTGTGCCTTGATTGATGTAAACCTTGATATGTATTTGATGGTTACTGAATTGTTGTGTGGTGGATAGTGACACGATTGGAGTATGTTGATACGTTGATTGGCAGGATAGAACTCGGTTTATTAAATTTCGAGGACGAAATTTCTTTAAGGAGGGTAGGTTGTAGAGACCCGTAAAATTTTTGTTTTATTTTAATTATTGAAAAGTTTATTAATTGGCTAAATGAGAAAATATGGTCTTATTTGTGAATATTTGAATTAGGGGCTTAAGTGAGAGAACGGAAGGTTAAGGGGTAAAGGTGTGATTTGAAGTCTTAGAGGTATAAATAGGAGTGATTGGAGTGTAGGGAATCATTTTTTCCCAAAAACCAAACACCGGCTCTCTCTCCCTCCCTCCGCCGGTTTCTCTCTCTCCTCTCCTCTCTCTCAAAACTCACCCAAATACCTCAAACACCTTAAGAACCCACCCTCATTTCACCTCCTCTACGCAACTCCGGGCTCGTATCGCGTTGGGTGAGGCTCGGGAGAAAGATCTCGGTTGATTTCCAAAGATTCGGAGCTAGGGCTCGTTCGAGTTTCTTGGGTCTCGTTCCTTAAATCGAGGTAGGGATCTCTTTACCCTCTTTATGTGTGAATGTGTTGATATAGTGTGAATTCGTGCCTATGTTTGTTGTTGTTGGTATTGTTGTTAAAATCCCAGAAATCTGCAGAAAATCTGATCGAAACACATCCGTATCGATACGGGATTTTTGCCGTATCGATACTAATTCGAAATCGTAGCTTCTCATTCTGTTTGCATCCTGTATCGATACAGCTATTTTGGCTGTATCGATACCAGATGCTTATGGGCAGTCTCTCAGCATTTGTTCCGTACTTCATTCCTTTGGTCCCCGATCACTTCCAAACCCTGTTAGACACCTCCAAACCTATTTCTAGCATGCCTAAACGAATTCCTTTGGTTTACTTAAGTTATCCTCGTCTCATTGGCTTTCCGTTGTTATAGAAAGGGTAGTGTCTTACTAGATAAAACTTAATCAACGTATTTTGGGATTGGTGGTGCTTGAGAGTCTTTGTGGCCTAAGGTGAAGCATGCTATAGGTATGTTAGGTGCTATGACTAGACGTGACGAATGATAGGAAGAAAATGCGTATTGTAGAGAGGTTGTTGTGTATCATAGGGCATAAGGTATGACGTGGAGAGTTTTGTTGAACGATAGGGGTTTGGCTAGTGATCCGGAAGGGAATATGGTAACTCGTACCTTCGTGCTTGTCTCGATTTTATCATCTTAGGTTCCTTTGGCACTCGTCCTATAGATTCTTGCTTAGAATCTAGCCGGTGGTGTGTCGTAGAGTTGTTATGGATTCGATACGAAACGTATGGCGTTGAAATAGACTTAGAGGAATATCGTGGACCTAAGGTGTTTATTAAAGTACGATAAGACATGGTTATAAGTTGTAATACCTTGAATGACGATGAACGAAAGAGTGTGACTTGGGGAAAGTGTTGTTATCTTATATTCGAATTGATAATGTATATGTGTTGTGGGAGTTGTGAATGTTAAACTGAGGGTCCTGCAACGCAAGGTGTGGTAATGCGGAGGCTCTAGAGGGCCCGCAACGCAAGGTGTGGTAATGCGGAAACCCAGGTGAAGAGAATTCACTGTAACGCAAGGTGTGGTAATACAGTTGAATGTCTTAAATGATGAATGAAGTCGTAATTGACTTATTGAAGTTTAAGTTGTTGTGTGGGCTGTGAGCTGCTTGAGATTGTAACTGTTGAAAAGAGAAACTAAACAATGGATTCCATCAAAGTTTTTGAAAAGAAAGGAACTTGATTTTGGAAAAAGGATTTTTATGAAAAATCCTCCGGTATTCCTGAGTGAATCAACGGTTCCGGTATTTGGGCACAAATCAACGGATTCCGGTATTCAAGAGAATCAACGGAGCTCGACCCGCGGAGGTCGAGAGTATTTTCCCAAAAATTATTTTGGAAATCATACGGGAATGTTTTCTTTTTATGATAAGAGGCTCGATGGCAATGACATTGAATAATAAGATTGTTTGCGGCATTTGTTTAAGTAGTTATAAAATGGTTGAGAAGTCGTCGTGGTTATTCAGAATGATATGAGCCTAATGTTGCTTCGGGAAGACGTACGAATGGTTAGGGATGTTTCTAAGATGTCTAGGATTTTGTAGTTGTAACTCTTACCCGTCTATTGGATCATCTTTGTTCTTGGTGCATAATTCCTCATATTTTCATATAACTTGTGTAAAGATTTTCCTACTGGGCTAGTGTAGCTCAACAAAATCCTTCTTTTCAGGTTCAAACGCAGGACAATAGATTGTATGCATCCGTATGCTTGGACACGAAGACTTTTGGAGGTTAACTTCATTGTAGTTAATCAAACATCTTGTAATGGATTACTTTTGCCAAAGATGGGTTTGTAACTAAGTGTTCTTAAATTTCTTTTGATTGAAAGTTTGTATTATTCCAATCAGGTTTGGTACTGGTAATTATTTGAACTTGGGGAAACTTGAATTGTAAATGATCGTCCAGGAACTCTCTTTTGGGTATTATTAATATTATGCGAGGAGCACGTTTTGAAATGGATTATTTATTTATGTTGAAAATCGAGGGCGTGACATTGCGAGTAATCAAAGCTGGTTTGGAGTTCTTAGTTACTGTGCAGGCGTGGGTGTCAAGAGATTAATTGCCATGGTGTGCGTGGTGGAATTGTTTGAGGCGGCAATGTCCTTTTGTTTATTTGCAAGTAATTTCTCTCCTAGAATATAATTTATTTGGTGGCCTTGTGCATGTTGTGTGCGGTGCATGTTTGGCCTGGCGGAATGGTGTATGTGTGGGGCTAAGAGTTTATAGGTTGTGTGAGTTGTCGTTGTGTGAAGAGGAATTTTGGGTGGCAGTCCTTTGATTGAGAGCTTTGGGTGTTAGTGAAGTTATTGTAGTAGACTTAATTTGTTCCTCTCTTATAATACTAGTATTTGGGTTGAAGTGGAAAAGGCTGTTCATGATCAAAAGATAAAAATAGTGGTGTGTGCACGTGGATTGGTGGCATGGAATTTAGGTTTTGTAGTTTTGGTGGTTACTGATGGTTAGTAATTAGGCTACGTTTTTATTTCATTTTTATAGCAAGTCGCATTTGGTATTTACAGTGTATGTTTGAATTGATAGTCATTCGTGTTTTGTTATTTTGTACAGGTTAACCTCTTTTTGCATTGTTTGATTGCATTACTTATGGACCTAAGCATGTTACGTACTTTCGAAAGTTTTCCGTGTCCTTTAAAATTATTCACTTGAAAATCTATATGATTGTAATTCGGAAACCCATAACTGTTTACAATTTGTTCTATAAATTGGCATGCGGTAAACATTTGGTGAAATCTTATGGTATTCTAATCACCTTTTTGGGGAGAACTATGTGGATATTTTCGGGAACATATTTTGGAAAGTCCCGGGAAATTAATCCTGTGTGTGGGTGACTCTGGTCATTAGAGAAGAGACACGGGTTAGGCCGGTGACTCTAATTCTCAACGGTTGATTTTGACCGGATCGTTCTTAGGGAAAAGTTCCACAGTCTTCCTACTCGTGGTGACGCTAAGATTCGATATTGGATCCATTTTTGAGATATTTGTTCACTGGCATTTGGTACTGTTTGTTATTGGTTGTGGTTCCCCATTGTGGTTGGATATTGTATTGTGATCACCATTAAGATTTATTGGTTAAATTGTTCATTGGGTTGGTTTGATGTGGATCGGTACCGCATATTATTAAGGAGATAATAGTCATTTAGTGGGAACATTGTTTTTCCGTAGACTTTGGATAGGGTATTGGAGGAGAATGTGGCATACGTGATTTTATTCGTTATTTGGATCGTCACACTTATTTTACAAGTACACTGGTGGCGTAATGTAGTTGGAGTATAATGTTATTGAATCTAAACAATTAGTATTGGTGGTAGTGTACTTGGAGATTGACTTAAGAATGTAACTTAGAGGATTGCTTCAATTTGATATTGAAGATGTGCTAGTTTAATTGTGTGAGGGTGTGTCAAGAGTTTCCTACTTGTAAGAATCAGTACATCCCAAATATTCTTGAATTGTTATTGTTTGATTGGTCCTTCGTTCTTGTGCTTGAGATCCTAGTAAAGATTTGATTAGGAGGGGTTAATAATTATGTTTATCTAAGGCCATACCCAATGAATTTATTGATGTTTTAATAGGAGATGAATAGTGGTAAGAATGGTGAGGATTCCATTCAATCAAAAAAAAAAAAAAACTATGACAATCCAGGTGAATATAAAGTGGGAGTAGTTGATTCTTGAAATTGTGGGTTTGTCTAATTGTAGTAGTAGTAGTTTAGTTTCGAGAGCTTGCCAATGGAAAGGTTTTGATGAGGTTACGACCGATTGTTTGGTGGTGGTCATGCAATGGGCTATGGCTATATCAGGATGTGAGTGCTTGGGTCTGTAAAATAATATGGAAGGTTGATTGAAATGGTGTAAAGTTATGGAGTGTGCCGGTGATGATTTGACAGTTTAATGCATTACGGTATCGTTGTCATGAAATTATGGGAAAGTTAGGAAAGAGAAAATTTGATTGGGTAAACTTATGGGATTAGAGTTGTTATTGTGCCGTTGAGGTAAATATGGAGTATTACTGACTTGATCATTATTAGTTTTGGAGTTCTTGATTTATTTGCTGCTAAAGGATTAAACTCTTATTTTTAGGGATGATTTAGACATGTGATTTTGTACGACAAAAAAATAAAATAAAGAGAAATGAATGCAGGATTGTATGAAGTTGAATTTTGAGTTAATGCATGGAATTAGTCTTCCATATGCGAGGTGAATTTAAGTATTTCAGGTAATGATGTGTATTATGTGTTGTAATGGGAAGTGAGACTAGTGGCTGTTAGTTTGAGAATTAGTTTTGAAGACACTATTGAGTTGAGAAATTAACAAGGTTGTAGATTTGTTTATGATGCCCCTTGACTTTTCTTTCTTTCTTTTTAGATTCGGTGGAGTGAGATTTTGTTT
Organism: Rhododendron griersonianum; assembly: GCA_018127125.1. Taxonomy (NCBI): domain Eukaryota; kingdom Viridiplantae; phylum Streptophyta; class Magnoliopsida; order Ericales; family Ericaceae; genus Rhododendron; species Rhododendron griersonianum. The sequence continues at coordinate 12,796,525 of CM030796.1, forward strand.
AGCAATACCATTGGTACCCGTCTTAAACTTTGGTTAAGGTGATGAGATTAAATTGCATTTATTGAAGAATTCTGGTGTTGCAGCTCTTTTAATTTGGATGTGTGGAATTGATAATGATATTTGGGAGGCGCGTTGTTACCTAAAAATTAATTCAGGATTTGATTCTTCTGTTGGACAATTGTGAAGACTGATTTGAGAATGTTTCAACAAAACTGCTTGGAGGATATGGGTGTGATGTGTAGCATAACAAGAGGTGATCTGTTGGGCCATAAAACTTGTGATACTATATTAAATATCAGAAGCTTTGAGGTCTAGGGAGTTCATTAGTAGACTTTGGATTTTTGTGAATGAGGGGATTGTAGTAGTTAATTATTGAAGATCAATCCCTAGAACTTGGCTTACTTGGGTTTGAGCTATAATTATATCGAACCTTTTCATTACTAGTAATTCTAACCTTGATAGACAATATGGTAGATTATCTTAATTGTTAGTGTTAAGTTTTTTCCTTTTAAGCGAAGTTGGACCATAATATCAGGGAGATTTGTGTGGAAGTATTTCTGTTGGTTCGTAGTGATGGAAGGCAATAAGATATCATGAAGACTTATATATAAGTGTGGAATTTAACTATTGTTGAGTTGGATGTGGAAGAGATAGTTATATTTCATAGCTAGAAATGTTAAAGTTGGACATCGAAGTATCACTTTGCTTAGGGAAACAGAAGAGAACACGATGAAATTTCAGACATTTGATTCTGTTGTTGATGGAGCTTTATTGTTATACCTTAAAGAATTAGGATGTACACAATTTTGTGCATTAGTTGTCAGTTTTGTTTGGCATTTTTTTTAGAGCTGTAAATTCTTTGGTGCAACATATATACAATGGTGATTTTTGAAGTGTATGGGGTATGCAATACTGGAATGTGGATAATGTATTTTTTTTCCTGTGTTAGAGTTTGGCGGAACCCTAAGAATTGATCATGTGTGTGATTTGATACTGTTTTAGTAGCTAGTTAAAAATTTCAAATTGTGGGAGGTTGAAGAAAGAATTCAAGTTGAAAGTTTCGATTCTTTTTCTCATGAGATATGAGCTGGGATTTTAAGAATTGGTGGTCAACTTGGAACTAGATTAGATCGATGCACTTTGATGTATTAAATGTTTGGATATAATGAGGCAGTAACTGTTGATTGGTTGGCAAAATTTTGCAGTTCTTGGATATTCGAGATGTTCAATCTTAGGGAGACATGGTTCTTTTCAAAGTTCCAAATTACTACTTACATTTTTTTATTTTGATCTTGATGTGAGTGATTGGGGTTGTAGAGAGATAGAATGGTTACATGAATGTCGAGTTGGGGGTCGTAGGTTATCGGCTCACTAGGTCAACACATTTTGTTGCTATTAAGATGACATATACATTGGATTGTTTGGCGCGGTTTTATGTTAGGAGGAATGTTAGACTCCATGGTGCACCTATATCAATTGTGTCAAACCGTGATCCTCATTTTGTAGCTAAATTTTGGGATGCCTTTCAGGCAACAATGGGTACTCGCATACTTTTTGGCTGGGCTTACCACCCGTAAACTGATGGTTTGAGAGGTCTATACAAAGTTTGGAAGATTTATTGAGAGCATTAACCTTAGAGGGAAATGGAAATTGGGATGATCAGTTTTTTTTATGGAATTTGCATACAATAATAGCTATCATTCGAGATGGGAGTTTCCCCCATTCGTGGTTTTGTATGGGTAGAAGTATAGATTCCCTATCTGTTGGCATGAGGTTGGAGAAAGGCGACTTATAGGACCTGACTTGGTGGAGGATGAAAATAAAAAAAAATACTATTTGGGAAAGGTTTGCAGCAGTTCAGAGTAGACAAAACAGTTCTGTTGATAATCGCATGAGGGATTGGAGTTTGCAATTGGAGATATGGTGTTTCTTAAGGTGTCCCCATGGAAAGGTGTTATTTGGTTTGGCAAAAAGGGGAAGTTGAGTCCTTGCTATATTGGTCCTTTTGAGGTTTTGGAGAGGATTGGTGAGGTGGCTTATTGTTTGGCGTTTCCGCCTAGTTTGGCTCGGGTTCAAAATGTTTTTCATGTATCGATGTTGAGGAAGTATGTGCATAGTCCGTCCAATTTGATTGATCAAGAGCCACTTCATGTTCATGATGATTTGACGTATGATGGGCAACCCATTGAGATAATTGATATGAAGAGAAAGGCACTTCGAAAAAAAAAAATTCATTTGGTTAAATTGTTGTGGTAAGTAGAGCTGGGCAACGGACACGATGGCGGGGAGTTCTATGATGGCTGGAAATGTTAAGTTTGGCGGGGTTTTATGAGAACTTGTGTTTTTGAGAACTTGTTTTATATATTGGAACCTACTGGTTTTGTATTTGAATGTTTAAGGCAGACTTGTTTAGTATTGGAACTTATGTTTTAAGACTCTAAGGGGTGGTTGGAAGTTGAAACTTATATTTTAAGACACTTAGTGGTGGTTGTTGATTTGATTTTTCTCTTCATTGGTGGTTGGAACTTATGTTTTAAGACTTTAAGTATCCTCCCTGCAGCATATTACCTATTCTCTTCCTTGCGTGGGATATCTTAACTAGGGTAATCAAGGCAAAATAACGCTTTGATCCAGGTGAATATAAAGTGGGAGTAGTTGATTCTTGAAGTTTTGGGTTTGTCTAGTTGTAGTAGTAGTAGTTCAGTTCCAAGAGCTTGCCAATGGAAAGGTTTTGATGAGGTTATGACCGCTTGATTGGTGGTCGTCAAGCAATGGGCTATGGCTATAATTATATCAGGATGTGAGTGCTTGGGTCTGTAAAATAATATGGAAGGTTGATTGTCATGGTGTAAAGTTATGGAGTGCGCCTGTGATGATTTGACAGTTTAATGAATTACGGTATTGCTGTCGTGAAATTTCGGGAAGGTTAGGAAAGAGAAAATTCGATTGGGTAAACTTGTGGGATTAGAGTTGTTATTGTGCCGTTGAGGTAAATATGGGATATTACCGATTTGACCTTTAGTAGTTTTGGAGTTTTTTATTTATTCCCTGCTAAAGGTTTGAACTTTTACTTTTAGAGGTGATTTAGACATGTGATTTTGTACGACAAAAAAAGAGGAGAAATGAATGCAGGATTCTATGAAGTTGAATTTTGAATTAGTGCATGGAATTAGTCTTCTAGATGAGAGGTGAATTTAAGGATTTTCAGTGTAGAGACCCGAATAATTTTAATGCTTGAAATATCGATTAAAAGTTTAATTGAGAAAATATGGTCTTATTTGTGAATATTTGAATTGGGGGCTTAAGTGAGAGAATGGAAGGTTGAGGGGTTAAGGTGTGATTTGTTGATTTAAGAGTATAAATAGGAGTGGTGTGTGAGTATGGGATCATTTTCCCAAAACCAAACTCTCGGCCCTCTCTCCCTCCCTCCGCCGGTTCTCTCTCTCTCCTCTCTTCTCACTCAAAAACCCACCAAAACACCTCCAAGCTCTCAAGAACCCACCCTCATTTCACCTCCTCTACGCAACCCCGGGCTCGTATCGCTTTGGGTGAGGTTCGAGAAAGAGATCGCGGCAAATTTTGAAAGTTGGGAGCTCGAGCTCGTTCGAAGTGTTGGGTTCCGTTCCTTGGACCGAGGTAGGGATTTCTTTGCTACATTTATGTGTTGGTAGCTTGATAATGTGTGAAATCCGTGCTTGGTGATGTTGTTGTTGTTGTTGAGCTTGAAATTCTGATATCTGCAGAAAAATCTGCTCGAAACCTCTCCGTATCGATACGGGATTCTTGCCGTATCGATACCCGATTAACACATAGTGGGCTTTTCTGATAAGCATCCTGTATCGATACAGCCATTTTGGCCGTATCGATACCAGTTCATTATGGGCAGTTTTGCCTTCGTTGCTTCTACTTCGATTGCTTTGAACCCCGGACACTTCTAACACCCTTGTAACACCTCATGCACTATCACAAGCTTTTCAATTGACTTCCAATGATTGATTTGTGAATCCTTATTCAATTGACCTCTCGTTAGTAGGATTTCTCTCTAAGTTCATTCGAGTAAACCTTGTTATAATGAGACTTATCGACTGATTGATTGTTTGCGAGTATTTGTGGTATCTCGGTGGTGTAGTCGACACGATGTGAGATGTTGCATGCATGAGTGTGATTATGAGAGAGTCTTAGTTTACGTGTTGGTTAGATAGGAAGTTGTTGAGTCGGGTTTGGTGTAGGGAGTCTCGTAACGCAAGGGGTGGAAATACGGAGACTCTAGTGGACCTCGTAACGCAAGGGGTGGTACCACGATGGTCCGAAGTGTTGGGATTCGCCGTAACTCAAGGGGTGGTAACACGGTGACTCACGGGATGTCATACTGTAACGCGAGGGGTGGAAATACAGTTAGTGGAGGTTGATGTTGTCGAGTCTTGTCGGGATGGTTAGAGGGAATACATTGATCATTGTCATGCTTGATTGGACCATGTCTTCTCATTCGTTTCCTTTTGCACTTAGCATGTTACTTGCACATAAGTTTAGTAAAGATTTTCCTACTGGGCTAGCATAGCTCAACCTATTCTTTCTTTTCATGATTAACTGCTGGACAGTGACTTGCATGACTTGCGTGCCTGGAAGTGTAAAGAATTTTTGGAAGCTAACTCTGATCTAGTTACATAGTCATCTTTGTAATAGACTTTCTTTTGATAAAGATGAGGTTGTAACTTAATGATTTGTCTTTACGAGCAAATGTAATATATTTGGGGCCGGAGTGCCAAAGTGTTTACTCTTTTGAAACCGGGAATTTATTTTGTAAGGTTTAACAGGTGGGACATTATTTTGGGAATACGATGGCAAGTAAGGTTCTTTATTCCAATAAGTTATTTATTTCTATGTTAAAAATCCAGGTCGTGACAATTGGTATCAGAGCGTCTAGGTTTAGAATACCTAGAGACCGTGGGGAGACTTCTAGTCTCATGGGTTTAAAATGTCACGCAAAAATTTTCATAACTCGCATGTGCTTGTGTGCATTGATATTGCTTGACTTACGTGGCATAGCTTTTCAATCCTGCAGAGTGGTGTAGCGTTGTTTTGACCCGTGTTGGGATAGTTGGAGGTTTTGACCTCACTAAATGATGTTGTTGTTGATAAACTCTCTCTTTCTTATAATTGTAGTAAGATGCCTCCGAGAGCGCGTGTGCGACGAGGTGGGGTTGGTAACCGGGGTGGCCGTGGTCGTGGCCGTGGGGTACCTCCCGAGGACGAGGTTAGTCAGCATGGGGAGAATCCGGGGGCTGGGGCCGGTCGAGGTGCAGGTGTGCCTCCGAATCAAACGCAGTTTGCTAGGGATCTTGTCGCGGCACTCACAGCTGCAAACCTGTTGAACCAAGCTCCAAGGGAGAATGCCGAGGATAGAGCTATGATAGCAATGCGGGAATTTAGCCGTAGGAATCCTCCAACCTTTGATGGAACCATTAGTGAACCTTTGGTAGCCGACCATTGGTTAACCCAAATTCGGAAGATCTTTAGGGCTCTTAACATCATCGAAGACGGTATTAGAGTGGGAATTGTGGCCGTTCAACTGGTTGGGGAAGCCGGCGAGTGGTGGGAGTCGGTCTTGGAATCGAGGAAAGACGCAAGGAGAGCGGCGAGGACCGCGGCTCAAGTAGATGAGCCAGACGTTGAGAACTTGACTTGGGCGGAGTTTGAGATGCTCTTTGAGGAGCAATATTTTCCGGAAACGAGTCGGGATCAATTGAGGAATGAATTCGAGAAGCTTGAGCAAGGGGACATGACTGTTTCGGAATATGCGGTAAAATTTCAATCTTTGTCCCGTTTTGCGCCGGAGATGGTGGCAATTGAGGAGAGAAAGTGTAGGAGATTTGAGAGGGGTTTGAGTGACGCCGTGAAGAAGTATGTTGTGGCGCAACGAAAAGGAAAGTTCTCCGAAGTTGTGGAGTGTGCTAGGAGTATTGAGACACCGAGAGAGGTGCTGAAAAATCCTAAGACATGGGAACCGAGACAATCAGTGGGAGGTGTGAGTTCATCGTCGGGAAGTTTTGGTACTCAAGGGAGGAAGAGACAACGGGATCAAATGTCTATTTCTCAAGGTCCGTCAAACTTTAGACCTCCGCCTTCTTCTTCATTTGGAACGAGAGGAGTTACCACTAGGTCTTCGATCACCTGCCACGAATGTGGTCAAGTGGGGCACATCCGTGCTCAGTGTCCGCGGCTCTTGGGGACTTGTTTCACTTGCGGGAAGTCCGGTCACTTCGCTAGGAATTGTCCACGCGGGGATGGAGCTCGTAGTGAGTCAGGATCAGTGCAGCAATCGAGGGGTGGACAGGGTTCTAATCGACAGTCGTTTCGGGGCACTCAGAGACAGCAGCAGTCTCATTTCCGTCAAACCGCTTCGCCACAGGGATCTCAGGCTGAAAGAGGAGCTAGTTCGTCTACACCTACTCAGGGCTCCGGTCATCGGGGTGGACACGTTCAGGGTCAGACAACTCAGGGAAGAGCTTTTGCCATCACTTCTGCCATTCCACCTCCTGTTACTTCTCAGGCTCCAGAGACTTCGGTAGTGAGGGGTACATTTCTTTTGTTTAACTCCTTTGCTAGAGTATTATTTGATTCGGGAGCATCGCATTCTTTTATTGCCGCATCTTTTGCTCATGCTTTGGAATTGGAAATTGAGAGCATCAATCCTCCGTTGTTTGTTGACACACCTATAGGGGGTAGATCGCCGTTAGATCGTATTTGCCGGGATTGTGAACTTATTATCCGAGATCGTCGTTTTACTTTTGATTTTATCGTGCTGAACATGTCGGGATTCGACCTTATTCTGGGAATGGATTGGTTGTCTACGTTTCACGCCACCATAGATTGTTTTAAGCGTCGAGTCCGTATTTGTCCGTCTGGGGGTGCTTGTTTTGAGTTCTTCGGGGAGCGTCGGGAACCGATGGAACCGTATTTGTGTGGGTCTCGGGAACCGGAATCGATGTACGCCTTGCTAGCGAGCTTAACCTTAGATGAGGACGTGTCTGCGCGTGGGGAGTTGCCCCTAGTTGTTTGTGACTTTCCGGATGTGTTTCCGACTGAGTTACCTGGTTTACCACCTGAGAGAGAAGTCGAGTTCACCTTTGACTTACTTCCTGGTACCGCACCTATTTCCGTACCTCCTTACCGTTTCGCGCCCGCCGAGTTGAGAGAATTGAAGATTCAATTGCAAGAATTGGAGAACTTGGGGTTTATTCGTCCGAGTACTTCGCCGTGGGGAGCACCAGCCTTGTTTGCTCAAAAGAAGGATGGGACGCTTCGCTTATGTATTGATTACCGTAAGTTGAACCGCGTAACCATAAAGAATAAGTACCCAATGCCTAGAATCGACGACCTATTCGACCAACTTCGAGGTGCCACTTGTTTTTCTAAGATTGACTTGAGGTCCGGTTATCACCAGTTGAGAGTTCGGAGAGAAGATATTCCTAAAACCGCTTTTCGTACCCGGTATGGCCACTATGAGTTCGTCGTTATGCCTTTTGGATTAACTAATGCACCGGCAGCTTTCATGGACTTGATGAACCGTATCTTTCGTGCCTATCTCGATCGTTTCGTAGTAGTCTTCGTGGACGACATCCTGATCTATTCGCCTTCAGAGGAGGAACATCAATCTCACCTTTCAATCGTTCTTGAACTTCTGAGAGAAAACCGTTTGTATGCCAAGCTTAGTAAATGTGAGTTTTGGTTGTCCGAAGTTAAGTTCTTGGGTCACGTAGTGTCGAAAGATGGAGTATCCGTTGATTCGGGGAAGGTAGAGTCCGTGATGAATTGGCAGCGACCGAAGAATGTATTTGAGATTCGTAGCTTTTTGGGGTTGGCCGGGTACTATCGCCGGTTTGTACTAGATTTCTCTCGCCTAGCAACTCCTTTGACCAAATTGACCCGTAAGGGGACTCGTTTCGTGTGGAGTGACGCATGTGAGACGGCCTTTCAAGAATTGAAGAAGAGATTGACTACCGCGCCGGTTTTGGTTGTACCCGAACGAGGAATTGGTTATTCCGTATATTGTGATGCTTCGAAGGAGGGATTGGGGTGCGTGTTAATGCAATTGGGACGTGTTGTAGCATATGGCTCGCGACAGTTGAAGACTCATGAGCGAAATTACCCTACCCATGACCTAGAACTCGCGGCCGTCGTCTTTGCTTTGAAGAGTTGGCGCCATTATCTTTACGGTGAGAAATTCGAAGTCTTTTCCGATCATAAGAGTTTAAAATACTTGTTCACTCAAAAGGAACTCAATTTGCGACAACGTAGATGGATGGAACATTTAGAGGACTACGACTTTGATTTACAATATCATCCGGGAAGGCGAATGTGGTAGCAGACGCGCTAAGTAGGAAATCGACCCAACTTGCGAGTTTGGCCGTCCATGAGTGGAAAACGATGAATGACTTAGGCTTGTATGCGTTGCATTTCGAGGAAGTTCGGGAAGGAGTTACATTGTGTAACTTAACTGTCCAATCGACCTTATCGACCCGAGTTATTGAGGCCCAACAACACAACGAGGAGGCCGGAGAGTTTCGTGCCAAGTTTCTTAGTGGCAATGTTCGAGAGGGTGGATGATTCACGCCGATCAAGGTTTGCGATACAAGGGAAAGTTGTTCGTACCCGTTTCGTGTCGGGAGGAAATTTTGAGAGAATTCCATCACTCACCGTTAGCCGTGCATCCTGGTGGAACGAAAATGTACCACGACTTGCGTAGACAGTTTTGGTGGCCGGGAATGAAGAGAGATGTTGTTATTTTCGTGTCCAAATGCCTTACATGTCAACAAGTCAAAACCGAGCACCAACGACCCGCGGGAGAGTTGCAACCATTACCTGTGGCCGAATGGAAGTGGGAAAACGTGACAATGGATTTCGTTACCGGATTACCGAGATCGCCGAGGGGGCACGATGCCATTTGGGTGATAGTTGATCGATTGACCAAGTCCGCACATTACTTACCGATTCAAGTTACGGATTCGATTGAGTCGCTTAGTCGTCTTTACATTCGTGAGATTATACGTCTTCATGGAATTCCCGTTTCTATTGTGTCGGACCGAGATCCACGATTTACCGCGCGTTTTTGGCAGAGTCTACAGGCCGCTCTTGGTACAAATCTCTTGTTTAGCACCGCGTATCATCCTCAAACGGATGGGCAATCCGAGAGGACGATTCAAATTCTAGAAGATATGCTTCGGGCTTGTGTTATGGACTTTCGGGGTAGTTGGGAGGATCATTTACCGTTAGTCGAATTCGCGTACAACAATAGTTACCAATCTAGTATCGAGATGGCACCGTATGAAGCTTTGTATGGGAGACCGTGTCGATCACCCGTTTGTTGGACCGAGTTGGGCGAGGCTACTTTGGTTGGGCCAGAATTAGTTCAAGAAACTTCCGAGAGCATGAGAGCGATCCGACTACGTCTTCTTGAAGCACAAAGGAGAACCACCGAACAAGTCAAGACAATTCGCCAACGATTAATAACCGCTCAAAGTAGACAAAAGAGTTATGCAGACCGCCGTCGCCGACCTCTATCGTTTGAAGTGGGGGATCACGTGTTCCTTAAGGTATCACCGCGTCGGGGACTATCTCGCTTTGGACAAAGGGGCAAACTATCGCCACGTTTCATCGGACCATTTGATATTATCGAGAGGATCGGAGAAGTCGCGTATCGATTGGCGTTACCGCCGAGGTTATCGGGTGTCCACGATGTGTTTCACGTATCTATGTTACGGAAGTATGAGCCGGATCCGTCACACGTTCTAGAATGGTCCGAACTTGAGTTAGAAGCCGATGCATCGTATGAGGAAGAGCCGATACGCATTCTAGATTCACGCGAGCAAGTTTTGAGGGGTAAAACCATTCCGTTAGTGCGAGTCTTATGGAGTCATCTCGGAAGGGAAGAGTCGACGTGGGAAAGGGAAGACGAAGTGAGGGAGAAGTATCCGCATTTATTTCTGAGTTAATCGATGTAAGTCTCGAACTTTTTAACCTTATGATTGTTAACTTGTTAGTGGAAATATGTGTTGTTACATGAGCGTGATTAATTGATGCATAAATTTTAGTTGACTTGCGTTGTAAATTTCGGGACGAAATTTCTTTAAGGAGGGTAGATTGTAGAGACCCGAATAATTTTAATGCTTGAAATATCGATTAAAAGTTTAATTGAGAAAATATGGTCTTATTTGTGAATATTTGAATTGGGGGCTTAAGTGAGAGAATGGAAGGTTGAGGGGTTAAGGTGTGATTTGTTGATTTAAGAGTATAAATAGGAGTGGTGTGTGAGTATGGGATCATTTTCCCAAAACCAAACTCTCGGCCCTCTCTCCCTCCCTCCGCCGGTTCTCTCTCTCTCCTCTCTTCTCACTCAAAAACCCACCAAAACACCTCCAAGCTCTCAAGAACCCACCCTCATTTCACCTCCTCTACGCAACCCCGGGCTCGTATCGCTTTGGGTGAGGTTCGAGAAAGAGATCGCGGCAAATTTTGAAAGTTGGGAGCTCGAGCTCGTTCGAAGTGTTGGGTTCCGTTCCTTGGACCGAGGTAGGGATTTCTTTGCTACATTTATGTGTTGGTAGCTTGATAATGTGTGAAATCCGTGCTTGGTGATGTTGTTGTTGTTGTTGAGCTTGAAATTCTGATATCTGCAGAAAAATCTGCTCGAAACCTCTCCGTATCGATACGGGATTCTTGCCGTATCGATACCCGATTAACACAGAGTGGGCTTTGCTGATAAGCATCCTGTATCGATACAGCCATTTTGGCCGTATCGATACCAGTTCTGGGCAGTTTTGCCTTCGTTGCTTCTACTTCGATTGCTTTGAACCCCGGACACTTCTAACACCCTTGTAACACCTCATGCACTATCACAAGCTTTTCAATTGACTTCCAATGATTGATTTGTGAATCCTTATTCAATTGACCTCTCGTTAGTAGGATTTCTCTCTAAGTTCATTCGAGTAAACCTTGTTATAATGAGACTTATCGAGTGATTGATTGTTTGCGAGTATTTGTGGTATCTCGGTGGTGTAGTCGACACGATGTGAGATGTTGCATGCATGAGTGTGATTATGAGAGAGTCTTAGTTTACGTGTTGGTTAGATAGGAAGTTGTTGAGTCGGGTTTGGTGTAGGGAGTCTCGTAACGCAAGGGGTGGAAATACGGAGACTCTAGTGGACCTCGTAACGCAAGGGGTGGTACCACGATGGTCCGAAGTGTTGGGATTCGCCGTAACTCAAGGGGTGGTAACACGGTGACTCACGGGATGTCATACTGTAACGCGAGGGGTGGAAATACAGTTAGTGGAGGTTGATGTTGTCGAGTCTTGTCGGGATGGTTAGAGGGAATACATTGATCATTGTCATGCTTGATTGGACCATGTCTTCTCATTCGTTTCCTTTTGCACTTAGCATGTTACTTGCACATAAGTTTAGTAAAGATTTTCCTACTGGGCTAGCATAGCTCAACCTATTCTTTCTTTTCAGGATTAACTGCTGGACAGTGACTTGCATGACTTGCGTGCCTGGAAGTGTAAAGAATTTTTGGAAGCTAACTCTGATCTAGTTACATAGTCATCTTTGTAATAGACTTTCTTTTGATAAAGATGAGGTTGTAACTTAATGATTTGTCTTTACGAGCAAATGTAATATATTTGGGGCCGGAGTGCCAAAGTGTTTACTCTTTTGAAACTGGGAATTTATTTTGTAAGGTTTAACAGGTGGGACATTATTTTGGGAATACGATGGCAAGTAAGGTTCTTTATTCCAATAAGTTATTTATTTCTATGTTAAAAATCCAGGTCGTGACATTCAGGTAATGATGTGTATTAGTTTGAGAATTAGTTTTGAAGACACTATTGAGTTGAGAAATTAACAAGGTTATAGATTTGTATATGATGCCCCTTGACTTTTTTTTTCCTTTCTTTTTAAATTCGGTGGAGTGAGATTCTGTTTAGCAATACCATTGGTACCCATCTTAAACTTTGGTTGAGGTGATATAGATTAGATTGCATTTATGAAGAATTCTGTTCTTGCAGGTCTTTTAGTTTGGATATGTGGAATTGAATTTGCGAGGCGCATTGTTACCTAAAAATTAATTCAAGATTTGATCATTTGTTGGACAATTGTGAAGACTGATTTGAGAATGTTTCAACAAAACTGTGTGGAGGGTATGGGTGTGTGATGTGTAGGAAAACAAGAGGTGATCTGTTGGGTCACAAGACTTGTGATACTATATTAAATATCATAAGCTTTGTTGTGTAAGGAGTTCTTTAGTAGACTTTGGATTTTTGTGAATGAGGGGATTGTTGTAGTTAATTATTGAAGATCTATCCTTAGAACTTCACTTACTTGGGTTTGAGGTGTAATTATATCGATTTTTTTCATGACTACTAATTCTAACCTTGATAGACAAGGGTAGATTATCTTAATTGTTGGTGTTAAGTTTGTTCCTTTTAGTTGAAGTTGGACCATAATATCAGGGAGATTTGTATGGAAGTATTTTAGTTGGTTCGTAGCGATGCAATGCAAAAAGATATGATGAAGACTTATATATACTTGTGGAACTTAACTGTTATTGAGTTGGATGTGGAAGAGATAGTTATATTTCATAGCTAGAAATGTGAAAGTTGGACATCGATGTATCACTTAACTAAAGGAAACAGAGGAGAACACGATGAATTTTTAGATATTTGGGTCTTTTTATTATTGGTGATTCATTGATATTGTTTGGTTCATGGGATGTTTGTGCCCCATGCTTTTGACTAGATCCAGATGGTTTGTGTTCTTCGTATAAAAAGATTTTCGGTCACTTATAAATACTACCTCCGTCCTAATTTACTTGTCCCCAGTTCTATTCTAACTGGATAAAAAAACTAGTTATGTATTTAAATTGGTAATGAATTTTATATCCAATATGGATCATGTTTGATAGATCTCGATTTGTTCTATAATACGATATTTTTAAATCCACATAAAACATTATAAATTGCAATATATAATCAATTAAAAAGTGGCACGAACTCACAAAATGGACAATTAAATTAGGACGAATGGAGTATCTTTTTGGGTTGCATGTTCTACGAGTATGGGTCTTGTGGTTCATGGCCAGTCACTACCTTTTTTGGGGTGTGACAGTTGTGGTATCAGAGCCTAGGTTTGAAAATAAAAATATTACTTTTGAATTCATTTTTATCATATTCATTTAGTGGAGGTCTGAGTCCCCAGAGTCCTATTGCCATTTGTAAGAAGTTTTGTTGTTTGATATGGATCGGTACCGCATAGTATTATAGATATAATAGTCATTCAGTGGGAACATTATTTTTCCGTAGACTTTGGATAGGGTATTGGAGGAGAATGTGGCGTACTTGATTTTATTCGTTATTTTGATTTCGTTATTTGGATTGTCACACTTATTTTACAAGTACGCTGGTGGCGTAATGCAGTTGGAGTATGATGTTATTGAATCTGAACAATTAGTATTGGTGGTAGTGTACTTGGAGATTGAATAACTTAGAGTATTGCTTCAATTTGATTTTGAGGATGAGCTAGTTTGTGTGAGGGTGTGTCAAGAGTTTCCTACTTGTAATACTCGGTACATCCTAGATATTCTTGAATTATTTTTGTTTGATTGTTCCTTTGTTCTTGTGCTAGAGATTCTAGTAGAGATTTGATTTTGTTCTATTAGAAGGGGTTAATAATTATGTTTATCTAAGGCCATACCCAATGAATTTGTTGATGTTTTAATAGGAGTTGAATAGTGGTAAGAATGGTGAGGATTCTAATGTTTCATTGTTTCAATCCCTTTTTTTTAAAAAAAACACTCTGACGATCTAGGTGAATATAAAGTAGGAGTAGTTGATTCTTGAAGTTATGGGTTTGTCTAATTGTAGTTGTAGTAGTTTAGTTTCGAGAGCTTGCCAATGGAAAGGTTTTTATGAGGTTACGACCGCTTGTTTGGTGGTGGTCATGCAATGGGCTATGGCTATATCAGGATGTGAGTGCTCGGGTCTGTAAAATAATATGGAAGGTTGATTGTCATGGTGTAAAGTTATGGAGTGCGCCGGTGATGATTTGACAGTTTAATGCATTATGGTATCGCTATCGTGAAATTATGGGAAAGTTAGGAAAGAGAAAATTTGATTGGTTAAACTTATGGGATTGGAGTTGTTATTGTGCCAAACCAAACCTAACCAAACCGAGCCTTATGTTCCAATCACTTGGGGTCGGCTACATGAATCATTTTCCTCCATTGAGCTCTATCAAGGGCTATTGAGGTAAATATGGAGTATTACCGACTTGATCATTAGTAGTTTTCGAGTTCTTAATTTATTCGATGCTAAAGATTTAAACTCTTACTTTTAGGGATGATTTAGACATGTGATTTTGTACGACAAAAAAAAAAAAAAGAGAAGAAAAATTAATGCAGGATTGTATGAAGTTGAATTTTGAGTTAGTGCATGGAATTAGTCTTCCAGATGTGAGGTGAATTTAAGGATTTTCATGTAATGATGTGTATTATGTGTTGTAATAGGAAGTGAGACTAGGGGCTATTAGTTTGAGAATTAGTTTTGAAGACACTACTGAGTTGAGAAACTATCAAGGCTGTAGATTTGTATATGATGCCCCTTGTCTTTTTTTTTCTTTCTTTTTAGATTCGGTGGTGTGAGATTCTGTTTAGCAATACCATTGGTACCCGTCTTAAACTTTGGTTGAGGTGATAAGATTATATTGCATTTATTGAAGAATTCTGGTTTTGCAGCTCTTTTAATTTGGATATGTGTAATTGATAATGATATTTGGGAGGCTCGTTGTTACCTAAAAATTAATGCAAGATTTTATCATTTGTTGGACAATTGATAAGACTGATTTGAGAATGTTTCAACTTAACTGTGTGTAGGCTATGGGTGTGTGATGTGTAGCAAAACAAGAGGTGACATGATGGGCCATAAGACTTGTGATACTGTATTAAATATAAGAAGCTTTGAGGTCTAAGGAGTTCATTTGAAGACTTTGGATTTTTGTGAAGGAGGGGATTGTAGTAGTTAATTATTGAAGATCAATCCTTAGAACTTGGCTTAAATGGGTTTGAGCTGTAATTATATCGATTATTTTCATGACTACTAATTCTAACCTTGATAGACAATATGGTAGATTATCTTAATTATTAGTGTTAAGTTTGTTCCTTTTAGGCGAAGTTGGACCATAATATCATGGAGATTTTCGTGGAAGTATTTCTGTTGGTTTGTAGCAATGGAAGGCAGTAACATATCATGAAGACTTATATGTACTTGTAGAACTTAACTATTATCGAGTTGGATGTGGATGAGAGAGTTATATTTCATAGCTAGAAACGTGAAAGTTGGACATGGAATTATCACTTTAAAAAGGGAAACAAAAAAGAACATGATGAATATTTAGACATTTGGTTCCGTTGTTGATGGAGCTTTATTGCTATACCGTCAAGGATTAGGATGTACGCAATTTTGTGGATTAAGTGTCTGTTTTGTTTAGCATTCTTTTTAGAGCTGTAATTACTTGGGTGCAACATATATACAGTGGTGATTTTGGAAGTGTATGGGGTATGCTATACTGGAATGTGGATAATGTATTTTTTTTCCTATGTCAGAGTTTGGAAGAACCCTAAGAATTGATCATCTGAGTGATTTGATACTGTTTCAGCAGCTAGTTAAAAATTTAAAATTGTAGGAGGTTAAAGAAAGAATTCAAGTTGGAGGTTTGGATTTCTTTTTCTTATGAGACATGAGTCAGGATTCTAAGAATTGGTGGTCCACTTAGAACTAGATTAGATCGATGCGCTTAGATGTATTAATGTTTGGACATAATGAGGCCGTAACTATGGAATGGTTGGCAAAATTTTGGAGTTCTTGGATGTTTGAGATGTTCAATCTTAAGGAGACATGATTCTTTTCGGAGTTCCAAATAACTACTTACATTTTTTTATTTTGATCTTGATGTGAGTTATATGGGTTGTAGAGCGATAGAATGGTTACATGAATGTCGAGTTGGGGGTTGTAGTTGATCGGCTCACTAAGTCAACACATTTAATTGCTATTAAGATGACATATACATTGGATTTTTTGGCGCGGTTGTGTGGTTGGAGGAATGTTAGACTCCATGGTGCACTTGTATCAATTGTGTCAAACTGTGATCCTCGTTCTGTAGCTAAATTTTGGGATGCCTTACAGGCAGCGATGGGTACTCGCATACTTTTTAGTGCGGCTTACCACCTGTAAACTCATGGTCTGAGAGGTCTATACAAAGTTTGGAAGATTTATTGAGAGCTTGTACCTTAGAGGGAAAAGGAAATTGGGATGATCAGTTTCTGTTGATGGAATTTGCATACAATAATAGCTATCGTTCGAGGTTGGGAGTTGCCCCCATTTGTGGTTTTGTATGGGTAGAAGTATAGATTCCCTATCTGTTGGCTTGAGGTTGGAGAAAGGCAACTTATGGGACTTGACTTGGTAGAGGATGCGAATAAAAAAAAACTTTTCTGGAAAGGTTTGGAGCAGTTCAGTGTACACAAAAAAGTTCCGTGGATAATCACAAGAGGGTTTGAAGTTTGCAATAACAGATATGGTGTTTCTTAAGGTGTCCCCATGGAAAGGTGTTATTTGGTTTGGCAAGAAAGGGAAGTTGAGTCCCTTCTATATTTGTCCTTTTGAGATTTTGGAGAGGATTGGTGAGGTGGCTTATCATTTGGTGTTGCCGCCTAGTTTGGCTCGGGTTCAAAATGTTTGTCATGTATTGATGTTGAGGAAGTATGTGCATAGTCCGTCCACTGTGATTGATGAAGAGCCACTTCATGTTCATGATGATTTGACGTATGATGGGCAACCCATTGAGATACTTGATATGAAGTGAAAGACACTTCAAAAAAATAAAAATTCATTTGGTTAAATTGTTGTGGTAAGTAGAGCTGGGCAACGGACACGATGGCGGGGAGTTCTATGATGGCTGGAAATGTTAACCCAAACATGACCTCTTTAAACTCTTACTTTTAGGGATGATTTAGACATGTGATTTTGTACGACAAAAAAATAAAATAAAGAGAAATGAATGCAGGATTGTATGAAGTGATCGAGATGCGAGGTGAATTTAAGTATTTTCAGGTAATGATGTGTATTATGTGTTGTAATGGGAAGTGAGACTAGTGGCTATTAGTTTGAGAAATAGTTTTGAAGACACTATTGAGTTAAGAAATTAACAAGGCTGTTGATTTGTATATGATGCCCCTTGATATTGAGGATGAGCTAGTTTAATTGTGTGAAGGTGTGTCAAGAGTTTCCTACTTGTAATAATCAGTACATCCCAAATATTCTTGAATTGTTGTTGTTTGATTGGTCCTTCATTCTTATGCTTGAGATCCTAGTAGAGATTTGATTTTGTTCTATTAGGAGGGGTTAATAATTATGTTCATATAAGGCCGTACCTAATGAATTTATTGATGTTTTAATAGGAGTTGAATAGTGGCAAGAATGGTGAGGATTCTAATGTTTCATTGTTTCAATCCCTTTAGATAAATAAAAATACTCTAACGATCCAGGTGAATATAAAGTGGGAGTAGAATTCTTGAAGTTCTGGGTTTGTCTAATTGAAGTAGTAGTAGTTCAGTTTCGAGAGCTTGCCAATGGAAAGGTTTTGATGAGGTTACGGCCGCTTGGTGGTGGTCATGCAATGGGCTATGGCTATATCAGTATGTGAGTGCTTGGGTGTGTAAAATAATATGGAAGGTTGATTGTCATGGTGTAAAGTTATGGAGTGCGCCGGTGATGATTTGACAGTTTAATGCATTACGGCATCGCTGTCGTGAAATTATGGGAAGGATAGGAAAGAGAAAATTTGATTGGGTAAACTTAAGGGATTAAAGTTGTTATTGTGCCGTTGAGTTAAATATGGAGTATTACTGACTTGATCATTAGTAGTTTTAGAGTTCTTTATTTATTCGTTGCTAAAGGTTTAAACTCTTACTTTTAGGGATGATTTAGACATGTGATTTTGTACGAAAAAAAAGAAGAGAGAAGAGAAATTAGATTGTATGAAGTTGAATTTTGAGTTAGTGCATGGAATTAGTCTTCCAGATGCGAGATGAATTTAAGGATTTTCAGGTAATGTTGTGTATTATGTGTTGTAATAGGAAGTGAGACTAGGGGCTATTAGTTTGAGAATTAGTTTTGAAGACACTACTGAGTTGAGAAATTAACGAGGCTGTAGATTTGTATATGATGCCCCTTGAAGAATTCTGGTGTTGCAGCTCTTTTAATTTTGATGTGTGGAATTGATAATGATATTTGTGAGGCGCGTTGTTACCTAAAAATTAATTCAAGATTTGATCATTTGTTGGACAATTGTGAAGACTGATTTGAGAATGTTTCAACAAAACTATTTGGAGGGTATGGGTGTGTGATGTGTAGCATAACAAGAGGTGGTTTGTTGGGCCCTAAGACTTGTGATGCTATATTAAATATCAGAAGCTTTGTGGTCTAGGGAGTTCATTATTAGACTTTGGATTTTTGTGAATGAGGGGATTGTTGTAGTTAATTATTGAAGATCAATTCTTAGAACTTGGCTTACTTGGGTTTGAGCTGTTATTATATGGTTCTTTTCATGACTACTCATTCTATCCTTGATAGACAACATGGTAGATTATCTTAATTGTTGTTGTTAAGTTTGTTCCTCTTAGGTAAAGTTGGACCATAATATCAGGGAGATTTGTGTGGAAGTTTCTTTTGGTTTGTAGTGATGGAATGTAGTAAGATATCATGAAGACTTATGTGTACTTGTGGAACTTAACTGTTATTGAGTCGGATGTGGAAGAGATAGTTATATTTCATTGCTAGAAATGTGAAAGTTGGACATGGAAGTACTAAGGGAACCAGTAGAGAACGCGATGAATTTTCAGACATTTGATTCCGTTGTTGATGTAGCTTTATTGCTATACCTTCAAAGATTAGGATGTACGCAATTTTGTGGATTAGATGTTTGTTTTGTTTAGCATTTTTCTTATAGCTGTAATTTCTTCGGTGCAACATATATACAGTGGTTATTTTGGAAGTGTCTGGGGTATGCTATACTAGAATGTGGATAATGTAATTTTTTTTTTTCTGTGATAGAGTTTGGAGGAACCCTAAGAATTGATCATGTGAGTATTTTGATATTGTTTTAGTGGCTAGTTAAATATTTAAAATTATTGGAGGTTAAAAAAAGAATTCAAGTTGGAGGTTTGGATTTCTTTTTCTCATGAGACATGAGTCGGGATTCTAAAAATTGGTGGTCAACTTGGTACTAGATTAGTTAGATGCACTTGGATGTATTAATGTTTGGACATAATGAGGCAGTAACTATTGAATGGTTGGCAAAATTTTGGAGTTTTTGGATATTCGAGATGTTCAATCTCAAGGAAACATGATTCTTTCGGAGTTCCTAATAACTACTTACATTTTTTTATTTTGATCTTGATGTGAGTGATATGGGTTTTAAGAGAGATAGAATGGTTACATGAATGTCGAGTTGGGGGTTGTAGTTGATCAGCTCACTAAGTCAACACATTTTGTTGCTATTAAGATGACATATACATTGGATCGTTTGGCGCGGTTGTGTGTTAGGAGGATTGTTAGACTCCGTGGTGCACCTGTATTTGTAAGTGGGAAAAATCAGATGATACCTATAGCAGCACAAAGAACACAATGGTTTCCTGTGCCACCAGACCGGAATCTTTGTTTCGTCGTCGGAACCCTAATCTGCAAAACAGACAAGGGGTGAGCGCACCTTTGCCTCTCGTGGCAAAGGTCCTCCGATGCCTAAGTTAGTATCACGCACTGGAAAACCCTAATTATCAGTAGGAATATGGTGAGAATGTTGTGTATTGTGTACCTTTTGCCTCCGGGCTAACCCTGTTTATATAGGCACACGTTTGCTTGATTTCCAAGTATCCTTGTCGCCCTAGGTTTCCTATCCCATATAGAATACCTAGCCTTCCGAGGATCCTCTTTCCCAATCAGCTGAGATCCCATACTCGTTGGGATTCTTCTCCTAATGGGGCTTGCTCCATATTAGGACTGTTTCCTTACTTATCTTGATTGGATATTCGGTTCCCCTTCCTTTGAGATCTTATTCTCCTCGAAAATACTCCTACCCCCTTATCACTCAAGGCTATCTCTATATGGACCTTCCTCTGTTCGGTCATCTCATTGCCGAACAGATTGCTCCCTCTGGTGACCTCTTCATGTCATCTGCCCCTTTCGTCGACCACCGTCCTCATCGGCAGTATGACCTATTCCATTAACCAGGTGGCCCAACGTATCACGTGTTCGGGCATTAATTGCGTCTGTTCGGGGATACCTCCCTATTGTATCAATTGTGTAAAACTGTGATCCTCATTCTGTAGCTAAATTTGGGATGTCTTACAGGCAGCGATGGGTACTCGCATACTTTTTAGCTTGGCTTACCACCCATAAATTGATGGTCTGAGAGGTCTATACAAAGTTTGGATGATTCATGGAGAGCATGTACCTCAGAGGGAAAAGGAAATTGGGATGATCAGTTTCGGTTGATGGAAGTTGCATATAAAAATAGCTCTCATTCGAGGTTGGGAGTTGCCCCCATTCGTGGTTTTGTATGGGTAGAAGTATTGATTCCCTATCTGTTGGCATGAGGTTGGAGAAAGGCAACTTATGGGACCTGACTTGGTGGAGGATGCAAATTAAAAAAATATACTATTCGGGAAAGGTTTGCATCTATTCAGAGTAGACAAAAAAGTTCTGTGGATAATCGCAAGATGGATTGGAGTTTGCAATAGGAGATGGTGTTTCTTAAGGTGTCCCCATGGAAAGGTGTTATTTGGTTTGGCAAAAAGGGGAAGTTGAGTCCTTGCTATATTGGTCCTTTTGAGGTTTTGTAAAGGATTGGTGAGGTGGCTTATCGTTTGGCGTTGCCGCCTAGTTTGGCTCGGGTTCAAAATGTTTTTCATGTATCGATGTTGAGGAATTATGTGCATAGTCCGTCCAATGTGATTGATTAAGAGCCACTTCATGTTCAAGATGATTTGACGTATGATGGGCAACCCATTGAGGTACTTGATATGAAGAGAAAGGCACTTCGAAAAAAATTAGAAGCTCCCTTCTACTAAGCTCGAAACCCAGAGAAGTACCCTGGAGTGTTAAAGATGTCTCTTCTGTTTAGTTAGTAATATTGCTTCATTCATCATTCTAATGAGTACATTTGTAGGTTCTTGAAGAGGGGTATGGAACTGAAGATGTTACCCGCAAGGAGTGGAGTTACTCCTTACTTCAGTTGCAAAGATATTCCACTCCTTACAATCCGTGTACGAAGGTCAGTTTTTTACATGGTTCGTGAAACTTTGACTTGATCTTTAGCAGCACAACCAGTACCTATTCCCACAGCGAAAATTTTCAGAAGTTTTGTACTGACAGTTTAGGCTATATGTGAGTGTGTATTTCTTCTCTGTACATCCTAACAGTAAGTTATTAACGTGAACTGGGTAAAAGGTACTAAGCTTGAAACCCAGAGAAGTACCCTAGAGTGTTAAAGATGTCTCTTCTGTTTAGTTAGTAATATTGCTTCATTCATCATTCTAATGAGTACATTTGTAGGTTCTGCAAGAGGGGGGTATGGAACTGATGGTGTTGCCATCAAGGAGTGGAGTTACTCTTTACTTCAGTTGCAAAGATATTCAACTCCTTACAATCCGTGTACGAAGGTCTGTTTTCTACATGGTTCGTGAGACTTTGACTTGATCTTTAGCTGCACAACTAGTACCTATTCCCACAGCAAATTTTCAGAAGTTTTGTACTGACAGTTTAGGCTATATGTGAATGTGTATTGCTTCTCTGTACATGCTAACAGTAAGTTATTAACGTGTACTGGGTAAAGGTGTAACTGGTTTTTGGCCTTAGTCCTTGGCCTATGTTACACGGACTGAAGGGGTCAGGTCTGTCATATTCATCTAACTCCCACCCAAGGACACTGAGACACAACCCAGTAATCAGAGTCCTTGATATATTTATATTTTTGGGGCAAAATGGTGGGTACAAGAAGGCACAGAGCCTTGCGTTCTTTATATGCAAGCTATATATGTTGTTGTATTCAAAATCGGAGTACTACAGATGCTTGCTATGAAATGTCCAACTACACATGCTGGACCCTAATTCAAGTGTCGAGTTACAACACTGATATTAAACTAATTTTTAGAGGAGTCCTTTCGACATGAGCCCTTACCTCTTGAAGTATATTGCACGTGAGTAATACCCTGTTGTTAACAACTGGTATTATTTGGAGTCCCTTACGAATATTTGTGTGCAACCTTTTGAACATTTTATGATTTTTAAGTTCATTCTTTGTAAATATATGCATCTTGTCTCATTGTTAATCCAACTGCATGTATTGGTTGAGCAGGAAAAATTGTTGGAGTCATCTTATCTAATGAAACACCATCTCAAGATTCAGAGACAGTGTTGAATGTTATGTTCACTTCTCAGGCCTCTGCTCGTTGGCTGGAGGAAACAACAGGCTTGCCAAATTCAAAGGATGTGGCAGAAGTACTGTTGGTTAGGCGGACCCTAGCTTGGGTTACAGGAATCATTCTTCTAGTTGCCACCATCATGGGGGTGAGTTGCTTATCAAACCCCGTTAATTAAGTTTTTCCTTTGGTCAGGTTGTCAACATTTATAAGACTTGGCAAATCCTGTCTGAATGCTACGAGAAGTTTAAATAACATTTTTTTTCTCAGCAGATTGATTAAAATTATTTCTCTTACTAAGAATACATTCTCAACATTTACTCAGATGCTAGAGTTTTTAAGTCTCTAAAATTTTTGTAAGACAGTCCACATGTCAGCTCACTTGTTAAGCTTTGAGCAAAAAACTTTGTTTCAGGACAACAGAGTTCGCTCTTTTTTTCTTAGGGTGCAAATATTTGCCTCCAACATGAATCTCTGGTTCTCATAGGTGGTCGGTAGCATTAATCCCATCTTGGTGACTGACCTATGGCTATCATGGAGTAGAATGCATCGCAATAGCATCTGACATGAATGTGTTGCTATTGATAGCTGTATGTAAACAACTCTGGGCTTTAGTTTCCGAGTTCAGTATTCTCTCTCCATCTAGAATAGTTTGGGAATTAATAGCTGACTCACTGTGATGCAACCCAAATCAAGGGATAGATTCATAACAGAGATAAATCCCAAAATGGGATACAAGGAGCAAAAGCTCTCTATATTCTTTTATCAATACATCAAAAAACCTACCTAATGAGCACTCTAGACTCCTATTTATAGACCCTCTACTACAAAGGACTCAAAAGACATACATACCCTTAAACCTACTGCATCAGACTCACCCTCTTAAAAAAAAACAACTTGTCCTCAAGTTGGACACAAGACTCAAGACAACTAAATAAAGAAAACACAGAACTATAGAACTATTTATTATGCAGCTTCGAAGTAGACATGTGACTGCATTTCCTTAATTCACGTCACCCTCATGCAATAACCCATCTTCAATACGAGCTTTCGTTTGTGTACATCCACCGCGTCCTTGCTTATGTGCCAAGAAATCACCCATTTACCATGCCTCTTAAGGCTCAACACTTCCTCAACATAAGTGACTACACTTGGTTCCAAAACGTCACAAGAATCATCAACCTTCGCATAGAGAAGCTTCAACTTCACCACATGCCCAAGACTTTCTCGAGTGAACACCATTCCCAAAGGATCTTCAAGGTGTTCTAAATAGTTTCTACCCTCTTTTGGTAACTTTGTAGCTAGATGAGGTACCAACGCAACACACACTTGAACATCTTGAGCCATAGACAATTCAAGAGGCATCTCATATAGGCAACTATCAAGCTTTGGCTCAATGAAATCTTCTAAAACGAGCGAGACATCAAAAGCAACCTCTTCCGGCTTTGGTAACATACCAACTCCATTCTCTTCTTGTGCTTGTTTGGTATCGTCCCATTGCAAGAAGCAAGGTTCATTGCTAATAAGAAGGGGCATTTCTTGTTCTTCATTGGAGCTTCCAACGTTCTCAAGTCCATCTTCATCACCATCAATAACCTCACTTGGATACTCATCATAGATGGGAACGTCTTCCACGTCAATATCCCTCTTTGAAGACTCGTCAAACATGAGAACTCTTTCAAATTCACCTCCAACATCTTCATTTGGAGGCTCATCAAAGATGGAGAAATCTCCAAACTCATCTTCAATCTCAAAGGCACAATCATCTTGAAGAACACCTTCAAGGTCTTCACTAGGATATTGATCAAAGATAGGAAAATCATTGAAATAACCGAGTTCCATCCCCCCTTCAAACTCATCCGAATTGAGGCTCACATCCTCCTCAATCATGTTTGGATTAAACTTTCTATAAGATTCAACAAGGCCAACATCAATGTTGCTCTCCTCCTTGTAGTTAAAACTAGACTTAAATTGACTATAAGAATTATCAATACCTCCACGAGGTAGTAAACGATGCACCTTCGTAATCAAGGTAGCAACTTGTCTTTTCAACATCAACAATTGCACCTTATCGTTTAAGGTAGCAATTTGTGCACTCAACTCTTCAATCTCATTTCTATAACGATTTTGGTTGCCAAAGTTATCAATTCCATCACCATTATTCACCACCATGCCTCTACCTCTTCTACCTCTAGCCCGATAAGCCATTACAACACCAACAACCAAGTCCAAACAAGCAAATCAGCCTAAATATTGAAAACTCAGTCAACTCAGTTACCAATTTCAACAGAACAACCCCAAAAACACTTAATCATCAGTAATCATACTCGAATCGACAACTACGGAGCAATCTAACAACAACCCAACATAGAAAATAAGGATTCGACACTTACCCACCTTAGATCTTGTCCGAAATCAGTAAAAATGGGTTGAAATCAGTCCGAAAACCCTCAAAACCCACGGATCTGACTTGAGATTACTGTAGCAGGCTCCGAAATCACTGTACCAGGCTCGAAATAACTGTAGCAACTCCGAAATCACTGTACCAGGCTCGAAATCACTGTAGCAACTCCAAAATCACTGTAGCAGCTCCGAAATGGTCAGAATAGCTCCGGAATGGTCAGATCGAGTTCGAAATAGGCAGAATCGTGCTGAATAGGGTTCGAATCTAGCTGAATCTGCAGATTTAGGGTTCGAAATCTGGTGGGTTGTCTCGAAATAGCAAGAAATGGGTTCAAAAATCACTAGATCCACTCGAAATACAGGTTTCGAGTGAGATTAACAGCTGGGTGGTCACGAAACAGCAAGTATCAGCTCCGAAATGGTGGATTAGAGAGTTTTGAGGGTCGAAATCGAAGTTTTAAGGGTTGGGTTGAGCAGATCTGGAGATTTGAAATGAAATGGTGTCTCCGGCGAGGTTTTCCGGCGCCGATTTAGGGTTCCGGCGAGATTTTCCGGTGAGGTTCAGGTTTCCGGCGAAGATTCCGGCGAGATGAACGGTGGGGATCGAGCCTAGAAGCATTGATACCAAATGATGCAACCCAAATCAAGGGATAGGTTTATAACAGAGATAAATCCCAAAATGGGATACAAGGAGCAAAAGCTCTCTATATTCTTTTATCAATACATCAAAAAAACTACCTAATGAGCACTCTAGACTCCTATTTATAGACCCTCTACTACAAAGGACTCAAAAGACATACATACCCTTACACCTACTGCATCACACTGTGCTTTCATCATGATGACAAAGTGAGTGTGGTTTTATTGAGTCGGAGAGGAAGCATCAATCTGCACAGAGGGAAGTAGCAGCATTGGAGCCCACTGCTCTATCCATCGCATGAGGGAGGCGAGGTCTGCAGGACCTCGTCGCTACCCGAGAAAGGAAGTGAAGGCTGTGGGAAAAAATACCTCTGGACTTGAGTATTTTACTTCACTTTGCCTGTTGCAGCTTGCGAATTAATAGCTGCCTGAAAAACAACTCTAGCCTTAGATATTCGACGTTTCTATTATCTCTTGTGATGGGTGGAATTTTGTCACTCAAAGCAGGAACTGACTCAGCCTTGGAATTGGTTGAATGGGTGTGGTTAGGATGATGAGCTGTTAGCCTGCTCCCGCCTCGTGCTAGGTGGGTGGCTCTAGGATTCTAGTTCGACAAAATGTATTAAAAAAATTTGTAAAGACAAATTTCGACAAAAAAAAATAAATCTTTTGTTTAAGTTGATAATTTATTAAGCCTAATTTATTTTTTTGTGTCGAGCTATACCATCTATTGACTCACCAAAATTTAAGTTTTCATTTATTACTAATGACTGAGACAGTATTAGAGAAAAGATCAAACTAGATATATAACCAAACCAAACCGAGCCTTATGTCCCAATCACTTGGGGTCGATTACATGAATCCTTTTCCTCCATTGAGCTCTGTCAATGACCACTTATTCACACAAACCCATTATACTCATATCTTTGGGCACAACAGCATCTAATGTCAATTTAGGTCTACCCCTCGTAGCATTGCTACCCAAAGCTATCATATCCGCTCTCTTAACTACTGTCAATTTAGGTCTACCCCTACGGTAGACATGCCCGAACTACCTAAGCCTATTTTTCCTCAACTTTTCCTCTATAGGTGCTACACCTACCATCTCACGAACTGTTTCATTTCTAATCCTGAGATGGTAGGTATAAAAAGTAGAAAATTTTAGTAAATTGCTTGAACCCCCTCGTTTGATGGTAGAGCCACCCTGGGATTGACTATTGAGTATCATGACTGAAGAAGTTTTATGTATTGGATTTCTTCATTAGAGGCCCGCACCGTCCAGTAACCCTTTCCAGCCAGCAAGGAATAGTGGTTAAAATTCCGTTGCTTCAAGGGATTTTCTTTGAATGGTTGTATCGTTCGCCCTTTTTAACTTCACTTAGTCATGGAAAAGTAGGGAGGAAAAAGAAGTAATTCCATTAACATCAGTCTGTATACGACTAAAGTTCAATGGTAGTGATATAATCTGGCTGAGATATTGTTGCGAATAAGTTTGTAAAAAAAGGGGGGGAATGATGGTGACGATGCCAACAACAATAATAATGATTATATTATATTAGTAATAATAGTGAGCCTGAGATATTGTTGCGAATTTGTTTGCAATTGAAATTCTTTGTAAGGGTTGACTCTAACATAACTAATATGAGAACTGTTGCACATAAAGTACGGAACAAATATGAGCACAGACACTTTGTTGGAGGTCACGTACTAGTGTTGGACACTTGTTGGACGCTGACACTCTCCCTACATTCTCTTAAGAATCTTGAAATCTACATGAGGTTCATCTAATTCTATTAGGTCTTTGATATCGAGAGGTTCTTGGAGGCTCTGCAAAATCTAAAGATTTGGGCAGATCCGATGGTGGGTCGAATAGCGTCCTATTGTGATCGTATTTTAGAAGAGAATAACTTTTCTATTTTTTTGGTGCATGTCATATTTTGACTTCTGACCAATCTCCAACCTGCAAGACTTATTTGAACTACATATCAATGACCAAAAGTTACTACTTCTCCATATTGGGTCTTTCTTTGATTTTCTGGCTGGTAGGTTTGGAACTGGTCTAGATGGCTTGTGAATCTATTTGGCATTCAGGATAATGACTTAGCTGAAATGATTTGCGTCAAATCTTTCAAACCTTTCCGTCTGCTCAATGCTTACCGATAGCTTCATGAGAAAAGAGATAAGTCCTTGATGACTCTTATTCCCTTTTTCTTGTATTTTGTTCTGTTACCACAAAAGCAAAGGTATGTATTCACTTGACAAAGAGAGGCGAAGAACAATTGTGGTTCTTAGTTGGTGTATAGAGACTACTGACCACAATTTGGAAAGCATAAGTGGCTCATGGTTACGAAAATATAACTGGCCTCATTGAGCAGGAAGTAAAGTCCTAACTCGAGACAAAAGTGTGGTTACTAGTAGGTATATAGACTACTGACTACAAATAAAATACATTAGTGACTCCTAGTGGGTGAACGATTACTGGCCGTTTGATGGGAAAGTAAAGTTTCTAACTCGACGGTAAGGTAAGACGAAGAACAATTGTGGTTCCTAGTAGCTATATAGACTACTGACCACAATTTGGGAAGCATAAGTTGCTCTTGGTTGCGAAAAGCTATGTTGCTCGGGTACGGGAATCGGGTGCGGGTACATATCCAAGGGTCGGACACGTCAAAGCTGAAAATAGAGGATTCGGGGATATGTATCCGAATTTGGACACGGGTGCGGGGATTCGCTGAATAGTTATATATAAATAAAAATATTTTATATTATTTATATAAATATATGAAAATTATCTCATAAAAATATTATTTTCTTTGCACAAAACTAATTATTAAAATTATAAATATTTTTATGTTTTTTTATATAATTGTTTCGTTAATAATTTGAGGGGGTTAACTGTTATGTTAATAAACAATAAGGGTCTTAGTGTAGTTTATATATATAAACATATATACATAATGCATGTCGGTCAAAGATCATATTCAAAACCACATCTCTCTCTCCCCCTCTTCTACGCAGCAGGAGGTTCGACGACAGCTTTCACACATCAATCTCTCTTCTTCTTCTTCCTCGCTGGCGGCCACGCCCTCCATTGCCGGAGCTCTGATGGTTGAAGACGAATCGGGCGATCAAAGTCCGAAATGGATGATTCCTGCATCTAAGCATCCCAGTCGTATCCGGATTGAAGGTGTTGTACCCGACTCACATCCCGCACCCGCACCCGTGTCGGATCGTGTCAACACGGGTACTCCACAGGTTTGGGCGAGTCCGCGCAACATAGGCGAAAAGATAACTGGTCTCGTTGAGCAAAAAGTAAGGACGCTAACTTGAGAAAGAAGTGACGCTAACCTGAGAAAGAAGTGATGCTAACTTGAGAAAGAAGTGTTGTTCGGAGTAGGTTTATTGACTACTGACGACAAATAGAAAACATAAGTGGCTCTAGTGGGTGAAAGATCTCTTGATGGGAAAGTAAAGTCTCTAACTTGACAAGCAATTTTTCCATGGTTGTAGTGGGGAAAGTAGATTAGTGACGTGAAATTAGTAGAGTAATATTTTTACAGGGCTTGTAAAGCTTTCTCTTGCCCCTTTATTGATCAAAGAAATAAAGATAATCATTTGACCCTCACCCCACTTCAAATGCTAATATTTTTCTTCATTGGTCTATCTGCAGATGCCATTTCAGTGCTCTTGCTGTTTGTTTCTACAAAAACTCTAGTATATCAGCAGAGAAGGTCATATTGGTAGGCAGTCCATATTTTATAGGTAGAAATGTTCTGAGTCAGTTTTACCTAAAAAATGTATCCTCTCCTACCGCTTAGTTCCCACATGATGTGTATGTAGCTTGTCTCTCTCTGGGATTAGCATCTTCTTTTTCTTTTTGCTGAACTTATTTATAGACATGCCATTTCTCATTGAAATTTGAAATAATTTTAGCAGTGGAGATATTGTGGATCATACAACTTTGATGTGTGGAATGAAAAACTTCTACTCTTTTTGTGGTATTTCACTTCTAGGGTTTGTTCCCTGGACATATAGGCTGAATTTAACTTTTGGATATTGTCTAGTGTTGCAAATATTTCTCTCTTCCTTTTAGTGAAAGGAGTCATGTAACCTTAACGTTCTTGTGATGTGTTGAATTCTTTAAGGCTCAATGCCTCTGGTGCTAATGTACTTTTCGAGGATATTCGGGTTATCTGATGGCAATATAGATTCTTCGTTCACGGCCATGCTAACACAGCAGTAATTGTTGTCTCACAAACTGCAAGTGCCTGTAAGTAGAGGAATAGCTTTGATAAACACTTGATGCGTGGATGTACCTGTATGTTGATTTTATCAGAAATTAGTTTTCCTGGAGTGCTATTATTGGTGGTGTATTTTCGTTAATATAATGATCACTTTATTTGTACTTAGGGGTACAGAATGAAGAATCTAGTTGAGATTACTATG
Organism: Rhododendron griersonianum; assembly: GCA_018127125.1. Classification (NCBI taxonomy): domain Eukaryota; kingdom Viridiplantae; phylum Streptophyta; class Magnoliopsida; order Ericales; family Ericaceae; genus Rhododendron; species Rhododendron griersonianum. Next base: position 12,826,537 of record CM030796.1, read on the forward strand.
CTGAGGTCCCTTTTCGAGATCCAGCTGAGGAAAACGTGTACAGCAAAAAGTCTATCGTGCTTTAGAAAAGGTTCTTCCTGAAAGCATGTAAATTGGGGATGAAAATGGATTTTCAGTAACTTCGTATAGCTGCTCTACAGATATCGCACACTAGTTTGAGCGGGGTTTTGATTGTGATAATAAGCAAAATGCTGACGACCGGAACCTAGCTTAGGTAATTAGCATTGAGCCTATATGTCCGTAGAACTCGTCTTTACGAAAAAGTTTGGGGATAAAAGAGGCACTTGTAAGTGATACTTTTGTGAACTTTTTTAAAATTATTGACGGGCTACAGAGTATCAAAACTTGATGCCAGGCTGTTGGTGTTGTTTGACTTTGTATCAAATTACTAGTTTTGGTGAAGTTTAATGGAGAGCTGAAGACTTATCCGAAAAATAAAATAAAATGGAGAGCTGACGTGAAAATAACTGATGTCAGAATTGTGAGGATAACTGATGTCACATTTTGTGGATATTGTTCGACTCCAATCACAGTTCTCTTTTCTATAAATTGTCTGCGGGTGTTTATTTATTTATTTTTGGGTTCTAATTCATTATTTCTTGCAATCCAGATACCATTCACTTGTTAAGTTGCTTAAAAATCTCGTACGCAAAGCTCACCACTGCCAGCATTTGAGGTTATTCGAAAAATACTGTCCAAGACCATCTTTGGATCAACATGCTGAAGGAGGAACTGGTTCCATATTCAAGGTTAGTATTGCTTTGAGTTTATTTCATTGTTGTCATTTTTAGGAGGAACTGGTTCCATATTCAAGGTTAGGATGCCGTTGAAAAGTTATCATTTGTTCTTGCTAATGAAGGTAACATAGTATTTTAAGTCATTAGTGTAGCAGGTTTTGCAACACCTATGATGCACCGACACTCCTAGAAACGTGTCCAACATGCCACGTGGCATGTCCAATAATTTAATGTAATTTTTGGAGTGGGATACGACTGGGACATGGGGTGACACAGGTGAGACATTGCTAGGACACCGACGGGGACACGACGGGGTCACGTTGACTGATTAAAAATATCAAAACCCTAAATTGGCAGCTCCTCTCCTCTCTCTAACGATCGACAACCCTCTCTCCTTCACTCTCACGATCGACAACCCTCTCTCTCCTTTCTCAGAGACGCGACAGCATCTCCTTTCTCCTCTCTCGCAAGCTCTCTCTCTCTCACTGTAAATACCAGTATACAGCAGCGAGAAGAAGTTTGCGGAAGGTGTCACGACCTGAATTTCCGACATAGATTAGATAATACATTTAAACCGAGAACCTCACTCGCCATCGTATTCCCAAAATAATATCCAACCTGTTTAATTACAGACAAGAGCCCAATTCAAAAGAAAGTACACTTTGGCACCACGGCCCGAATTAGCTCAAACAAAGATACAAACTACGTCAAAAGATAATTCATGAATTATTAGTTACAAAGTCATCTTGACCAAAAGCTAGACTATTACAAGATGAAGAAGTAACTAAGTGCGATAAGCGTCCAAAAACTGTCCACAATCCAGGCACACAACGTATGATGCTACTGACCGGTGTTAGAACCTGAAAAGAAAGATTTTGTTGAGCTACAAGCCCAGTAGGAAAATCTTTACTAAACTTATGTACAAATAACATGATGAATGCAAAGAGAATTAACGAGACGACATGGTTCTATCAATGATCGAGGAGCAAAGAGAGAGAGAGAGAGAGAGAGAGCATGACAATGTTCTATGTGTTCACTCTAACCATCCCGACAAGACTCATCAACACCAACCCCTTCAACTAACTGTATTTCCACCCCTTGCGTTATAGTACAACACCCCGAGAGTTACCGTATTACCACCCCTTGCGTTACGGCGAACCCTAACACCTCGGACCATCGTGTTACCACCCCTTGCGTTACGAGGTCCACTAGAGTCTCCGTGTTTCCACCCCTTGCGTTACGGGACTCCCTAACCGACTTACGACTCACAACAACTACTACCGCACTCGACGTGCAAACCATGGCTCTTTCACTATCAAATTTACAAGTAAAAACACTACACGGCAAGCCAACTACGTTTCGACAATACCATAAACATTTCCAAAGACCAATCAAAGTGTAGGATCACCGAACAAGGGCAAAAGAAGCATAGACATCTCACGAGCTCAACGGATACGGTTAATCATGTTATGAGGTGATTTGGAAGTGTTTAGAACAAGTTAGAAGTGATCGGGGGTCAAAACGACGAAGTTTGGGGCAAAACAGCAAAAGCTGATTTTAGGGCACTTTGTATCGATACTGATCTGAGCAGTATCGATACAAATGGGCTTAAAAACGTTCCAGAGATTCTGGTATCGATACTGATCTGAGCAGTATCGATACAAATGGGTGTTCGAGCAGTTTTTCTGCAGATTTCGACAGCCACACCAACAACAACAACAAAGGGCACGAACAACACCTCAAATCAAGTTATTTACACATAAAAGTAGCCAAGAAATTCCTACCTCAAGGTCAAATGAACTTCCCCCGAGCCGAACGAGCCCTAGATCTCGAGATACTCCGAAACCGAGCCGAACGAACTCCCACCGAGCTAGACCCACGAAATTTGAACTTGTAGGAGCAAGGATTGAAGGTTTTTGGTGAGGGTTTTGTGGAGTTTTGAGAGAGAGGAGAGGAGAGAGATAGAATCGGTGGAGAAGGAGAGAGAGAGAGAGAGCCGAGTGTTTTGGTTTGGGAAAAATGATCCCATACACCCAAACACACCTATTTATACTCCTAAATCTTCAAATCACACATTTACCCCTTGACCTTCCATTCTCTCACTTAAGTCCCCAATTCACATATTCATAAATAAATCCGTATTTTCTCAATTAGACTTTTAATCGATATTTCAAACATTTTAATTATTCGGGTCTCTACAATCTATCCTCCTTAAAGAAATTTCGTCCCGAAATTTTGCAACGCAAGTCAATCATAATCACACATCATATAATCATGCTCATGCAACGGCATATATTACCAAACAAGAAGTCTATAATCAAAGGGTTTAAACTTAGAACTTACGTTGTTATTTCGGAAACAAATGCGGATACTTCTCCCTCACTTCGTCTTCCCTTTCCCACGTCGACTCTTCCCTTCCGAGATGACTCCATAAGACTCGCACTAACGGAATCGTTTTACCCCTCAAGACTTGCTCGCGCGAATCTAGGATACGTATCGGCTCTTCCTCATAGGACGCATCGGCTTCTAACTCAAGTTTGGACCACTCTAGAACGTGTGACGGATCCGGCTCGTACTTCCGCAACATTGACACGTGGAAAACATCGTGGACACCTGACAATCTCGGCGGTAACGCCAATCGATACGCGACTTCCCCAATCCTCTCGATAACATCAAACGGCCCGATAAAACGTGGCGATAACTTGCCCCTTTGCCCAAAGCGAGATAGTCCCCGACGCGGCGACACTTTTAGAAACACGTGATCCCCCACTTCAAACGTTAACGGTCGGCGACGACGATCGGCATAACTCTTGTGCCTACTTTGCGCGGTTATCAACCGTTGGCGAATCAATTTAACTTGCTCGGTGGTTCTCCTTTGAGCCTCAAGAAGACGTAAACGTATCGCTCTCATGCTTTCGGAAGTCTCTTGAATCAATTCCGGCCCAACCAATGTAGCCTCGCCCAACTCAATCCAACAAACGGGTGATCGACACGGTCTCCCATACAAAGCTTCATACGGTGCCATCTCGATACTAGATTGGTAACTATTGTTGTACGCGAATTCGACTAACGGTAAATGATCCTCCCAACTACCCCGAAAGTCCATAACACAAGCCCGAAGCATATCTTCTAGAATTTGAATCGTTATCTCGGATTGCCCATCCGTTTGAGGATGATACGCGGTGCTGAACAAGAGATTTGTACCAAGAGCGGCCTGTAGACTCTGCCAAAAACGCGCGGTAAATCGTGGATCTCGATCCGACACAATAGAAACGGGAATTCCATGAAGGCGAACAATCTCACGAATATACAAACGACTAAGGGTCTCAATCGAATCTGTAACTTGAATCGGTAAGAAATGTGCGGACTTGGTCAATCGATCGACTATCACCCAAATGGCATCGTGCCCCCTCGGCGATCTCGGTAGTCCGGTAACGAAATCCATTGTCACGTTTTCCCACTTCCACTCGGCCACAGGTAATGGTTGCAACTCCCCCGCGGGTCGTTGATGCTCGGCTTTGACTTGTTGACACGTAAGACATTTGGACACGAAGATAACGACATCTCTCTTCATTCCCGGCCACCAGAATTGTCTACGCAAGTCGTGATACATTTTCGTTCCTCCCGGATGCACGGCTAACGGTGAGTGATGGAATTCTCTCAAAATTTCCTCCCGACACGAAACGGGTACGAACAACTTTCCTTGGTATCGTAAACTTTGATCGGCGTGAATCATCCATCCTCTCGAGCATTGCCACTAAGAAACTTGGTATGAAATTCTCGCTTCCCCGTCATGTTGTTGGGCCTCGATAACTCGGGTCGATAAGGTCGATTGGACGGTTAAGTTACACAATGTAACTCCTTCTCGAACTTCCTCAAAATGCAACGCATACGAGCCTAAGTCATTCATCGTTTTCCACTCACGGACGGCTAAACTCGCAAGTTGGGTCGATTTCCTACTTAGCGCATCTGCTACCACATTCGCCTTCCCCGGATGATATTGTAACTCGAAATCGTAGTCCTCTAAGTGTTCCATCCATCTACGTTGTCGCAAATTTAGCTCCTTTTGAGAAAACAAGTATTTTAAACTCTTTTGATCGGAAAAGACTTCGAACCTCTCACCGTAAAGATAATGACGCCAACTCTTCAAAGCAAACACAACAGCAGCAAGTTCTAAGTCATGGGTAGGGTAGTTTCGCTCATGAGTCTTCAACTGTCGCGAGCCATATGCTACTACACGTCCCAATTGCATCAACACGCACCCCAATCCCTCCTTCGAAGCATCACAATATACGGAATAACCAATTCCTCGTTCGGGTACAACCAAAACCGGCGCGGTAGTCAATCTCTTCTTAAATTCTTGAAAAGTCATCTCACATGCGTCACTCCACGCGAAACGAGTCCCCTTACGGGTCAATTTGGTCAACGGAGCTGCTAGGCGAGAGAAATCTAGTACAAATCGGCGATAGTACCCGGCCAACCCCAAAAAGCTCCGAATCTCAAATACATTCTTCGGTCGCTGCCAATTCATCACGGACTCTACTTTCCCCGGATCAACGGACACCCCACCATTCGAAACGACATGACCCAAAAACTTAACTTCGGACAACCAAAACTCGCATTTACTAAGCTTGGCATACAAACAGTGTTCTCTCAAAAGTTCAAGGACAATGGAAAGGTGAGATTGATGCTCCTCCTCCGAAGGCGAGTAGATAAGGATATCGTCTACAAAGACAACTACGAAACGATCAAGATAAGCACGAAAGATACGGTTCATCAAGTCCATGAAAGTTGCCGGTGCGTTCGTCAAGCCAAAAGGCATAACAACAAACTCGTAGTGGCCATACCGAGTACGAAACGCGGTTTTAGGAATATCTTCTCTCCGAACTCTCAACTGGTGATAACCGGACCTTAAGTCAATCTTAGAGAAACAAGTGGCACCTCGAAGTTGGTCGAATAGATCGTCGATTCTAGGCATTGGGTATTTATTCTTTATGGTTACACGGTTCAACTTACGATAATCGATACAAAGGCGAAGAGAACCATCTTTCTTCTGAGCGAACAAGGCCGGTGCTCCCCACGGTGAAGTACTCGGGCGAATAAATCCCAGACTCTCCAGTTCTTGCAATTGAATCTTCAATTCTCTCAACTCGGCAGGCGCAAAACGGTAAGGAGGTATGGAAATAGGAGCGGTACCAGGAAGTAAGTCAAATGTGAACTCGACTTCTCTCTCAGGTGGTAAACTAGGTAACTCCGTCGGAAACACGTCCGAAAAGTCACAAACTACAAGAGGTAACTCCCCACGCGCGGATACGCCCTCATCTAAGGTCAAACTTGCTAGCACGGCATACATCGACTCATGTTCCCGAGATTCACACAGATACGGTTCTATCGGTTCCCGACGCTCCCCGAAAAACTCAAAACAGGTACCCCCAGGTGGACAAATGCGGACCCGACGCTTGAAGCAATCTATAGTGACGTGAAATGTGGACAACCAATCCATTCCCAAAATAAGGTCAAACCCCGACATATTCAACACGATGAAATCAAAGTTGAAACGACGATCTCGTATAGTGAGCTCACAATCCCGGCAAATACAATCTAACGGCGATTTACCCCTATAGGTGTGTCGACAAACAACGGAGGATTGATACTCTCGATTTCCAATTCCAACGCACAAGCAAAAGATGCAGCAATAAATGAATGAGAAGCTCCAGAATCAAATAGTACTCTAGCAAAGGAATTGAACAGAAGAAATGTACCCTTCACTACTGACGCCTCTGGGGCCTGAGAAATAACAGGAGGCGGAATGGCTGACGTAATGGCAAAAGCTCTTCCCTGAGTAGTTTGACTCTGGACATGCCCACCCCGATGACCGGAACCCTGAGTAGGTGTGGATGAACTAGCTCCTCTCTCAACCTGAGATCCCTGAACCGAAGTGGTCTGACGAAAATGAGGCTGCTGCTGCCTCTGAGCTCCCCGAAACGACTGCCGCCCAAAACTCCGTCCACCCCTCGGCTGCTGCACTGACCCTGACTCACTGCGAGCCCCGTCCCTACGCGGACAATTCCTAGCAAAGTGACCCGACTTCCCGCAAGTAAAACAAGTACCAAAAATACGCGGACACTGAGCTCGAATATGCCCCGCCTGACCACACTCATGGCATACCATTGGAGGCCGATTGGAAACTCCTCGAGTCCCAAATGAAGATGAAGGTGGAGGCCTAAAGTTCGATGGACCTTGTGAAATCGACATTTGATCCCTTTGCCTTTTCCTCCCATGATTACCGAAACTCCCCGATGATGAACTTATACCCCCCGCAGGTTGTCTCGGTTCCCAAACTGTTGGATTTCTAGGTGCCTCTCGCGGTGTCTCAATGCTCCGTGCACACTCCACGACCTCGGAAAACTTTCCTTTTCGTTGTGCCACCACAAACTTCTTCACAGCATCACTCAAACCCCTTTCGAATCTTCTACACTTTCTCTCCTCGGTTGACACCATCTCCGGCGCAAAACGGGACAAAGATTGAAATTTAACCGCATACTCCGACACAGTCATATCCCCTTGCTCCAACTTCTCGAATTCATTCCTCATTTGATCCCGACTCGTTTCCGGAAAATATTGCTCCTCAAAGAGCATCTCAAACTCCGCCCAAGTCAAGTTCTCAATGTCTGGCTCATCTACTTGAGCCGCGATCCTCGCCGCCCTCCTTGCATCTTTCCTAGACTCCAGAACGGATTCCCACCATTCGCCGGCTTCCCCGACCAACTGCACGGCCACAATTCCCACTCGGATATTATCCTCGGTAATGTTAAGAGCCCTAAAAAGCTTCCTGATTTGGGTTAACCAATGGTCGGCTACCAAAGGGTCGCTAATGGTTCCATCAAACGTCGGAGGATTCCTACGGCTAAACTTCCGCATTGCTATCATAGCCCTATCCTCAGCATTCTCTCTCGGAGCCTGATTCAAAAGGTTTGCAGCTGTGAGTGCCGCGACAAGATCCCTAGCAAACTGAGTTTGATTCGGAGGCACACCTGCACCTCGACCTGCCCCAGCCCCCTGATTCCCACCTAGATTCTCCCCATGCTGACTAACTTCGTCCTCGGGAGGTACCCCACGGCCACCCCGATTTCCACCCCTACCTCGTCGCACACGCAATCTCAGAGGCATCTTACTACAATTATAAGAAAAGAGAGTCCATCAACAACAACATCATTCAATGAGGTCGAAACCTCCAACTATCCCAACACGGGTCTAAGATAACACTACACCACTCTACTGTATTGAAAAGTCATGCCACGTAAGCCAAGTAATAACGATGCACACAAGCACACAAGTGTTATAAAAATAACGTGACATTTTGAACCCATGAGACTAGAAGTCTCCCCACGGTCTCTAGGTATTCTAAACCTAGACGCTCTGATACCAATTTGTCACGACCTGAATTTTCGACATAGATTAGATAATACATTTAAACCGAGAACCTCACTCGCCATCGTATTCCCAAAATAATATCCAACCTGTTTAATTACAGACAAGAGCCCAATTCAAAAGAAAGTACACTTTGGCACCACGGCCCGAATTAGCTCAAACAAAGATGCAAACTACGTCAAAAGATAATTCATGAATTATTAGTTACAAAGCCATCTTGACCAAAAGCTAGACTATTACAAGATGAAGAAGTAACTAAGTGCGATAAGCGTCCAAAAACTGTCCACAATCCAGGCACACAACGTATGATGCTACTGACCGGTGTTAGAACCTGAAAAGAAAGATTTTGTTGAGCTATAAGCCCAGTAGGAAAATCTTTACTAAACTTATGTACAAATAACATGATGAATGCAAAGAGAATTAACGAGACGACATGGTTCTATCAATGATCGAGGAGCAAAGAGAGAGAGAGAGAGAGAGAGCATGACAATGTTCTATGTGTTCACTCTAACCATCCCGACAAGACTCATCAACACCAACCCCTTCAACTAACTGTATTTCCACCCCTTGCGTTATAGTACAACACCCCGAGAGTTACCGTATTACCACCCCTTGCGTTACAGCGAACCCTAACACCTCGGACCATCGTGTTACCACCCCTTGCGTTACGAGGTCCACTAGAGTCTCCGTGTTTCCACCCCTTGCGTTACGGGACTCCCTAACCGACTTACGACTCACAACAACTACTACCGCACTCGACGTGCAAACCATGGCTCTTTCACTATCAAATTTACAAGTAAAAACACTACACGGCAAGCCAACTACGTTTCGACAATACCATAAACATTTCCAAAGACCAATCAAAGTGTAGGATCACCGAACAAGGGCAAAAGAAGCATAGACATCTCACGAGCTCAACGGATACGGTTAATCATGTTATGAGGTGATTTGGAAGTGTTTAGAACAAGTTAGAAGTGATCGGGGGTCAAAACGACGAAGTTTGGGGCAAAACAGCAAAAGCTGATTTTAGGGCACTTTGTATCGATACTGATCTGAGCAGTATCGATACAAATGGGCTTAAAAACGTTCCAGAGATTCTGGTATCGATACTGATCTGAGCAGTATCGATACAAATGGGTGTTCGAGCAGTTTTTCTGCAGATTTCGACAGCCACACCAACAACAACAATAAAGGGCACGAACAACACCTCAAATCAAGTTATTTACACATAAAAGTAGCCAAGAAATTCCTACCTCAAGGTCAAATGAACTTCCCCCGAGCCGAACGAGCCCTAGATCTCGAGATACTCCGAAACCGAGCCGAACGAACTCCCACCGAGCTAGACCCACGAAATTTGAACTTGTAGGAGCAAGGATTGAAGGTTTTTGGTGAGGGTTTTGTGGAGTTTTGAGAGAGAGGAGAGGAGAGAGATAGAATCGGTGGAGAAGGAGAGAGAGAGAGAGCCGAGTGTTTTGGTTTGGGAAAAATGATCCCATACACCCAAACACACCTATTTATACTCTTAAATCTTCAAATCACACATTTACCCCTTGACCTTCCATTCTCTCACTTAAGTCCCCAATTCACATATTCATAAATAAATCCGTATTTTCTCAATTAGACTTTTAATCGATATTTCAAACATTTTAATTATTCGGGTCTCTACAATCTATCCTCCTTAAAGAAATTTCGTCCCGAAATTTTGCAACGCAAGTCAATCATAATCACACATCATATAATCATGCTCATGCAACGGCATATATTACCAAACAAGAAGTCTATAATCAAAGGGTTTAAACTTAGAACTTACGTTGTTATTTCGGAAACAAATGCGGATACTTCTCCCTCACTTCGTCTTCCCTTTCCCACGTCGACTCTTCCCTTCCGAGATGACTCCATAAGACTCGCACTAACGGAATCGTTTTACCCCTCAAGACTTGCTCGCGCGAATCTAGGATACGTATCGGCTCTTCCTCATAGGACGCATCGGCTTCTAACTCAAGTTTGGACCACTCTAGAACGTGTGACGGATCCGGCTCGTACTTCCGCAACATTGACACGTGGAAAACATCGTGGACACCTGACAATCTCGGCGGTAACGCCAATCGATACGCGACTTCCCCAATCCTCTCGATAACATCAAACGGCCCGATAAAACGTGGCGATAACTTGCCCCTTTGCCCAAAGCGAGATAGTCCCCGACGCGGCGACACTTTTAGAAACACGTGATCCCCCACTTCAAACGTTAACGGTCGGCGACGACGATCGGCATAACTCTTGTGCCTACTTTGCGCGGTTATCAACCGTTGGCGAATCAATTTAACTTGCTCGGTGGTTCTCCTTTGAGCCTCAAGAAGACGTAAACGTATCGCTCTCATGCTTTCAGAGGTTTCCTGAACTAATTCCAGCCCAACCAACGTAGCCTCGCCCAACTCAGTCCAACAAACGGGTGATCGACACGGTCTCCCATACAAAGCTTCATACGGTGCCATCTCGATACTAGATTGGTAACTATTGTTGTACGCGAATTCGACTAACGGTAAATGATCCTCCCAACTACCCCGAAAGTCCATAACACAAGCCCGAAGCATATCTTCTAGAATTTGAATCGTTCTCTCGGATTGCCCATCCGTTTGAGGATGATACGCGGTGCTGAACAAGAGATTCGTACCAAGAGCGACCTGTAGACTCTGCCAAAAACGCGCGGTAAATCGTGGATCTCGATCCGACACAATAGAAACGGGAATTCCATGAAGGCGAACAATCTCACGAATATACAAACGACTAAGGGTCTCAATCGAATCTGTAACTTGAATCGGTAAGAAATGTGCGGACTTGGTCAATCGATCGACTATCACCCAAATGGCATCGTGCCCCCTCGGCGATCTCGGTAGTCCGGTAACGAAATCCATTGTCACGTTTTCCCACTTCCACTCGGCCACAGGTAATGGTTGCAACTCCCCCGCGGGTCGTTGATGCTCGGCTTTGACTTGTTGACACGTAAGACATTTGGACACGAAGATAACGACATCTCTCTTCATTCCCGGCCACCAGAATTGTCTACGCAAGTCGTGATACATTTTCGTTCCTCCCGGATGCACGGCTAACGGTGAGTGATGGAATTCTCTCAAAATTTCCTCCCGACACGAAACGGGTACGAACAACTTTCCTTGGTATCGTAAACTTTGATCGGCGTGAATCATCCATCCCTCTCGAGCATTGCCACTAAGAAACTTGGTATGAAATTCTCGCTTCCCCGTCATGTTGTTGGGCCTCGATAACTCGGGTCGATAAGGTCGATTGGACGGTTAAGTTACACAATGTAACTCCTTCTCGAACTTCCTCAAAATGCAACGCATACGAGCCTAAGTCATTCATCGTTTTCCACTCACGGACGGCTAAACTCGCAAGTTGGGTCGATTTCCTACTTAGCGCATCTGCTACCACATTCGCCTTCCCCGGATGATATTGTAACTCGAAATCGTAGTCCTCTAAGTGTTCCATCCATCTACGTTGTCGCAAATTTAGCTCCTTTTGAGAAAACAAGTATTTTAAACTCTTTTGATCGGAAAAGACTTCGAACCTCTCACCGTAAAGATAATGACGCCAACTCTTCAAAGCAAACACAACAGCAGCAAGTTCTAAGTCATGGGTAGGGTAGTTTCGCTCATGAGTCTTCAACTGTCGCGAGCCATATGCTACTACACGTCCCAATTGCATCAACACGCACCCCAATCCCTCCTTCGAAGCATCACAATATACGGAATAACCAATTCCTCGTTCGGGTACAACCAAAACCGGCGCGGTAGTCAATCTCTTCTTAAATTCTTGAAAAGTCATCTCACATGCGTCACTCCACGCGAAACGAGTCCCCTTACGGGTCAATTTGGTCAACGGAGCTGCTAGGCGAGAGAAATCTAGTACAAATCGGCGATAGTACCCGGCCAACCCCAAAAAGCTCCGAATCTCAAATACATTCTTCGGTCGCTGCCAATTCATCACGGACTCTACTTTCCCCGGATCAACGGACACCCCACCATTCGAAACGACATGACCCAAAAACTTAACTTCGGACAACCAAAACTCGCATTTACTAAGCTTGGCATACAAACAGTGTTCTCTCAAAAGTTCAAGGACAATGGAAAGGTGAGATTGATGCTCCTCCTCCGAAGGCGAGTAGATAAGGATATCGTCTACAAAGACAACTACGAAACGATCAAGATAAGCACGAAAGATACGGTTCATCAAGTCCATGAAAGTTGCCGGTGCGTTCGTCAAGCCAAAAGGCATAACAACAAACTCGTAGTGGCCATACCGAGTACGAAACGCGGTTTTAGGAATATCTTCTCTCCGAACTCTCAACTGGTGATAACCGGACCTTAAGTCAATCTTAGAGAAACAAGTGGCACCTCGAAGTTGGTCGAATAGATCGTCGATTCTAGGCATTGGGTATTTATTCTTTATGGTTACACGGTTCAACTTACGATAATCGATACAAAGGCGAAGAGAACCATCTTTCTTCTGAGCGAACAAGGCCGGTGCTCCCCACGGTGAAGTACTCGGGCGAATAAATCCCAGACTCTCCAGTTCTTGCAATTGAATCTTCAATTCTCTCAACTCGGCAGGCGCAAAACGGTAAGGAGGTATGGAAATAGGAGCGGTACCAGGAAGTAAGTCAAATGTGAACTCGACTTCTCTCTCAGGTGGTAAACCAGGTAACTCCGTCGGAAACACGTCCGAAAAGTCACAAACTACAAGAGGTAACTCCCCACGCGCGGATACGCCCTCATCTAAGGTCAAACTTGCTAGCACGGCATACATCGACTCATGTTCCCGAGATTCACACAGATACGGTTCTATCGGTTCCCGACGCTCCCCGAAAAACTCAAAACAGGTACCCCCAGGTGGACAAATGCGGACCCGACGCTTGAAGCAATCTATAGTGACGTGAAATGTGGACAACCAATCCATTCCCAAAATAAGGTCAAACCCTGACATATTCAACACGATGAAATCAAAGTTGAAACGACGATCTCGTATAGTGAGCTCACAATCCCGGCAAATACAATCTAACGGCGATTTACCCCTATAGGTGTGTCGACAAACAACGGAGGATTGATACTCTCGATTTCCAATTCCAACGCACAAGCAAAAGATGCAGCAATAAATGAATGAGAAGCTCCAGAATCAAATAGTACTCTAGCAAAGGAATTGAACAAAAGAAATGTACCCCTCACTACTGACGCCTCTAGGGCCTGAGAAATAACAGGAGGCGGAATGGCTGACGTAATGGCAAAAGCTCTTCCCTGAGTAGTTTGACTCTGGACATGCCCACCCCGATGACCGGAACCCTGAGTAGGTGTGGATGAACTAGCTCCTCTCTCAACCTGAGATCCCTGAACCGAAGTGGTCTGACGAAAATGAGGCTGCTGCTGCCTCTGAGCTCCCCGAAACGACTGCCGCCCAAAACTCCGTCCACCCCTCGGCTGCTGCACTGACCCTGACTCACTGCGAGCCCCGTCCCCACGCGGACAATTCCTAGCAAAGTGACCCGACTTCCCGCAAGTAAAACAAGTACCAAAAATACGCGGACACTGAGCTCGAATATGCCCCGCCTGACCACACTCATGGCATACCATTGGAGGCCGATTGGAAACTCCTCGAGTCCCAAATGAAGATGAAGGTGGAGGCCTAAAGTTCGATGGACCTTGTGAAATCGACATTTGATCCCTTTGCCTTTTCCTCCCATGATTACCGAAACTCCCCGATGATGAACTTATACCCCCCGCAGGTTGTCTCGGTTCCCAAACTGTTGGATTTCTAGGTGCCTCTCGCGGTGTCTCAATGCTCCGTGCACACTCCACGACCTCGGAAAACTTTCCTTTTCGTTGTGCCACCATAAACTTCTTCACAGCATCACTCAAACCCCTTTCGAATCTTCTACACTTTCTCTCCTCGGTTGACACCATCTCCGGCGCAAAACGGGACAAAGATTGAAATTTAACCGCATACTCCGACACAGTCATATCCCCTTGCTCCAACTTCTCGAATTCATTCCTCATTTGATCCCGACTCGTTTCCGGAAAATATTGCTCCTCAAAGAGCATCTCAAACTCCGCCCAAGTCAAGTTCTCAATGTCTGGCTCATCTACTTGAGCCGCGATCCTCGCCGCCCTCCTTGCATCTTTCCTAGACTCCAGAACGGATTCCCACCATTCGCCGGCTTCCCCGACCAACTGCACGGCCACAATTCCCACTCGGATATTATCCTCGGTAATGTTAAGAGCCCTAAAAAGCTTCCGGATTTGGGTTAACCAATGGTCGGCTACCAAAGGGTCGCTAATGGTTCCATCAAACGTCGGAGGATTCCTACGGCTAAACTTCCGCATTGCTATCATAGCCCTATCCTCAGCATTCTCTCTCGGAGCCTGATTCAAAAGGTTTGCAGCTGTGAGTGCCGCGACAAGATCCCTAGCAAACTGAGTTTGATTCGGAGGCACACCTGCACCTCGACCGGCCCCAGCCCCCGGATTCCCACCTAGATTCTCCCCATGCTGACTAACTTCGTCCTCGGGAGGTACCCCACGGCCACCCCGATTTCCACCCCTACCTCGTCGCACACGCAATCTCAGAGGCATCTTACTACAATTATAAGAAAAGAGAGTCCATCAACAACAACATCATTCAATGAGGTCGAAACCTCCAACTATCCCAACACGGGTCTAAGATAACACTACACCACTCTACTGTATTGAAAAGTCATGCCACGTAAGCCAAGTAATAACGATGCACACAAGCACACAAGTGTTATAAAAATAACGTGACATTTTGAACCCATGAGACTAGAAGTCTCCCCACGGTCTCTAGGTATTCTAAACCTAGACGCTCTGATACCAATTTGTCACGACCTGAATTTTCGACATAGATTAGATAATACATTTAAACCGAGAACCTCACTCGCCATCGTATTCCCAAAATAATATCCAACCTGTTTAATTACAGACAAGAGCCCAATTCAAAAGAAAGTACACTTTGGCACCACGGCCCGAATTAGCTCAAACAAAGATGCAAACTACGTCAAAAGATAATTCATGAATTATTAGTTACAAAGCCATCTTGACCAAAAGCTAGACTATTACAAGATGAAGAAGTAACTAAGTGCGATAAGCGTCCAAAAACTGTCCACAATCCAGGCACACAACGTATGATGCTACTGACCGGTGTTAGAACCTGAAAAGAAAGATTTTGTTGAGCTATAAGCCCAGTAGGAAAATCTTTACTAAACTTATGTACAAATAACATGATGAATGCAAAGAGAATTAACGAGACGACATGGTTCTATCAATGATCGAGGAGCAAAGAGAGAGAGAGAGAGAGAGCATGACAATGTTCTATGTGTTCACTCTAACCATCCCGACAAGACTCATCAACACCAACCCCTTCAACTAACTGTATTTCCACCCCTTGCGTTATAGTACAACACCCCGAGAGTTACCGTATTACCACCCCTTGCGTTACAGCGAACCCTAACACCTCGGACCATCGTGTTACCACCCCTTGCGTTACGAGGTCCACTAGAGTCTCCGTGTTTCCACCCCTTGCGTTACGGGACTCCCTAACCGACTTACGACTCACAACAACTACTACCGCACTCGACGTGCAAACCATGGCTCTTTCACTATCAAATTTACAAGTAAAAACACTACACGGCAAGCCAACTACGTTTCGACAATACCATAAACATTTCCAAAGACCAATCAAAGTGTAGGATCACCGAACAAGGGCAAAAGAAGCATAGACATCTCACGAGCTCAACGGATACGGTTAATCATGTTATGAGGTGATTTGGAAGTGTTTAGAACAAGTTAGAAGTGATCGGGGGTCAAAACGACGAAGTTTGGGGCAAAACAGCAAAAGCTGATTTTAGGGCACTTTGTATCGATACTGATCTGAGCAGTATCGATACAAATGGGCTTAAAAACGTTCCAGAGATTCTGGTATCGATACTGATCTGAGCAGTATCGATACAAATGGGTGTTCGAGCAGTTTTTCTGCAGATTTCGACAGCCACACCAACAACAACAACAAAGGGCACGAACAACACCTCAAATCAAGTTATTTACACATAAAAGTAGCCAAGAAATTCCTACCTCAAGGTCAAATGAACTTCCCCCGAGCCGAACGAGCCCTAGATCTCGAGATACTCCGAAACCGAGCCGAACGAACTCCCACCGAGCTAGACCCACGAAATTTGAACTTGTAGGAGCAAGGATTGAAGGTTTTTGGTGAGGGTTTTGTGGAGTTTTGAGAGAGAGGAGAGGAGAGAGATAGAATCGGTGGAGAAGGAGAGAGAGAGAGAGCCGAGTGTTTTGGTTTGGGAAAAATGATCCCATACACCCAAACACACCTATTTATACTCTTAAATCTTCAAATCACACATTTACCCCTTGACCTTCCATTCTCTCACTTAAGTCCCCAATTCACATATTCATAAATAAATCCGTATTTTCTCAATTAGACTTTTAATCGATATTTCAAACATTTTAATTATTCGGGTCTCTACAGAAGGTATAATCAATAATATTCAGCCACCAAATAACGTCATACTTATATCTAGGGTACAAGAGTTCTATATTTACATAAGAGCCCTTAAACTATTACAAGAAATATAATAAGAGTACACTAGTTTCCACACTCCCCCTCAAACTGAAGCTGATTCACTAGCATCAGTTTGTCAACAAGATATTCATGTCGAGCCCAAGTCATTGCCTTGGTAAAAATATCAGCAAGTTGGTGTTCGGAGGCAACATGGGGTAGTGTAATCTCACCATCCAAATATTTGTCATGGATAAAATGGCAATCTACTTCAATGTGCTTCGTACGCTCATGAAATACCGGATTGGACGGGATGCGGATAGCACTGATATTATCTCCAAAGAGTAGTGTCGGAGACTGAATAGGAACACCGAATTCTCGCATAAGACCCCGAAGCCAGGTGATCTCACTACATGATGAGGACATTGCTCTATACTCTGCTTCAGCGGAAGACTTAGAAACGGTGTGTTATTTCTTACATTTCCATGAGACAAGCGAATCGCCAAGAAATACACACCAACCTGTAGTGGAGCTACGAGTAGTAGGGCACCCGGCCCAATCAACATCAGCATAGGCCTAAAATTCCATAGAGGATTGAGAGGCAAAGAATAATCCTCTTGAAACAGTGCTTCGAAGATATCGAACAATTCAATGAACGACATTAAGATGAACATGACACGGTCCACACGGATGAGCAACAAATTGATTGACAATATGTACTGCATAAGAGATATCCGATCGAGTCATAGTAAGGTAGATAAGGCGACCAACAAGCTGACGATAATAAGTCGGATCCGGAATCTTATTACCATCATCTTGTTTATACTTAACATTCATCTCCATAGGAGTATCCACACATTTTTCATCAGTCAAATGAGCAAACTTGATCAAGTCCAAAGCATACTTGCGCTGATTAATATTGTACCCATAAGATGAGTAATGAACTTCCAAGCCATGAAAGTAGGTCAATGGTCCTAAATCTTTCATCCTGAATGATTGGCAAAGTAAATGCTTAAGCTTTTCAATGCCTACAAGGTCATCACCAGTGATAAGGATGTCATCTACATACACTAACAGAATAGTAACACCATGTGAAGAATGATGAGTGAACAATGAGTAATCGTACGAACTTTGGATGTAATCAGCATCAAGGATGACCTTTCCAAACCGCTCAAACCATGCTCGTGGAGCTTGTTTTAAACCATACAACGATTTCTTCAATCTACAAACCATAGACTTATCAGAGAAGTAACTAGGAGGAGGCTTCATATGGATAGTTTCTTTCAAATGTCCATGGAGAAAGGCGTTTTTCACATCCATTTGAAAGATAGTCCACTTTCGCACAGCGGAAAGGGCTACAAGCAATCGAACCGTAGTCATTTTAGCCACTAGAGCAAACGTTTCCTCATAATCAATTCCATACTCCTGTTTATACCCCTGTGCAACAAGTCTAGCTTTATATCTATCAATGCTACCATCTGAATTCAATTTAACCGAAAAGACCCATTTACTGCCAATAATAGAAGTGTTGCATTAGGTATTGCTTCAGTCCCGTCAACATAACCCCACAACCCTTTTCCCTCAACAAAAAGAACTGAAAGTGGAATCGCCAAATTGAATAATTTTTCCCATCTAACTTTACAGCCAAGGTTTCCCCTCTATCAGAAGCCATTCGAAAATACCGAATAAACCTAAGATTGAAACTCGAACAAAGAAAACCTAATCCTTTGAAGAGGTTCTGGATACAGATCAAGACTAGGACAAGAAATGAAAATACTCCTACCTGAGATCGAAACTTGAACAAAACCTAATCCTTTGAAGAGGTTTGGATCGGAGTACGCTCTGATACCATGTAAATACCAGTATACAGCAGCGAGAAGAAGTTTGCGGAAGGTATAATCAATAATATTCAGCCACCAAATAACGTCATACTTATATCTAGGGTACAAGAGTTCTATATTTACATAAGAGCCCCTAAACTATTACAAGAAATACAATAAGAGTACACTAGTTTCCACACTCACTCGGTATGTCTCTCTCTCTCTCTCTCTCTCTCTCTCTCGGTAACTATGTCTTTCTCTCACTCTCTTTCTCTCGATCTGTATATGTGTGTGTGTGTGTATTTGACGTATGTTCCCCTGCCGTGTTTTCTATAATCCCCGTGTCTATGTTTTTCGCATCTGTGCATCATAGTGCGACACTAATGGACATCTATACTTCCAGAAACGAAGTGGCGATCTATACTTCCAAAAAGTGGCGATCGCCAGTTTTTTCTGCGCATAGAACATTTCAGAACGCTTACACTTCTCAATTGTCGTCTCCGAACTCCCTAATCTGATCGTTTTGACTTGCCCAACACTGTCAAACCCTTCAAGATATAGTTTTGATGGAAATTAATTCTTATTTTCGGATTAAATTAATTTCTATTAATTATCTTTAACCCTACCTCTTCTACTTGATAAATAGGGCCTCTCCCTATAAGATTTTTCTACTCTCTCCCATACAAAATCACGTTCTCTCATCTTTCCACAATCACACAACGCCCATAATCTCTCGAGTATTCAGCCCTTGCAATCTAGCAAATCCGTGAGCAACCAAAACACACAGAGTATCCGAAACCTTCAAACTAGAAGAGTTTTTCATCGTTCTTGGGTTTTTCTACCTTTAATCCACAAAGGCTTGAAATCAAGCTGCAAGTCGCAATACTCAGTAACTGAGTGATCAAGGTGGTATGTTCATATAGCCTCCAGGCTAGCCTTTTTTATTTGTTTCACTGTAAGGACCCGTAATTTTCGAAAATTATTTAAAGGATTATTCGATGTTGGAAATTGGAAGAAAATGAGAGATTTGTCGAATTATATGATTTGGGGTTAATGTGAGAGAGTTGTTTGTAGAGGAGTGCATGTGTAATTATGTGTGTGCTAGTATATATATAGAGAGGTGTGAGTGTAGGGGATTAAAAATCCCAAATCCTCTCTCTCTCTTCTCCCGGTCTCTCCTCTCTCTCTCGGTTCTCTCTCCATCTCTCTCAATCTCTCCCAAATTCATCCAAACCAACACAAAACCCATAAAATACACCTTCCAATCCTTCATCCTTACGTGCTTTGGAGCTCGAATCGCGTTCGTAGGAGCTCGGTGGTTCGTATTTGACTCGGGGTTGATTTTGGAGGCCGAGGCCCGATCTCCCGTTTGGAGCTCGTTCACCAAGTTCGAGATAGGGATTTCTCTCTCTTTTTGTATGTTCTTGAGTTGGTATTGTACATGAAATCATGCTTGGTTGTTGTTGTTGTTGTAATCGAAGTCTCGAAAATCTGCAGAAAAACAGCTCGAAAGCCTCCCGTATCGATACGGCCCTTAACCCGTATCGATACGGAACGAACTGGACAAACTCGTAGTCAACCCGTATCGATACGGATTTTACCCGTATCGATACAGTGAGCTTATGCCCAGTTTTCACTGTCTTGCTTCGAAACTCATTATTTTGACCTCCGAACACTTTTGGCCATTCCAAACCACTTCCAAACATGGTTACTTGTGCTCCAATGATTCCTTGGTCAACCTCATTCGTTGGCTCTCGTTGCGTTGAACAAGAATATCGTATGGAATGGATTGTCATCCTAATGTTTCATTAGTGCATTCGTTTAACCAATGGTGATAATGTGAAATGCTAAGATTGATACAGTGAACTTGTTCATACTAAAAGTGTATGTCGATAAGGTTGATTGTTAGATAGGAGGGTGGATGAATCATAAATGTGACGCGATAACTTAACACTAGAAGCCATGTAGTACGAGGAGCGAGTTGGGATAACGAGTTTGGAAACAAATGGGATTACGAATTGATGAGTGAACCTTTTACTTAATATCACTCTCTCTTTCTTTTTATCTTCGAGTCGTGAAATCAGAGCTTTAGGAACATATATGATGAAATGCAACACCAACGGATTGTAGTCGGCATACGGGGTCTTGATACCCGGAACTGAAATTGGATGTACGGGGTCATGAGTGCCCGGAATGTAAAGTGGATGTACGGGGTCTTGAGCACCCGGAAATGCATTATGGGTATATGGGGCCCTGAAACCCGGAAAGTTTCTTAAGCAAATCGTTCGGCGTGTTATTGGAGAAAGAGCTACAAGAGCTCATAATGGAGATATACGGGGTCCTTAAGACCCGGAATGTAAGTCTTTCAATGCAGGAGTGTGTGAGAAGAAGTTTGACCAATAACAGCGTATTAAAAGATGGCTAATAGATTGATAAATGACAAGTGAAATACTTATGAGTCTTGAGTTCCCTTCATGAAGTTGCATTGGTTACATTCTCTTTCGTCGTCTCAGGTTTCATTCTTTTATGTCCAAATCTTCTCTTTTGCATACAAGGTTTGTAGAGATTTTCCTAGTGGGCACGTGTTTGCTCAACCCTTCATTTTTCAGGTGTGAATTCGGGGCTGTAGCATGGAGTGCAGTGCATGCATTGATTGGAAATCTTTTGAAAGCTGACATGGGGAAATTTCATTGACACTCGTAACATTTTTCTTTGAAAGATGTAATTGTATCTTTATTTTAGCTATCTTGTCAAATGGATAATTGTAAACTATTTAACTCTTCCTTCACTCTTTGTAATCTCAAGCCATTGGGCCGATGTGCCTTGAGTAGAACTCTTTTGGGGTTTGATGTACGCTATTATACGGATTTTTAATTACGAAATGTTATTTATATTTATGTTGAAAATCGAGGGCGTGACAACTTGGTATCAGAGCATAGGCTTAGAATACTTTGAGACCGTGGGGAGACTTTAGTCTCATGGGTTCAAAAACATTGCAAAAAAAAAATTACATAACATGTGTGCTTGCATGAATGAGTCAGTGCATCGGTGTGACATTGCATCTATGATGACATGAGGTATTGTGGTATTGTTGACCCGTGCCGGGGGAGTTGGAGACTTGATCTCGCGATGGAACTGTGGTTGTTGTTAATAGTTGTCGTAATTGATGGTAATTGTCGTTAATTGTGTTAAGCTTTCAATTTTTGTAGCACGATGCCACCGAGACGTGAGAATAACCTTGCTAGGGAAATCATAGCGGCACTTGCAGAGTCGAATCTTTTGAATCCAGCACTTAGGGCTAACACGAATAATCGTGCCATGGAAGTGATGAGGGCATTTTGCCGTATGAAACCGCCTCAATTCGATGGGGAGAGTAGTGATCCTCTTGTGGCCGACCATTGGCTAGCACAAATTCGTAAAATCTTTAACGCTCTTAAGATTACGGAAGATGACCTTCGAGTGTGTATTGTGGCCATTCAACTTATCGGTGAGGCAAATGAGTGGTGGGAATCGATTTTAGGAGCAAGAAAAGATGCTAGGACAATGGCAAGGGCTATTAATCGAACAAATGAACCAGATGTAGAGAACCTGACTTGGGCTGAGTTTGAAGAACTCTTTGAGAATCAATATTTTCCAGAAACGTACCGTGAGAAACTTAGAGGGCAGTTCGAGGAGTTAGAGCAAGGAAATATGACAGTCTCTGATCACGCTATAAAATTTCAATCCTTATCACGCTTTGCACCAGAGTTAGTGGCGTTAGAGGAAAGAAAGTGTAGGCGTTTTGAGAGAGGGTTACACCCATCTATTAAGTTGTTAGTGGTGAGCCAGCGCATTGGGAGGTTTTCTGAGATTGTCGAATGTGCAAGAAGTGTTGAGAATCCAGTGAGTATACACGGAGATGTGGAAGTGTGGGAACCCAAGCAATCGTCCGCTAGTGCAAGTTTGCCTTCGGGAAGTTCTGGGAGTCAGGGGAAGAAGAGGCAACGGGAACCACAACAAACTTTGCAGATTCAGCAGAGTTTTGGATCACCTACTTCATCGGGAAGTCATGGAGTTTCTGTCAGACCACAAATCGTGTGTCATCGGTGTGGTCTGCCGGGTCACTTTCGCGCTCAGTGTTCACAGCAACAAAAGGCGTGCTTCATTTGCGGTGCACCTGATCATCTTGCAAGAAGATGCCCTCGGAAAGTAGGAAGGCATAGTGGGTCTAGTTCAGTGAGACCAGGGCAGAGTTTTGTTCGACATCATTCACAATTCCAGTCTACTTCGGGTCAGAGGTCACACGTTGAGTAAGGAGCGAATCTTACCGTTTCTCAGGTTCCAGAGACATCGGATGTATGAGGTAATTTCTCCCCTCTTGTTTAAATTCTTTACTAGAATCTTTTGATTCGGGAGCATGCCATAAATCTAAGATTTGCATCTTTCCTTTGACTTGAATTGGAACATCGAAATTTCTTTTTATCTATTCTTGTTTGTTGAATAATACCTCCGGATCATATTAGTTGAGACTATGAGTTGGTTATTCCGAGTTATTCTTTAGCCTTTGATTCCTCTATTGGGTGTAGACGAGGTTTGGTCCTGCCTTGGGAAAGGATTGGTTACACCAGTGGTTATTTGCTATATGTCAAGTGTGTCTCCATCCAAGTCTTTCTTTTATTGCTCTTTTCTCCAAGGTCTAGTTGAACTCTGATCGGTATTTGTATCTAAGTTGGTTGTACATGAGGTTGTTTGTCCATTGGCTGGAATAGATTTTGACACCTGCATCAATTATCACACAATCATTTCTAATGCTCCCTCATGCCATCCGGATCCTTGTTACGAGATATCTTGTGGTGTGTTCACTATCGATTTTGATATACTTGTTATTGAAATTAATGAATAATTCTTGTCTTGTACTCTTGTTCTACTTCTTACGTTATGATTCGTGGTATAAAATCCCGCTAGTCAATTTGGAATTCCGTCACTGTGGTTACAATTCTCTCAGTTCGTAGTTACCATTCACTTGATCTCTGCTGTTGCAACACCTATCTATTAAGGCCAAGTTAGTAGTGATGTCTTCAATGACATTATATCCTTTGTGTTTTCAAGTTCAAATCTTGTTGCAATTGTGGCCTTTTTCCTTAATCTTAAAGGTACATGGTTTGATCAATACTATTTCGTTCCGGCTCATCGAGAATCTTGCGCCACCTGGTATCGGTCTAAGCTCGGTTGTGTGTCTATTGTCGGTTTTGGGCTCTATCTTTGCATTATTCTCGTCGTTCGTATCAGGATGTCCTTTTGTCAAAACGTATGCACTCGTTTCCTAGAATTGTGGAATGGTAACAAAATTGAAGTTAAATTTCTCCAGATTCCTGGCTTTGATGTGCGAGTTGGTGCATTGAGTTCGTAGTCCTTTAAAGAAAAATCTCACATGTCTGATGTTATGCAAATTCATTCATACCGTCAAATATGGACCTTGTTGCCATCGTTGTTTACTTTGGTGCCACAGTTTGTTGTGACTCCTCAATCTTGAAGTTACGTGATTGGAACTTACTTTTGCATCGTATCGGTTTGCTCATCTAGACTTCATTGATTGGTGTCGATGCCACTGTTGCAGCTACTAGTCTATGTATTGAAGATTGCTATTCCATTCAAGTTCTTGTGTCGTAATACTCACGTATTTGGGACCAAAATTCTTGGTGACATATTGATTGATATTGACTGGTGGTTGTTGTTCAATTCAACTTCACTTGTTGTAGTTGTTCTCTGTGGCGTTCAGAATTGTAGTCTTTGTTGAAATCTCTCAACTCTAGAAGCACAGAACTCATTCTATGTTACTCAATTTCAATTTGTTGGAAGCTTTGCTTACCTTTGGTAATGGGCAAATTATTGGTTTCGCCTCAATTTGTTTGTACAGTGGCTTACTTTGTTACTATGAGATTGTTCTCAGTATTGAAATCAGTCGTGTACCAGGAGTCATTCATTGATTCATTTGGCTTATAGAGCAATAGGAAGGTTATGGTCGGAACGTTGGGTTTATTGCTTGGAGATTTTAAAGATAACGCGTATTCTCGAATTCCGGATGCCTCGTTCCTTTTTATTTGAGATCTTGATCAGTATTCGAGTTTGGAGCTCACTTGTTTCGTTTGAGATAACCGAAGGATTGTGTTGACCGTTGTCGTCACCCTTTGTCATTCAAAGTGGGAGAATTCACGTATTTAGTAAGGTATCGTCGCGTCGAGCTTTGTCTTGTTTGGGACAAATAGAGGAGAGCTTATATTGTAGAAAGATAGGTTAAGTATCGGTTACGGTGTGTGTTCCTCGGATACCCAAGCGACAACCGATGAAATCCAATTGGAAGAAGCGCTTGATCACCGCACCTTCTAAATGGAAGTCTTGGGAAGTCAATTGGACTATCGGGTCGTATATATATTCAGAGGTAAGATTTCTGTATGGAAATAGGTGATTGTATATAGAGAATTTCGCAACAACTAGGGGAAGCTTAGAAATTGCGTACCGTCTGGCAATGCCGCCGAGACTTTTGAGCATTTGTGTTGTGTTAGATATACGTATGAATATGGTGTCCAAATTTGAGTTAGAAACTGACGTGTCCCATGGTGAGAATCCGACACGTATCCTAGATCTACATGAGTAAGTTTGAAGGGTAAGGTGATGCCGTTAGTGTAAACTTACGTGGGAATAGGAGGACAATGTTAGAAAGGAATGCTTACGTCTGTTTCGATTTTATTGACTGGAGTTATGACGAAGATTTGCATGATTACTGAATTGTGGCGTGATGAACCATGTTATGGCTGATGCGTGTCTGTATAGTGTGTGTTGGTTGGACTTGGTTTGGCAAATTTCGGGACGAAATTTCTTTAAGGAGGGAAGAATGTAAGGACCCGTAATTTTCGAAAATTATTTAAAGGATTATTCGATGTTGGAAATTGGAAGAAAATGTGAGATTTGTCGAATTATATGATTTGGGGTTAATGTGAGAGAGTTGTTTGTAGAGGGGTGCATGTGTAATTATGTGTGTGCTAGTATATATATAGAGAGGTGTGAGTGTAGGGGATTAAAAATCCCAAATCCTCTCTCTCTCTTCTCCCGGTCTCTCCTCTCTCTCTCGGTTCTCTCTCCATCTCTCTCAATCTCTCCCAAATTCATCCAAACCAACACAAAACCCATACAATACACCTTCCAATCCTTCATCCTTACGTGCTTTGGAGCTCGAATCGCGTTCGTAGGAGCTCGGTGGTTCGTATTTGACTCGGGGTTGATTTTGGAGGCCGAGGCCCGATCTCCCGTTTGGAGCTCGTTCACCAAGTTCGAGGTAGGGATTTCTCTCTCTTTTTGTATGTTCTTGAGTTGGTATTGTACATGAAATCATGCTTGGTTGTTGTTGTTGTTGTTGTTGTAATCGAAGTCTCGAAAATCTGCAGAAAAACAGCTCGAAAGCCTCCCGTATCGATACGGCCCTTAACCCGTATCGATACGGAACGAACTGGACAAACTCGTAGTCAACCCGTATCGATACGGATTTTACCCGTATCGATACAGTGAGCTTATGCCCAGTTTTCACTGTCTTGCTTCGAAACTCATTATTTTGACCTCCGAACACTTTTGGCCATTCCAAACCACTTCCAAACATGGTTACTTGTGCTCCAATGATTCCTTGGTCAACCTCATTCGTTGGCTCTCATTGCGTTGAACAAGAATATCGTATGGAATGGATTGTCATCCTAATGTTTCATTAGTGCATTCGTTTAACCAATGGTGATAATGTGAAATGCTAAGATTGATACAGTGAACTTGTTCATACTAAAAGTGTATGTCGATAAGGTTGATTGTTAGATAGGAGGGTGGATGAATCATAAATGTGACGCGATAACTTAACACTAGAAGCCATGTAGTACGAGGAGCGAGTTGGGATAACGAGTTTGGAAACAAATGAGATTACGAATTGATGAGTGAACCTTTTACTTAATATCACTCTCTCTTTCTTTTTATCTTCGAGTCGTGAAATCAGAGCTTTAGGAACATATATGATGAAATGCAACACCAACGGATTGTAGTCGGCATACGGGGTCTTGATACCCGGAACTGAAATTGGATGTACGGGGTCATGAGTGCCCGGAATGTAAAGTGGATGTACGGGGTCTTGAGCACCCGGAAATGCATTATGGGTATATGGGGCCCTGAAACCCGGAAAGTTTCTTAAGCAAATCGTTCGACGTGTTATTGGAGAAAGAGCTACAAGAGCTCATAATGGAGATATACGGGGTCCTTAAGACCCGGAATGTAAGTCTTTCAATGCAGGAGTGTGTGAGAAGAAGTTTGACCACTAACAGCGTATTAAAAAATGGCTAATAGATTGATAAATGACAAGTGAAATACTTATGAGTCTTGAGTTCCCTTCATGAAGTTGCATTGGTTACATTCTCTTTCGTCGTCTCAGGTTTCATTCTTTTATGTCCAAATCTTCTCTTTTGCATACAAGGTTTGTAGAGATTTTCCTACTGGGCACGTGTTTGCTCAACCCTTCATTTTTCAGGTGTGAATTCGGGGCTGTAGCATGGAGTGCAGTGCATGCATTGATTGGAAATCTTTTGAAAGCTGACATGGGGAAATTTCATTGACACTCGTAACATTTTTCTTTGAAAGATGTAATTGTATCTTTATTTTAGCTATCTTGTCAAATGGATAATTGTAAACTATTTAACTCTTCCTTCACTCTTTGTAATCTCAAGCCATTGGGCCGATGTGCCTTGAGTAGAACTCTTTTGGGGTATGATGTACGCTATTATACGGATTTTTAATTACGAAATGTTATTTATATTTATGTTGAAAATCGAGGGCGTGACATTCACGCTCTTTTCTCTATTTTTGGCTGTTCAATTTTCTGCTGTTCTGGTGTAAACGAAGAACAATGACCGCCACAACTTTGTGACGGTCGCCAATACTCATTGCATGTGATGATTGTTCGACCTTAAGTGGTAGTCGCCAGTTAGTTTATGATCGTTGCCAATGCTTGTGGCGATCACCATTTAATTTTGTCGATTGCCAGTGATTGTGGCAATTGCCAGAGTTTCTAACGATCAGAAACTCTGTTGTGTTGTTTCTGCATGCTGCCTTCCCCACTCCCTGCTACTTGTTTATTTCCTGTTATCACCCATATATGTTAATGGCTTAATTAAAAAGTACATGTGAAATTAGTTAAAGTGCATTAAACTGTCTTTTGTCAAACAAGTAGAGGCCAACATTTTGGTTGTGCAGAGAGGGGCGCCTAACACCTTCCCCTCACCGTACCCATGGATCTTGAACTCAGAAGCTCGACCCTTTGGTTTCTTGGTTCCTAAAATCAAATGGCGACTCTAAAAAGAATAAGTGCGCCGCAATGGGCGCTAACAATCAAACAAGACATGCCACAATGGGTATCTAACAAAAGAGCATAGTTTTGCTTAGTGTCCATCCTGTGTGGTGAGACCTCTTCGAGGGGGCGTCCACAACAACCCTCCTGCCATAATGCTTGAACAAGGGCCCAATAGGGTGCCAATTGTCAAGGCAGAGAAAGGTAGATGAATGATTACCAACTTCATATTTATTCCACCCTTGTGCTAAACCCCATAGCTAGAAAATTTTTCTAAGGATCCGGGAAGCATCAAGAGGGCAGGGCATATATCGAAAGCTTTGGATCTTAATAAGTATTAACCCATTTGACCCACATTGCATCTATTTTCTTGCACACTGCCCAGAGATGCCTTACCATGGCAGCTTGATTCCTTTCCTTGAGTACTTTAAAGCCTAAACCTCCTCCTCTTGAGGGACACACACATCCGCCCATGTCATCTTGGCTCTTGAAGCTTGCAAACCAGGCACCTTTCCAAAGAAAAGCTCTGATTGGAAAGGTGCCTGTTTTGATCCCCTGTAGAAGTGTATTGCTAAACAAGACTGGCTTAATAAGCTGCATTCTTCCCCCATAGGACAACATTTTATTAACCCATGATTGGACCCTTGATAACATTTTATCTTCCATGGCTACACAATCAACATATTTGAGTCTTAGACCCCAAGAAACCTAATTGGGATAATAGATTCAGGGATGGGGAGAATACCTTGAAGAACCACTTTTAGCTCCTCACTAACCCCATAACAAAACACTATACTCTTAGCCAAATTAGGTTGCTAGAGTGCGGAAGTCCTTAAGAACTTCATCAATCACCCCAAAAGATTTTGGATCTGCACCACTAATATAAACATGTAGTTAGCAAAAACAAGGTGGGAGAGGTTAATCTCTGCACACATAGGCTGCAACAAAAAACCTGCTAAACCATCCAACTCAATACCAATTGGCAATTGAGTGGAGAGGCCACCCAGGCTCATATATTGGTTTTGGAGGAGATAATTAACCGATGTGGGACAATTTCCAACAAAACCTTTCTCTTATATTTTTCACATCAGGAGAGAAGAGAAAGCTTTCATCACGGCAAGGAAAAGATAAGGAGAAACTGAGTCCCCTTGTCTGAGGCCCCTTTTCCTCGGAAAGTATCCTTGCACTTCTTAATTAATGATCACTGAAAATATGGGGAGCACACACACTCTTCCACCCATTGTAGAAAGAGTAGAGAATTTCATGGTTGCCATAGAATCAAACAAAGAGTCCCAGGCTACTGAATTTGAAGCCTACATTATATCAAGCTTTAGAGCAAATGTCGGTCTACATTGGATGTATGGTAGCCCCTTACTAGCTCCCACATCCACATCAGAAGGATGTTATCCATCATTGATCTCCCCTTGATGAAAGCTGATTGCCGAGGGCCAATGACATAAGGAAGGGCTGTTTGAAGCCTATTGGCCAAGACTTTGGTATTGCATTTATAAGTCACATTGCAGCAAACAATGGGGCTATATTCCTTCATTGTGTTGGGAGCACCAATCTTAGGAATCAATGAGACTGGAGTTGAATTCCACCCCTTTAACATTTTACCACTCTAAAAAAAGAATGCACAATACAGATTGCTTACTACTCCCTCCGTCCCATTTTGGTTGTCCATTTTTGTTTTTCGTGTCATTCTTTCAACGCTTATATCTCCAAATCTACAATGTTTTTCATAATTTTGAAAACTTTGTATTATAAATCTAATCGAGATCTATCAAACAAAATCTATATTGCATATTTTTGGAGATTCATATTGGAAGATATAAGCGTTGAAAGAACGGCATGAAAAACGAAAATGGACAATCAAAATGGGACGGAGGGAGTAGTACTCATAATTAAAAGGATACTTTTGATCTAAAAAGCTCCTAAGACGAGGGAAAGTTATACTCCTTCCGTCCCGATTTGTTTGTCCAATTTCAGGTTTCCAACTTATTAAGAAAACCAAATCTAATCCATTGATTTAGAAATTTACATAATGTGATCCATTGATTTTAAAATTGGGCAGTCAATTTGGGACATGTATAAGTCAAAAAGGGGACAAACAAATCGGGACGGAGTGAGTAGATTTTTTGATTTGTTAATTACTTGGAAGCCTTTGATTTTATATGCTAAATATTTAACACTATTTTTGTTGCTTAAGTCATCTTGATCTGTGGGTTATATATCGGTTTATGTAAATTTTTATCTACTTATTTAGCAAAAGAGATTTTTAAAAGGAACACAAAATCTCTCAATCCTCTAGCTTCCTGTCATTTGAATTCAACTAATAAGACCTTGTTAATTCCATGGTTAGTAATTGGAAATCTCTTGATGGGTCTTTGTCATTCCAATCGACGTTCTCGACGTTTTAGATACGAAATATTTCTTGTAATCCATTATCTGGAATTCAAATCGGTTTTGTGTTTTAGTGTCAATTGAATGTTTGATTAATTTCATCGGTTTTATTTTGGTCTAGTTCTAAACTTTTTTTTTTTGGTAATTCCCATTGCACTTCAAAAATCTATAATCTACAGTTTACAATCCAAAATTTAAGAAATACTTGATGCCTAAACACCTCTTTATTGGGTTGTTGAGTATTCGTGACTTTGATACAAAGGAATTTTAAGAATTTGTTTTGAGCCTTTGATAATAGAATAAGTGCCTGTTTGGTCACTCCAAGTTTTCATTTTCCATGTTGTATTTTTGAATTTTGGCTGTCTTGGAGCTTATTATGTAATGCTTTCTGTCTAAATGTGTGTATATATATATATATATATATATATATGAACGACAATTAATGCAGATGCCAAAAACATCTTGAGCTTTTTAGATTTTGATTTTATTCACTCATAGAAACCTTTTAAAAAATTTATTCTGCATATATCTGCCAATCAATTTTACGTTTTCGCACTACAATCCAAAAATCTGTAATCCAAGTAGAATCTAAACAATAATTAGCTTCCAGGGTGACTATCCTGGGAAGATTGAAAACAAAGGACAGGTTATTAAATTGGGGGATTATCCAAGTTAGTAGCTGTGTCAAGTGTATGGGAGGGGTTGAATCTCATTCCCACCTCTTCTCTTCCTGTCAATTCTCATCTCTAGTCTGGTTGGGAGTCAGAGCAAAGTTGGGATCATTTTCTCATGACTGGTCTTTAGCTTCTCTGATTCATTGGGGCTCTTATGTAAAAACAAGTCTGTCAGGGCCTCTTTATTCAAGCTTTGCTTGGCTGCTTCTATCTACTTCATTTGGAAGGAAAGAAATGGGCTAATGTTCCAAAGGATTGGGCATGACTCTAGTTCAGTTACTTCCCAAATCTGGGAAGAAGTCAAGGCTTGTGTTTGCTCTTGGAGGAATGTGGCCAACTCTCTTGGATAATCTCAATATCTACCTGGATTGGGGGATTCCAGACTCCATTTTTGTGCAGATTTATTCAAGCTTTGTTGGTGGGTTTTGTTCTAACAAAAAAGAAACTATGCGTACACAATTTGGTGTCAGAACCAGATTGTGTGGAACCCATCTTGGGGTCTCATATAAATGATCGAAGTTGTTCAATTTGTTTAAGACAAGATTTTAAGAGTCTCCAAAAAAAATCAGCACATCGGATATCAGTGTGTTCGATTTTCGGCCATGAATTGCAGCAAAAAAAATTTAAATGGATCAATCAAACCTTTACTAATTTTTGAATGAGCTTATTTTTTGGAAGAGCCCTTGCTGTAATAACGTTAACAAATTAAACGGTTCTGATCATTAGTGTGAAACCCCAAAAATGGCGTACCTATGGTGGGATCGGATTATAAACATGCTTTATTTGGTTTTGCGTTTTGAGATTTATAAAATTTGGGATAAGTATTAATAATATTCTTCTAATCTTTTCAATATTAATTCGACTTTCTGTGGTATAATGTTTAGTGCATCCACAATGTAAGGCTATCCATAATGGCATAATCAAAAGTAATAGATTTCTAAAGTTAACAAAGTTTGTGCAAAATAGCTCACAATGGTATAATTAAACTTAGGAATCTTCTTAGAAATAATCAAATTTTGGGTCTTTGGATAACCAAACCTAATAACCTTTTACTAATAACCAAATTTAGTGAATCTCACATATTCACAATCAAATATACCTATCATTACACAAAAAAACCTTCTCCCCCCTCTCTCTCTCTCAACAATGTTTTCAAAAAAAATTATTTTACTACTTCCTCCGTCTCAATTTGTTTGTCCACTTTTTGATTTTTATTTGTCTCAAAATGTTTGTCCACTCTAGAAGACTAAGGGACCAAAAGCTACAAAATTCCATTTTTGTCCCTTACCATTTGAACTAAAGTAATTTTTTATTCAAAAAGTTTGGAGGGCAACTTTTAAAAAGATGAGCATTTATTGGTGCAATAATTGTGTTCCTTGAAAAAGTTGTTTTCTCCAAATTGGACAAACAAATTGGGACGGAGGGAGTAAAAAAATATTTTTTTAGACCCCCAAATTTGTTTTTTGAACAGCTTTATTAAAACAGTTTTTATAGATTTTTTTGAATAGTAACTGTTTGTTTTTAAAATAGTTTTTTAAAACCCTTTCTTTTATAAAATTTATTTTCCAAAAATTATTTTTTATGTTCACAGTTTTTAGTTTTTTATAATTTAAAAAAGGGATGTTACAAGTTTTGGTAATCCAATTTTGATTATGCTATTGTGGACTTCTACATTGTTAATTTTAGCAATATTTGAAATGGATAATCAAAAGTTTATATGGCAACTTTTGACTATCCAAATTTGGTGATGCCATTGGAGATAGCCTAATAATCAAAATCAAATGATTGCTAAAGTTAGCAACCTCTTAGCAATTCATTAAATTTTGGCTTTTGTATAATTAAACTAGCAACATTTTGCTAATAATCAAATTTAATGGTTCTCACATTTTCTCAATTAAGTACGACCATCTTGGAAAAGTAAAACTCACTCACCATAAAGCAAATACTATTGGTTGGTGAAACTCACTCTCTACTTTGGCAAGTGGTTGTGTATTTAACAATAGAGACCACTTTATGGATATTTTAACAAATGCTCTCTATTTTCACTTATTTTACTAGAATGCCATTCAATATAGACAATTAGATTGATAAGAAAAAAAAAACTGACCGTAGTGGAATAACCAAAAGTCAATAATAAAAAACTGTTACATCAACTTTTGGTTATCCATTTAAGGATTGCTAAGTTTAGCAATGTAGAGGTTCACAATGGTTCAATCAAAATTGAATAACCAAAACTTGCCATATCACATTTTCAACTTATAAAAATCTAAAAATTGTGACACAAAAAACAATTTTTTTAAAATAGTTTTCAAACTAATAAAAACAGGTTATTAGAAAATATCTTTTGGAAAACTTTGATACCAAAAAAAGCAGTTTTCGGGAAAATGTTAAAAAAAACAGTTTTTGCAAAAAAATATAAACTGTTTTTAAAAGTATTTTTTTTTGAAACACGTTGAAAATGGAAGAGAGAAGGTTTTTGTGTAATGATGGTGTACTTGATTGAGAAAATGTGGGGATAACTAAATTTGATTATTGACAAAAAGTTGCTAGTTTTGATTATTCAAGGGCCAAAATTTGATGAGTTGCTAAGTTTTGTTATGTTGAAAAGAAACACACACACACGATATGTGAATAAGAAACTGTGAAGAATCAACAAATAGAATATACGTGGTTTCCCAAAATCTGGTACGTCTACGGGAGCGAAAACGGTTATCGTTTTTCTTATTATTACTGCAGTAGGGTTTTTACATGGAGTATTTTTATCCATTCTATTCTAATTCTAATCATGGTACACGATCTTTTTCCCAAAATACCCATACAGTCTGTACTGTACTGTACCCCCCCAACCCACGAGCCTTCGGCCCAGTCCACTCCACTGGATAATTGGTGATGGGCCAGATGCCGGAGCGAAGCAGAATGACGACATCTGGCCTCTTTCTAGAATTTCTCAATATGTCTTTATATTAATATATGAGCCACAAGTTCTAACAGGTTATTTCAATGTGAGCTCTTTTTTGAGCAAATGTTGCTAACCTTAACAACCTTTTGATTTTGATTATATCACTGTAGATGCTCTGAGGATGCTCTTATTGTCTATAATCAAACATAACCCATTTGTGTTGACAAAAAAAATAAAAACCCATTTACAGTTGACAGTTGTATGTACATACACAACCACTCAATTAGGAGACACTTGATTGTATGAGTAATTATTCAGTAGTTTGGAGCATTACGTGGCAGTGTTTCAATACCCTTTTTCACCTCATATTTTATGGGATACATATACTTAGTACTGTCCCACATAAATGTATAGTTTAACAATGTTGTGACATCACGTGGCGGTGCTTCAAAACCACCCATTAATTTTGTTGATTATACAAGCACCAACATGTACGAGTATGTCACATGGTGATTTCCCTTTCTTCTCGGAAATTCCTTTTTTTTTCCCCCTAATTTGTACTTGGGGATCACTTACCAATTTCATGAAAAGCGGAAGAATGGGACATTACATAAATTAACCAGATGAAAGTCCCAATAATCAAATCAAGTCCAGGAAAAACGAATCAGCTGACAGGGGTAGAGCTATGGGGGGCGGGGGTGTTGTGGCACGTGCCATATCAGAGCCAGGTTTCGATTTTTATACTTGCATTCGTCATCGCATCTTGTCTTAGAAGAGGTCTAGATTCCCGAAGTCCTATGGGCATCTGAGTCACAACTATATTTGTTTAATTTTGCATTTAGCTTATTGTGTGTCATCAACTACTAGTCTACTAGCTTGGTGATCGGGTCGTTTCCGTACCAAAAATAATTAATAAAACGAAACAATTACTACTACTCAAATGCATAGTGGTAAGTATTCCGAGTATCGCTCCACATGGATTATAAGGCTGAGTTACAGTTATTTCAATTAATTTCTATATTAATCCGAGAAAAAGATTGATTGATTGTTGGTTTCTTAAAACTATTGAACTGAAATTAAAGACGATAGAAAAGCAGAAAAGAATTGTTGGGAAAAAGTTCTAGGGTTTCGAATCCACTCTTCCCCTCTCGTAACCTAAATATGTTTCGATTGTAGGTCATATATTCGAATCAATCCAGATATCGTAGGATTGCAAGCCCTAGCGATACCTCCTAAAAATAATTTATGAATCACCAATTGGCATGGATTATCTCTGCCTAGCACGAATCGTCTTACTAGCACGACCCGTCTCAAATTAAAGTACGGATCGTCTCATCGGCACGACGTGTCTTATGTAGTATAATCCATCCAATCGGTTATCATAAAACAATTAAAACTGTTGTATGAACGTGCATAAAACCTAGGATTTTCATACACAAGATTTGCTGGAAAGAAGTAATATCATAAATAAATCCTTAAAAGTCATACAACCGTGATTCGAATAATAAAACCTAAATCAAAACATAGAAGGGTTACTTAGAGTTCGAGCTTCATCTACACCCTAGAATAGAAGGGTTTAGCCGGACAGCGGGGTGGAACTCATCGCAATATTGCTTCTGTTTTCCACCGTGATTGACTGTCGAAGAAACAGTTCTGCACAGCACTCGGTCTCGGCTTTTCGTTCTCTGATAGCGTCCCCGAAAGTCCTCTCTCGGTTATGTGCGTGGCCTCTCTTTTATCAAGAGTTATATGCTGCTGTAGCCGACTTCCCTCTTTTTCTCGTGTATGCGTGGCCTCCCAATTAACCCTATTCGTTCTCACAGAGCTATGGGCCATTTCTTCGACCGAGAATGCTAGGCCTCCATTTACGTGGTCCAAGTATTAGTCAAAATAAGAAGTCCTTGGGCCCACCAAACATGAATCATTTGTATTCTTCTGCATCCAATTTTCACCTCCAAGATTTACGTGCACAGGAGCATTCATATGGCCTATTAAAATGTTAAAACCTCTGAGTACCTAAGAACACAAAAATCAAGCATTAATATCCGAGTAACAATATAAAAGGACCTAGCAAGGATAAATTAAGAGGCGTATATGTGAACATTTACGCGCATATCACTTGGACCTCGTTTCGTTTGACTCATTATAACCCACCACTAACACGGTTTGTTTTGTTAATCTACATTTCTGAAGGTAAGGAGAGAGAGAGAGAGAGAGAGAGAGAGAAGAGGATGGACAATTTCTCGGTGTTGCCGGAAGGATGCATTTCACTGATTCTGTCCATGACCTCTCCTCGGGACGCGTGCCGTTGGTCTGCGATCTCATCCGGGTTCGACGCGGCTGCCAACTCGGATTCCGTGTGGGAGAAATTTCTGCCCTCAGATTATCGGCAAATCATTTCTAGATCTGTATCTCCTGTCGTCTTCTCTACCAAGAAGCAGTTGTACTTCAGTCTGTGTGACTCTCCTCTCCTCCTCGATAGCGGCAAACTGGTACCAAATGTAGGAAAATAGTGCGGAAAAATAGTAAACGATTTTACTAATTTCTGGAAATTACAACATGAACATGAATTACAAAATTACAGAATATGAAATGTAGACATAAACTGTAAAAGAGTATTAGCAATTCCAAATCGAGACCCATTTTGTTCAACAGTGCCCTTAAGACAAATTCGCCGCCTCACCGGTGCTGGAGGTTGTGTCGGTGTTCGTCTCCCAGGGTTGACTCGGTTACCACTCAGCCGCCGGAGCACCGCCGTAGACTGCCCGTCGAACCAACTTGTGCCTGTACTCTCTCTCTCAAAAAGAACAATTGTATTGCAGAAGATGTAGAGCTTTTGATTTTCGGTGTGTCGAAACCAAAGGTAGAAGTCCTCTTTTATAGCTGAAGGAGGAGCCTCTGCCATCAATACAATATTCATGGAGGAGCCTATACAATCAATAGGGGAATTGATTTCGCAATTCAATTCTGGAATAAAACTGATACAGTTATTATTCCCGAAATTGAATATACAATCATGGGTAATAACTCTGGTAATCAACCAGCTTTGACCATCCAACCGTGCACTGTTGTCGGTCCGAAACCCACTTTAAGAGACAATTTCTCATTCATCTCTCAATGGAATTTGTTCATTTTTCCAACGGTTTAAACTCCTTAGCAAGAAGTATCTAAAATCCACTTGGGCCCACCTCGCGCGGTGTGGGTCCCACCAAATTCTCTTTGGTTAAAATTCCATTTTTCCAACAATCCCCCACATGAATGAAATTGGCTGAATCCGACTCGGGAGACAAAGCTGACACGAGAGAGAGTACAATGGAAAAATTCCGCATAGGATAGGTAGCTTTTGGCCTTGAACCTTCCCTTGTGAATACCTATCGGATTTACTGGCTGACCAGTGAACATGTTGTCTTGAACTATTCTGCCGTTTGTGTAAACCGAGACAACAGGTATCACACGGAACTCCTCCTAACACAGTTTAGTTCTCACTGTTGGGTTCGTTTTGGCCATGACACCCCTTCCTGGTTCTGCAAGTATTTTCTCGAGAATTTTGCCTTCCTAAATTCTCAAAGAAGCGGCCCCACTTCATAGGTGACCTTCTTATAAAGGGTATCCTGCTATACCCCGCCTGACATTCCAGCGCATAAGAGTCATTAAAAGCCAATGCTTAACCTGTTTCCATTTGCAGGTATCACTGTTTCACACCATAGGAATGAGCAAGAGAGCATGTCTCCTCAGTGACCGTTCTCCGTTACTCGCAAGTAGGTTGTCCCATTGAACCTAGATCTTGGGATCTCCAGTCAGCTAGGTTGGGTTTCCTTCACGGTAACACGAGCGTAGTAGGCTTTAGCCCCATTCCCTTCGATGCTTTCTCAACTAGCTCTTTGTTTAACCCTTTGGTTAGCGGATCCGCAATGTTGTCCTTTGACTTCACATAGTCAATAGTAACAACCCCAGTTGAGAGTAATTGTCTAATGGTATTGTGTCTACGACGGATATGCCTAGACTTACCATTATACATATTACTTTGTGCCCTTCCTATTGCGGATTGACTATCGCAATGGACGCAAATTGCTGGCACAGGTTTTGACCATTTTGGAATATCTTCTAAAAAATGGCGTAGCCATTCCGCCTATTCAGTTGCTTTATCTAAAGCAATGAATTCAGATTTTATCGTAGAACGTGCTATACACGTCTGTTTAGAAGATTTTCAAGAGACAGATGCATGCACCACCAAGTGTAAAGACATATCCACTCATGGATTTCGAGTCTTTCATATCTGATATCCAGTTTGCATCACAGTACCCTTCTAGTACTGCTGGATATCTGGTGTAGTGCAGTCCCAAATCACGAGTATGCATTAAATAGCGTAGTACTCTCACTATCGCCTTCCAGTGGTCATGCCCTGGATTACTCGTGTATCTACTCAGTCTGCTAACTGAATAGGCTATGTCGGGCCTTGTACAGCTCATCAGGTACATTAGACTCCCAATTATCCGAGAATACTCCAATTGGGATACCCCTACCCCCACATTCTTGGATAAGTGGAGATTCACATCCACAGGAGTTCTTGCTATACTCGTATCAGACTTGCTGAACTTCTCAAGAATCTTATCGACATAATGAGACTGAGATAGTGCAAGTCCATCAGATGTTCTAGTGATTTTAACACCTAGTATTACATCTGCAAGACCCATATCTTTCATGTCAAACTTCGAGTTCAACATTTTCTTGGTAGATTTGATAATCTTATCGTTACTACCAACAATGAGCATGTCATCAACGTAGAGACACAAAATGACGTACCCTTCGTCTGTGTCTTTGACATATACACATTTGTCACACTCGTTGATTGTGAAACCACTTGACATCATAGCATTGTCAAATTTCTCATGCCATTGTTTCGGTGCTTGTTTTAGACCATACAAAGATCTAACAAGTTTACAGACTTTCCCTTCTTGACTTGGCGCGGAAAAACCCTCGGGTTGTTCCATGTAGATTTCCTCATCTAAATCGCCATTTAGGAAAGCTGTCTTCACATCCATTTGATGTATCTCAAGATTTCGCAGAGCTGCAATTGCGATTATCATTCGAATGGATGTGATCCTGGTGACAGGAGAATAAGTATCAAAGTAGTCTAGGCCTTCCTTTTGTCTATACCCTTTAATGACAAGCCTAGCTTTGTACTTATCTATTGATCCATCTGCCTTCATCTTCCTCTTGAAAATCCACTTGTAGCCCAAAGGCTTACTACCAGGAGGAAGATCCACCAATTCCCATGTATGGTTTTGCAGAATGGAATCAATTTCACTCTTAATCGCCTCTTTCCATAAAGGACCCTCAGGAGAGCTCACAGCTTCCTTGAAAGTTCGAGGCTCACTTTCTAACAGATACGTTAGGAAGTCTGGACCAAAAGATGTTGATGTTCTAGCCCGTTTGCTACGTCTTGGCTCAACCTCAACTTCTTCCTCTTGGTCTTGACTGCTTTCATATACAGTCTCCAAAGTCCGCTTCACGGAACTTGACTCTTTTATGGATCTATACGGAAATATGTGTTCAAAGAACGTCACATTCCTAGACTCCATGATAGTGTTCTTGTGAATATCCAGTATCTCAGATTCATACACAAGAAACCGATAGGCAGTGCTGTTTTGTGCGTACCCAAGAAACACACAATCAATAGTCATTGGCCCTATCTTCTCCTTTTTAGGTGGAGATACAGCTACCTTTGTGAGACACCCCCACATTCGAAGGTAACTGTGAATCACACACCTCAGTGTGGATTAATTCCAATGGCTCAGTACTTCTTTCAACTCATTGATAAGAAGTCTTTGTCACTTGGACCCTCACAAGGCAATCACTTGCACTTGCCTATCCTGCTCATTTCCTAAAGGAGAGGAACTTGTTCCCGCTGGAACCATTGCTGGCGCACCAAACAATCGTGGTTACACCACTTGGGACAATACCATCACAAGTATTCCCATGGTTGGAGCCATTTCTGCAAGCACTTGGCCCAACAAAGCCGAGTACAGAAAACTGTATCCACCGAGCAGATCAAACATAGGACCGAGGCCGAGCAATGTCAAGGCCAAAGCCGAGTAGACCACTCCAGAGGCCGAACGATCCGTGATCCAAGGCCGAGTCGCGCACGACTAAACATGGCCAAAGCCGGACAATTCACCAATAATCCGTGATCAAGTCGCGCACGACTGATCGAGGCCGAAACCAAACAGTTTTACCCCAAAGCCAATTCGAGGTCGAGTCGCGCACGACTGACCAAGGCCATAGCCCAACAGTTTATCACAAAACTGATTCGAGGCCTAGTCGCGCACGACTAACCAAAGCCGAAACCAAATAGTTTCTCATTTTGTTCCGAAACAAAGCACTATTATCATATACCACTTACTAAAACTGGTCCTGCACTCACGACCAATCAGCAAGTCAATAGGAATGTGTTTCAACACAGTAAATGACAAACCGTCAATAGGAAAACCAAGTCAGTAGAGTTCGAAGTATAGCCAAACAAAAAACCGATTCTCTGTCTTTAATGTAAACATCGAAACGATCACCAACATTAAATATTGACTTCAATACTGTAAACATGAAGGAAAATAACATGTTTTCCCCTTTTACTGTTACACATAGCAAACCAATTTTGTAATGATAATTTTCGCGAAACACTCGTGCTCTAAATACCCCGAATTAAAAACCGATCCCGGTAATCACATATGGGTAAATATTAGAACGAAGCAAAGTTTTGCTATCCACTGAGCCGAGAATTAAAATAACAAGAACAATTAGCAAACACAAATGCTAATCAAAACATGAGAATTGTTGTACCAACAATAACAGTAGTGGACAAAATTCCTTTTAACAATTCAAAAGGTTATATATCAATATCAACTTTGGAAAATCACATATTCAATCAAATTGAATATTGAAACTCAAACAATTTCTCACATGTACCGCTTTCCATTACAGAAAACCACGTATTCAATGCTCTTGACCAAAAAGAATTTTGTCTTTACTGACGAAAACCCCTTTTTTCCGTATAACTCCCCAAATAACAGTGAGCTTTTAAAAACCAAATAAAAACTATAACAGTTTTTCCTTAATTTTTACCCATAATTGACTATTCAATGTAAAATTCAAAACCAAATTTCACAAAACAGTAGAGAATCAGTATCACCTTTTCACTGGCGGAAATAAAACCTTTTTATAAAACACCCTTACAAAGCTTCAAGAAAAGGGGAAAGATTTTCTACTGCATGCCAATTCTAACACTATTATGCCACAACTTGAAACTATCAAAAATAACAACTATTTTAGAAGCACAAGCCAGAAGCAAAAGGATTATGACACAACAGATTTAGCCAAAAGGTTCATAATCTCAAACCCATGTACTGATCGGTAAATGACAAATTAGTGAATCAAAATCTATGAACTTTGAAACCCGTCAACCACAAGTAACAAGTCACAAATGTGCAAAATTGGCATGTGATACAGAAGCATACAATAACTTTTCCAAAGATTTCACTGATGGTGTTTGAAGGAAACGTCAATTCAAGAATATCTATACTTTGAAAAGTCAAACCAATGAACAATACTCTACTGTTACGAAACTGTTCAAAAATCCCATGAGCACTGAAAATACTTCACTGAGATGTAAACAATTAATAAAACGTTAGTCACAATACTGTCCCGGGAAACAAAAACAGATTATAACCTTTGGAAAGTCAAAAACTTTTGAAGGGTTAAAAACTCGTAATCTGATCCGAGAGCTAAACACAAAATGTTTTCCCAAAACCTTGTTCGGAGATCCAGAAACTGATTTTCCCAAAAGAGATTTTGTCTTAAGATTGTAGGAAAATAGTGCGGAAAAATAGTAAACGATTTTACTAATTTCTGGAAATTACAACATGAACATGAATTACAAAATTACAGAATATGAAATGTAGACATAAACTGTAAAAGAGTATTAGCAATTCCAAACCGAGACCCGTTTTGTTCAACGGTGCCCTTAAGACAAATTCGCCGCCTCACCGGTGCTGGAGGTTGTGTCGGTGTTCGTCTCCCAGGGTTGACTCGGTTACCACTCAGCCGCCGGAGCACCGCCGTAGACTGCCCGTCGAACCAACTTGTGCCTGTACTCTCTCTCTCGAAAAGAGCAATTGTATTGCAGAAGATGTAGAGCTTTTGATTTTCGGTGTGTCGAAACCAAAGGTAGAGGTCCCCTTTTATAGCTGAAGGAGGAGCCTCTGCCATCGATACAATATTCATGGAGGAGCCTATACAATCAATAGGGGAATTGATTTCGCAATTCAATTCTGGAATAAAACTGATACAGTTATTATTCCCGAAATTGAATATACAATCATGGGTAATAACTCTGGTAATCAACCAGCTTTGACCATCCAACCGTGCACTGCTGTCGGTCCGAAACCCACTTTAAGAGACAATTTCTCATTCATCTCTCAATGGAATTTGTTCATTTTTCCAACGGTTTAAACTCCTTAGCAAGAAGTATCTAAAATCCACTTGGGCCCACCTCGCGCGGCGTGGGTCCCACCAAATTCTCTTTGGTTAAAATTCCATTTTTCCAACACCAAATCCCATCCCCATTCCTTCCCTTGCTGCTCTTTTCTTGTTACTGAAATCGTATTCAGTTACTTGTTTAATGAATTCGATCACTTGATATATGCATATACATACACTAGACGGATTTTCTCAAAGTCTTTTCGCGCGAATAATTTAATTCTTCGAGCAAACCATTGACTGCTGTAGTAGACGGTTCAGATTTCAACTATCTCCTCCAGTCTAATATTGTCTAAAACATTAGACTGGAGGACATCCGTAAAAGATATATATATATATTCTCACAAGACAGAGAATTCTACCGGAAAAATAGTGATCTTGGGGTTGACCTGGCGGTCAAGGCCTGTCACTTATGGTTTGCTCCCTCCTAATATCTCAGGTTC
This sequence comes from Rhododendron griersonianum, assembly GCA_018127125.1. Taxonomy (NCBI): domain Eukaryota; kingdom Viridiplantae; phylum Streptophyta; class Magnoliopsida; order Ericales; family Ericaceae; genus Rhododendron; species Rhododendron griersonianum. Next base: position 12,869,420 of record CM030796.1, read on the forward strand.
GAAACCTGTGCTATCAACTCCTTCGGGGCCAGACAGCTTTAAATGGAACCCCGTTAATAAACGGTGAGATTTGTCCCTTAGGATTAGTCGATGTGCGCATAAGCTTGCCTGGACGCCTATAAAAAAAAGACAATAGTGATCAGATTAATAGCACAACTCTCATAGTATTGTATACCTCACGCAATGTTGGATCATATATTTGTTTTATATGTAATTTAGGTACTAAATATTTTCTATAAACATGGAATATTTGGCTGCCTTAGATAGCGCAAAACCTTTTGAAATCGCGTCCAGTGACTGATAAATTTATACTAGCTGGTTTGTTTGGAAATCGCTTTTGCAATGACAGAAGTCTAACGGAAATTGGGCAACAGTAGAGATTTTTGCACCAGGTGAATACTTGCAATGACATGCTCTATTCGTTTTTCTGTATCATATTTTTATCGCAAACAGTTTCCCCCTTGTCTGCAGTTTGTTGTATATATGAAGATGTGGTAAATGAATTATTTTGTGAAATCATTTTCCTCCTTCGGCCTACACTTATTTACAAGAAAAAGGACCTTCAGTTACTTTCCAAAAAAAAAGGGGGTTCCTTCAGCTTTTTTTCGAGATCTGAGGTGTCGACTCCTCGCTAATATTCAATGACCTTTCTGTTGGAATGCTTTTGTAGCTTTGCCATCACCATGCCTATGAAGTCAAAGACTGCCTTAGTTTTGTAGCGTTCATTTTGTTTTGATTCTCTCCTTTGGCATGTAACAATCTTTGGCTTTTAATGGAGTTTTCCTACAATCGGCGATGAAAAAATTCCTTTTTTTAGGCTATCGTTTCAATACCTAATGTTTTGCATTTATTGAACGCAGAGGAGAGTGCTTTAATTCATGATATGGTCATTACCATATGGATTGATAGGATTTTTGCATTGGAATTTTTCCTCTAGATCCGAACTCCCAAAGATGATTGCAGCAATAACAGATTTTTGCTGCAACTGATTTACATGAAACATGTGTTTTGCATTAAGAGATTATAGAGTGAAACAAAAAAAGAGTCTTACAATATACAACAACAGTTTGATGATCTGGTATGCGTCTTGTACTAATGCTATATCTTCATACAATTTATTCCAGAGCTTTGCGCTGGACAGAGAAAGCGGGAAGAAGTGTTACACTCTACCAGCCTGGGAAGTCGACATTGCTTGGAAGGACGATTCCCGATACTGGAAGTGGATATCGTTGCCTGAGTCTCGGTCTCTCTCTCTCTCTCTCTCTCTCTCTCTCTCTCTCTCTCTCACACACACACACACACACAAAAACACACGTTTTCTTATGTCTCTTATTTTTTCTTTGATCATCCATTTTCCTGTATGTCACCTGTCACAACACTTGGTTTGTGGAAACACTACCTTTAGATGACCTGAATCCGAGGGGAAATTATAATTTAGTTGCCACAACTTTAATTCCTGTAATTTACTACCTGAGGTAATCTCATTCTTGTATATGGTCTTCATTAGTGTCCACTTTTTTCCCTATAGAGCTAGAATCTGATATTATCATGGGATGGAAGTACACCTGCCACTAAACCAAATTCGGTCTGAATCCGACAAGATTGAATACGATCTTGTTACAAAATGATCCAATTTGATTTCAACCTGACTTTCACAAATCCGTTAAGGGCATCCGAATCCAGATCCGAATCCGAAGAATTGGATATCCGATCCTATCTGATTCCTTTTAACCTATTCAACAATTAAGCATAAAAACCCAAACTTCATCAGTTGAAATCTTAGAATTACATCTAAATGTATGACTCCAAAAAACAATCTTGCTTCCAATTCAAACATCGTAATCACGAAAAAATAACAAAAAGAAAAGAAAAGAAAAGAAAGAAAAGTAAAAAACTACTAGCATTGAAAACCCAAGACGTATCTATCCGTCACAAAAATCGCCACTCAGGAACCATATTTAACCTTCCCATGGTGCGAAAAGAGATGCAATTGCCTCATCGTCACTGAAAATGATTGGATTAATAGTCCTCGGATTAATAGTCTTTGGACTATTTGTCTTGGATTAATTTCATCCCTAATTTTTCCCAATCCCTTGTTTGATTCGTGTAGGATTAATTATGGGATAAGGAATAGTATATTTTAAAAAAAATTGAAAAACATTTTTTCAAAAAAAGAAATTTTTGAAAAAGAAATTTAAAAAAAATCATTTTATTCCAAAAAAATTTGGGAAAAGTTTTTTTTTGAACAAATTTTTTTTTAAAAAAAACAATATTCTTAAAAAACTTGAAAATTGATTTTTGGAAAGAAAAAAAAACACGTTTTTGAAACTTTTTTTTTGAAAAAAAGGTCTTTAAACAAAATAGTTTTTGAAATCATTTTTTGAGAAAAGAAAGTTTTAAAAAATATTTTTTCGTATTTTTTTAACAAAAATAATTTTTGAAAAACAAGAAAGTTTTGAAAATAGTTTCTTTTAAAAGTTTTTGTAAAACATTTTTGAAAAATAAGAAAGTTTTGAAACATTTTTTAAACATTTTCTGAAATTAATATAAAAGAATTATTCTGAAATTACTTTTTGAAATCAATATCAATATCATCGAAATATTTTTGAAAACAATCCCTTCTTTGTTAATCCTATGTAATCTCACCTCCCCCCTAGGATAATATAGTACCCCCCTATGTAGGGATAAAATTAATTCTAGGATTAATAATCTCGACAGTCATTTCGGGAACCAAACTTGGGATAACTCAGGATTAGGTACAATTAGTCCTATCCTAGGCACTTAATCCGCGAATCAAACGAGGCAGAGAATAATGAGTTAGGGATTTGGTAAATGGAGATTTGTAATACGGAATCATATATGTAATCGGGTGAGATCAGATGTCATAACTTGATCTGTTAATTCTTCGATTTTCGGATCGTAATTAAATGGATTATCAGATTGATATTTGTGTAATCTGATTCAAATTGTGCTGGGTCGGATCTGGATCAAATTCGGTCTATTGGCAGACCTAATGGGAGGTGTGGGCATCAGAATCCTGTTCAGTTTAGAAACTGTTTCCAGCTTTAGTAGCTAAGGTGAAATCCTATTTCGTTCCTGTGGTGCAGCGCTTTCTCCAGTTGAACCCTCTTGGATGATGGCTAGGTTGGTGTTCCTTGAGTGTGGTTAAGACCTGCACACTTAGCACCCACGTTAGTGCCAAACCCGGGTCGTGGAGATTCCGGGATAGGCACTCCAACGGTCAAGTTAGAAAGAGCGAAGGGAAGCTTTTAAGATGTGTTTAGGGTTTTGGAGAGAGAATGCGTTACCTTATTTTGAAGGTGTACTCCTTTTATAAGCAAAGGTAACTTGGAGCCCAACCCACGCGTATACACCACGCGCTTGGTGATTGGTGCCCACTTGGTTCACTAAGTCAAGCCTGCAGTCAAAAGCTTATCACAAGCTCTACACTCTGTTCGTTCAATAGGAGGAACGGTGTCACGCCACCTTCCAACCACTTGTTGGTTCCCTGCTGTCACGCCACCTGCCCCACCTACCTGACTCTACCTGACTTCCTCTTCAAGTCAGGCGGCTCGGTGGTTGACGGTTCTACCAATCGTTATAGCCGGGCTATGTTCGAGCTTCTCTCGCGTTACCGATTGGTCTGGCGGAATGTTGCCAAACAGAAAGACATATCCGAGAATGGCTAACCCATGCCTTGGTCCCTAGTTCTCACCCCTACCGGGTGTACTCGGCCCGGCGGGACGGATCCGGCGGAGGTACAACGAACACTGTGCACCGCCGGTCCGTCCAACCCTTATGACTATGGATTTGACTAGTCATTAGCGTGACGTGACCATGCCCTGGGTCACTTCGCCGAGCCATGCCCACCACAATTCCCTTCAAATTTGCTCTCATTTGCTCTCATTTGAATTCAGACTTAGGCACTATTTGGATAGACATGGATTTCAAAAGAATAAATTTGCCAGTATTTACTCAAATTTAGATTTAACAGGGGTACATATGGATGGGGACATTGAGACTTTGTTCGTTTTGGTTTTCCAGAGCCACCCCCTCTCTCAGTAAGGTCCCCAATAAGTTTCTCTGCAATTTTGTAACTCTCATTTCTATGCATCCATCTCCACTCATTATCCCTAAACCTCCCTCAAAACATAAACCAAACAAAGTCTGCATTTCAAAGTTTTATGACAAGGATCTTGGATTGGATTCTTATTAATCGGAGTGTTTTAAAAGGCCATTTGACTAAAATTCCACAAGGATCTTGGATTCTTAGTAAAATAAGTCCTAGGTTTAATCCTCATCTACTTTAGTTTCAGAAGTGACCTATAGCAAAACTTCTTACTCCCTCCGTCCCTTTTTAAGTGTCTTGCTTCGTAACTCCAACTTATTAAAAAGACATCATCATTATATCTTTCACATCAACTTATTCCTCCACTTTCCCTACTTACCTATCATCATTACACTTTTACTCACTAACTTTTCAAAATGGAATCTACTTTTAAGGACAAAATAGACAATGCACCAACTTTTACCCACTAACTTTACAAAATGAACATTTATTAAGGGACAACCCAAAATGGAATACTAGACTCTAAATTAGGGATGGAGGGAGTATATTTTTTGCTAGAATTGGACATTAATTTCCTCCAAAAAATTCATTTATCCATATAATATGACAGGGAAGTGTTTGAATCCAAAAGACAACCAACTGTCTAGATTTATACCCTACATAAATCTAGACCGTTGGTTGTTCAAAATGGCAGCTTGGTAAATACCAAATCCATCCAAAGGTTATCATCATCGCATTTTGGTAACCGGCTAATAAAAAAAAAATGGATCCCTGAGATTGATTCCCTGTGATTCAGGGATTTAATTTTTTACCACATTTACCAAATATTGATAATTAAACTTCTATTGATTATCACATAAATTGGGAAACAATGCTTACAGCCACATTTCCGGGTAAGAATGTATCCCTGTGATTCAGGGAATTAATGCCGAAAATTAGGGTGGTTTTCAAACGTTTTTTTTTAAACAGTAAGATCGAACGTTTGCTACTTCAAACCTTTCAATTTATTCGATCAGATAAATTGTGATTTTATTCTTAATACCTTCTCAGCCGAAAAGGTCCACGTTTGGTACTTCAAAGCTTTCAATTTAATTTGATTATACCTTCTATTTAGAAAGTCCACGTTTTTTACAGTTTGTTTGTCACGAGCATACATTTTTCACGTTTTTCAACTTCTGAACGACCATTACCTATAGTGAGGTAAGTTCGATTTCTTGAACATTGCAAGAAATTCAAACATTGAAGGATTTTTTTCAATTCTCATGCAAGTTCGATTTTCTCCTTGAACGATTTTTACTCATATTGGGTTTCTTTTGCCGAAAATTGGGAGTGTCTTGAACAATTTATTTCAATTCTCATGCAAGGGATTCTTGAAGGATTTTTGTTAGTTCTCATGCAAGTTTGATTTTTTACTTGAACGATTTTTACTCATATTGGGTTTCTTTTGTCAAAAATTGGGAGTTTCTTGAATGATTTTTTTAAGTTCTCATGTAAGGGATTCAAACATCGAAGGATTTTTTTTTTCAGTTCTCATGCAAGTTCAATTTTTTTTCGATAAAAAGGGAATGAGGCCCATTCCGATAAAAAAAGAAAAAGATTTGGGACGACCTATATTCCCAATCCCCACCACTCCTGATATGGGAACCCATTCCAATCAAAAAAGAAAAATGATTTGGCCCATCATCACTTCAGCGAACACGGACGCAGCCCTCTTTAGCGCCATCTTCGGGGGTCCGCAAGAAATCATAACAGGTATGAGATTACATGTCCTATCCTTTTTTCCTAGATACATATAGCAAGTATGTTTGGAAAGAATGAACCCCCAATCACGTTATGAATTGCAAGGAGGAAAAAATCACAGTTGTTAAGCGGCAATCACAAACACGGCTGCCAATTAGTAAAATTTTTGAATTTCCTTTTCAGTTTAGGAATCACAATCACGGCTGTGATTTTGTGGGGTTTATTATAAAATTTTACAATCACAATCACGGCTGTGAATTTCCTCTCTCTCTCTCTCATACACAGAGACAGAGATATCTACACCCTTTCCACCGCTGTTAAGTGGCAAGCAAAAAAGGTTCCCGTAAAGGTAAAGGAAAGACGATATAATGTGTTCTTTTTTAATCGGCACGATACAATGTGTTAAAATTAGTTTTCAATTCCAACTTCTGATGCTGAACCGTAAGGACCATTGCAGACATCACCGAGACACCGATAGTGAGGTAATCTTTTGTTCTTCTGCTTCAACAGTTTTTCCAGTTCTAATGCACGGAGCTAAATCCCCTTCTCTACAGTTTAAAAACACAAAGACGTTACGTGAACGGAATACCATTCTTGATGTTTTGATGCCATGTATGCTTGAGTTTGCGTCAAACGTATTGAAAAAAGAGGGAAAGTGATGAGTGGTCCCATTAATATTTTCCTATCAACGATTGATTGTTCCTTTTTATTTTCTATTTTTTTGGGTTAGTTTTGAAAGAGTCATCTCTCAGAGCAAAGAGGCCACCCTACGTGAGCCTTTGATTTTCCCACCACGTGTTTGATAAAATGTCACTATGGAATTTTCCCTAATGGAATTGTGAACAAGCCTTTGGGAGGATAGGTAAATTGAATTGCCCATTGGAGGATACAAATCTGGGAAACATTGATTCTATTTTTTTTTTTTGGGCCTTACTGCCCCTTTCATGAGAGTTAAATTATGTCACTTTCATGTGAAGTTTTGTTTATTTTCGCTGAGTTTCTCTTACGTTGTTATGCAAAGGGAAACATGTAAAAGTCTATATTTCTTTACCCATTTTGATATAGATTGCCACTACTTGCGAGCCTTTGATGGTGGTTTAAATAGATGCTATTTGGATTTGAGGCTCTCTTTACCCTTTTTGCTTCTGCTTATTTCTCTTTCTTACACTACTATAGCTTATTTCTCTCCGTCTTCCAAATCACATCTGGAATCGACCGTCCTCGGTAACAAACGACCAAAGATCACAACTGGAATCGACCGTCCTCGGTAACAATCTCTCTTGATCTTTGTCTAATTTTTCTTTTCCTGGTTTCTCCTATATATCCCTTTGTGTAGTTAAGTGTTGAGACAACAACGGTGAGTGCGGGTGTGCAGACGATCAATTGATTGTGTTGTGTTTGTAGGGAAAAATTATGTATTTTATCTGAAATCACCTTGGTGGTTTATCACATTTAAATTTTTGTTTCAACTGAAAATTTATTTTTAGTAGGCTGCGATGGCTTACTTATTTAGGATTCCAATTGGATGGAATAATTCAACTGCTATTTTGCTATTTAAATTTAAGCAGGGTTTAGCAATGATCTGAAAGGTTGGTGTTGACTTGATTTGAAATCTTCTTTTTTCGTTTGGGGGATTTTCGGAATGCTTTTGGCGCTTCTTACAATTAATTTTGGAGTTGATTTAAAAATCACTTTTGGTTCAAAATCAAAAGTGGAAGCTAAAATCACCTCAAAAGTTACTTGGCACGAGTAAGTTTTAGGTTCAAACCCATGATTCTCCTATTCGAAGACACGTTGAACTGGTGAACGACAAAATCAACAAATTAGTGTAGTCCTAGCTCTTTTTGTTTGATTATGCTATATTAACGATGGTAAAAATGATGCTGGAGATTAAAAATGCCCCATACAGTTTGATAGGGAACCGCAACTTCGATATCACAATTGAACTTCGAGCTTCCATCCATTTTTTTCCCCAATCTTGGTTGTTGGGTTAGTGAAGTTATGGGGAAAAAAAAGAGTGTGCGACCGAAGACCGACAGACTCTATCTTCATGGTCGCTGTGAGTTTTTGTGTATCATTTTTCATTGCCCTAATCCTATAAGAGCATAATGTATTTTCTTAGCAGGGTATGAAGAATTAGAGACTATGGCTAGCAAAAGGCAGCCAACACATGTAGAAGAATATTCACGGGTATGACCCTTTGGCGTACCTCCTATCTTTATTTCGATAAAAAAAACTGGGTGTCAACTAACGAAGAAATGGATTATTGGAACAATTTGACCCTTTGACCTAATATGGTAGATAGCACATTCGTGTTCTAATTTCTTAAAGAGTATTGGAATTACAATAATTGATTATAGTTTTTACGCATACTTTTAGGCACAATCTGGTAAAGAGATATCAAAATCAACTCTTGCGCAGCGTGCACGACGAGAACAAGAACGAATTCTAAAGCAAAGCACTGCTCAACTGTCAGAACAACGCTTGCCAAGTGGAAAGGAAAACTCACAAGTACACACGTTGACACCTAACTTCTATCTTCCATTTGGGAAACAAATATTAGTGCTTTAGTAATACTGATACTTTTATGACATGAAAATTGGGATACTAATTATGACATGAAAATTGCAATAATAAAGATGGACTTTGTAATGGCACAAGGATGATGGTTGTCAGGTGCGGCTCCCGTATTATTGAAGTTAAGATTTTAACAGGCGAACAATTTGGCAAATTGGCCTTCATACCAAGAATATCTTTATCACCGTCATCTTCAGATTTTCCTTTTCATATGACAAGGCGTCAATTTCCAGTTCGCTTGGCATATGCTATGACTATTAACAAATCACAAGGACAATCCGTCAAATTCGTTGGAGTCGATTTGCGCACACCTGTATTTAGTCATGGGCAACTATATGTGGCATTATCAAGGTGCACGTCTTTTGACCGTATAACTGTCCTTCTCCCCGAAGAAGAAACAGATTCTACTACCAATATTGTTTACCCTGAAGTTCTGCTGTAGTTTGCTTTATCATACCAGATACAACGAGTTGTAGAGTATTACAATTAGATTTTCTTCTGTTATCATATATCATCCCTTAAACAAATGACTTAGTGTACTAACTGGGCTTCTGTTGACATATCATTCTTTTTTAGGATTGCGATCGAGAAGCCTCGAAGCTCAAAAGGATCAATATGCTTGAAGATTTTTAGTCTTGACATGTTTCATGTTCTCTTTTTAGATGTCTCCTCGAGGTACGCATTTTCATTAATGTATATCATTTTTTATTTTCATCGATGTTTTGGATGGTGTTTTTTGATATGATCAAGAATAATCGTTTGAGTTTGTTCTATACGTCTTAGTTGGTTAAATTTGTTGTTCAGTTTTAATTTGCGTTGCAGAATGTTCGAGCCGGCATTCGCTATCTATATAATATTACAGGAAAGTGTTTGAATCCAAAAGACAACCAACAGTCCAGAATTATACCCTGTATAAATCTACACCCTCCATTCTTCAATGGCAGACCTGTAAAAACATTACATATTTATGGCAAGAATAGAGCACAATTTTTATGGAAATATTTGTATCCTTCCAAAAAAATTTTTGGAAGGATTCACCGTCTATTGAAATCCCAATCACACATTACCCATCAATGAAATCTCTCTCTCTCTCTCTCTCTCTCTCTCTCTCTCTCTCTCTCTCTCTCTCTCTGTGTGCAAATACGGCATCGCCCCTAACGCAGCAGCGACCGCCTCATCCCCTCCCACGCTCTCCCCGCTACCGCCATTCCCGTCCGTCCACGCGACGACCGAATCGCCGATCTCTGCCTACATGCGGTACCTCCAAACAATGACCCAACAACAACTATGGCTTCCTCCGCCGCAAACCTCCATGGGTCAATCACCCTTCATGTTCCCGTCATCGTTTCTGCCATTCGGTTGCTTCTCATCGCCAAAGTCGTCGTACCCTCTGTTGTCCGCCAGCCTGCTGTTTTCGCCGTCAACGGTGGCCGGTCAATTAGGGTTTAACCCAAGCCCTAGGTGGAAAGATCTGTAAGTATGTTGTGTAATCCCGACTCTTAAGGGTTTTTGGACAGGGGAAAAAAGGAAGCCTTGCTTAGGGGTTTTTTTTTTAGGGCTTATACATATCTGTTTTTATTTGTTCCTAAACATAACTCTCATGGTCTCTAACACCAGGTTTTCAGTTGTTCGTCTATAGACAACTTCAAAGCTGCACTTGCTTGCATCCAAAGGCAACCAATTGCTAGAATGTTTAGATGGTATGGGTACCTCAATACACCTTTTTCTTCTTTCTCATGCATTTCCTACTTTTGAGTTCCTCAACTTTCCTTGGATCATCCCTTGCCTGATAGTCTGGATTTGGAGTTGCTAGATTGGACGGTGAACTCTGAGAATAGGGGTTTTCCCTATTCCTTTTATTCAGAAAGGAACACCGTGGAGTTGCTGAATGCAAACTTTAATTGTTTCAATGGGGTGTTATGTTTGATAATGATAATCTACCTTTTGTTTAAAATAGAGTTACTAAATGCAAAATTCAAGTGTTTCAATGGGGTGTTATGTTTGATAAAGTGCTTACTGAGTATGATGTTCCGTGGTGTGAACCTTTTTCTTTTTCTTATATTCATTTGAACTTTACCATAATCTAAACATGGATACTTCAACTTTTATACGTACAGGTGCAGTGGAAAGTTGTTGACAAGGGAGCTTTGGATTTGAACTACCACTCAAGTACGTCGAATTGCAAGATTTCAGATCCGTAAGTATTCACTTATTATGCAAAGGTGCATAGATTTGCTCTTATATTGTTAAATGCAGAGCACTGGCTGGTGTGCTTAGATTTGCTCTTATGTTGTTAATTGCAGGCTTAGATTTTTACTGATGTAGTTGATGTAGATCATTGGCTGGTGTGTTTAAATTTTAAAATGTTGGTTCTTTGTAAGTATTTCTGTTAAAAGTTATTTTCAAATGCAATATTTTAGAATAAGCACTTGATTGTGATTAGAACAAGAAATTAGATGGTAATTGATGTAATTACAAAGTACATGCTATGATTAGTCATAGAAGGGTGGAATCAAGTAAATTATGGCTAAACTTAATTTCTCTATGAACTGAAATTCCGTTTCAAAGTGCTGAAATGTTAGGTACATGCTGAAATCATAGTTTTTGTCACAGCTTTACTATTGATTTCTTGGAAACTAATTTCTGACACACGGGTACCACCTGTTCGATAAATTCCATGAATGAGAAACATAATGGTGGTGAATTAGTTTTGGATTTGTTTGGTCTGGGGTGTAACAATTGCAGTTCAAGTATTCAACATTAGCTCTTTCTTATCGGTATCATCTTGATTATTATCATTGGGGAAAAGGAAATCATATGGGTAGCCCTGGTTGTGCACTTGGAGTTAGGAAGTCAGGTTGGGGAATTTTGCCATGGTATTTCCTATATTCCATTGGTGGGATATCGTAATTGCAACATATAGTTTAGTGCATTTGTTGTTTTCTTCCTTTTACGTGGGCCATGTTCCGTTGGAAATACTTGAAAGGTGATTGTATGTTGTTAGGTTTGGAAATTGGACAGAGGGAGCAAGTATTTTTCCAAGTAATGCAATGACAATTGTGTCCTGAAACTTTGCAAGAGAATAAGCCATAGAACTCACCATCAAAACCACGGGCACTTTGATAACGATCTGGGTTAATGAATTTTAGACGAGTCAAGTGAATCACCTAAAGACAAGTAAGCATCTCCCTCACCTTTAGCTTTTGTCTTGAGATTTGAAAGTGAGGCTTGGTTGTTGATTAAGGTGTTTTCCCCTATGTGATAATTATTCTAGAGTTGCAAGAGGTTCGCGTTTTCTAGCACTCTAAGGCTGTGTTCCACAACCCTTCTTATTTTATAAGTTCTTATTTGGCAACTTCTTTTTCAAAAATAAGAAGCTTTGTTCCACAAAAATCAAACAAAAAGTTTATTTTACATTTTCAAACTCAAAAATAATGTAAATGAAAAAAAAAAATTTTTTTTTTGCACCGTATTAAAGATCTCAATGAGATTTATCAAATAAGATCCATAGTGATAAGAAAATTATTTGCGTAAACACATGATTTTTGAGCTTGAAGTTGCCGCATACAAAAAATAAGACTGTTGCTATTGTGTTGGGTGCCGGGGAGGGAAATCGTACCGACGGCCGTGCCGGGCCGTCTTCGGCCACCGGACGGCCGATCCGAGTCGTCCAAAAATTCTTTAAAAAAAAACCGAGGGGGCCCCTGCGGGAATCAACGGCATCCGAGGTGTGTAGGGTGCTTGATCCGAGCACCCATTTTCCATGTGTATATGATATGTATATGATATGTCGTATACACATGGAAAAGGGGTGCTCGGATCAAGCACCCTACACACCTCGGATGCCGTTGATTCCCGCGTTGGCCCCCTCGGTGTTTTTTTTTAGAATTTTTGGACGGCTCAGATCGGCCGTCCGGTGGCCGGAGACGTCCCGACGCGGCCGTCGGTACGATTTCCCTCCCCGGCGCCCATTGGTACCTATATAAATTCTGAAAAAATAAGTACCAGCTTCTTATTTTTGTGGAACAAGCCTTATTATTGAACAAAAAATAAGTTCTTATTCCGTTTCTGGAACGGAGCCTAACAATCTGTGTTGAAACTACATTGCAGGGGTAACATGGAAAGAGTTGAAGTGCTTTTGGTGGATGATCAGAGATCCCTTTAGGTAAATTGCTCTCTTAACTTCTTCTTTTTTTTTTTTTATGGTATTAGTATTGGCTTTTGGTTGTTAATGTTGACATACTCTGGCTTTGAGTTAACATAAGTGTTACCAACAAATTTTTTTTAGTGGCTAAAGCTCAATCAAAGCGTGCTTGCATTTTGGAAAGGCGAAACAAGGATCACGGGTGTAAAAGTTATTGTAAATAATTAAAAAAAAAACTTCTTTGCCGTAGTTATGTTAACTTCGGGCTCCTAATGTACTCAAAGGTACTTAATTTTTAGGTTTCTTTTTAGTGGCTAAAGCTCCTAATTTATTCCAATGTTCCAGTAAGTTGTAGAAAAAGTGAGTCTTACGAATCTAAATGTGTTGACGCATTTAAATTTTCCCTCCCCCCAAATCCTATTTTAGTTGAATGGTATCCTCCTGGTGCAGGAACTCTGAAGCTAAACATCGATGGTAGCTGGTATGAAAGTAAAGGTAAATGAGCTTTTGGTGGTGGTCTCAAAATAGGAGAAGGCAAATGGCTCCTTGGTTACTGTGACAAGTTCACATGCACCTCAAGTTTGGAAGCTGAAATCTGGGCCAACTATTGTTGCCAAACCATCTCCTATTTGAACTTCTTTGTGTATTTTGTAGTTTTCTAGGCATAAGATCAGATTCTGGGGCTTGATTGCTTTTCGGTTATCGGAAAATTTGCTAGAATATAAATAGTGTACAACAGAAAAAAAAAAAAAAAGCAACCTCAATGTCAAGGGAGCGAAAAATACATGTTCATAACTTCTTCACTTATGCACCTCTCTCTCTCTCTGTGGGAATATTCTTTGTGGCTAAATCGTTAAAAGATTTAACACATGTTTTGGTGGTTCATTTCCATTATCATGCTAAATTTGATGGAGAATTTGATTTGATTGATTTAAATTTGATTCGTTGATCAGGATTTAGTTACCGATGCCATTAGTTGGCATTGTCAATTGAATCAATATTACGTCACGTCCACCCGTGTCTTCAGGCACGGGCATTCGCTAGTATACATATTTATGCAAATGGATCCTAACATTTTTGTTATTTCTTGGTTGAATTCAAGAGTGATGTGCATAGCTTGTGCAGATTCCCAGAGGTGGCCCAGCTTTTGGATGTGTGGTGGCTTGATATTTGGGGCAGGATTAGCACTGCAATGCTATCTCCAAACACCACTTATACAGCTTACCTCATTTTCAAGATCACAGACCAGAGGCACACTGGGCTTGAGTCGCTTCCTGTAAAGGCTTCTGTTAGATTTGTAAATGGAGAAGACGAGTATGAAGACGATAACAGCAGCACCGTTTTCTTGACATTGCGGACGTTCAGATCTGTGGGTGGAGGACAAAATGGACGGCTCCCCCAAACAAGGAAGGACGGGTGGATGGAGATTGAACTGGGGGAATTTTACAACGACGAAGCAGATGATGGTGAAGTGGAGATGAGGTTGAGGGAGGTCCGTCGTTGGAAGACTGGCCTTATTGTGGAGGGCATTGAGGTACGGCCTAAAGTTGGTGTATAAATAAAAAGAAAGAGTTACGGCTTAGGCTTGGTTATCTTTAATGAGGGAAATGATTTTAAAGCCCATATAGTATATACAATATTTCATCACATAGTTGGCTTGAAATGGAACCTGTTATGATGTGGTGTGTCCATACCACTAAATATACCAAGCTGAATACATTGGTTTGCGAATGGATTTCCGTTCTAGAAAACTACAGTTAATATTTTTGGCCGGGCTTGGGGGATTGTGCTTCAGGAACTTCCATAATTGATTTTTTTTCTGTTTTTAAATTGGGGCATGCCTTGGAAACACTTAAAAAGAGTACACAATGCTGGCAAAAGTAATATGGTGCTTAATACAATCTGGAATGGCTTTGTAAATTGAAAAAGCTTCTTTGTTGCGGCCATGAATGGCAGTCCCTTGCACATTTGTTGTCTTCGCGTTGGGAATGTGGAGTACTTGATGGTATGGCCTCCAATTTTATTAATAAGCGACGTGCACTCAAGAATGTCAGTTGCATAAACGATGAGATTTATTTTACTTTCTTATAATACTCGGACGAACAGTTGCATAATCAACCTCAATGTCGGCGTTCTTGTCAAGAATCAATTGATTCTTGGTGACTTTGCAATGTTCAGTGGTCTCCTTTTGATTTCCTTAAACTAAAAAATGAAAAAGATGTTGGATTCTATCGCTTCTGGTGATCACACTTGTGAATCACATTTGATACACTCATACACCGCCTTATATGGAACAATCATTTGTTCTGTTACATCCATCAATTCATGTAATTCATGTCGTACGAGGAGAGGAAATCTCGTAATTCATTAAAAGTGGGTGAACATCACTCATATTTCTAATTTGTTCTTGAATTTCGGTCCTCATAATAGAGCTTACTTAGAGTAGGTGGACAAGTTTGTTTCTCACATATGATGGTACTCGCCCAGTGACACCCCATTTCGAGCCAGGGTGTGCAACGCCTAGTCTGCCTAGCCGGTTTCATGCCACTAGCTTAAGGTAGGGCTCTTGTGGTTGCTTGGGTATGCTAAAGGGCTCTTGTGGTTGCTTGGGTATGCTAAAAGGCTTCCATTCCTTGACGGATGGTGTTGCAATTGTTAGGTAACGATTTTCAGAACCTAGTAATAACATGTACAAATTAGACAATAATAAAAAAATGCAAAATCCTATAAGGCGAAATTAGGTTTTATCTCAACTCCTACGACACAAACACTGGTTGACTTGCTTCGTTGTTGAACCTTGACTGCTACAGCACACCGATTGCTGTATGTTATGAACTCTGCTCGATCGTACCTTGTGATCTTCTAGCTTATTCCCCTACGTCTCGAATGCGTTCCTAAGTGTGGACTCCAAACGCAACCTCTATGTTCTCTCTCTCTCTCTCTCTCATAGCTCAATTTCGTATAATATGAAATTATGTGAAAACCTAGAGAACGTAATGACATATATAAAAGGCTACCCTAGGGACCTAAGGAGTAATAAGTCAGGACTTTCGGTGCAAATAAAAAACTCTAATCCCACCAAGATTCTATTTCTTATTACACTAATTATAATTCACTCCACTACAGAATTATAATTGCACTCTCATCCTTATTTCAATTATGTTACGAGCTCTAATTACATATACCCATTGATTAAATTAAATTACCAGCAATTATATTTAATCAACATCTATAATTCCTTGAGGCTGTCCACTTAATTTATTCGATATGTCGGATAAAAATATACACTTGTAGGGTTTAACATAATCGAAACTTATAAGAGCATAAGTATTCATAATAACCACGATGTTCTAATCGTCTTATAAAATAATTGTCTTATAAAATTAGTACAAAGACAATTACCTCAATGTGGTTCCGTTCAATACACACAAAGTGTACTAGCACAATGAGTTGGAACTAGATCGTTGCCCATAGTCACACACCTACTTAAATATTATATTACAGTCTTACCGATGGTGTGTCCAGTTTCATTTAAGGCCATGAACTATGTCTTATATTTCACAAGAACCGATGATCCAATTTTCTGTGTGTAAGCCGAACTCTACACACTATATCATCTACTTTGTAAAACAAAAGACATGTGCACAACATACAATAATATTATGCAAATATTACCAATAAAAGATTCAATTCTCATCAAAAAGGGATAAAACTGATTAATAAATAACAATCAAATATTAATCAATTACACAAAAGCATGACTTTTAGTATAATTTTCTAATAGCAAGGACATAGGCAACTCGTACTCTTGTCAATCAGGATATGCTTATGGGATTTTGTGGTACAAATATGAATCATGTCCCTGCCCATACAAAGTTTTAGCTAGGGTAAGGTCAGCACACACTGTTATTTTTTATAGAGAACTTTAGAATTTTAGTAGAAAGCAGGGGCGGATTTACTAGGCATCCAGGGGGTTTGAACTCTTTGAGTTCGAAAAATGCCCTCCCTCCTCTCCTCTTTGCGCTTCAGAGATTATTATTATTTATATAATTTAATATATAAAAGGTAAATAAAAATCTACTTAAATTTACTCAAAGTATGTAGATAATATAGCTTTAATAAAAGAAATCAACCCTATTATATTTTTAAACCATATATAGAGTTTTGACTAAAAAAGTGTTCTATACGATTTGTCACCAATGAACTAATAATATTCCATGCGCAAGGGCTGCCTTTATTCCTTAAGTTAATTATATGTACACACACATATAAATTAATGTACTCTGGATAAAAAATAAAATCAATTAAACACCATTTTAAAAGATATCACGAAGATATTTTCTTGAACTTATAAAATTAGAATAAAACTAATAATTGTAAACAATAAAGGTCGGGCACTCTCACCTCACGAAAAGTGTACATATGCTTTTCCATGGTCAATTGAACATCCAAAACAATTTTTTTTCTTAGAATACATGTAAATTTTTTGGACTAATCTTCTTTTGAATACTCAACTCAAATGTCAATGAACACCAATTATAATAGTCTTGAACACCTAACCCAAAAAGAATTGAGCACCCTACCCAAAATCTATTAAACACTCAATCACAACCCAATTACAATCCATTAATCTAGGTAAAATTCATATTTAAATACCTAACATATTACCTCAAATACAGCTCACAATCATAATGAAAAAAATGAAAAAAGAAAGAGAAAAATAAGAATCTAAAGGGGTAAGTATTATGCTTTGCATTCTCTCTCCATCTTTATTATCGATAGTTTAAATGTATTAATTTTGCATTCATGACAATAACTAAATTATTATTTTTTTATTTAATTAGCTTATAGAATTGTGGACAAAAGCTTTAAAAAAAAATTCAACTACGTTGTAAAATTCCGCAAACTTGAATAATATTCCTTCGAATTTAAGACTACGATAAAAAAAAATCATCATGTCATCCTAAAGAACAACATATTTTTGAGAAAGTCAGCCCCAACATAATCGTTACAATTTCTTTCAAAAGAGTTTTAGTATATTAATATGCTGGTTAAACATTAACACAAAATGTGAAAACTCGTGTAGGACATGTAACGCCCCGATTTTCGGACACGTTAATTAAATCATTTTTAATTGATTTAATAATCCATAAAACTAATTTAAGAAAATAAAATTTTATTAAATAGAGTTTAGCACCGGAAATCTCAAACTAAATTCAAAACTACTTAACTGTCTTACAACCCAACGAAATAAAACAGAATTTGATAAATGTGATAACACTTTTGGAAATTAAAATAACAATACTTTAAATTAACAGAGCTTCTAAGGGAAGGGCATCCAAGACTCGACAAACTCCCCTTCCTCGGATGGGAGGTCCTCACCCTGGTACTGATCAACTTACAGAGGATCCCGTTCTTCGGTCTCTTGATATCCTGCACCCTCTGGCAAATTGGTCGCCGAAGCAACCGATTTACCAGGATACAAACGTATCCGTGAGTGATAATTCACCCAGTAGAATAATCCCAATCCTACCAACCCCTTACTCTACAATTAGCATTCAATAATAACAATAATATCACAATTGATAATACACGAGAGGTACAGAATAATAGCACATCGTCTTTTTCTTTACTATCCATCATCTTACATGAAATCTAAGGATCATCTCCACGAGATCCTTTCCTCCCACATCCACTAACTACAACCGTCTCATGGGTCCACCCTTCCTCTTGCTTGTCCTGCACCAGGGTCCTAGGTGAGCGCATCTAAGTTATGTACCGAGTATGTTCTCACTTAAGACCATAACAGGAGGATCGAGTCATCCCATGACGCATCGTACATTAGGGTCGGACATCACCTACCACTAACTATAACCGTCTCATGGGACCTATTCCCTCTCGAACAAAAGAAGCGAATTTTCCCATGACGCATTATACATTAGCGTTACAACATCTCTCAACACTAGGCCCCATTGGTTACCCATTTCAACACAGGGCCCCATTGGTTACCCTTGCCATCGCCACGGCTCAAATCACAATCCACACAATCACACTTCCAACACTTTACCAATTTCCATTTACTTAACATCGTCTACGTGAGTCACTACTCGTAACCACCCAGGTGAGCCTAAGTCCATTCTAGCACGTACAACATGATACAATCAATAACAACTCAATTCATAACATGATACATTTCAATGAAATAAAAAGTACATATCAAATAATATTGTACGAGTAAGTAAACACATAATATTTTATGATTGGGCCGATGCCCTTGAGGTTCGTTGAACAAGTAAATTAATTATAGTTTTTATTAATTCCAAAAGTGCCATTAGCGATTTCGTAGGCTTAGCTTTGATAACGTACTGGAATAAGCTCTTAGGAACTAAAGTATAATCATTGAATCATAAATTTGATCCATTACAGCAACTTACAATATAAAAATCTTAAAGGTGCAATTTTATTAGTTAAAGCTTACTATTACTAAAAATCTTATTTTATATATATATATATATACACATACATATTAATGATAAGGCTTGACTGTTATTTGACCTGTTCACAAACATTAACTCTCATCTATTGAAAACAGGAGTACAATAATCATAGCATGCATTTATTCTACTAAAAAGAAATCAACCACATAGTTTAGGTTCAAATTGAGAACTAAAGTATATTCAGGGGGCAAAATGCAATTTCATAATATCACTTTAAAAGGAAAACGTGCATGCTACAGTAGCCTTCGGTTTTCAATTTCCAGAAAATAGAGTACTTTTGTTTTGATTCGCGAGTATGATAAATCCCATTATAACTTTTCAAATTCCACATATAGGAATTAGATATTCTTAGGAGAAAGTAGGGAAGTGATTCTCCTACCTTTAATCTGGACAAAATAATTCGGTGGAGTCCGGTGGGTTTTCGTTGGCGGTGAAAGATCGGTACTCTAGCAGTAACTTTGGACTGGAATAACTTGACCAAACCTCTGTTGTTTTGGACAATTCTTGTATCTAACGCGAAGATCTTGAAATGCTCTACAACTTTCGTGAAGAAGTCTAAGCCCGAAAACCACTCTAAGTAGGAGAAAAATGGAAGTTTAGAAGGGTCGCTGAATCTGCCTGGAAATCAGAATCCGAGAATTTTACCGAACTTTGAATGGCGATAACTCTATCAATTCTAGACCGTTTTGGGCGATTCTTGGGTTGGAATTGAAGCTCTCAACACCCTCTACAAGTTTTATGAAGAAAGCAAAGCCTAAAAACGAATTTAACTAGGAGGAGAATGGCCATAAAAACAGGTACGTGGAATGAACGAAAATGAAGTTCGTGGTGGTGCCTTCTTCCACTGCTCTTCTTTATTTTTCTTCTCCTCCCTCTTTCTTCTTTTCTTCTCCTCCTCCTTTACTGCCCAGTGCCCAGCACTCACTCTCTCTCTCTGCCGTTTTAAATGGGAAAAGAAGTGGGAAGAAAAAAAAGAAAAGAAAGGTAGAGATGATTAAGGGGGATGTGAGGTGATGGGGGAGTTATGGGAAGTATGGGTAGGTACGTGGGAGGATGGGAAGTTATAAAGGGGTGAGAGGAGGGAGAGAGAGAGAGAGAGAATCGGAGAGGTGAGAGGGAGTCAGGAGAGATGGGGATTGGGGAACACAATCCCACAATTTTAGGGAACAATTATCATGTACACAAACATATATAATTGTATATTAAAAGTTTGATGAATATAGAAATAAGATATATGACTAGCTAATTATTATATTTTTTTAAAGAGATAATTTCTGAATAAAAATACTTATAATTTAGTTAACTAATAAAATTTTTGGGTAACAATACGAGTTTTTATTTGAAAAATTTAGGTCCAAAATTAGGGTCGTTACAACCTATCCCCCTTAAAACAATTTCGTCCTCGAAATTAAAGCGTTGCTTCCATTGCGTGTAGTTGTCACTTTGATCGATGAGTCGTTGCTGATGAATGTCTTGTCTATCTCCCTTAAATTTGAAACACGTTTATCCGGAGTATAGTCTTTCACCATTTTTCAGGAGCAAACGTTTTGAGAGTCAAGTTTCTAACAGCGAATAGAATATTTATTTTTTTAGAGTCTAGGTACAAGTATCTAGAGTCTAGGTACAAGTATTGGTCACGTGTGTTTCAAATCAAACATCTAAGTGTATTTCTATAAGAGATATTTCAACTTACACAGAGGTACAAATGGCTCACAAAATTATTTCTACTATTGAGATTCCAAGGATTTATTCTCTGCAGCTCGTAGAAGATAGCATGAAATGATTTCTGAATCTAAGGGACTCTAAAGAAGAAGAGTATCTCAAGAATTTAACAACTTGATTGCACAAGAATATTACAAATCAAGTTTGAATTTGACTCACAAACTGAAGAAGTTGAAGAAAACAAAGAGTTTTTTTTTTTACTATTAAAGATATGTAGTGAAGGGTCCTTGTACAGGCAATAGAAAGAGCAATTGAGAATATACACAAGACTGGTAACAGATAACTGAGCATGTTATTGAGACTGTAAGAATAAGATCTAATGAATACAAACAAAGTTTGAACATGAAATTTTTTTTTTGTAGGCACAGACTCCCAAAAGAAAAAAAATTCATGAGATTTAAGTGTTTGGAATATACCTAGAGTTCAACGATTAGGGATTTTAGTTGCATTTGTAGCCTTAACAATGAAGAGTCACAAAGAATCAAAAGAGATTGAAAACAAGGGTTGATTAGAATAGGGTCAATTGATCTAGAACTGGAAACTATACGTTCGACTGCCAATAGCCTCTTCTATCTCCCCTTAAAATAATAGAACTCGATCCAATGCAAGAGAATGCTCACTGTCTTCTCAGATGTTCATAACTTTGGGTAGCTTCTCCATTTGTTTGATCTATGATATTGGTGCCGCTGTTGGGCTCAATTTGCCTAGAATATAGTTGGTTGGTGATTGCAGATCATAGACAGCATCATGCTTTATTCATCGGTCTACAACTTTGAAAGCCTACGATGCTCGAGGTTTGGGTGTCCAAAATAGTTGCGGTGATGATGGCTACTAGAAGCTGTTGATCTTGCGGATTCTTGATATCGCGTTAAGGTTGTAAGGGTGGCAGCGTTACAGTCAATGTTAGCGTCTTGATCATTGGTTTCAGCACTAATTCTTGTGGCAAGGGGTTTCTAACTATTTGATTCTTCAAAGGCATTGTGTGCAAGAATTTTGAGAATGCAATAATAAAGTTTTGGCTCCAGGAGTAAGGACAGCCAAATGATTTTAAAACAAAATGATACTCCCTCCGTCCCTTTTTTAGAGTCCGGTATTCCATTTTGGGCCGTCCCTTAATAAGTGTCCATTTTGTAAAGTTAGTGGGTAAAAGTTGTTGAATTTTCCATTTTGCCCCTAAAAGTAGATTTCATTTTGAAAAGTTAGTGAGTAAAAGTGTAATGATGATGGGTAAGTAGGGAAAGTAGAGGAAAAAGTTGATGTAAAAGGTATAATGATGATGTCTTTTTAATAAGTTGGAATTACGAAGCAGGACACTTAAAAAGGGACGGAGGGAGTATGATAGTAAGGTACAACTAGTCAGTTACTATTAGCACAATATACAATAGGCACATAACGCACAACACGTAAAGCCTAAATGTTAGTCAACATATAGAGCCTATGTTTTCTCACGGTATATTCTCAAAGTGAACCTACTCTATTCGACCTATTTTCAATCACTATCTACCCATAGAGGTGTCAAATGGGCCAGGTCGGCACGGGCACGGCACGGACACGGCACGTTTGAAGGCAGCACGGCACGACATGGGCACGGAATAATCCTGGCATAGCACGGGAACGGCACGGTCTTAGTGGGCACGCGGCACGACACGGGCATGGAAGTGAGCGGGAACGACACGGGCACGGCACGGAAGTTGGCTTGGAACGGCACGGCACGACACGGTCTTAGACAGGCACGGCACGGGCACGGCACGGAAGTGGGATGGGGCACGAGTCACGACACGGCACGACACGGTTCTAGCCAAACACGGCACGGCACGCGACGGGCACGCGGCACGGTACGGGCACGAAAGTGAGGGGGAACGACACGGGCACGGCACGGAAGTTGGCTTGGCACGGGACAGCACGACACGGTCTTAGACGGGCACGGCACGGAAGTGGGATGGGGCACGAGTCACGACACGAGTCACGACACGACACGGCACGACACAATTCTAACCAGGCGGCCCAGGCCCAGGCACGGCACGGGCACGCAGGGATTTTTAATTCAAAAAATAATAATCCAATAATTTAAAAAAAAAATATGTGTGTGTATTTTTTGATAATCCAATAATTTATTAAATAAACAAGGGATTTTCAATTCAAAAAAAAATAAACAAGGGATTTCAGATTATAGTTTAATTTATCTGTGTGTATTTTTTGATAATCCAATAATTTATTAATCTTTTCCTTTTATTTAAGTAAAATAAGCTTTGAAAATAATTTATATGATTAAGAAATTTTGAATCAAAATTCAAACATGAAAATATACCAATTAGTAGGCAATTACTACACATATATTGATATATATTGCATTTTATCTAATAAAGATTTTTTTAATATATATATAATAAATAAGAAAAAGTATGACGATCTTTTTAAAAAAACGGGCTAACAATCTTTTTTTGCTTATAAGTTATAATTAGACAAGTAATATATATTAATAATATTATATAATTCTATTTTAAAAAAACGGGCCTCTTGTATGCTAACCACACGATTGCAACACAAGTATGACGATCCATACCGTTCATTTTGTTGTTCTTGGTGTTTTAATCACTCTCGCATATTTTCGGGTCTATCGGGTTTTTGAAGCCCTTTTATCGGGACGTAGATTTATTGTTAGAGAATTTTTTGTTATGTGCGATCGAGTATATAACGATAACCAATTTACTTCATTTTTTGCACGAATGATATAAATAGTCCCACATAAAAGGTAGACGGTTCCGATTTTCAAAAAATAACTCGGGCGGCCTTGAAGTGGTGCATTATAGGACTTTAACGTCTTTGGAAGCACCGAATGTGTTCTGATCACGTGGTTTCCGACATCTGATTATCACCTATTTTGGGGAGAATGATAAATTTGATAAGATCTTAAATCGTAACGGTTTAGATCGAATATTCGGAAAAATGAGTCTGCAGCTACCTTTCAAATCTATACATCTAACTTATCTGGTTCTAAACTAATATATTCCGCTATAGTCCAATGTACGCTAGCCACACAATTGCGACACAAGTACGACGATCCATACCGTTCATTTTGTTTTTCTTGGTGTTTTAAGCACTCTCGCAAAAATTCGGGTCTATCGGGTTTTGGAAGCCCTTTCATCAGGATGTAGATTCGTTAATAGGAATTTTTGTGTTATGTGTGATGTAATATGTAACGATAACCAATTGACTTCATTTTTTGCACGAATGATATAATCACTCCCACATAAAACGTAGACGGTTCGGATTTTCAACAAACAGCTCGGGCGGCCCTCGAGTGATGCATTATAGGACTCTACGAGATTTTTTCTTTATTGAGTGCATATGCATTATGGAGCGACTGTCGCACATGATCAGGCACGGCACTGGTATAAATAGGAAGAGATGAGACTGAGAACAACCCTAGCAGTCCTCTCTCTCTCTCAGTCGCTCTATTCTGACTCTCTCAACGTCTCTCTCTGACTGACTCTCTCAACGTCTCTCTCTCTCTCTCTTATTTCTCACAGAATCTCACTCTCAAGTCTCAACGTCTCTCTCACTCTCACCGTCTCTCCCTCTCAACGCCTGAGGCTCTCTCTCTCTCAACGTCTTTCTCTGTCCCTCTTAACTCTCAAACAGTGAAGCCCTTGTCGGTGACCACTGACCGGTGGTGACTGCCTTTGCCGTTTTCGGCGGTGAGTTGGTGACCGTTTCCGTTCCGTTGCCGTTGCCGTTCAGCGGTTCAGCGACTCAAAAAACTCAAACCCTAGATTTACAACTAGATCTGAGTTTGCCCGACTCACCTCTGTCTCTCTTCGTTTCCGGTGAGACACAACACTCAAACAGTGAGTATTTACAACCTTGGCCTGTTTTCGTTTTCCTGTTTGTTGACCACATGATGACATGCATGATGCATCCCGTTTTAGGTTCTCTTCATGATTGATGTGTTAAGTTCAATATTTTTGAATAAAAATCCAGTTTGGGTTTATTTGGAAAAGCCAAATAATTAGGGTTTCTGAAATTAGGGTTTTCACCTGGTTTTTGAAATTAGGGTTACGAAAATAGGGCTTTTGTTAATTGTTACTAATTTCTAAAATTAGGGTTACGAAATTAGGGCTTTTGTTAATTGTTGCTAATTTCTAAAATTAGGGTTACGAAATTAGGGCTTTTGTTAATTGTTAGTTTGTTACTAATCAGTCTAGTGTGATTAATCACTTCCCATGTGATTAGTCAGTCTAGTGTTGCTGTTGTTGCATTATGATTTTGTCAGTCTGCTGTTATATTGTACCCACAGCCACTGAGCCACTAAGTAGGATCTGTGAAGCTATTTACTTGAATATTGCATTTAGGGTTACAAAATTAGGGCTTTCGTGTTTCCCCTTTAATAACCCCTGTTATGGTGCTTTTTTGTAGATGGCTCCTGGAAATGGGAAGGATCGTGACTCCTCAGGTTCTTCTGATGAACTACCACAAGACCCTATTGCACCACAGGGTATGGGTTCTGTACGTGAGGAGGCTGCTTCAAACATTGTTGGTGGTGGAAGTGGAACAGGACCTTTAGGTTCTAGTGCTACTCCTACAGCTGCAAATTCAAGCCTTAGTGGTTCAAAAAGGTCACGACGTTACTCATGGGTATGGAATCATTTCTCTATAGTTCACAACTTCAAGGATAAAAGTGGTATTGACATAGGAACTAGGGCTGTATGCCATTATTGTGACAAACATTATAAATGCATAAGTAATAATGGTGTAGGACATGGTAGACATATAAGAAGGAAACATGCTGATAAAATTGGTGGTGCATCTGACAGTAATTTTGTTTATTCAAAAGAAAAAATGAGACGTGGACTGGCCCTTTATGTAGCTGCAGCAGAACAACCATTTGCTTTTGGTGATGATATTAGATTTGAATATTTTTTCAAAGATTGTCTGAATCCTTCGTTTGCTAAAGTATCTAGAAATTCAACCCGTAGTGATACAAAGAAAGCTTTTAGTGAAGTTAAAAAAGATTTAATTAGTGAACTTGCAACTGTTGGTGCAATAGGTTTTACTTCTGATATGTAGTCTGGTACAAATAATCGTGGTTATATTTGTGTGACTGCTCATTATATAGACTCTAGTTGGACTTTGAAAAAAAAAATTATTGCTTTCCGTTTAGTGGAGTTTCCTCATGATGTTGAACAGATTTTTGAAAGTATTATGAGTGTTATTAGGGATTTTGAAGTTGTTAATAAAGTTTATAGCATTACTTTTGACAACCATAGCGCTAATAGTGCTACACTTCCACTGTTTAGAAGAAATTTGACGACTCCTTATTTTGGTGAATTATTGCATTTGCGATATGTATGCCATGTCATTAACTTAGTTGTGCAAGATGGTTTGACACATATAGCTCCACAGATTAAAAGAATTAGAGATGCTGTTCTTTTTATTGCTACTTCCCCATCTAGGCAACAAGAATTTGATAAAATGTGCACATCACTTTACAGTCTTAAACCCAAAAATATGAACTCTAATGTTCAAACTCGTTGGAATTCGACCTACATTATGTTAAAGTCTTGTAGGAAATATAGTGATGCAATATCTGTGTATGTTAATCAGAGGTATCGACCGTGTCGTGGTACTCCTTTAACTTCAGCTGATTGGGAAATTGGTTTTCAGTTCATGAAATTTTTAAAAGTGTTTTATGCTGCTACCGTAGCTTGTTCGGGTGTTCGTTATCCTACTTCTTGTATTGTGCTTCATCATCTTTTCAATATCAGTGTCAATTTTCGTAAACATAGGGAACATCCAAATTTTGCACATGCTTGTATAGATATGGAAGGAAAATTCAAAAAATATTATGAGGAAATGCCACATATATTTATGTTAGCTGCAGTAATGGACCCTAGGATGAAGTTACAAGGTGTTAGCTTGCTCTTAAGAGAGATTGGTACGAATTTAGGGATTGCTACTTTACCTTCTTCTGCTGATGTGAATGATTTATTGACTACCATGTATGCTAAATATGACTCTAAGTTTCGTTCTAATGCTGCCTGTACTGCTGCTCCTTTAACATCTTCTACAAGTACCAATGATGAATTTTGGGATTTTGTTAGTTCAAATTCAGGAATAGGAAGTAGCACTGTAACTTCACGCATTGAACTTGAGAAATATTTAGACCTAGAATCTGTTAACGTGAATGACAGGCGTGATTTTGATGTCTTAGCTTGGTGGAAAAAAAATGAAGATAAATATCCCGTTCTTTCAATCATGGCACGTGATCTACTAACCCCTCCTGTGTCTACAGTGGCATCCGAATCTGCTTTTAGTGCAGGTAAAAGAGTTTTGGATGAGAGGATGAGCAGACTAGCTCCAGACATTTTGGATTGTCTCATATGCTTGAAAGATTGGGAGGATGCACGCCTTGGAATTCAAATACGCTCAGCTAAAGATGAATTCAGAGGCTATTTTGCAGATTCTGATATAGACAGTGATTAGGGGACTTGCTGGACCTGCTGGCATTTGGTTTGATTCTATTATTCATTTATTATGCTGGGGTTGTATCTGTGGCTTATTCATTTCAATATTGTGTTGTGGCAAGTTATGAAGGCCTTATTCATTTCAGTAAGTGGGCTGAAGTGGATGTTGTGGCAACTTATGAAGGCCTTAAATGGCAACATGATGTTGCCCCTGCTTCAGTTTTTGGCTATGATGTATTTTCTTAACTAATATGCTGAGCCTAAGTTTTGCTGCATGCCTTGTGGTCTGTTTAGCTTCACTTAACTGAAGTGGATGTTGCCTGCATGCGTTGTGGTGTGTGTCTGTGTGGCAGTGTGGTGTTTTGTGGCTTATTCATTTCAGTAAGTGGGCTGAAGTGGATGTTGTGGCAACTTATGAAGGCCTTAAATTGTTGCCCCCGTTTCAGTTTTTGGCTATGATGTATTTTCTTAACTAATATGCTGAGCCTAAGTTTTGCTGCATGCCTTGTGGTCTGTTTAGCTTCAGTTAACTGAAGTGGATGTTGCCTGGATGCATTGTGGGGTATGTGTCAGTGTGTGTGTGTGTGTCTCCTTTTAGTCTGAAATGAATAAGCCACAGATACAACCCCAGTTTTTGGCTAAGCGAAGTGTGATTGTGTTGCAACTTATGAAGGCCTTAATGGCAACTTAACGTTGCCGCATCCATTTCAGTTTCCGGCTATGATGATAAAAAAAAAACACTAATGTCTGAGCCGTAGTCGTATTGTTATGAACTATGAAGTGGTGTTGCAACTTATGAAGGCCATAATGGCAACTTAACGTTGCACCCATTTCAATTTTCTGCTATGATGATAAAAGGGACTAATATCTGAGCAGAATTCAATTTTCTTATTCATTTTCCTTGTTCATTTGGCTTTCCTTACTATTTCACGTATTTAATTTTGGTATTCAAACAGATCAAACTGCGTATTTTGAATCTAAGAACAGTAAAGATTTGAATTTACCCAAAAAAAAACAGTAAAGATTCGAGTAGTTTATGTGTTAGTAGCTCGTATTTAGCTTGG
The DNA here is from genome assembly GCA_018127125.1 of Rhododendron griersonianum. NCBI lineage: Eukaryota > Viridiplantae > Streptophyta > Magnoliopsida > Ericales > Ericaceae > Rhododendron > Rhododendron griersonianum. The sequence goes on from CM030796.1 coordinate 12,897,697, forward strand.
TGGATACCTCTAACCTGGTTTTATGCCAAACCTGAGGTGTAACGAAGCCAGGCTAAATATTGAGTTTGTTTTTTGTTAGTATAGTTAGTTTTATTTGATTGCATTGCTTAGCCGAGGTGGTGGCATAACCCCTCGCATATTCTGTTTGCTGAGTTGAGGTGGCGGCCTAGCCCCTCCAGTCTATTACTTTGCTGCTATGGAGCAGTCTGTGGCTGCTATTACCTTCTGTTACTTTTCTGTTATGGCTGTTATTACTTTGAGAATCAGAGTGCTATAGCCTCATTTTGCTGCTGTTCATTGATGCTGTTCTGTTTTGATATGCCATAGAATACTGCTGTTCATTGCTGCTCTGTTATGGCTGTTCTGTTCTGATATGGCATTGCTGCTGTTCTGTTCTGATATGGCATAGTGCAACTGCATCCTTTTTGTTTTGCCTAACCAATAGGGGCTGTCATTGGGATCTCCCTTCGCAGAGGGGGATGTCCTCCGCAATGTTTTTTGTGTCTAGTCCAGCTGTATCTGCTACTTACTCGTGGCTGCTACTGCTACTGCAACTACTTGTGCTGTTCTGCTGACTTCTGATGTATGCACAAGTCAGTTTATCTACTGCTATTGCTTATGCTCCAGTTGAGCTGTGGTGCCTTTGCTGTGCTGTGGTGCCTTTGCTTGGGTAACTCAACAGCTTGCTGCTAATGGCAGCAGCTGGCTGCCCAGTCCTTATGCTATGGCTGCCCAGGCAGTCCTTATGCTATTTTGATTATGTTTTGCGAATACTTAGATGTCCAGGCAGTTCTTGTAATACTTAGATCTATTTTAATCTATCTTGCTACTGCCAGGTAGTTCTTGTTCTGCCCATTACTTCCATGTCACTTTTGTAATACTTAGATGTCCAAGCTCTGGCTTTGACTTTCATTAAGGCGTTGTTTTCCTTCCCTCTTACTAGATGGATTGGAAACATCGCATTTCACTTATCCCATGTAGCCACTTGGCGTAGGTAATTTTCTCTTCTTTTGTTTTCAAAGGGATGATCCTATTACATTTGATGAGATCAACTTTATCCTTTGCCTTTTAATAATTGATGCAACAACTTATTTGAACTTTTGATCAGAGAACACGTCCCAATACTTAGAATTGAAGTATAACATTACGATCAAAAACCTACAGTGGCTTTACGGTTTTCCAAATAACTTGCTTGAGGGATTTGAAAATTGACATAAAAGACTTGAGGGATTTGAAAATTGACATAAAAGCATAAAATTTCAAACACTTACTGTGTAGCCCATTGGCTGCCCTCATTTCTTTTCTTTTCCAAGTTTACCCTACATTTTGGTTTTGGGAGTTTATAAACAAAAATTCGAGTTTTGATTTTTTGGCGTGCATACACTACTCTGCGTCTCTGCGACTGCGAGTCCTACAATATCAACGATTTACATTAATATAATAAATGCACAGTGAAACCCATAATGGCAAGGCGAAAAACTCGGTTTTCACTGCCGGCGGAAAAAAAATTATTAAACTCTTTGGTCTTTATTACATTGATAATTTTACTTAGGGCATGGCACGGCACAACACACGATTAAGGGCCGGCACGGCACGACATGAACCGACAAAAAAGGGCACGGCACGACCCGACCCAACAAGAAAAAGCACGGCACGACACAACCAGACAAAAAAAGGCACGGCACGACACGACAAAAAAAGGAACGGCGCGACACAATCCGACAAAAAAAGTCACGGCAAGACCCGACCCGACAAAAAAAGGCACTGCACGACGCGGCACGATTAATTAATCGGGCACGGCACGACATGACACGATTTAAAAAAGGCACGGCCCGACAAAGCAACATGGCCCACTACGGCACGGGCACGGGCACGGTATGGCACGGCACGCTATGGCACGATGAAGTAAACAGGCACGGTACGGCACGACACGAAGCACGGTTGGCACGGAAAAAAATTGGCACGGCACGACAGGCACGTTTGACACCTCTATCTACCCAGGGAAAGAAAGTTTTTTTTTTTTTTGCAGGTACTTTATTTACTAAGTAGCCTCCTCTAACTATACCTTCTCTTTCACAGAGGGCTTGTCTCTTCGTCTTCAAATTTTGAACTTTTTGTCTCCGTTGATCAGCTAGCCCAATACAATAGGAGCGGTTCCTGTATCACTTTCTTCGGATCGAAGTCAACGTTGGTTCCATACTTCTTCAGAGTCTAAATTGCAACATCTAATAAAATATTTATATGTTATACTTAGGTATGATGCAACATAGCTAGAAAAATAATAAATAAGATAAACGAATAACTATCCAGGTTTACGCTCTCGAAAAGTGATCTACCCAATCTACCCAAGGCCGAGGGTTGAACCTATGCTCTGATACCATGTCGTAACGCCCCGATTTTCGGACACGTTAATTAAATCATTTTTAATTGATTTAATAATCCATAAAACTAATTTAAGAAAATAAAATTTTATTAAATAGAGTTTAGCACCGGAAATCTCAAACTAAATTCAAAACTACTTAACTGTCTTACAACCCAACGAAATAAAACAGAGTTTGATAAATGTGATAACACTTTTGGAAATTAAAATAACAATACTTTAAATTAACAGAGCTTCTAAGGGAAGTGCATCCAAGACTCGACAAACTCCCCTTCCTCGGCTGGGAGGTCCTCACCCTGGTACTGATCAACTTACAGAGGATCCCGTTCTTCGGTCTCTTGATATCCTGCACCCTCTGGCAAATTGATCGCCGAAGCAACCGATTTACCAGGATACAAACGTATCCGTGAGTGATAATCCACCCAGTAGAATAATCCCAATCCTACCAACCCCTTACTCTACAATTAGCATTCAATCATAACAATAATATCACAATTGATAATACACGAGAGGTACAGAATAATAGCACATCGTCTTTTTCTTTACTATCCATCATCTTACATGAAATCTAAGGATCATCTCCACGAGATCCTTTCCTCCCACATCCACTAACTACAACCGTCTCATGGGTCCACCCTTCCTCTTGCTTGTCGTGCACCAGGGTCCTAGGTGAGCGTGTAACGACCCGGATTTTCGACCTAATTTTTTTTTTAAAATAATAGCGTTAATCTTATTAGATCTTAATTATTATTATTATTTTTATATATATCCTTTTCCTTAATAGATAAATACAGAAAAATATAATTATATTATTTATCTCTTTTATTAGTTGCATGCATGATTAGAATTCCTTCCATCTCTCCATCTCCTATTCCTACTCGATCTCTACCACTCCCCTAACCATATTTTCGTCCATATTCTGTCCCCATCAAAACCTAAGAATTTGAAACCTTTTCAAATACGAATTATTCACCCTCATCGAAAATTCTCTTATAAATAACCCTTAAGCTCGACCCTAGGGTTCACCACGAAGTTCCTCATACCCTACCAGTCCAGAAAAGAGAAAGAATTCGAAGAAAATCGAACTCCAATCCATGGAGTTTTAGAGAGAGAAAGAAAGAGAGAGAAAAGTGGGTTTCGTGTCTACGATCAATCGAAACTCAAATTGATGGTTCCAATAACTTCCCTCAACCCCAAGCATCTCCAAACGTCATCCAATTCGAGCCCAAGGTTCCCCGATCGAAGAAACCGAAGCCTTCTTCTCCAAACGTTCAAGATTCGTTTTAAATCAATCCGACCCGATTCGAGGTACTATAATCCCTTCCAAACACTCCTCTAAGTATATTTATTGTTTTTAGGCCTAACCCATAGTCCCCCAAGGTCCCATGCATCAAAACCGTAGCGAAAAACGAAAAAAAACCAAATCTGGGCCGAACCTTGCGGCCGCAAGGTGCGGGCCGCAAGAACCAGCCGCGAGGTCGCGGCAGCGTGCTCCACCGCAAGGTCAACTGGTCAGACCTTGCGGTTTGTTCTGTTTCGTTCCGAATTGATTTTTCGACCCTCTGAACATCGTTTTCGACGCCCGATCTATTTTTCCTAGACTCCTAACACCTCAAAGATCATAACTTGTTAATATCATATTTTTTTTATTTTAATATCTATTTAATTAATTTTTTTGTTTATTTTCAATCAAAAGTTCAAACGAAAAATCCTTGCGACCTTATAAACCATTTTATAAATTCCCAAAATATTTTTTTTAGATTCTTTACATCCTAAAGATGATATGTTGTTAATCTCGACATATTTTATTTATTAAATAATTTATTATCTATTTATTTTACTTTTGACAACCTTAAAAATCATTTTTATTTTAAAAATAATTCCGTAACCCTCCGGACCCACTTTCTGATACTCGAACATGTCACGCAGGACCCTAGGACTCCTTTTAGAGCCATGCTACCTATTCTAGTGTTATTAATTACTTATTGTATTTATTATGATCATTAACCAATTTATTTTCCTAAATAAAAATTTATATAAGCCTAGATTATATTCTTTTTAATAAAACTTTTATTTAATAAAAGTTCCTTACTTTATTAATAACTTGTTGATCATACAGAACTAAGGGCAACGGCCCATTCATAAAAGGTTATGTGATTTAATGCATATTGTTTATTTCAACTATTATTTTGATTGCCTGTTTATTATTTCAACTTCTGATTGACCTGTTTAGATTGGACCCTAGAGACATGGAGTGGTATGCGAAATAGAAAACACTTAAACGATGTTAGTTAATGGATAAATTGGAAAGTTTTTGTTTTAAATTGCCTGCCGGCGTGATTTTGAAATATGATGAGATTGTAATGAGAATTTAAGAGTCCTGGCGAAAGTCCAGTGGAACATCAAGAGTCCTGGCGAGAGTCAGTGGTAATTTAAGAGTCCTGGCGAAAGTCGGTGGAACATCAAGAGTCTGGCGAGAGTCCGGTGGTAATTTGAGAGTCTGGCGAAAGTCCGGTGGAACATCGAGAGTCTGGCGAGAGTCGGTGGTAATTTAAGAGTCTGGCGAAAGTCGGTGGAACATCGAGAGTCTGGCGAGAGTCCGGTGGTAATTTAAGAGTCTGGCGAAAGTCCGGTGGAACATCGAGAGTCTGGCGAGAGTCGGTGGTAATTTAAGAGTCTGGCGAAAGTCGGTGGAACATCGAGAGTCTGGCGAGAGTCCGGTGGTAATTTAAGAGTCTGGCGAAAGTCCGGTGGAACATCAAGAGTCTGGCGAGAGTCGGTGGTAATTTGAGAGTCTGGCGAAAGTCGATGGAACATCGAGAGTCTGGCGAGAGTCCGGTGGAAATTTGAGAGTCCTGGTGTGTTCCAGTGATAAATTTTGTTGATAAAATCTGGCGGTGGTCCAGTGATGTTTTGCGATGATAAAACCTAGCGGAGGCCTAGCGATATTTTGTGACAGTAAAACCTGGCGGGTAGTCCAGAGACATTTTCTGTTGATAAAACCTGGCGGTGGTCCAGCGATGTCTTATGATGATAAAACCTGGCGGTGGTCCAGTGACGTTTTATGTTGATAAAACCTGGCGGGTGGTCCAGTGAAATTTTGTGATGACAGAACTAACGGGAGTCCAGTGGAAATTTTGATGTGGTGATTAATATAGGCAAACCCTAGTTATGGTCTGGGCGTGAATAGTTTTCTCTTGTTGTTAGGCTATTGGACAGAAATGAATAAATTCATGTGTGATACTTCTATTTTACTTTCCTACATTAATAATATATGGTTATCTGCTAGCTGTAATGTAAGAGGGGTTGTTGGGTTGGATTATTCTACTGGGTGATTTATCACTCACGGATACGTCTGTATCCTGGTAAATCGATTGCTTCGGCGATCAATTTGCCAGAAGGCGCAGGATTCAATGGAGAGGATTCAACGATGGTGCAGTTCAACACAAGAAGAATATCAGGAATAGAGATCGAATATGCTTGGGATTCGTATCAAGCCTAGAGTCAGCTCTGAAGTTAATGTATTTTGAATCGATAAATTTATTTTGAGATTGTAATAGACCTTTATTTTGGAAAATTATATTTATTTAGCAAAATTTTCTTAAGAAATTATTTTATTTTGCTTCCGAAAAGTCGGGGCGTTACAAATGGTATCAGAGCCTAGGTTCAACACTCGGCCTTGGGTAGATTGGGTAGAACACATTCTAAGGGCGTAAATCCGAATAGCTAAACGTTTACGGTATCTATTACTTCTTAAAACCACGAGATATCCTACCTAAGTATATCGTATAAATATTTATTTATCTGTTGCGACTCAGGCTCCGAGGAGTTATGAAATCAACGTTAACTCCAATCAGAAGGAAGCGATAGAAGAGCCATTCCTAATTGGTGGGCATATCAAACGAGACAAATAATCCCAGTACGAAGAAGGTAAGGAGACAAAATCTCGACAATAGAGGATAAGAAGGCTATTCAGAAAATAGAGTATCTGTCAAAGAAGAATTTCCTTTCTCTAGGTGGATAATGATCGAAAATAGAATAGGATCAGTGAGAGAACGTTATTACACTCACTCCCTTTTGAGAACCGGATATTTAGAAACCCTTAAAACCCTAAACCTAACCTCGTGGAGCAGTCGTTACAAGATTTGGTACCCAGGGTCAACGACGCCACATTCTACGGTCATTTTGTCAACCTCACCATCAAGGACAATACGTGTAACCCTAATGCCAACGCCGCCCACGCCGTCAACATGCTTACGTCAATCCCGAGGTCGAACGCCAAACCAAACCCCAATGTGACGCTAAGTAGCAATGAGATTGTGCAACTTTTGTAGACGATTCGCCGCAATTGTGCTCTAAGCATTGTACTCCCTCAACCCTATAAACCGATGGATGAGAGCATGATACTATTAGAATTCTGCTAACCACGAGTCACCTATTTTCTACGAAGGAGTTTCCCAACAATGACGAAATCATAGTTTAAGCGAATTCAAAAGTTATTGGAACAACCAACATCCAAGAAGATGGTGACTGCATTACTTGGTGTCTTTTTTTTGCTCCAGGGAGAGGTCAACTACTAGAGAGACGTGATCAAACAACCGAAATGTGAACTCCATTTGAGGCACTACTCTCGAGAAGATAATTCTGGACATGGATCGATTACCTATTCTTTGCACCATTATTAGCCGCTATCAAAGAGACAAAAATTCTTCCTGTATGAAGGAGGTCGGATTTCTTTCTTATTTTAAGGGGGATAGAAGAGCTATTGACAATTGTTCATCTTGATCATCTTTTTCATTCGATTGATCGTATTCTAACCTTCTGCTGTTTTTGCAATCTCATGACTCTTCTTAAAATCACATTGTCACTGTGACTCTTCATAAGTTAGAGTTACAACTTCAACTAAACCCCAAATCGTTGAACTCTTGTTTATTCCAAACACCTAACTCTCGTGACATTTTCTTTTGTGAGTTGGATATTCCTAAAAATCATTTTGTTCCAACCCTCATAATTTGATTTGATTTGAAATCAACAGTTTACTCAAATATGAGTCTAACCTTTCCGATCCATTGAATGCTACATGTTTTGAAGCAATCCTCATTTATTTTGACAAGCGCACTATTAGCTATCCGCAATTGTTTCAAATCGATGGTACTTCTTTAATTTCGAGGACGAAATTATTTTAAGGGGGATAGGTTGTAACGACCCGGATTTTCGACCCAATTTTTTTTTAAAATAATAGCGTTAATATTATTAGATCTTAATTATTATTATTATTTTTATATATATCCTTTTCCTTAATAGATAAATACAGAAAAATATAATTATCTTATTTATCTCTTTTATTAGTTGCATGCATGATTAGAATTCCTTCCATCTCTCCATCTCCTATTCCTACTCGATCTCTACCACTCCCCTAACCATATTTTCGTCCATATTCCGTCCCCATCAAAATCCAAGAATTTGAAACCTTTTCAAATACGAATTATTCACCCTCATCGAAAATTCTCTTATAAATAACCCTTAAGCTCGACCCTAGGGTTCACCACGAAATTCCTCATACCCTACCAGTCCAGAAAAGAGAGAGAATTCGAAGAAAATCGAACTCCAATCCATGGAGTTTTAGAGAGAGAAAGAAAGAGAGAGAAAAGTGGGTTTCGTGTCTACGATCAACCGAAACTCATCGTTCCAATAACTTCCCTCAACCCCAAGCATCTCCAAACGTCATCCAATTCGAGCCCAAGGTTCCCTGATCGAAAAAACCGAAGTCTTCTTCTCCAAACGTTCAAGATTCGTTTTAAATCAATCCGACCCGATTCGAGGTACTATAATCCCTTCCAAACACTCCTCTAAGTATATTTATTGTTTTTAGGCCTAACCCATAGACCCCCAAGGTCCCATGCATCAAAACCGTAGCGAAAAACGAAAAAAAACCAAATCTGGGCCGAACCTTGCGGCCGCAAGGTGCGGGCCGCAAGAACCAGTCGCGAGGTCGCGGCAGCGTGCTCCACCGCAAGGTCAACTGGTTAGACCTTGCGGTTTGCTCTGTTTCGTTCCGAATCGACTTTTCGACATCCCGAACACCGTTTTCGACGCCCGATCTATTTTTCCTAGACTTCTAACACCTCAAAGATCATAACTTGTTAATATCATATTTTTTTATTTTAATATCTATTTAATTAATTTTTTTGTTTATTTTCAATCAAAAGTTCAAACGAAAAATCCTTGCGACCTTATAAATCATTTTATAAATTCCCAAAATATTTTTTTTAGATTCTTTACATCCTAAAGATGATATGTTGTTAATCTCGACATATTTTATTTATTAAATAATTTATTATCTATTTATTTTACTTTTGACAACCTTAAAAATCATTTTTATTTTAAAAATAATTCCGTAACCCTCCGGACCCACTTTCTGATACTCGAACATGTCACGCAGGACCCTAGGACTCCTTTTAGAGCCATGCTACCTATTCTAGTGTTATTAATTACTTATTGTATTTATTATGATCATTAACCAATTTATTTTCCTAAATAAAAATTTATATAAGCCTAGATTATATTCTTTTTAATAAAACTTTTATTTAATAAAAGTTTCTTACTTTATTAATAACTTGTTGATCATACAGAACTAAGGGCAACGGCCCATTCATAAAAGGTTATGTGATTTAATGCATATTGTTTATTTCAACTATTATTTTGATTGCCTGTTTATTATTTCAACTTCTGATTGACCTGTTTAGATTGGACCCTAGAGACATGGAGTGGTATGCGAAATAGAAAACACTTAAACGATGTTAGTTAATGGATAAATTGGAAAGTTTTTGTTTTAAATTGCCTGCCGGCGTGATTTTGAAATATGATGAGATTGTAATGAGAATTTAAGAGTCCTGGCGAAAGTCCAGTGGAACATCAAGAGTCCTGGCGAGAGTCCAGTGGTAATTTAAGAGTCCTGGCGAAAGTCCAGTGGAACATCAAGAGTCCTGGCGAGAGTCCAGTGGTAATTTGAGAGTCCTGGCGAAAGTCCAGTGGAACATCGAGAGTCCTGGCGAGAGTCCAGTGGTAATTTAAGAGTCCTGGCGAAAGTCCAGTGGAACATCGAGAGTCCTGGCGAGAGTCCAGTGGTAATTTAAGAGTCCTGGCGAAAGTCCAGTGGAACATCGAGAGTCCTGGCGAGAGTCCAGTGGTAATTTAAGAGTCCTGGCGAAAGTCCAGTGGAACATCGAGAGTCCTGGCGAGAGTCCAGTGGTAATTTGAGAGTCCTGGCGAAAGTCCAGTGGAACATCGAGAGTCCTGGCGAGAGTCCAGTGGAAATTTGAGAGTCCTGGTGTGTTCCAGTGATAAATTTTGTTGATAAAATCTGGCGGTGGTCCAGTGATGTTTTGCGATGATAAAACCTAGCGGAGGCCTAGCGATATTTTGTGACAGTAAAACCTGGCGGGTAGTCCAGAGACATTTTCTGTTGATAAAACCTGGCGGTGGTCCAGCGATGTCTTATGATGATAAAACCTGGCGGTGGTCCAGTGACGTTTTATGTTGATAAAACCTGGCGGGTGGTCCAGTGAAATTTTGTGATGACAGAACTAACGGGAGTCCAGTGGAAATTTTGATGTGGTGATTAATATAGGCAAACCCTAGTTATGGTCTGGGCGTGAATAGTTTTCTCTTGTTGTTAGGCTATTGGACAGAAATGAATAAATTCATGTGTGATACTTCTATTTTACTTTCCTACATTAATAATATATGGTTATCTGCTAGCTGTAATGTAAGAGGGGTTGTTGGGTTGGATTATTCTACTGGGTGATTTATCACTCACGGATACGTCTGTATCCTGGTAAATCGATTGCTTCGGCGATCAATTTGCCAGAGGGCGCAGGATTCAATGGAGAGGATTCAACGATGGTGCAGTTCAACACAAGAAGAATATCAGGAATAGAGATCGAATATGCTTGGGATTCGTATCAAGCCTAGAGTCAGCTCTGAAGTTAATGTATTTTGAATCGATAAATTTATTTTGAGATTGTAATAGACCTTTATTTTGGAAAATTATATTTATTTAGCAAAATTTTCTTAAGAAATTATTTTATTTTGCTTCCGAAAAGTCGGGGCGTTACAAATGGTATCAGAGCCTAGGTTCAACACTCGGCCTTGGGTAGATTGGGTAGAACACATTCTAAGGGCGTAAATCCGAATAGCTAAACGTTTACGGTATCTATTACTTCTTAAAACCACGAGATATCCTACCTAAGTATATCGTATAAATATTTATTTATCTGTTGCGACTCAGGCTCCGAGGAGTTATGAAATCAACGTTAACTCCAATCAGAAGGAAGCGATAGAAGAGCCATTCCTAATTGGTGGGCATATCAAACGAGACAAATAATCCCAGTACGAAGAAGGTAAGGAGACAAAATCTCGACAATAGAGGATAAGAAGGCTATTCAGAAAATAGAGTATCTGTCAAAGAAGAATTTCCTTTCTCTAGGTGGATAATGATCGAAAATAGAATAGGATCAGTGAGAGAACGTTATTACACTCACTCCCTTTTGAGAACCGGATATTTAGAAACCCTTAAAACCCTAAACCTAACCTCGTGGAGCAGTCGTTACAAGATTTGGTACCCAGGGTCAACGACGCCACATTCTACGGTCATTTTGTCAACCTCACCATCAAGGACAATACGTGTAACCCTAATGCCAACGCCGCCCACGCCGTCAACATGCTTACGTCAATCCCGAGGTCGAACGCCAAACCAAACCCCAATGTGACGCTAAGTAGCAATGAGATTGTGCAACTTTTGTAGACGATTCGCCGCAATTGTGCTCTAAGCATTGTACTCCCTCAACCCTATAAACCGATGGATGAGAGCATGATACTATTAGAATTCTGCTAACCACGAGTCACCTATTTTCTACGAAGGAGTTTCCCAACAATGACGAAATCATAGTTTAAGCGAATTCAAAAGTTATTGGAACAACCAACATCCAAGAAGATGGTGACTGCATTACTTGGTGTCTTTTTTTTGCTCCAGGGAGAGGTCAACTACTAGAGAGACGTGATCAAACAACCGAAATGTGAACTCCATTTGAGGCACTACTCTCGAGAAGATAATTCTGGACATGGATCGATTACCTATTCTTTGCACCATTATTAGCCGCTATCAAAGAGACAAAAATTCTTCCTGTATGAAGGAGGTCGGATTTCTTTCTTATTTTAAGGGGGATAGAAGAGCTATTGACAATTGTTCATCTTGATCATCTTTTTCATTCGATTGATCGTATTCTAACCTTCTGCTGTTTTTGCAATCTCATGACTCTTCTTAAAATCACATTGTCACTGTGACTCTTCATAAGTTAGAGTTACAACTTCAACTAAACCCCAAATCGTTGAACTCTTGTTTATTCCAAACACCTAACTCTCGTGACATTTTCTTTTGTGAGTTGGATATTCCTAAAAATCATTTTGTTCCAACCCTCATAATTTGATTTGATTTGAAATCAACAGTTTACTCAAATATGAGTCTAACCTTTCCGATCCATTGAATGCTACATGTTTTGAAGCAATCCTCATTTATTTTGACAAGCGCACTATTAGCTATCCGCAACTGTTTCAAATCGATGGTACTTCTTTAATTTCGAGGACGAAATTATTTTAAGGGGGATAGGTTGTAACGACCCGGATTTTCGACCCAATTTTTTTTTTAAAATAATAGCGTTAATATTATTAGATCTTAATTATTATTATTATTTTTATATATATCCTTTTCCTTAATAGATAAATACAGAAAAATATAATTATCTTATTTATCTCTTTTATTAGTTGCATGCATGATTAGAATTCCTTCCATCTCTCCATCTCCTATTCCTACTCGATCTCTACCACTCCCCTAACCATATTTTCGTCCATATTCCGTCCCCATCAAAATCCAAGAATTTGAAACCTTTTCAAATACGAATTATTCACCCTCATCGAAAATTCTCTTATAAATAACCCTTAAGCTCGACCCTAGGGTTCACCACGAAATTCCTCATACCCTACCAGTCCAGAAAAGAGAGAGAATTCGAAGAAAATCGAACTCCAATCCATGGAGTTTTAGAGAGAGAAAGAAAGAGAGAGAAAAGTGGGTTTCGTGTCTACGATCAACCGAAACTCATCGTTCCAATAACTTCCCTCAACCCCAAGCATCTCCAAACGTCATCCAATTCGAGCCCAAGGTTCTCTGATCGAAAAAACCGAAGTCTTCTTCTCCAAACGTTCAAGATTCGTTTTAAATCAATCCGACCCGATTCGAGGTACTATAATCCCTTCCAAACACTCCTCTAAGTATATTTATTGTTTTTAGGCCTAACCCATAGCCCCCCAAGGTCCCATGCATCAAAACCGTAGCGAAAAACGAAAAAAAACCAAATCTGGGCCGAACCTTGCGGCCGCAAGGTGCGGGCCGCAAGAACCAGTCGCGAGGTCGCGGCAGCGTGCTCCACCGCAAGGTCAACTGGTTAGACCTTGCGGTTTGCTCTGTTTCGTTCCGAATCGACTTTTCGACATCCCGAACACCGTTTTCGACGCCCGATCTATTTTTCCTAGACTTCTAACACCTCAAAGATCATAACTTGTTAATATCATATTTTTTTATTTTAATATCTATTTAATTAATTTTTTTGTTTATTTTCAATCAAAAGTTCAAACGAAAAATCCTTGCGACCTTATAAACCATTTTATAAATTCCCAAAATATTTTTTTTAGATTCTTTACATCCTAAAGATGATATGTTGTTAATCTCGACATATTTTATTTATTAAATAATTTATTATCTATTTATTTTACTTTTGACAACCTTAAAAATCATTTTTATTTTAAAAATAATTCCGTAACCCTCCGGACCCACTTTCTGATACTCGAACATGTCACGCAGGACCCTAGGACTCCTTTTAGAGCCATGCTACCTATTCTAGTGTTATTAATTACTTATTGTATTTATTATGATCATTAACCAATTTATTTTCCTAAATAAAAATTTATATAAGCCTAGATTATATTCTTTTTAATAAAACTTTTATTTAATAAAAGTTCCTTACTTTATTAATAACTTGTTGATCATACAGAACTAAGGGCAACGGCCCATTCATAAAAGGTTATGTGATTTAATGCATATTGTTTATTTCAACTATTATTTTGATTGCCTGTTTATTATTTCAACTTCTGATTGACCTGTTTAGATTGGACCCTAGAGACATGGAGTGGTATGCGAAATAGAAAACACTTAAACGATGTTAGTTAATGGATAAATTGGAAAGTTTTTGTTTTAAATTGCCTGCCGGCGTGATTTTGAAATATGATGAGATTGTAATGAGAATTTAAGAGTCCTGGCGAAAGTCCAGTGGAACATCAAGAGTCCTGGCGAGAGTCGGTGGTAATTTAAGAGTCTGGCGAAAGTCGTGGAACATCAAGAGTCTGGCGAGAGTCCGGTGGTAATTTGAGAGTCTGGCGAAAGTCGGTGGAACATCGAGAGTCTGGCGAGAGTCGGTGGTAATTTAAGAGTCTGGCGAAAGTCCGGTGGAACATCGAGAGTCTGGCGAGAGTCCGGTGGTAATTTAAGAGTCTGGCGAAAGTCGGTGGAACATCGAAGTCTGGCGAGAGTCCGGTGGTAATTTGAGACTCCTGGCGAAAGTCCAGTGGAACATCGAGAGTCCTGGCGAGAGTCCAGTGGAAATTTGAGAGTCCTGGTGTGTTCCAGTGATAAATTTTGTTGATAAAATCTGGCGGTGGTCCAGTGATGTTTTGCGATGATAAAACCTAGCGGAGGCCTAGCGATATTTTGTGACAGTAAAACCTGGCGGGTAGTCCAGAGACATTTTCTGTTGATAAAACCTGGCGGTGGTCCAGCGATGTCTTATGATGATAAAACCTGGCGGTGGTCCAATGACGTTTTATGTTGATAAAACCTGGCGGGTGGTCCAGTGAAATTTTGTGATGACAGAACTAACGGGAGTCCAGTGGAAATTTTGATGTGGTGATTAATATAGGCAAACCCTAGTTATGGTCTGGGCGTGAATAGTTTTCTCTTGTTGTTAGGCTATTGGACAGAAATGAATAAATTCATGTGTGATACTTCTATTTTACTTTCCTACATTAATAATATATGGTTATCTGCTAGCTGTAATGTAAGAGGGGTGGTTGGGTTGGATTATTCTACTGGGTGATTTATCACTCACGGATACGTCTGTATCCTGGTAAATCGATTGCTTCGGCGATCAATTTGCCAGAGAGCGCAGGATTCAATGGAGAGGATTCAACGATGGTGCAGTTCAACACAAGAAGAATATCAGGAATAGAGATCGAATATGCTTGGGATTCGTATCAAGCCTAGATTCAGCTCTGAAGTTAATGTATTTTGAATCGATAAATTTATTTTGAGATTGTAATAGACCTTTATTTTGGAAAATTATATTTATTTAGCAAAATTTTCTTAAGAAATTATTTAATTTTGCTTCCGAAAAGTCGGGGCGTTACAGAGCGCATCTAAGTTATGTACCGAGTATGTTCTCACTTAAGACCATAACAGGAGGATCGAGTCATCCCATGACGCATCGTACATTAGGGTCGGACATCACCTACCACTAACTATAACCGTCTCATGGCCGGGACCTATTCCCTCTCGAACAAAAGAAGCGAATTTTCCCATGACGCATTATACATTAGCGTCACAACATCTCTCAACACTGGGCCCCATTGGTTACCCTTGCCATCGCCATGGCTCAAATCACAATCCACACAATCACACTTCCAACACTTTACCAATTTCCATTTACTTAACATCGTCTACGTGAGTCACTACTCGTAACCACCCAGGTGAGCCTAAGTCCATTCTAGCACGTACAACATGATACAATCAATAACAACTCAATTCATAACATGATACATTTCAATGAAATAAAAAGTACATATCAAATAATATTGTACGAGTAAGTAAACACATAATATTTTATGATTGGGCCGATGCCCTTGAGGTTCGTTGAACAAGTAAATTAATTATAGTTTTTATTAATTCCAAAGGTGCCATTAGCGATTTCGTAGGCTTAGCTTTGATAACGTACTGGAATAAGCTCTTAGGAACTAAAGTATAATCATTGAATCATAAATTTGATCCATTACAGCAACTTACAGTATAAAAATCTTAAAGGTGCAATTTTATTAGTTAAAGCTTACTATTACTAAAAATCTTATTATATATATATATATATATACATACATATTAATGATAAGGTTTGACTGTTATTTGACCTGTTCACAAACATTAACTCTCATCTATTGAAAACAGGAGTACAATAATCATAGCATGCATTTATTCTACTAAAAAGAAATCAACCACATAGTTTAGGTTCAAATTGAGAACTAAAGTATATTCAGGGGGCAAAATGCAATTTCATAATATCACTTTAAAAGGAAAACGTGCATGCTACAGTAGCCTTCGGTTTTCAATTTCCAGAAAATAGAGTACTTTTGTTTTGATTCGCGAGTATGATAAATCCCATTATAACTTTTCAAATTCCACATATAGGAATTAGATATACTTAGGAGAAAGTAGGGAAGTGATTCTCCTACCTTTAATCTGGACAAAATAATTCGGTGGAGTCCGGTGGGTTTTCGTTTGGCGGTGAAAGATCGGTACTCTAGCAGTAACTTTGGACTGGAATAACTTGACCAAACCTCTGTTGTTTTGGACAATTCTTGTATCTAACGCGAAGATCTTGAAATGCTCTACAACTTTCGTGAAGAAGTCTAAGCCCGAAAACCACTCTAAGTAGGAGAAAAATGGAAGTTTAGAAGGGTCGCTGAATCTGCCTGGAAATCAGAATCCGAGAATTTTACCGAACTTTGAATGGCGATAACTCTATCAATTCTAGACCGTTTTGGGCGATTCTTGGGTTGGAATTGAAGCTTTCAACACCCTCTACAAGTTTTATGAAGAAAGCAAAGCCTAAAAACGAATTTAACTAGGAGGAGAATGGCCATAAAAACAGGTACGTGGAATGAACGAAAATGAAGTTCGTGGTGGTGCCTTCTTCCACTGCTCTTCTTTATTTTTCTTCTCCTCCCTCTTTCTTCTTTTCTTCTCCTCCTCCTTTACTGCCCAGTGCCCAGCACTCACTCTCTCTCTCTGCCGTTTTAAATGGGAAAAGAAGTGGGAAGAAAAAAAAGAAAAGAAAGGTAGAGATGATTAAGGGGGATGTGAGGTGATGGGGGAGTTATGGGAAGTATGGGTAGGTACGTGGGAGGATGGGAAGTTATAAAGGGGTGAGAGGAGGGAGAGAGAGAGAGAGAATCGGAGAGGTGAGAGGGAGTCAGGAGAGATGGGGATTGGGGAACACAATCCCACAATTTTAGGGAACAATTATCATGTACACAAACATATATAATTGTATATTAAAAGTTTGATGAATATAGAAATAAGATATATGACTAGCTAATTATTATATTTTTTTAAAGAGATAATTTCTGAATAAAAATACTTATAATTTAGTTAACTAATAAAATTTTTGGGTAACAATACGAGTTTTTATTTGAAAAATTTAGGTCCAAAATTAGGGTCGTTACAGGACAACTGTAAAATTTTGCCCCCTTCATTCTCGAAACACTATCTAATGTACAATACGACAACTTTAAAAAAAACTATTTTTTTGTAATATAATATAGTATATAATTTTGAATTCTCATTTTGCCTTGTAGTCAATATTTTAGAATAGAGGTTATGTTTTTTACCGCACTATTTATACTAATTTATGAGGTTAATAAATCAACTAGTAGAGTTAAGGTAATTTATGAACACCTTGTTGCAAATTCTTGAAGCCGCCACTTAAAGTGGTTTATAAAATCTACACCATAAAACAAAGCAGAAATATCTAGCCATACAAATAATAAGGTATAATAACATTCACACGATCGTTCGATCATATTTTCATGTTAAAATTGTAGTCGTCATTATCATTTATTTTTTTACTCCAATTCATATAGAAAATATTCTCGTAATAAATACTCCCTCCGTCCCAAAGAGAATGACAATTTTTGAAACTCGTGTCATTTTTCATCGCTTATATCTTTCAATCTATAATGTTTTTCATGAGTTTGAAAACTTTGTATAATAGAACTAATCAAGAACTATCAAACAAGATCTATATTACATATTTTTTGAGATCCATATTAAAATATATAAGGAATTAAAATTGACACGGATATAAAAAATTGACATCCAACGGATGAAGTAGCTAACAGTTCAAATAACGGAAACAAAGTAGCCTGCTCTGTTTGGAACTTGAAGAAAAGAAAAGAAAGGAAAAGAAAATAAAGTGGAAGGAAAATGAGAGGAAAATAGGAAGGAAAATTCATTATTCACAAAACTGAAAATTGTTATTTTCTTCTCTCTTTCTCTTCCAACCAAACAATGTAAAGGAAATCTTTTTAGTTTTCCTTTCTTTTCCTTTCCTTTCCTTTCCTTAAGTTCCAAACAGAGCCTAAAACCTAAGCCCTAGAATAGGATGGAGAGAGAAAGAGAAAGGAGGATGGACAATTTCTACGTGCTGCCGGAAGGATGCATCTCACAGATTCTGTCCCTGACCTCCCCTCGGGACGCGTGCCGATCATCGGCGATCTCATCCCTATTCAAAGCAGCCGCCGATTCGGATGGTGCGTGGGAGAAGTTTCTGCCGTCCGATTATCGGCAAATCATGTCGAGATCGGTGTCTCCTGTGGCCTTCCCCACCAAGAAGCACTTGTACTTGAGTCTATGTGATTCTCCTCTCCTCCTCGACGGCGGCAAACTGGTAATTCCCATCGCCATTCCTTCCCTTGCTGCTCTTTCTTTGTTACTCTAATCGTCTTTCGTTTATCTTATTTATTTATACTATATAAGAGTGTGATTTTGTTCACCATCGGCAAAGGGTGGGTAACAGAGGTATTTTGTGGGTGTCACTTTGATTATAGTCGTCATTTTTGTACGAATCAGTTTTAGTCGGTCACCATCGACTGGAGAAGTAATTTGGTTCCACTCTAAGCAGGGCTGGCCCTGAGATTCTCGGGGCCTAATACGAACGTGAGGGGAAAAAAATATTCATGTGCAGAAGAGAAGGAGAGGCATTAGGACTTGAACCATGTAACTATTGGATAACAAAAGTATCTTTTTCCACTTGGCTAACTAGCTTATTTGTTATATAAGCGCTAGATTAAATATATATTACATATCTAGTTCTATCCATCTGGTTCCCAAGTTTTGATCCAAAATTCGGGGCTTAAGTCCACCGCCTTGTCCGCTTAGGGCCGGCCTTGACTCCAAGTCACATAATTCGTGTGTGCGTGAGTAGGAGCGGTAAAACGTTTTTGAAACACATCTCAACTTACTAAAATTTAGTGAGAGTGAGGATTGAGAGCTTGAGCGTAGTGCGGGGATTGAGAGCGGAAGCACACAGCATTTTGAAAGAATAATGTGACTAAGGTTCCACCCTTGTTTGTAATTTTGTTCACCGTAATGTCCTCACTCCTCCTCCGAGAAGCCACCCATATCTCTCTCTCTCTCTCTAGTCTTGATCTTGTCGATTCCTTTCCCCTTGACCCTTGTTTTTCCTTCCTTTTCTTTGATGGAATTAGCTCCTCTCCGGTCCATGGAAATTGACTGGACTGTCCAGTACGTCCCCCCACTTTAATGATCCAAACTGTCCGTAGTTGACCGGATATCGCGTGATACGATTTCGGTACACATTTGTTTTGGAACATAACACGATTACAAAATCGAATCGAAACCCGTTTAACTCATTCATTGCGAAATTGTATCAACTGGTGTCCGGTCAACCTAATTTTTGACGTGGTTGATATTCTCAACAAGCTCTGAATCGAGAAAGCTTTGAATCATCGAAGTGAGCCTAGAAAGGGACCACAAACGGGCTAACTGGACGGTCATGGTCCGGAGCGCATTCTCTTCCTTCTTTGATTTCTCGTTGAATAATAACACCGCGTTAATATTATGATTATGGGGCAAGATGCCAAGCATATCCTATCAAAATTTACAACATATACACATGCCTCCTCCATACTCTGGAAATTACCCAAACCTTCCATATAGATCTAATCTATTCGAATATACCCAGGGAAAACCAATTAGTGTGAACAAAAATTTAAAGTTGTGTCAGTGATGCGATTTCCATTACTGTCCTAATAAAAAACCAAATTTTACAAGTTGACCATACTCATAGAGTGAGAGAGCAGATTTTTAATACCCTGCCCATGTAGCATTACCCTTCGAAATCACGTCCATTGACTGATAAATACAAAGCTGGTTGGTTTGGGTATCCTTTTGCAATGATAGATGTCCGGGAAATGGGGCAACATTTGAGATTTGAGATTTTTGCACCAAAGTGGCAAAGTGGATACTTTGACTTTTGCTGAATTTAACGCTCTGTTTGTTTTAAAGTTAAATGTTTTTAGCTTTTCATGTTTAATCAGATTTTTTAACAATATGTTTGCTAACAATACGGATTTTTTTTATGTCCATAGATATAGATCGATACGGATTTTTATGTTCATAGATATAGAACGACTTAAGAATATTGGTAGACTGTGCTTCTCATTTTGCTAACACCACATCGTTTATTTAATGTTTATGGACATAGATGCAAAAATAAAGATTAATTTAACCTATTCATTCCTAAATTCCTAAGATTTGTATTACTGTACAAGAGAACAAGAAGATCGGCCATATTTACACCCTAAAATTAAGGAGATAGGACTGATTTTGAAGCCGGCTCTGGATGTCTAGAAAGCCTAAAATCAAAATGACATAGAAGAGAACGATGAGAGGCATGTTTACAGAAAATTGTAAGCAATTGGGGTGTTTACTTGAGGCTAGGGGCATTTTTTTATGTCTTTTAATATCTACCGACATAGGAAAAGAAAGAGTGCAAAACTAATTAACGCCCTATTCTTCTTCTTCTTTTTTTTGAACGGCAACACCCTATTCTTTTTTTCTTGATACTCCGTAGTTGTCAAAACAACATTTTTTTTTTGCAAGATTAACACATGGAGTAATTGTAAACCTTTTTTATCATTTTTTTAAACTTCGTTTCATTAGAACATGTGTTGTTATTGACACTCTTTTAAACGTTACCATATATGCATCGATGAAAATATTATGATGTTAACCAAACAGACCGCAAACTGGAGTTTTGTGTTCCTTTTTTTTTTTTTTTGGTTGTCACTCATTTAATATTATGGGAGTCTATATATATCTTTAAAACGTTTTCTGTTGTTATTCCCATGATAACTTTTGACTATTACTCTCTTTCAAATTTTAGATAACTTCTTGGGACTTTAACTAATCATGGACAATCTAAGCGCCTATGGCCATGTGAGTTGAACCGTTTCATTTTATACCTTGGTCGTAATAATCAAATTAATTGTTTCCTATGCATTCGGTGAATTCTTCATTTTCTTATGCAGCTCGACGGTAACTTGCAGAAAATGTAAGAACTGTTTACTCAATTGCATTGCTTAATCTGACTTTATATATTTTATTCATATTTGCTTTGTTTTATTTTTTCAGTACAAAGGTTACGTGTCTTCGAGAAAAAAATGTAATTGTGGTGATTCATGATGTAACGCCCCCAAAATCCGGGTACGTTAAAGGGATAATTTCATTGAAAGATAAATAGAGTCAAGCTCATTATTACATCATAAACCTTACAAAAGTACTTTTATTCGATAAGGGAGGGTACTAGGGTTCCTATCGACTACTCTTCTTGTTCCTTCATTCTTGCCAATTTCTCGGCTCCAAAGGCTTCCAAAGTGTAGTGTTCCCCCTGTTCGTCTATGAGGTCTGACACATTATACCGGCGTCGCCACCAATATAATATGTCAGGGTCACCAAAGGTAACACCGTGAGCTATAACGCTAAATCCATACCCACTAACCCTTAACTTACACACAAAGCAGTCATACAGATAATGATAACAATACCGTACAAGTCATACATGCTTAACAATAACATATCCATTTTCCTAACTATCGTAAGTGTCTGTGTCATCAGAGTTTCTCCTACGCAGCGTTTCGTAGACCGTGTCACCAATTTCACTTTTCTTTTACCAATTAACATTCTGAAAATCACATTTTAACACACCCAACCTCGGTTCCGCCGTTCTGGATTCCCGAGTATCCTCACAATGGTTCCGCCGCACGGGGTTCCCATTGGCACACAAAAAACTTTGCATTGGCTCCTCTCCGCGGATAACCAAGCCACACACCCAACCTCGTTTCCGCCGTTCCGGGTTCCCGAGTATCCTCACAATGGTTCCGCCGCACCGGGTTCCCATTGGCACACACACACACATAATGACTCATACACTGGTCATTATGTAATTTCAAAAATATTTTTACGCACGCACACACACCACACAACGGGCAAATCCGGCCACATTGCGGTTTTCAAAACACACCTTGTTTAATACACCCTAAGTGTCATGTTTCTATTTTCTCGTTTTTGTGTCTCGTATTCATGCATAGACTCCGCGGCGGCAGTAAGTATTGACTTCTTGAAATTAAATTATCAAGATCATTCAACTCTATATTACTTAGCATGCTCATTCTAATCACATTCGAACATTTAACACACAACTAAAGCATAGTGCCACATGGACGGGCACCTTTGGAGTGGTAAACCACTTATGCTTTATCAACAACAAGTAGTCAAGCAATCATGCAACAAGCTCATCACCATCATTATATTTGAAACTAAGCGATAAATTCCTATCTTTTAAAAGAATCGTTCTTTCTTTCTTTTAAGGAAGTTCAAAACAGCATATGTTTAAAAGTTCACTAATCAACATGCATTTGGACAATAAGTAAAGCATCATTTGAAAATACGCATACAGTATGCTTATACTTAGAGTATAGGAGGTGTAGGAAAATCCTACGTATACTTAGGAATAGCGGGGACGGAGAATTCTACCGTTCTTCTTGGCGGTAGGTCAATCTAAGGGATTGGTCGTCGGTTTTGGTGGATCGGCGGCGTAACGGCTCCGGATTGCTTCGAAAGGAAGAGAGATGGATGTTCTCTTCCTAGAAACAACTTTTCGAACTAAACTAGGCTACTTTAAAGATCTAAGGGTGGTTTTGGAAGTGGTTTGGTGGTTGCTTTTCAAGAACAAGGAAGAACTTTCAAGAACAACAAAGAACAAGCAAGAACATTATGCTTTCTAGAGAGAGAAGTTGTGGAATGAAAGGTGTGAGTTGAATGGTGAGAATGGGGTGCTATTTATAGGCAAAGTCTTGGCTCTCTCTCCCTCTCTTTGGCCGGCCCTCTCTCTCTCTCTCTCTCTTGTCCATTGGATTTTGCTCCATTGTCTTGTCAAATCAAGCCTTTCTAGCATGGCAAACATGTCAAGGCTTTGTCATGTCCAACTTTTTAGGTTTAGGGCTAAAATCCTAGGTTATCATGGAAGGCTCAAGGTCTTGTCTTGTCTAGAATTGGTTGGCTTGTAAGAAGAGATCCTAGGTCATCATTGGCTTTGGAAAGACTAGAATGGTGACACATGGAGTTTTAGGCTTAAGACTAAGCTTGTAGCTTGGTGAGGTGCCCAACACACAAGCACACACCTCACACTCTCTCTCTCCCTCTCTCTCTCGGCTCACTCTCTCTCTCTCCCTCTCTCCTTGGCCGAAAATCTCTCCTCTCTCTATCTCCCATTGTCTTGTCAAATCATGCTTAAAGCATGTTAAGCATGGCTTCTATTTTTAGGTTAGGTCTAGGTTATCATTAAGGGCTTAGTCATGAAAGGAGGGACAAGTGGCAAGGCTAGATTGTGCTTTTGGAAGGCTAGGATGAGTTGGCTTGCAAAAGATCAAAAGAGATCCTAAAAGGGTTGTACTTTGGTTGGCTAAAGTGAGATCTTTCTTGCATGAGTGGCCAAGACACAAGCACACATTCACTCTCTCCATTTCTCTCTCTCTCGGCCTCTCTCTCTCTCTCTCTCTCTCTCTCTCTCCTACTTGGTTAGGTCCTAATATATATATATAAGTCTATATATGGAAAGAACAAGGAAAAGGCAAAAAGGTAGAAAGGTAAAAAGTAACTTTCCTAGAAAGTAACTTTGCTTTAAAGGTGATGATTACTTAGGCCATGTGTTCTACTTTCTAGGGAAAGGTAACTAAGTCAATGGGTACTTAGGTTAGGCTAGCTAACTAATTGGAAACTAATTCTAGTTAGTCTAGTTGGATTTCTAGTCAAAAGTAAATAGAATTTCAATACTTAAATATTATGGAACATATAAGACGTTTAGTAAGTATGCTAGGTTTTAAAAGAATGACTGAGTCACTAGGCGACGGAAATCTATTTATGAGCACCGAATCTAATTATGACGGATTATTCGGATTTTAACAGGGAACCTAATGGGAATTTCAATAAAACGAACATTACAACGAGATTTTTATTTACTGAAAATCGGAGTTGTTACACATGATGAGCAAGAAGTTAATCATATTTTTATGCATGGAGTATGCCTACCAATAGGGGTGAGCATAATTCGGATTGGTTCGGTTGGTTTTGTAGTAAATCAAGAACCAAACCAATACCTACGGATTATGAATTTGGAGAACCAAACCAACTCACAAAAGTCATAGAACCAAACCAATCCAAACCATATAAATACGATTCAGTTTCGGTTTAAACCACGGTTTGCTTTGAACTAAACTATCATCTTCAAAAAATATTTAAAGTACTTAAAATTACAAAGATAAAATAAAAGAAAACTTATATTAAAACCAATTCCATTCAAATTATCAAAACACATTAACTTCAACCAACTAATTAAGAGTAGAATACCAATAATTGCCTCAAGTCTTAAACTAAGAAAATGAAATACTAGTAAGTCACTAATGAACAAACTAAAAATACCAACTATTATAAACATCTTAAGATAATTTAACCAAATAAAATGCCAAAGATGATTCCTAAAAACTATTGAATTGAAATAAGGCAGCAAAAGGGCAATGGTAATAATTAAATTATATATAATTGTATTATACGGTTCGGATCGGTTTGGAACCATTACCGTGAATGTGAATCCACAAACCAAACCATATTAAACGGTTTCTAATTTTTTTAAACCATGATCAAACCATATTACAAAAAAACCGAACCAAACCTCTCGGTTTTGACTGGATTCGCAGTTTGACGGATTTTTTTGCTCACCCTTACCTACCAATGCCATTATTACTTTACTCCCTCTGTACTGTAAGGGGTCAACGAATTGATAAAAGGGATGTGGTGCCATACAATACATACCTTTCAAGAAAATATAATTCTCATATCAATGTGGAAGTTTGTCCTGGAATAAAATCTGTTCAGTATATCCACAAGTACATCTACAAAGGTCATGATCGTACCATGATGGTGTTGAGAGACGAATAAACGAGATCTAAAATTAAGGTAACTATTATTAGTCATCATTTTACTTTTACAAGAAGGGATTCTTGCTCATTAATTATTTTTTTAGGCTGTTATTCATGTTCCTAATTGTGCTTTTTGGATGAAGTAGATGTGCATTGGTACAAAAACTCTTAGGAGGTAAATGAAGAGACAAATTTCAAGACAATAAGACCTATGTTGAACACCTTTTTTTCCCCCTACATTTGTGTATCAAATTTGACTCTATATAGATTTTTAGATTTTTTATGCATGTTAAAATTGGATTCTATGAACGCAACATGGTGTTGGTTTTTGAGTTTTATGGTTTGGATTAATATAGTTTAGTGTGTATCCTATCAATGCAATTAACTCGGTATATGTGATTGGGATTATCATTGGTAGTGATGTGATGTACACATGGGTAGGGGCTTAACAAATAAAACTTTTTGTTGCGGAGTGCTGCAGGCATAGGTAATTAGCATATCAAAGTTTTGCAACAACAAAAATATACCATATTTTACTTTGTTCCTACCCATTTTTTTCAACATGTCCTCCATTTGCTCATTGATCGACCCGTAGCTTTAGTTGTCTTCAAAATGTGTTGCGCCGTGCCTTTAGTTGTCTGCAATGGTCCTTATGGTTCAGCATCAGAAGTTGGAATAAAAAATCATCATTAAATTATAAGTTGGAATTGAAAACTAATATTAACATATTGTATCGTGCCGATTAAAGAACACATTATATCGTCTTTCCTTTACCTTTACGGGAATCCTTTTTTGCTTGCCGCTTAACAGCGGTGGAAAGGGTATAGATATCTCTGTGTCTCTATGTATGAGAGAGAAAGAGAGAGAGAGAGAGAGAAAGTTCACAGCCGTGATTGTGAATGTAAAATTCTATACTTTCAATCAGCAATTTCGGCAATTTCGAAAATCATTACAATCAACTACAATCGGTAATTTCGGAAATCATTACCATCGGCAATAGGTAAATTGGATACAAAAAAGTTTACAATCGAAAATCAATCAACGGCAAGTCTTAATTTAACCAAGGGATAAATTAAGTCAATCAACTTTCTTAATTTAACTGAGAAAATCAGATCTCTAAGTCAATCAACGGCAATCGGATCTTAAGTCAATCAACGGCAATCGGATCGAAAATTAAGTTTTGTTTTTTTTTACCCTCACAACAAATCAGGATATCAGGATATTTTTTTTGATTAGCCGGTTATCAAAATGCGATGATGATAACCCTTGGATGGATTTGGTATTTACCAAGCTGCCATTTCAAACAACCAACGGTCTAGATTTATAAAGGGGATAAATCTTGAGCATTGGTTGTCTTTTGGAGTCAAACACAGCTCTGTTTTATTAAATAGATAGTATAAATACTACTCCCTCCGTCCCTTTTTAAGTGTCCTGCTTCGTAATTCCAACTTATTAAAAAGACATCATCATTATACCTTTCACATCAACTTTTTCCTCCACTTTTCCTACTTACCCATCATCATTACACTTTTTACTCACTAACTTTTCAAAATGGAATCTACTTTTAGGGGCAAAATGGAAAATTCACCAACTTTTACCTACTAACTTTACAAAATGAACACTTATTAAGGGGCAGCTCAAAATGGAATACCGGACTCTAAAAAAGGGACGGAGGGAGTACTATGATATCACCACTATTCCTTAACATCAATAGTAAAAGCAAATTTTGGAATAGTACGCGTTATTGTAGGAGATTGATATATGACTCCGAAGAAGGGCAGCTCGATGAGTGTTATTATTTTATTTACTTTATTTATCATCGGATTAACCTACAATATACCATTAGTATACACGTACATAGATCGTGCTTGCCATTACGTATACCATTAAAATACTACTACAGTTTTTAAGGAGGTAAAGATAGATTGTGATATGGGGCCCATTTCGGGTCTCACACAAACGATCCGTTCCGTTCATTAAAAGTAAAACATTTTTTGTTCATTAAGAGTAAAACATTTTTTCAAGGGTCCTCGCGAAAAATCAGTTCAATCTAATACCAATCATCTAACTTCTCATTATCCTGAAATCTAAATAAAAAATTAGATGATTAGATCGAGCATTTATAGGTATCGGATTGAGCTGATTTTTCGAGGGAACCCTTGAAAAATATTTTACAATTAATGAATAGATTGGATTATTTGTGTAGGACCTGAAGTGGGCCCCGCACTGCAATCTGTGCACAATTTTTTTTATGGTAAACTGGAAAAATAAAATAGATTACACTCTCTCAAAAGTCACTCTTCTCATATCCGCCTCTAGAAGAGGAATTATATCATTCGGTGGAGAAATGTGAGACGCCCATTTTTCTTCCTGCTCAACTCCCAAATTTGCAAGCTTGTCCACGACCTTGTTGTCCAATTACTGTGTCAGTAGCATGACTAGTCCCCATAATAACAATAGTAAAACCATTCAAAGATTATTCTTTTAAGGAAAAAGATATCATGAAGATATGACCCTACAAAAAGTCGTTGTGCAATATTGTATACGTAGCATACTTCATATACTAACAAATAAAATCACTGCAAGATTATCCTTTAAAGGAAAAAGATATCATGAAGATACTTTCTCTTGAATATACAAATTAGTACCATAAAACTAAAATTTGTAAACAATAAAAAAACGATGCTTCGAGGGTTTTCTCACAAAAATTCGTTTTCAAAACATGGATCGGATCCTATTTGGACTGGAATAAACGGTCCAAATCTGGATCATACATTATGAAATTGAGAACAATTGAGGGCAGTATTGGACAGTTCAGATGACAATTGTCTCCTTTAGTCCAAAACATGTACCGGAGAGGATTCGCTTCCTTTCAAATACTACTACATTTTACACAACAGAGAGAAATAAGCCAAGCTACTCGAGTTTGAGCTCGCGTTCGTTCGTTAAAAACTTGTTCAAGAATAAACAAACCAAGCTTAAACATTTTTTATAAACTCGTTAAAATTTCAAACCAAGCTTAAACAAGTTACTACTTGGCTCGTTCAGATTATTATGTGAAAAAAATTTAAACTACTTGAGATTCGACTTGTGTTTGGCTTAATTAAGGGTGGATTTGGCTTTAAAAGTCAAATAGTAACTTATTTTGTCTTTATTCAAAAAAATTCGCATTTATTAGTTTTATGTCAAACTTTTGTGACTTATTGATTCGTCTCGGCAAGAGGAATCGTAAAAGTATAAAATTTTGATTAAGACTCATAAATTTTTTAAAAAAGACAAAAATAAGTAAAATAAATTGTGTTTTTGACTTATTTTTGTTTTTATTCAAAAAAATTTGAGTTTCGATCATAGTACTTTTTTACTTTTCCAATTTCTTTCGACGAAACGAATGAATAAGACAAAAACTTAATGCAAAACAAATAAATGATAAAAAAATTAAATCACTTGACTTTTTAATCCAAATCTACTTTAAAGCTCGTTTGAGATCGACTCGTCTTATAAACAACAAACTAAGCTCGAACAATTTTCGGAACCCATTAAATTTTCAAACCAACCTTCATCAACTACTAGCTTGGACCTCGTTTCGTTTGACTCATTATAAGTTTATAACCCACCCCTAACGCGGTTTGTTTTGTTAATCTACATTTCTGAAGGTAAGGAGAGAGAGAGAGAGAGAGAGAGAGAGAAGAGGATGGACAATTTCTCGGTGTTGCCGGAAGGATGCATTTCACTGATTCTGTCCATGACCTCTCCTCGGGACGCGTGCCGTTCGTCCGCGATCTCATCCGGGTTCGACGCGGCTGCCAACTCGGATTCCGTGTGGGAGAAATTTCTGCCCTCAGATTATCGGCAAATCATTTCTAGATCTGTATCTCCTGTCGTCTTCTCTACCAAGAAGCAGTTGTACTTCAGTCTGTGTGACTCTCCTCTCCTCCTCGATGGCGGCAAACTGGTACCAAATCCCATCCCCATTCCTTCCCTTGCTGCTCTTTTCTTGTTACTGAAATCGTATTCAGTTACTTGTTTAATGAATTTGATCACTTGATATATGCATATACATACACTAGACGGATTTTCTCAAAGTCTTTTCGCGCGAATAATTTAATTCTTCGAGCAAACCATTGACTGCTGTAGTAGACGGTTCAGATTTCAACTATCTCCTCCAGTCTAATATTGTCTAAAACATTAGACTGAAGGAGGATCCACTTCCGTAAAAGATATATATTCTCACAGGACAGAGAATTCTACCGGAATAATAGTGATCTTGGGGTTGACCGGGCGGTCAAGGCCTGTTTGCTCCCTCTTAAGATCTCAGTTGTTCGAAACATGTGCTATCAACTCCTTCGGGGCCCCGTTAATAAACGGTGAGATTTGTCCCTTAGGATTAATCGATGTGTGCATAAGCTTGCCCGGACACCTATAAAAAAAAAAAAAGACTATAGTGATCAGATTAATAGCACAACTCTCATAGTATTGTATACCTCACACAATGTTGGATCATATATTTTTTTTATATATAATTTAGGTACTAAATATTTTCTATAAACATGGAATATTTGGTTACCTTAGATAGCACAAAACCTTTTGAAATCGCGTCCAATGACTGATAAATTTATACTAGCTGGTTGGTTTGGATATCGCTTTTGCAATGACAGAAGTCTAAAGTCTAACGGAAATTGGGCAACATTAGAGATTTTTGCCCCAGGTGAATACTTGCAATGACAAGCTCTGTTTGCACCAGAAAAAAAGAGACAAGCTCTGTTCGTTTTTCTGTATCATATTTTTATCACAAACAGTTTCCCCCTTGTCCGCAGTTTGTTGTATATATGAAGATGTGGTAAATGAATTGTTTTGTGAAATCATTTTCCTCCTTCGGCCTACACTTATTTACAAGAAAAAGGACCTTCAGCTACTTTCCAAAAAAAAAAGGGGGGGGTTCCTTCAGCTTTTTTTCGAGATCTGAGGTGTCGACTCCTCGCTAATATTCAATGACCTTTCTGTTGGAATGCTTTTGTAGCTTTGCCATCACCATGCCTATGAAGTCAAAGACTGCCTTAGTTTTGTAGCGTTCATTTTGTTTTGATTCTCTCCTTTGGCATGTAACAATCTTTGGCTTTTAATGGAGTTTTCCTACAATCGGCGATGAAAAAATTCCTTTTTTTAGGCTATCGTTTCAATACCTAATGTTTTGCATTTATTGAACGCAGAGGAGAGTGCTTTAATTCATGATATGGTCATTACCATATGGATTGATAGGATTTTTGCATTGGAATTTTTCCTCTAGATCCGAACTCCCAAAGATGATTGCAGCAATAACAGATTTTTGCTGCAACTGATTTACATGAAACATGTGTTTTGCATTAAGAGATTATAGAGTGAAACAAAAAAAGAGTCTTACAATATACAACAACAGTTTGATGATCTGGTATGCGTCTTGTACTAATGCTATATCTTCATACAATTTATTCCAGAGCTTTGCGCTGGACAGAGAAAGCGGGAAGAAGTGTTACACTCTACCAGCCTGGGAAGTCGACATTGCTTGGAAGGACGATTCCCGATACTGGAAGTGGATATCGTTGCCTGAGTCTCGGTCTCTCTCTCTCTCTCTCTCTCTCTCTCTCTCTCTCTCTCTCTCTCTCACACACACACACACACAAAAACACACGTTTTCATGTGTCTCTTATTTTTTCTTTGATCATCCATTTTCCTGTATGTCACTTGAAATTATCATGGGATGGGAGCTAGAATCTGATATTATCATGGGATGGAGGTACACCTGCCACTGAACCAAATTCGGTCTGAATCCGACAAGATTGAATATGATCTTGTTACAAAATGATCCAATTTGATTTCAATCTGACTTTCACAAATCCGCATCCGGATCCGAAACCGAAGAATTGGATATCCGATCCTATCTGATTCCTTTTAACCTATTCAACAATTAAGCATAAAAACCCAAAATTCATCAGTTGAAATCTTAGAATTACATCTAAATGTATGACTCCAAAAAACAAATCTTGCTTCCAATTCAAACATCGTAATCACGAAAAAATAACAAAAAGAAAAGAAAAGAAAAGAAAAGAAAGAAAAGTAAAAACCTACTAGCATTGAAAACCCAAGATGTATCTATCAGTCACAAAAATCGCCACTGAGGAACCGTATTTAACCTTCCCATGGTGCGAAAAGAGATGCAATTGCCTCATCGTCACTGAAAATGATGGGATTAATAGTCCTCGGATTAATAGTCCCTGGACTATTTGTCCTAAATTAATTTCATCCCTAATTTCACCAAATCCCATGTTTGATTCGTGTAGGATTAGTTATGGGATAAGGAATAGTATTTTTTATAAAAAAAAATTTGAAAAACATTTTTTCGAAAAAAGAAAGTTTTGAAAAAGAAACATTTAAAAATAATAATTTTGGTAAATCATTTTTATTCCAAAACAATTTGGGAAAAGTTTTTTTTTGAACAAATTTTTGAAAAAAAAAAACAATTTTCTTATAAAAGTTGAAAATCGATTTTTGGAAAGAAAAAAAACACGTTTTTGAAAAAAAGTTTTTTAAAAAAATAGTTTTTGAAATCATTTTTTGAGAAAAGAAACATTTAAAAAACAGTTTTTCGTTTTTTTTTAACAAAAATAATTTTTGAAAAACAAGAAATTTTTGAAAATAGTTTCTTTTAAAAGTTTTTGAAAAATAAGAAAGTTTTGAAAATATATTTTTTTAAAAAGAGTTTTTTTTAAACAATTTCTGAAATTAATATTAAAGAAAGTAATTCTGAAATTACTTTTTGAAATCAATATCAATATCATTGAAATATTTTTGAAAACAAATACCTTCTTTGTTAATCCTATGTAATCCCACCTCCCCCTTAGGATAATATAGTACCCCCAATCTCGACAGTCATTTCGGGAACCAAATGTGGGATAACTCAGGATTAGGTACAATTAGTCCTATCCCAGGCACTTAATCCGCGAATCAAACGAGGCAGAGAATAAAGAGTTAGGGATTTGTTAAATGGAGATTTGTAATACGGGATCATATATGTAATCAGGTGAGATCAGATGTCATAACTTGATCTGTTAATTCTTGGATTTTCGGATCGTAATTAAATGGATTATCAGATTGATATTTGTGTAATCTGATTCAAATTGTGCCAGGTCGGATATCTTTGCCCGACTCAAGGTTTCTCTCTCTCTCACACACACACACATTTTAATAGCTAATCCAAAATCCTATCTACTCCTGATTGGGAGGTGTGAGGATCAGATATCTGTTCGTTTAGGAAGTGATTCCAGTTTTAGTACCTAATCCGAAATCTTATTCCATCCCTTCAAATTTGCTCTCATCTGGACTGAGCCTTAGGGCCTGTTTGGATATATGTGCATTTAAAGGAATGAATCATTATTAACTAAGATTTGTATTTAGCCGGGTAGATATGAATGGCGGACATTGAGTTTCAAAGTTGTATCACGAAAATTTGGAAGATCTATTTAATCTGAGTGATTTAAAATCCTTCATCTGATTATAGTTCGACAAAGATTCTTAGTAAAATCAGTGTTCCAGGTTTGATCCATCTTTTACTTATTTTCAGAAGTGTTTGTAGCTAAACTTCTTATACTTTCAGTGAAATTGAAAATTAGTTTTGCTCAATTCGGAATACACATCTATTCCAATGGATCCAACGAGTATGTATTTCGTAAATTTGCCAATTGGATTCAGGAGTAATATGTGCATAGCATGTGCAGATTCCCAGAGGTGGCCCAGCTTTTGTTTGTTTGTTGGCTTGATATTTGGGGCAGGATTAACACTGCGATGCTATCTACAAACACCACTTATGCAGCTTACCTCATTTTCAAATTCGCAGACCATTATGGTTTTGAATCGCTTCCGGTGAAGTCCTCTGTGAGATTTGTAAAGGAATTAGAAGAGGGGTATCAATATGATATGAGCTGTACTGTATATTTGATGTTGGGGACGGTGAGATCTCGGCCTAGAGAACAAAATGGACGGCTTCCTCAAATGAGAAGGGACGGGTGGATGGAGATTGAACTGGGGGAATTTTACAACGACGGAGGAGATGAGGGTGAAGTTGAGATGAGATTGAGGGAGGTCAGGGGAGGCAAGGGCGGACTTATTGTGGAGGGCATTGAGGTTCGGCCTAAAGATACTGCCTAAATAAAAAGGAAGAGCTAGCCATGGTTCTGCATGTCTTTTATGGAGAAATGATTCGTAAGCCCACGTAGAATGAAAACGTACATTCGACCACATATTCAGCTTGAATTGGAACGTTGCATGGCTCGTTGCATCCATTACAGCATATAATGCAAACCGATTGCGTTGGTTCCCGATTGGATTTCGGATTGGAAAATTACCGCTTTTGCCTTCTTTTTTTGTTTTATATATATATTTGCGCAACATTTCTTTTCATTAAATTGGAACATGCATCATCATCATTAAATATCCTATGCAAATGTGTGTGACTCACAAGCTTCCAAACTCGATTCAAAAAAAAAAAAACAAGCTTCCAAACTCTCATTCCTAATTTTCTAGATTTTTCTATTTCTTTTAATTTTTGAAAATTTGGAGAGAGAGAGAGAGAGAGAGAGAGAGTGTGTTTTTAGGAAAATTGAGGAAAAATTATTCAATGCCCCAGTGACATTTTCATGTGGAGACCTTACTCATCTCTCTACCAATCATTGTGTTGAGCCCGCACATTATTTTTTTGTCCTCTGTATCGAACTGGGACAACGCTCATTACTGCATTGGGATAAGTAAGCTAGCAGTTTAATCTGCTTTGCGTTGTGGATATACTGCTAATATGGCCTCCAATTCTATCAAGAGACAAGAAGCAACATGTATTAATCAAGAATACTGTTGCTTAAATGATGAAATTTATTCTAAAAGAAAATGGAAATGATGAAATTTATTCGGTGAATTTCACTGACTTCCCCTGAGGTTTCTGACAAGTACAGAAACTTTCCCTGAGATTTTTGAAATGACATTAACCTCCCTTGCTTTTTCTGACAATATGCAAGAATCCTCCCTCCATTAACGGACTGTCACAGTACTTAACGGAAATGGCTGAGATCGTCAATTTGACTACATCTACTACCAAACATTGCCCTTAGCAATTGTACTGGAGATAAAAACGTCAATCATGAACCCATCAACCTACCACCCATTACACTCTTTTTCTTCTTCTTTTTTTAACACAAATTGATAATCCCTCATTACACTTTTTTTTTAATACAATTTGTTAATCCGTCATGACCATTCTTATCTCTTTTATGGATGTCAAACCAATAAAAAATTGTGAACAATGTGCCAACTTTATATTACTCATTGAGTACTTTAATTTGGTGTAAAAAAATAAAAAGTTAATATATAAAAATATTTTCTTTGGGGATTTGAAAATACACAAATTTTCGTAGAGGACATTTAAAGTGGGACATAAGAAGTATAATGTGCTAAACCCCCAGGATTGGTAAAGCAAAGAATATGTGATTTCCAGATTCATTCACAAAATAAGTTTTATTCTTAAATTAAGAGAGTGCAGTAAACAAAGTTGATACGACAAAGCCAATCGGCAAGAACAGTCTCAACAAAGTTTTATGATATTTTTGGAACACATTCAAGTGCATAAACTATGGAGCACCACAATCTCAACAGTGAGCCCAGGCCCAAAACCAAAGAGCACACCCCACTCAAGCCCCTCACCGGTGGTCTTGAGCCCTTCCTCTCCTGACTTCATCCTCATCTCGTCCAAAATGAATAACACACAGGCGCTCGGCATGTTACCGCACTTGCTCAGCACGTGCCTCGAGGCCCATAGCTTCTCGGGCTTAAGGCTCAGCTTCGATTCCACTTGGTCCAAAATAGCACGCCCACCCGGGTGCGCTATCCGGAAAATAGAGTTCCAATCAGAGATGCCCAAGGGCTCAAATGCCTCAGTTTCAATATTCTTGGAAATGAGCTCAGGAACATTCTCGAGCAAGTGGTACGTGAGGCCCACCTCACGAAGGCGTCCACCAATGGTCCCCATCGCTATCTGGCAGAATTGTTTGGGCAGTAGAGACCAACTCAAACAATGGCTTCTCAACTTCCGGCCCAAGGTCCGCACCAATGGTTATAGCCGCTGTGCCATCGCCAAACAAGCCCTCGCCAACTAGGCTGTCAAGTTTTGTTTCGTCAGAGTAGTTGTCATCTCAAAGCAGACAACCAGAACCCTGGTGCCTTTGTTGTTCTCCGCCAGGTCTTTGGTCAAACTTCGGAGTGTATACCTTGCATGTAAATCATCAGATTCTTTAACCATTTATTAACTCCGAGAATTTTCTCTATCTTGGTTTATATGAAAAGATGAAACTGATATCCTGACTAATTCACACAAAGATTGGCAAAAGAATCGGTTCAAACCATGGATTTACTACACCTCCCATTCTTTCCCTAACAAAAATAGGAAGAAGAGAGAATAAACCTGTTTGGATGGATGATGAATGGTGATAGGAAGCTCTGACGACAAAGAGCGGAGAATGGGGAAGAGAGGAGCGCCGCCAGCATATGATGGAGTTTTCGTTAAATCATACACCACAGGGTAAAATTTGGCAGAGGCCACATTCTTTGTGGTTGGACACAATAAGCAAAGACAACACGAACAGGACATACAAAGTTTGGAACTTTGAATCTGCTACCCCCGACTCAAAAACTTCTTACATCATTGCAAATGTTACCCCCCTCTTCAATTCTTCATCCCCTTCCGCAAACATGTTCCTAATGTGTTTAAAGTGGAAGTCTTCACACTCTGTCGGAACTGGGACGGTTCCAAGGCCTAATGCCCTTCAAACATCATCTGGAGTTATTGTAT
Source organism: Rhododendron griersonianum (assembly GCA_018127125.1). Classification (NCBI taxonomy): domain Eukaryota; kingdom Viridiplantae; phylum Streptophyta; class Magnoliopsida; order Ericales; family Ericaceae; genus Rhododendron; species Rhododendron griersonianum. Next base: position 12,933,372 of record CM030796.1, read on the forward strand.
AGACTCTGATCCTCCCAAATTCCAAGGTCTTCTTCACAGGGTTGAAGTGGTTAACCAATCGAGATATGAATTCACGTTTTAGCATTTCACATTGTAGTGTAAGCATTGAACCGAAACCCAAGTATTTGAACAGCAGTTCTTTGATCTTCGGTTAAGGATACATTTTGTTTCTCCAATTTCTTGGGTGAACACCTACTCCGAAATACCGGCTACACATGCAAATAATAAAACCATACATAAAGGGTTGGATATTTAATACGACCATGATTCGGACACAAATAATATTTTGAACGTAATCATTAACTGTATAAACAACCACAAGTGCGAAGCCATACCAACGTAGGCGTCCTTTTCTTTTTGGGGACATTCTTCTTAGTGCGGGCCTTTGTTTGGTTGGCCATGTCCATGAATGGCGTTTTCTTGGCATCAGACATATTATTCGATCCATGCTTCCGCAACTACTTTGCTATGCTGCATAGTTCAAAGGAAGATTGAGACCGAAAACGTGAAATAAGTATTCCTAATTTTATAATATCAACCATTGAAGTTTAAATATCATAAAGTTTACGAGTTAGAACGGCATTAACTCTAACCTTTGATACAAAAAACCTCGGACCAATTTCTGCCTTTCTGGCTTTTTTGATATGGTCATCACTGCATTTGAAATCGTAGAAAATGCAATATTTTGTTAAGGTCAATACAAGGTGGAATTGAACACATTATCTACTTAACTACATCAGTGGTAAACATACGTACAAGAATAACAGATAAGGATTGGTGTTGGTACTTTCTATTGGTGCCTTCGTCCCTTTTCCTTTTCCAGCTCGCGATCGCTTCTGTCCTCTTTTCATCCTTCATTTACAAAAATTTAAACAAACTTTAACCAATTAAGGACCACATATATATTTTTTGCTAACACAATGTGGGGTCATACAATTGTGTGTGGAAAATCAATTATGGGTATAGACCATCGTAATATAATCCATGGACCAAGTCATTAGAATATAATGATAAAATAAATAACAATTGAGAACATAAAAACAGAGGGGAGACCAATGCACAATACAAAATAGTCTCCGACGACAATTTCAGAAAACCAATTCAAAAAAGCATTGAATAACCCAACAATGGAAACGACAACACAATCAATAAGTAATAACCATCACCATCCTAAATCATTAGATGTGTATAATTACTGCACTGTTAACATATTTATGCAATGTACAGTCTTGTTTCTTTGAGTAAGAAAATGATGAAGATATTCTGATATTGAATGGAAATTTAGATAGGGCTAAAGTTGTTTCTATTTGCTTTCTAAAATGTTGCGTCGACAGGTCAACTCTGAAAATGTTGGCATTGCGGCCCAGCAGATGAATGAAGTTATTCCTGTAGAAATAGGTCATCTACAACAAATAGAAGGGAAGTTAACAGTCATAAGATCAACATCATCATGCACATTTTTGAATCGATTCATGCGTTTCTCACTCTAAAGTCCTAACTTCTGTTTCCTTTGAAATACCACTAGATGCTTGCAAATTTTTCTTCCTCCCCTTTCAACCTTAGAGAGGTTAGAGATGTAAGTTGTTGCCTATCGGTCCTATTACCCATTATCCTGTTCCTAACCTGCTGGAAAAACTTGAGTCTATAGGTTTTAGGCTTCTTGCTACAATTGGAGGTAGGTGAATTGACTTGGATCTCTAGTGTTAAGGCTCCAGCAACAACAGTTATGGCACAAGCCTCTCCGGTGGTGGTGTCGACTCTTACTAACACTAGAATTTTGCTAACCATCGGTTATTAACCGTGGACAATACCACTCACATGCCAAAAAAAGTGAAGACTTCAAGGCCCATTTTGCACTTATGTACACGCATTCACACTTATATGCAAAATTTTAAATTTTGACCCGCTTTTTACACCCCAATTGGTGCCCTAAGGGCGGTCACTAATAACATTCTACAACTTCCACATTCAGCTTTTCGATTCGCAAATACGAACAAGGTGAAAAGTAAGTGTCGACACCACCACCGGAGACCTCTGGCTAATCCAGCAAACAAAAGATGCACCTTTTAAGTTCGGCGAACTTTGACAATGGCACGTAGCAAAAATTAGTCATTTAATATCTTGTGCCAACCACATCCTTTGTCTACCTTTGGAGCTGTGAACCTTTCAGTATTTATATGCCGTGGAATTGTTATGAGAACCACAAACTCGACTAGGCAAAATTGATTATTAAGTGGAGTCCCCAGAAAATCACAAGAAAAAAACATGTGATGAATTATCAAGTGTCAACACAACCTATCTTGAAAATAAAACTAACTAAACCTTGAGCAACACCCTTTGAGAATGAACACCCGAAGCCAACACCATTCGCCAAAATTTTAAACTAACTAACTATCATGTGATGAACTCTTTCTCTCTCTCTCTCACACACACACACATCTTCTTCAAGCTCTCTACTCCCGAAGCCAACGTCCCTCCCCCCCGATTTTCTTTGATACCAAACACCCTTTGAGAATGAACACCCCTCTAGATCAGTTTTGGTCACGAATCCAATCAATAACTCCTCCTCCTCCTCTCTCTGTTATTTCAATCACGAAGCAAGTCTGTTTCAGGCTCTCTCTCTCTCTCTCTCTCTCTCTCTTAAATACACACATTCCCATGACAATCGATTCGAAACCAGATTGACTCCATTTTTTTCTCAGTTTAAATGGCTATTTCAATTGCAAAGCTCCCACCATTGTCCAATCTGTAACATGATTGTCTACCTTTGGGTTGAGGTTTGATTTTGCAATGATTCCCTTCCCGCTCCCCCCAAAATAATAATAATAACCAAACGTTCCATATTCTCTCTGTGTGTGCTATTTTGAAATTTTGAACGACCCCTCAGTGTTACATGAACAAGTTGATACTTTGTTCAAGGTTACAGTGTTGATTTGCATGTGTGCTGATTGTTCGATCCACGTGTTCGGGCACGAGCATGCACTAAAAGAACTCTCTTTGAACCTAATTTAAAAATATATATATTCCCGTATAAATCAGTCAGTTTCGTTGGCGGGGTGGTCAATAGTTTCGTGATTCATTTTAGTTGTTTTCAAAATGTGTTGCTCCGTGCCTTCAGGTACGGGCAAACCCTTGTGTGTGTGTGTGCGCGCGTAGATATATATATATACAGTTAGGTTCAAGTCCACATCCCTTCCTGTCCGCATCCGTCCGCACCTCCCCTTTCCCGATCAAATTTCAATGATCCGAGCCGCTCAATGTGATCAGAACGTGATTTTAAGGGTACCCATGAGAAATCGGCAAAAAAAAACTCCGAGAAGGGCTTGATCCAAACAGTTTTTTATTGAACGGTTCAATAAAAAATTGCTCAAATCAAGCCCTTCCTGGTGTTTTTTTTTTTGCCGATTTCTCGCGAGTACCCTTAAATTCACGTTCTGAACACATTGAGCGGCTCGGATCATCGAAATTCGATCGGGAAATGGGAGGTGCGGACAGGTGCGAACGAGAAGGGTGTGGATAGAAACCAGATTATATATATATATATATATATAGAGAGAGAGAGAGATATATATATATAGTTTTTTTAACACATTGAACGGTTCGGATCATCAAAATTTGATCGAAGAAAAAGGGTTCGTATTTAAGGTCCTCACAGAAAGTGAACTGTATATATATATCCCTATATATATAAGGACCGGTTCCTCCTACACAAAAGTTGACACTCCATCTTAGCCATTAAAACCGAGGCTGAGATTAAAACTTAAACACCCCCTCTCCTCTCCCACTAACGTCGTTCTCCCTCTCCACGTTAAAGAAAATAACGTCGTTTTCAGACTCCACTAATCTCATTCGTTCTAGACGCCCTCTCTCTCTCTCTCTCTCTCTCTCATCTTCATCAAGCCACACCGCCATCGCCGTCCGACGTCTCCCTCACCTAATCGGCCCAAAAGCAACGTCAGCCACTACGAGGTTAATATATTAAGCAACGTCAAACTCCACCTAATCGTTCCAGACGCCTGTTCCCTAATCGGTCGTTAATATATTGAGGTAATATTTTGTACCTCTCTTCTATCTCTCAATGTTTGGGTCTTTGATTTATGTGTAGAGTTTAAACGATTAGGTCTTGGATTTCTGTTGAGGGTTTAAACAATTTTGGGTCTTGAATCAAACACATTGCCATACCGGTTTTGTTCACGTTGATTTTGTCGAACATGAGTACCTAACGTAGCTCCCCTGTTTCCAACTCTTATTTATCCTAAACCCCTAAAAAAAAACAACAATAGTTCTACTGATTAATTCATAGAGATAATATAATTCACTCCCTTTTTCTGATATAAAGACAACATCGTGCTGATTACGGCAAAAGAGTACAACAAAGTTTAACCAACTGGTTCGACACAACATCTAGAGCAAAGAGTTTGCGGAACCTTGTGGTTTAGTTTACTTAAAAATGTGGGTTTAGATAATCTTAATTAATTAAAAATGATACTTTACTTTAAGATAGTACTTTACGATGAGATGCATCTTGAAGACGAGGGCTTTGGTTTAGTTAGCATTACAAAAAGAATTGGTTCGATTCGGTGTGATTCTAGTGCATTCAAAAAGTTTAGTTTGAATTATTTTTTTTTAAGTTTTTACCCTATATGCTTGTAGGGGCCATGCTTGTATATATTGAAAGTTGATTTGGGCTAAAATTTCACTATAATAAGTGTTTGTCCCTTGTCAAGGGTGAGCAATGGAAGAACATTTTGATTTAGATGATTTCAAAGTAGAAGATTTTCAAACTCCAAATAACGATGTGGAAGTGTTAGAATCGCCGTCAAGTATGACCAAGCCTTGAGGAGGATTGTGAAAAGGGAAAGTGATGAAGATTTTGAGTCTGAGCATAAATTTCGAATTGTGAAGGACAATGAATTTTTGTTGAAGCATGCGGCAAAAGTTTATACTAAAAACACCTTCAACAAGTTCAAGGATGAAATTAGTGAAGCCTTTAATTACAAAGTTGAAGAGATGACAAATGCAGATGGCTTTCAATCGTTTGCGGTGAAGTCCAAAGTTAATGAAGTTCAAAAGTTCACCGTGACATTGGATTCGCAAACCTATGAAGGTATGTGTGAATGCCAAAACTTTGAGTTTGTTGGTATATTGTGTAGACACATTTTAAAAGTGTTTGTCCGATTAGACATTGATGCAATACCAGATCATTTTATTCTTCCACGGTGGAGGCAAAAAGTCAACAAATTTAAGATAATAGATTCTAAAGGTTTGGTGCATGACGATGGGAAAGAAGATCCGAGGCATTAAGACTTAATCATATGTGTCAAGAATCTACCAAATTGGCTTATTTGGCTACCCCATCATATGAGAGTTACAAAATTTACATTGAAGCTATGAATAATCTATCTGAGAAGCTCCTAAAAATTTCATCTTATGTGCCTCCTCCAATCAATGTTTGCCATGAAAAAGATGATTTACATTCCACCGAGCAAACTCAAGTATTGCTTTTGGATCCGAACATCTCCCAAACTAAGGGTAGGAAAAAAGATGTGAAGGGAAAAGATGCTACTATACACTCCGAAAGATTGAAAAGCGGTATAGAGTTGGCATTAAACAAGAAGAAAAGAAAGTATAACTTGTGCAAAGGGATCGGACATGATAAGAGAACTTGTCCCGAGAATCCAATGAGTAAAGCTAACAAAGGTAAGTGAATTACAAATTTTCTTGTGTAAAATGTTCTTATTTACTTGTCATAAATATCCTTACTTATTCCTTATTCGCAATTTGCTTCCACAGCCTTAGAAGCGGAAGCACAATCGTCTGATAGTGACCAAGAGATGACGTAATGAGAATATGGTAATCGAAAACTTGCTTAACCTTCTTGATGTTTTCTCTAATTATGTTCCATGCACAATCTTTACTTAATTAAAGTAACTTTGTGTTTTGTACAGGGTAAAACATCTTGATGCCAAAGGATTGCTTTGAATGATCACGGAGTCTTTTTGGATGTTTGCTCATGGAGTTTATGTACCTTTTTTTTTAATTTAATGATAGAAAACTCAATTTTTGGGAACTTTTGGATGTTATTTTTGTGTAGCAAGGGTGGACCAACGCTGGATATATTTTGCCGAATCATGTTTTTGTTTGCATATTTGAATTTATTGTTACTGCACAAGATTCTTCAAGTTCAATTGTTTGAAGGGCTGTTATGCTCCCAAAAGTTGTATGTGAGTAGTTCTTTTCAAGTCATGGGGTATGTACTATGTTGTTGAATCATGAGTTTTTTCGGGCATATTTGAATTGGAGGTTACCTTTAGAGAATGGTTTGCTATATATGTAACATAATTGTTCAGGTTCAATTGTAGAATTGTTTGCCTAGGTTGGATCTCAACCGTATGAAAAATGGGGCTGATTTTTACACAATGAAAACAGGGGAGGTAAGATGGTCTTCTCTGGAAAACAGGTGGCGAGGAGACAACAACATAATTCAGCTCCAAAAGATGGGGAGGAGAGAAGCTGCAAATCTTCACTTGGGAACACAAATAATGTTTGGATTCATTCACAATTCAAGTAGGCAATTGTGGAGCAAAAGTACAAATCATAAGAGAAATACGAACTGTGCAAAATATAAACTATGCGAATAAATGAAGCTACATAATTCAACTCCAAAAGCTCCATAACTCCCATTTTATTACATCATCAGTCAAAACTAACCAAAGCACACAATTGCAAAGTTAGATACAACACAAAATAAAGAGTTCAAAAGCTTGAACTAACCTAGTTACAGAAATCAAATCCGAATTTTTATTGGTTCCTAATAGAGTACAATGCTTTTTTCCCCACCAATTTCGATATGCATCAACAAAACAAGTTCTTAGGGACTTCGTGGCCTTGGTCTGTGAGATTTCTAACTCCAGCACCTACAAATAAGCTAAGCTTATGAGCTTTCCAACTCCAGCACCTTCAAATAAGATCAACAAAAGAACAGCACATTCAGACTAGTATCAGCAAAATAACCAGCACCAAGCATCTAAATCAGGACCAATTAAAGAATGAAAATGTCAAGCTAGTTTCCCACTAAAGGGTCTATTCAAAACAGGACCCAAATTGGCATGACATTGCACACAATTATGGCTCCTGTATATAGAGTGCCTTAAATTCCAAATTCTTTGCTTTGATCACGGCATCCTTGCACACGATCTCATCATGCTATAGTGCTTTTAACTGCTATGAGCATAGGAGAGCTGACAATAGTGGATATACAAACGGACATGAATTCCCGGTCGGAATCCATCAAACTTACCTTATCTTTACCTAAATTAAGCTCCAGAAAAATTGATGGAACACATTCAGTTTCAAAAGAAAAAAATTAAGCTAAGGTTCCAATTTTGCATCTGCATTTTCTGAAAGATTAATTTTACTGTTGAACCAAAATAAGGAGACCTTAACACTTACAATGTCAAGAGCAAAATGGCAGAAAAAAGCATAAGTACTCAAACCCAAAAGGCCAAAACCACAAAAGCATATTTCTTGTCTGCAATAAGTTTCACCAGTGCAATATTTTCCTGGTTCATAAATCCAAAACATGACACATAAGTAAAGCTAATATGACCATTACAAGAAAACCCACCACATGAAATCTGGAAAAGACCCAAATAAGATTATACCTTGACAAGATGATCAATGTGTTCCTTTGCCGAGGAATCGATCAGTGAGAGCTTTTTATCGGGGAAAGGGGACTTGGGTTGTGGAATTGAGTTGGTTATATCTGATAGCCTCTTCCTTACTACACTCCCGATCCCAAAAGAAGACCTCTTCACCATTTTTTCCCCTCTCAGCATTATACCCAGTAGCCCAATAAAACCCCAAGTAAAACCCACAACTCAAGCTGGGAAATTGGCAAAAGAGGTTCAGATAGAAACCCTAGAAAAAGGGTATGCTGTGAATATCTTTACTCGGCTGGAACTATTCGTCTCTATTACAGTGCTATGCACATAAACTGTACATGCGCACACGCACACACAGAGTTATGTACACAGATGTTTAAGAATACCTGTTGAATGTACTAGAGTGGAGCTTTTGGGCTGATTATGTGAGTGGATCGTCGGACGTCGGTGGCGGTGTGACTTGACGAAGATGATTAGTGCATGCTCGTGCCCGAACACGCAGATCGAAGTGTCAACTTTTGTGTTAAGTTTTGTGTGGGAGGATCCGGCCCCATATATATATATATATATATATATGGAAAGCGCTTCGGTGTCTCCCTCCGTTTTGGAGACATCGTAACTTTTAGCATAACAAAACCATTATGAGCATAACTAAAACTCATTACAAGCATAACAGAACCATATTAAGGCATAACTTTTTTGTTATGCCTTGATTGGATTTGGTTATGCAAAAAACCAATCAAGGCATAACAAACAAGTTATGCCTTATTATGGTTCTGTTATGCTTGTGATGGGTTTTGGTTATGCTCATAATGGTTTTGTTATGCCAAAAGTTACGATGTCTCCAAAACGGAGGGAGACACCATAACAGTACATGCCATCCCAATAAAGAAAATACTTTAGTAATTAAGCTGGCCGTTACGAGAGTGCCAAGTTTAGTAAAACATGAAGAGTGGGGGAGACGATAGAGAAAAGGAGAAGAATAGAGACCGTCATCATGTTAAAATTATGTACATACATACCTTCACACCCATAAATGAGTCCCACATCTAAACATTTTACAAGTTCACACACATTTAGTAGATTGGGTGCACCTCAATCACACCCAAGTACAACTCACAGTGGAATTAGTTAATGAGAAACATAGTTAGTGATGCAAGAAAGCCTATGAAGAGAAAGACAAAAACATGTTTGTTGGACATCTTTCATTTATTTCTTGAAGGGATTGGCTGTCTTATACATATTTCAACTGTCTACTAATGTAACCATGTATCCAGAATCTGAGGCTGCAGCTAATGGAGAAAGTTCTACAAGTGCTACCCAGGCACTTGTAAACAGGACAAGCATATGGTCCAGAATTATCAGGTTTTGGGCAACAGCAGGGGGAAGGATGGTCTGGGAGGTGATTAGAGGTATTGTGGACGATATGTTTCTAAAGGAAATCATTAACATAGCGAAAGAAAAATTTCTGCAAGCATTCGGGATCGCCATCCTAGCCTTCTTCACTAGGCTGGCAAATCAGTCGTTTGGCAGGCTTCGCAACACAACAGAATGAATATGAGATTGCATTGTGGATTATGACGTTATGCAAAGAAAGTGGTAGCAAAGATCATCAAGTGAAAAAATCATTTCCCTTTTCCTCCTCCATGAGTATGTTTGTGTAATATTTGCGTGGATATAGATAGTTACGCAGTTCTATTGCTGAATAATGTCACTAGAAGGCTTGTTGTGTCTTCTATTGAGGCTTGTTCTTTTTATGGTTTTATTTAGGATAAAACAGCTTTTCATGTTTTGTATTTGGAGAGTTGTGTTTGGTTAACCTTTCAAGTCAAATTGGCATTGTTGATTTCACTGCAGTTGCTTTTCCTTGCGCGCAGAACCGAAGTTTTTGTTAGAAATTATACTACTTTTTGTGACAAAACCAAAAATATAAATGCAATAAAATAACCTGGAAGTCGATGAAAACATCATAGCGATGAGTGTGGCATTCTGTACTTAAAACACATCTCCCCCGGCCCTGGCGACCCCAACTTGTGTTTACACTCTTTCATATGGAAGGACTTTGACTCAATGAAAGCATTAGGAAAAATTAACAAAACAACATGAATGAGGGCATTATATTTATAAACCAACTAGTGACTCTACAAATGGTCACCGGGGGAAAAAACACCTTTGTTTATAAAAGACGCGTCATCCACAATGACCAGGTGTCGTTCAAAAGACACATTCCAAATCAAATCAATTTACATTCACACCCTATTCGGCCCACTACACCAGCATAGAAAACAGGGCTGGAAGCCATGTAGGTGGTGCTGTGATTATCACAGTCACGTCGAAATATGTTGTTGTAGCTCTTAAAGAAGACGAGTAGTTGAAATGGTCTTAGAACAATTTGAGCTGAAGAGTACTACTCGGACTCATAACTATAGTGACAGTAGGTTATTCTTAGCACTGCAGAAGACCAACAGGGGACCCCGAAAAACACATAAAACAAAACACGCAGAGCTCTACTGTTGAGTAAGGCCAAAAGACAATCGTCCATTGTGCCTTAAGAATCACACAAGAAACATCTTATACCAATATGATTACTCGTATGTGGCAGAGTCAACTGAATAGTAACGAAAGAGTAATGTGAACACTATGCAGGCGTCAAGTACTGAAAAGAAACAACAGACTGACAGCACTCAGTCACGTCAGAGCCTAAAGCAGCAACATCAGAAGTGAACCAATCAGGCGTGCCATGGAGCTATGGACTCGAGTAGTGCTCGAATTGCAAATGGAACAGATGAAGGTCAGGGACCAAGTGAGACACTTCAGAAATGGTCCCATATCCTATACCTCAGGGCACAAACCCAAGGCCAACAGTAGAGATGAAAGGCTAGACAGGGGCTAGTGCGAACCTGCCAAAACAAAAAATCGAATGAACGGGGTAACAAGCAGTAAACCCAACCCATAGAGAAGCATAAGTATAAGAAGCTGATTTTTTAAATCAACAACCACTATGTGGATGGCTAAGCTTGCAGTCCTACTTCGAAATGAAAATAAAGATGAGCCTAGACGTCTACATGGGATTATTGTGAACTCGGATGTATCATGACACCATGATGAGACACCCGCAACTAGTGGTAATCTCAAGAAACTTTGCCTGGAAGGTCCCGACATGAAAATGTGTTACTGATGAAATTCTCATTCGGATTCTTTATACTACCTTGTTCACACACACTTAAGGAAGAAAATAAAGAAGAACTTATCTTTCATTTCCTCTGCAGTGAATGGGGCAGGATTCATAGGCAAAATAGGAAATTAGAGAACGAAAAGAAATAAAATCACGACTAAGGTTCATGAAAAATCAAACAGGATACCTACATATTAGACCAACAAAGGGAATAAAATTGTGTATCTCTAATTGCCTGTGACAGAAAAATACCTGGCTTTGCTTCTAAGTTCTAACTTATGACAAATGATATGCCACTAGAGAGGAGAAAACATGATTAATTGGGAAATCACCACCATTTCGAGTATGCATTATTCAACGGTATACTTTGTTTTGTTTTTTTGAAAGGGATTCATAAACGCAATACACAAGAAGATTCCATCTGGAAAGAGGAGACCATTGCATCAAAGACACAAGAAGAGAAGAAAATCAGTACGCTGAGAAAAGATAGCAAAAGACAGGAGCCGAACAAGATGAACCCTTTGTGGTCATGGTAGAACCCCTTACCTGTTGGTGTCTGATCAAGTGGGGTTAAATTATCAGTGGATGTTTAATTCCTCTTTTCTTGGTTCCATATCCAATGTACCTAAGAAAAACCCTCTTCAAGGCTATAAGATACCAACATGTGCATTGACTTAACACAGCTTGTATCCTTTTGAGTTGGCAGATGGAAAGAACATAAAAAGTTTTCGTGCAATTTTCATCTACTTCTTTTCTTTTTTAGCCAACTTCGGAAAAGATTGCAGTGCCATTTGAACAGCCTAATGACAATAACAAATAAAAAAAATACAACTCGTGTGAGTACCATACTTTTTCTTGAATTGTCAATTGCAGTATCCAACTTAAAACACAAAACACATTTAAAGCCAAAAAAAAATTGCTAAGCACTTCAGCAAATCTATTTCTGCAAAAAAATATTCTTCTCTAGTTACAAAACAATCTAGGCTCAGACTTCTTTAACCAGACGGAATAATGAATAAATCTTGAAATGTTGAAAGAAATTAAGGTTTCGAGATCAAAATGGAGTAAAATTACTATGTGCATTAAACAAAAGTAAGAGCTTATGGTATAATTTTACCTGTCTTTGCTTTATGTTATTGGTGTTCCCTCTGAATCACATTTCCGGCGTTAGGTGAGACTAGGCTCTCAACATAGATATGAGCTTCAAGCCAAGCAAGCAAATTGTGAATCACAATATTCTTAAATGTACCATCTCTGGGATTGCACAAAACTAATTGTGGCCCAAGCTGCAGTAAAACTTCACCGTTCCTTGAAAGATACAATAGCGTGGAGTGTTCATAATCCCATAGATTTGTAATATGTGGTATTGAAAACAACTTAGTCCATGACTCTGTCTGCCCATACTCCTTCATCACCCATATATCAGATCGAGTACCAGGGAAGTTACATAGCACACAAAGGCATCCTCTTAAAATCTCCAATGTTGAATCAAACCTACCCTCACCACAATTAGGCAGCACAACCTTCCCGTACACCTCGTTCGCCAAATCAAGAGAAACAATATCCCAAGAGTAACTTGAACCTTGAACCCCACTTGCAGACCAATGGAGTGACCCGCTCGCATATCTCCCCGAATCATTCAACGGAATACCATGACAGAAGTCTCCAATCCTTCTCCATGTATCTGTCCTTAACGAGTAAACCTTCACCTCGGTCTCGTATGAACCTCCGGAACGAAGAACACAGAAGATCACTACCACTTTGTAGTCATCACTACACAAATCATAACCAAACCCATATATAATAAAGCATCCGTAACGCATCCGAACACCCGAGTCCGGCAACCTATTGGATTTCCTAGTAGTTGGGTTCCACAGAAATACAGCATCTTCTTCTATAGCAATACACACCAACCCATTACAAGAACCAACAATCCAGACCGAATTATGAGGGGCTCTCAATGGATAATCAAGATCTACAGCCGTATCGGATTGGTCATTCATTATAGAACCAAGGGAACATGACTTGAGATCGAAATGGGGACGAACACAGCTCAGAACAAGTCTCCTGTGAGTATAATCATCGCTTTTGTATGCCAAACCGAGATGGGATTTCACGAAATGGGGATTTGAGATTAGAGAAAGCCATGATTTGCAAACTGACCTGAATTGCAGCAGAGACTTGACGGGAAGCCTCATGAGTACCTCGGCGATGATTTCGGGCGGAAGGTCAGGAAATGGGTCCGAAGCTTGGTGGGATGGGATGGGGGTTTGGTGGGTTTTATTGGTCCTTTTGGATTCTTGATGTGTCGGGTCCCTTTCGATCTCCATTGATGGTGTTCCCAGGTGAATTATTGGGTTAAGGAGGGCAACCCAGAATCGTGATCAGACGATCGAGGAGAAAATAGAGTTATGCCAGACATCATTGAGCAATGCTAGGAAAAACGGTCCTACTACCCTCTCCGACCAGTTCTTATCCTTCCCTTTTCATCATGGGTGTTTCCACTAAAAAAAAAAAAAAAAAAAGCTAAAAACTTAACCATTTTTTAATCATTTCGGTTCCCCTAAAAAAAAAAAAGTTTCAGGATTTATCATTTCGTTTTCATTAACAAAAAAGTAGTCAATAAAAACTTTTTTTGTTACGGTAACTCTACTCGCAAACCCTTCAATAACTTATTTACTACCGGAAACAACTTGACATTTATCAATAACTTATTCACTATCGGAAACAATTAACAACTTCTCTCAACTACAAATAAAAATCTACAAATTTTTCACTACTGGAAACACCCCCTAAGCAATGTTAGGTACACGAAAAATATACCCCAAAATCACCTCGAATAGGTGTTGGTTTGATATCAATGGGTCACCGCGTGTTGGTTTGTGAGATTCTGGAGTTAAGAACTTGTGAATCTAGACCTCCAGGTTATTATCTCTATTTGGGATAGTTAACCCTCTTTGGTTATTTGATGTATACTTAATTATTTTGTATCAATGAAATTTCCTACCATTTTGAAAATAAAATAAAATAGATATTCAAGTTCGACCGGTTTTGGATCCATCCGTCAAAGCTGTCCAGAGGGTCTAAACTGGAAATTTTTGTTTCTCTTTCCTTAGGAAATTGATTTTTACACTCCCCTAATTGATGCAAACACTTTTTTTTTCATCATTTAGTGGGTGAATTTATGAAACAGTCCCTACATGCATACACTTTTTACAAATCTCAGGGACTATTTAGTAAATTCATCCGCTAAAAGATGAAAAAAAAAGTGTTTGAATTAATTAGGAGAATGTAGAAAAAAAATTTCGTTTCCTTACAGGAATTTTCTTGCCGTGGATGAAATTTTATTTTTTTTCAACTTAAGTGGAATGAGTCAAGATCCTCAGTCCTCAACGTGATAGTCCCTTGTACGGCTGCTCGTGTGATGTAAAATGATGCCCATCGCGATTTTATTGATGATGTGAATTGCTCCTTTTTTGTAGATCTTGATGTATTATTTTGTTTTCTTTTTTGACAAATATAATTTGATCAAGTTTTTACCGAATGAATAGATCCAATTACGAAGTAGAACTATATTCGAATTTATTTTGCGTCGATCACATGAGGGACTGTGTGAAGATTTGTCAAATGAGAGAGACACTTGCTCGTGCGCAAGGAATCAAGATCCTCTCATGTGATGATCCATCATAGATACTCCAGTATTTATGCAGCGTTGAAAAATGTGAGTAGGTAAAAGAAAAAAAATGTACACCGTTCACTAGCACTTTTGGCTAACGACTGGTGCACATGCTCTTATTATGCATATGAAGTTGTCTTTCGCTATTGTACAAACTTTTAAACAAATTTACATTTTCTCAAAAAAAAGTTATCTGCAATTAGTACTGTTCAAAATTTTCTTTTCAAAATAATTAACTTACTCCTAAGGAAGTTAATGTATATCAAATATAAAAAAAATTATTCAGATAAATACAAATATCTATCTTGACTTTCGTTTAAATCGCACTCTGGAATGAAAAACAGTTTAAAGTGTTCTAGAAATATTTCATTATAACTAAATACATTGAGAAAAAGAATTTTTGAATTAAAAGAATTTTAGAAAAAAGAAAAACAAAGAGGAAGAGGAAATTAATTTTTTTATTCTTTATGGATCCGTCCCGTTTGCGAGATAGTGGTAGAAAATGCAAGAAAGAGGGGGAAAAATTACTCAACAAAAATGTTCTAGAAAGAGTATTTTCAACTTTGCATATTTTCTCTCACAAAATGTATAGAGAAACTTAATTCTCTTCGTGGAATCAACGTGAATTAAACATGAATTTCTCATGGAAGAGGTCATTGGGATGGCAATGCATAGGGTATGGGTCGGCGACCCTTTTTCACCTTCACCTCCGATCTCCAATTAAGGAAACTCTTCACCATCTCCACCTCCATGCCCAAAAGGGATAGTGGACAATCCACCATACTCGTCTCCCAATGGAGATCGGGTATATCGAGTAAACCCATATATATCCAAACTACTTTAACAAGAAAGAGCGATGACAGAATTAAAATCAAAACAATTTAGGTGTGCTACGACAAACAAAAAGTACTATTTGAATGTAAAATAGAATACAAGGCCGCAAAAGAATACCATTTAAAAAAACATATACTATATAAAATTTTTACAAATACCACCTCTCAATATTTTTTTACCGCTAAGTATATATACTTACATTATATATCTCTATACATACTGTCACACCCTCGATTTTAACATAATTAATAATACCATTTCAAATACAACATCATCACAATTGTACGTACATTACCCCAAAATACAATACAGTTCCCAATTCTTCAAACTAGTCTACAAATACAATCTTCCAAATTTGGAATTTCGTAACAAGCGGTTTGTTTTACAAGAAAAATAATAAAGTACTCTCCAAAATAGCTTGACTCGATAATATCAGCATGCACTCCAAGCACTCCATAACCATGACCTGCAATGAACCTGAAATGGTAGGTTGAGCAAACACGCGCCCAGTAGAGAAATCTATGCACACGTTATAAGAAAATATGGAGAGTATGCTTCTAGAGTGAATGAGTATAGACAGAAACACCCAAAGTATTTATGGCTATCGATAGTGTTGGGAGTTCGTCCGATGCATCGACCCGCCACTGCGTGCTCAATATACACTGAATGACCCATATCCACTTAAAAGGCTAAGCCTTGTAAGTGGTGAGCCATCCAATTGTATATTAAGGTCCAACTCTTTTTCTGTTTATCCGATGTGGGACTCAACGTTCACACATGTTCTAACAAATCTCCCCCTCATGTGTGAACCGAACATTGGGCCTTAACCTCTCTTTGCATCCAAGCTCCCCCTTGATTCTGATCTACTACTCTCAACCCTATCTCCCGAACTGGACTTATTCTGCACCCACTCAATCGATTCAGAGTCATCTCAATTGGAAGCCAACGTGCCTAGTCACCGGCACTATGCTCCCCCACGAGAACTCCATTGAGAGCCAATGTGCTCATTAATTCGATAGCACCGTGCTCTCCGACGAGTCAAACTCCATCGACAAATGAGCCATCCAATACAGCACTCCAACATCGAGCCACCTTGCTTCATCGGGAGTCACCTTTGGATTTTATACCGCTCCACGAGTGTCTTCTGTGCAAACCCATTCAATGGTGCGCTGAGAGTCTTCCCATAGATCGTCAACCATCGTCCGATGCATCGACCCGCCACTGCGTGCTCAAGACTCAATTTGTGTGGGAGTAACAGCAAAGAATCCATCACATTACTTGAGCCCAATAATAAGGTCCAACTCTTTTTCTGTTTATCCGATGTGGGACTCAACGTTCACACATGTTCTAACAGATAGGAAGCTCTCTATGGCCAAAGGATTCTAGACAAACCAATACGCAATACCCTACAGTACATACACCATACGAGGACCATTAGTACCCCCACATCAATCCACATAAGTCAGCAACGGCTTTAATACCGTACTATCACATCTCATTCAATATCACTATATTTCACATTTCTCGTTTCATCATCGAGTCTCCTTTCTCATTCTCATTTGTTATTAAAATCTCTTTCGTTTCCAAATAGATGTAATGTATAGAAATACATGACCTATAGTGGTCAAGCTCCGTTGATTCGAGATTGAATAGCCGGAATCCGTTGATTCTGTGCACGAATACCGAAAACCGTTGATTCGCTCAAGAATAGCCGGAGAATTTTTAATAAAAATCCTTTTCCTTTTTAAACAAGTATATTTGATAAAAATCAACCTTTCTTTCCTTTTTCCATTAATCACATATCACATCAATCAAGGTTTTCACATGTCTCGCTCATTTCCGGTCATCTCACCGAATGTCCATGGTGATGATACCCATTATTTTCAGCCCGGTCATCTCACCATTTCGGTCGTTTACCAAATGGTGATACCCGTAGTGTCTAATCTCGATATATTCACAAGTCGATTGATCAATCACAATCCGAAGCATTCCAAACAATCAACCATATCATAACACCAACTAATAAATAAATACACTCATTTTTCCAAAGTATATCACCACATTTTACACGACGTTCTAACCTGTAAGTAACTCTACAACTTTCCACCCACTGGTATCGACACTCAAGCCTCAGATGACGAACGCCATTGGAAACTAGTAGTTCAACGAATCAAGGAAACATGAGATCTTACTAGACATACTCACATCTACCCATAATTCTCACTACGGCTCCCATATAGTCTACTGTACTCTTAACCAACTTTACGGTACGTTTTCCATTTACAACGAAACTAAAATGATGCTTAACGATTGTTCAAGAAATGGAAACGTTCAGTGAATCATTGGAATGCGAACAGTCAAGTGATCGAAGAATCTTAGTGACTCAAATAGCTACTTTAGGCTGTGTTATGGAAGTACCGGAAGCGAACGAGGTCCAAATAATAAAAACGGAAGCAGAATAAACCAAGTTGTGCCAAAAAGGCTCGAAAGGCCGTGTGGCATGTTGAAAAGCCGTGCGATTAATTAATATACCATACGATTAAACAATATGTCGCACGATTAATTAATATGCCGTACGACGGAACGAAAATGCCGTGCGGTCAATTGAAAAGTTGATTTGCTGTACGATAATATAATATGCCGTGCGGTCAACTGGAAGCCGTGCGGAGTAGGAAGGTTTTCGGAAATCCAAGAAGCTGGACGTTTTTGTACCCTATTACGAAACAGAGAACAGCCGAACCCACGAGATTACCCGAGCCCTTGACTTCAAAACTTCAAATCAACCGGAAAACTTCGATCCAAGCTTAAACCCACTGAAATTGAGGTTGAAATCACATGTAGGAGGTATATTGGAGGTTAACCCATGTAGGTTTTTGTGTTAATTTGGTGGGTTTTGATTGAGAGAATGAGAGAGTGAGAGAGTGAGATTCGGATGAGAGGAGAAGAGAGAGAGAGGCTGCCGAGAGAAATAAGAGGAAAGTGGGAGAAATAATTCTCCTGGAGAGAATTAGAGTTGGGGAGTTATCCCACGCTTCTCGCACCACACACTCACACATGCACCTCTCATATAATTACGCTTATATCCTACCGTACATACGCCCCATCGTATATCTACACCGTACATTATAAAAAAAAAATACGGATCTCTACACATACGCATATACGTAATTGCATACAGGGTGGGTACGGATATTTGGGAACGGGTATCACAAAGTCATACCCGCCCCATAATTGAGCTGGGATTTTTTTAAAGTTCTACCATATCTGCTCCTATTTGGTAACAATTCGTGTAATTCAACCTCCAAATAGGCGGGACGGGACGGGGTACCCATCGGATTTGGAAAGATTTCACATTCTTGGAAGAGGTCCTCTCCAGTCCATGAAATAAACTTGACTGGACCCGTCCAGTCAGTTCATTTGGAGGTTTTGTCGATCTAATTTAGAAATGCATTTGTCTTGAAATCTAAAGGGAAATTCTACAATACACACCCCTTATTTGGGTGTGTATCATATGCACCCCCAAAAATGTTACGAATTGATAGAAAAAAGTTATGATTTTTTGTATAAAAGTTACGAATCGACAAAAAAGTTACGAATCATAGAGAAAATGTTACGAATCGCACAAAAATGTTACGAATCATAAAGAAAATGTTACGAATCATATTCCTGAAAAGTTACGAAACTCTAAAAAATGTTACGATTTGCTATGAGGTGGCACAATATAGACCACACAACGGGTGCATATGGTACACCCCAAACAAGGGTGTGTATTGTAGCCCTTCCCATAAATAAATGAGTTTAAGTGATATAATTTTATTATGTTTTAAAACAAATGTGTTCCAAAATCATATGAAATGATATTCAATCAACCTAATTTTTTGTGTGACTAAATGTTCTCGACAATCTATAGAATACAGACGGTTGAATCATTAAAGGGTTCTGAAAGAGCCCACAAACAGGCCAACTAGATGATCTAATCCATGAAAATGGACACAGCTAATTCCCTTTCTTATTTCTCTCTTCTCCCCACTTGTTCTCTTCTTATCTTGGGCTAATTATGGATGAGTTTGGACTAATTTTTTTTTGTGATTTTTTCAGTCTTTTTGGTTCGCATCTCTTTATTTTTATAAGATTTGGGTCAAGTATTTTTATTAGTATATCTTTTGTCTCATTGAGAAGAATCGAAAAAGTATAAAACTATGAAAAGTACATAGAACTTTTTTTTTTTGTTGTCTTATGTAAAAAAAAATTAACTTCGTTCTATATTTTTAAACCTTTTCATTTCCTCTCGTCGAATCAAATAATATATGATGTAAAAATTTAACTTAAATCTTATAAATATTAAGAAAAAATAATTTTAAAAAATGATGCGGAAAAGTCATGAAAAAAGTTAGTCCAAACTCATATTCTTCTCCATTTCAGTATTTATTTTAGACAAATAAGACAGCTGTTTGATACTTTTTTGTTTTTAGTGATTTTGTTTTGCTTTCGGTCATAATTTTATACTTTCTAGACATCTCTCGTCGAGACGAACGATTAATCCCAAAAATTACGACGAAAAGCTAAAAAAAAAGGTTATGAATAAAATAAAAAGGGAAAATGATGGCCAAGGACATGTTTTGATAATTAATACCCGCCAAGGACATTTTCAGTATTAACAAATATTCTTAGCTTGTCCATGGCCAATATTAATTATCAAAACACGTCCTGAACCGTCATTTTTCCTAATAAAAAATACCTAAACAAGTTTTAGATAATAAATTTACAAGAACACACCCTAACAAAGTAACAATGCATGTGGGTAAGTATTTGTGTGTTCGAGTTCGAAAATGATATTTGCACCGACGGTTTCCGTAGGGAAATCGTACCGATGGCCGCGCCGGGCCGTCTCCGGCCACCGGACGGCCGATCCGTTGAGAATTGAATAAATGGTGGATTTTAGAAGTCAGGTCTCGAATCTGTCTCGTTTTCTGGGCTTGCGCCCGAATTCAAACAGCCATAACTTCCTCGTCCGATGTCCGTTTCATGCAAATTTTATATCGAATCGAAGGTCTTGAAGTCAGCTTTCATTTGCCACCAGAATCGTCTTAAAACTCTTAGTACACAGAAAGTTATGATCATTTGAGTGGAGCGGTGTCAATCTGTCCTGCTGCGTGATAGATTCATATTGCTCTGGACAGCGAACAGAGCTGCGTTTTCATCGTTTGTTATAGTTAAACGATGCTATTGGGTATGGGTCCTTACGGGTTTTAAAGATTGGTAAGTTGGTGATCTTTTAGCGTTGGAATCATTGAAAAATATTGAGTATGCTATTTTTGATGAATTTTCGACTTGGATTGCTCTGCTGAAAATCAAGATATCTGTTGGAGTATCATCGTAAAGGCTATAGTAGTGTGAAGGAGCTCGTGAACATCGTAGACTATAAGGAATATTGCGACGTGCGTAATTGGTAGAGAAGTACTTGTTTGATTAAATTGAGAAATGACTGGATGGTTTGGTGCTAGTAAATTGGAAACGAGAATTGAAATGTGAATAACAAACGGACACAATGAGAACATTCAGGACTCATCGACGGGTGAGTGCCTGGCAGAGGATATCGGGGTCCTTTAATTGGCCCGGCAGGAGCTATTGGCATTCTGAGCGAATCAACGGATTTCGGTATTCTGGCTCGAATCAACAGAGTGAGTATTTTTCTACTCTATTTTGATTTAAAAAGAAATGAATGAATGAAATTGCGTGGTAATGAACGAGAGATGAATGAGAACTAAACGTGGTATTTATAATTATGAAGATTTGTGATAACAACTGAAATGTGACTAAAACTGTTGAGGAGGACTGAAACCCAAATTAATGGTATGTTTAGTCTAGAGGGAATATTAGCGATTCTATCTTATAAAAAAAAAATTTTTGGACGGCTCGGATCGGCCGTCCGGTGGCCAGAGACGGCCCGGCGCGGCGTCGGTACGGTTTCCCTACGTGCAAATAGTAGTACTCGTGTGTGTGTTTGTTCCTGATTCTAGACTTGTTTTTTCCACTTCCCTCCTTCCAAGTTTCAATACATTGCCGCCAAAGCCAAATTGGCAGAGCTATTTCTCTCTTTACTTTATCCCTCCTCCGCTCTTCTCAATAATTTCATTACAGTTTCCGCCTCAAACATATTAGCGTTGGTCTTGCAAGAGGAACCCTAGAATTCGCCATCAATGCCGACTGAAACCAACTCGATCCACCGTAGGCCCAAAAGGAACCAAAAAACCCACCACCCCATCCCACCCATAGACGCTTCACAGCCATTGCCGCACCTCCCTCATGAAATCATCGTCGACATACTCTCCAGACTGCCCGTCAAGTCTCTGCTGCGATTCAGGTCCGTTTCCAAATCGTGGCTTGCTTCGATTTCTTGCCCCGAATTCGTGAAAACCCATCTCAGTATAGCATCTAAGAGCCGGGATTACATCCACCACAGGCTTATTTTGAGCTCTACACATCCCCAATTTAACGTCAAGTCCTGTTCACTTAATTCTCTGTTGAGTGAAGAATTGGATAACATGGTTGAACTAGATTATCCAGATAAAGACCCTAATCACTGCATGATGATTCTGGGTTCCTGTAATGGGTTGGTGTGCATTGGTACTGATTGGGACAGTATATTTATATGGAACCCATCTACTGGGCAATCTAAGAGGTTGCCAAGTTTCGGGTTTAGTGAGGAACGTGGTGGTTTTACCATGCGATTTGGGTTTGGTTGTGGCGAGTCTGATTATGACTACAAAGTGGTAGTGATCTTCTCTGATGATGGTAGTTGGGGTTCATGTGAAACCAGAGTGGAGGTTTATACATTAAAGACCGATTCGTGGAAGAGGATTGGAGACTTTGCCTATGGTATTCCTACAGATTATACAGGGAAATTTGCGAATGGGTCGCTCCATTGGCTTGCACCCGGTGAAGGTTCGGGTTACACTCGTGTTATTGCTTCTCTTGATTTGGCAAAGGAGATGTATGGCGAGGTTTTGCTGCCTAATTATGATGATCTTGGATACGGTTTGCGGTTGTTTGTTTCGAGAGGATGCCTTGGTGCGCTCTGTGTCTACCCAGAAACTCGTGCTGATGTATGGATAAGGAAGGAGTACGGCGTGAGAGACTCGTGGACTAAGTTGTTCACAATACCTTATCGTCCTGTACCATGGATGAATGACTTGTCCACACCATTGTGCATTTCGAAGAATGGTGAAATACTCATGTATTTTGGTCAGCAATTAGGTATATACAGTCTAGAAAATGAGACTTTTAGGAAGCTGTTAATTCCTAACTTTTGCCCTTCTCTTCAATTGTGTACCTATGTTGGGAGCTTAGTCTCACCCAACGGTAACCACATGGTTCAGAGGCAGCACCAAAAAGAAAAAGTGAAGAAAGGTAAAAGAAGTTGGTAATTATTTCCTTCATAGTTTTCTTTCTCACCTTGTTAATTTCAGATGGTATTGATTGCTCACACTGTTGTTTGTAGATATATGTGCTAGGTACCCTCTTTTGACATTGATACCACAAAGCACATTAGTGGACTAGTAGAATAAGGTATATCAGTTGGTAAGGAACCAGTTACCACACCTAAGGAAGTAGAGATCTTGTGCTCAACTTCTGTCAACCCCTTAGAGCCACCTGCTTAAGATAATACGTGGTTTCCATGGATTGCAGTGTCCGGTATTACTTCTTTTGGTTTCCCTGCAAGTGGTTCCTCATTCAGAGAATTAGCTAGGAGTGTAGTAAAATGATGAAATGTTAGGGACTAAATTTTTATGAAGGAACTCATTTTCTGCACCCTTTTAAATTGCAAAAGTTGAATCCAAATTAGAGCTCTATTGTCATTTGTCAGCATTGCATGTACAAGTTGCTCTGTTGAATAGCGAAGAAAATATAATGACTTAGGAGGTGTCTGTCATTTAGGTAGTTGTGCTTTCTTTTTTCTACTTTTTCATCATATGTATGTATGTCTAATCATTTATGATAGTTCCAGCGCTATCTTCATTTGTCACTCAAACCCTTAGTTTTTTAGTTTTGTGAACCCTGCTGTGATATATCATGGTTAATAGCTGTGATTTTTTCTTTCTACATTTTCTTCATATGTATGTATATTTCTTTACTGATGCTAGTTCCTGCACGGCTGCACTATCTCCTTTTGTCGCTCGAACCCTTACTTTTTAAATTCTGCTTTTGTGAATCCTGTTGTAGACATCATGGTTAACAGAAACTTAAGCTCATAACTCGAGTAATGAAATCAGAAACTTACACTGATGATGTGACTATTTTAGTACAAAGTTCTTTTTGCTTATTTTGAAGTAAACCTATTTTTTCAACGATGGCCATCACACTGGACTACAGATACTGGCTATTATTTTCAGCAATTAGTTGCTTTAAACTTGTTGGTGCCTATTTTATGCATTTAAGCAGAAACTAATGAAGGCGATGCTATAACATTCATAAATAACTAGATGGTACTATAGGGACTAATGTTTAGGAACTACTGCAGTAACCTTGAGTTGATTAGCGAACAAAGGCTTGGTGTTTTCTTCCTACATTATTTATATTAGTAAACTTACTTGAACATTCAGTTATTTTTCTAAAATGAGGTTTTTGGCAACTGGAAACCGCTTGTTGTTGCTTCCCAACTTTTGGCGATGTCCTTTGATTTGGCCCGGGAATTTCATATATCATTTTCGCTAAAGGTTCCTGGCGTCATGTTTTATAATCATTGGAGGTGTAATTGATTGAACTTTACCAACACTAACATCATGGATGGCATTCCAAGATAGGGGATCAAAATGTTTTGAACTTTTTGCTCGGTGGAAAATGGAGAAGTTATTATTTCATCACTGGTTATACGTCATATTGGAAATTCAGCTTCTTAAGAAAGTCCAATAATACATAGCCATATCCAAATTAAAGTCTCAACAGATTGTAGTACTAATATTGCCAACAGGATGTTAACAGGCTGCCTGTTTATTGGCCAAAACACATGTTAACTTCTAATGTTCATCATGGTTGTATCAAATAATCAGGCGTCGGTATGTTGAATTGATTGGAAGGGATGGATTTGACTTGATAGGTAGATTATTTTGAGATTACAATTGGTTTGGTTTTAATTTGTTTATTGAAGGGATTCTGATTTGATTGGTGGGTGGTTAATGATGACTGATTGATCCTGTTAGTTTGTTACTAATTGATTTTGCAATCTAGTATTTTCTGCATATTTATGCTATTGTGTCACTTCACTCACATCCATAAACAATCTTGTTACCTCCTCAGCTCCTCTAGTGTTTGATTTGACATATCCATATTGTTCCTGTTACCGAACATAACTGAAGTTCACCCATTCATAGAAGAAAAAATTTGCAAGCCACGAGGAAAACCAAGGACGGATAACATCCCGGAGGTACGAATTGAATCCCTTACTATTTCAAGGTAAACATTAAAAGCAATACATTTTGAATGTCAAGCCAAACCCGTCAAATTTTCTGTGGATGAGCTTCTTCATCTGTTCTGCCCTTGAACAATTAGACCAAGCCCCTGCCATTGCTAGCTGGAAAAGTCATTATTCTCACGGCCAGGAGAGATATTCCCGGTCTTGTTTGCATCCAAATACTTCGAATTCTCATAACTACACAACCTTGATACTTTTGATAATTCTTCCACAACTACTTATCTCTCCTCCACAGATAATGGAAACCCAAAAAACTGCCAACATTTGGGTTTGAAACGCAATGTCCTTCTCCAAATCTTCGTTCTTAAAGAACAAAACATCATTTGACATCTCTTGGCTCATTCTCAAGTATCGCAAGACATGATCCCAGAAGGGGCCGAATGCGATGACCCGCGGCAGAACACGTTGAAAGTTTCGCCTCGGCAATTTATTGAACTGTTAGTCTGTGACCGCAGGCCAAAAGGAGATGAGCTGGTCCAGTGGATTCTAGAGAATATAGACACTTCTACACTTGGAATCTTTGATGGAGGTGGGCAGTGCCCCCAATGGCGCGTGGGTGTTGAAAATTCTTGGCTTGAAATCGCAAATTGCTCATGGGGGCTGTTGGATACCAATGTGATTTTTGTAACTGGTTGTTTGGTGTGGGGTACTTGGTGTAGATTAGAGCTTTCAAACAGATGCTAAACTGATTTTGGGTAGGAAGTTCATATTATATATATGTGTTGTGTGCTTGGAAGCGCTGTTGGAAGGAAATCTTGCCCCTGATGGCTCTTGATGGGCACCGAAAGCCTTGGTAGATCTAGAGTGCAGTGCAGTCACCGTGTTTTTCTTTGGGAAGGTTTTTGATCAATAGCTCTAATTGGTTCTCTTGTCATTCTGCTTCCTCTTCTCTTTGCTGGGTTCTCCATTTTTTTTTCTTCCTGCTTTATCCGTAGGCGTGCAATTGCGTTAGATGCACTTTCTTACCTGTATATTGGTTGTCTATACAATGTAGTTTTGAAAGTAACTGCATCAAGACGCCCTGGAATTCAATTCCATTCCGTATGGAAGGAGAACCTACTGAATAAGTCTCCAATCAATCGTAGGCGGGTGAGAAACTTATTGGATTTTCCTGTTTAATTTAGTGTTCATTGTCGAATCGGACGCTTAACCCCCGCCCCCAACTACGGGGGAAGTAACACTTTCACAGTTTCACTTCCTGCCGGCCTCACATCGATCGTTCTGTCGACTGAACTCATCAATCAACCTTGACCTTGACTCTCACTACGTACTCCAACTCTATCTATTAGAAGTTTCAGGCTGAGGTCAGCTACTTCTTTTCTTTCTTTTTTGAGCTCTCACCTTGAGCCGATCTTATTCAATGGATTGTGACTTCTCAGCTTGAGCTTTCGATCGAATTTCCATTGATGGACTAGTGGACTCATTGGACTCTTCTATCTAAGCTTGAGCCCGAAGCAAGTTAAACTCGTCCTTCATTTCATACCTCAGTCCAGTGCCTATGGGTTCTAGCCCCATGATCTCTTGGGTTCATGCAAGAGCATCTTGTACTATTCTAAAACCTAGAGGTCGCAGGGAGTGAACCTCAGTAGATTGTGTTTTCTATACTTTCTGACCTGTATTTTGACAGTCTGATTAAATAGTGTTGAAAAATAGTGTAGTTTTTTTTCGGTGTGTGCATAGCAAGAGCATTAGTTTTGAGGCAAGGAACCCTACTATGACACATACTACACATTTCAAGAGCCTAATAAGTGTTAATACCGCTAGTTAGATGCATTTCGTTTGAAGATATTCGAAAACCTCTCTGGTGGAACTCCTATGAGTCTATGACAGGTAGATAGGGCGGGCAAAGCTCAAAGGGGATTGATGTCTGGGTGGTTGAAAGAGTTGGTCTATCTATGTTATTCTTGTTTTATGCGCACAAAATGGTGGGTTGTCTTTCCTGATATTCTTGTCATGGAATAACCAGTCAGGGACTAGTATTAGAAACAGATTCACAAGTGATTTATTAGACTTTGAATTGGTAAGTTGAATCAGAAAATTGTATTTTTATTGTCAGCATTTCATTTTCGTTGTTGATTCTATTTCTTCTGAATTAGCCAACGAAACTATTAGGAAGTGCATGATTGATGAAGTAGATTCACGGTTGTGGTTTTCCCTCTGGATGTATTTGTGTGCGACACTATTAAAACTAAATAGATATCTAATCGTCAGTCATTGGACATGAACGGTTTGGGTCATGCAGTTGGCCCTAGGGTGGGCACCTATGTGAGGGCACAAGACTTTGGGAAAATTGAGGTAATACTGTAGAGACCCGAATAATTTCA
The DNA here is from genome assembly GCA_018127125.1 of Rhododendron griersonianum. NCBI lineage: Eukaryota > Viridiplantae > Streptophyta > Magnoliopsida > Ericales > Ericaceae > Rhododendron > Rhododendron griersonianum. The sequence goes on from CM030796.1 coordinate 12,960,517, forward strand.
ATGTTTGAGAAAATATGGTTTTATCGGTGAATAATTGACTTGAAGACCTAAGCGTATGAATTGAGAGTTGAGGGGTAAATGTGTAGTTTATCGATTCATGGGTATAAATAGGGGTGTGTGTGTAGTAGAGGATTATTGGCATTCCCCTTTTCTCTCTCTCATCCGGTCTCTCCTCTCTCTCCACCAGCTCTCTTTCTCTCTCTTCTCCTCTCACACAAAACTCCACCTCACACCCCAAAATCTTTGAGATTCAACCTCCCACCGGCCTTGCAATCACGTTCATAAGTTCGGAAATCTTTGGGTTGAGTTTGAATTGAAGTTTCAAGGTTCGAAAGTCTAGGGCTCGTTCAATAACGCGTGAATCTCGTCCATTGTTTCGAGGTAGGAACTTCTTGACCTCTCTTATATGTTTACTTGTTGTTTTGGTGTAGTATCGAGCTGTAAATAGTTGGGTTTTGGTTGTGGTTCAAGTTCTGAAATTCTGCAGAAATCGCCTCTCGAAACCTCTCCGTATTGATACAGATTTTGCGCTGTATCGATACAGTCAACCTTCGATTTCGGACAGTCTGTTCCGTATCGATACGGCTTTTACCCGTATCGATACGGGGAGCCTATCTCCAGGTTTTGTTCCTGTTGACCATTTATTGATTGCTTTGGCTCCCGACTACTTTAAAACCCCCTGAAACACCTCCTAATTGATCTCAAGCTCGTTCTTTTGGCTTCTTGCGACTTTTCGATGCTTCCTTTGTCCGTTGGCCTTCCGTTGACACAAATTGAACATGGTACCACATGGTTAAACGTTGTTAAGTTGCTTATTGGTTGATAATTGGCATATGTGACCGTTTGTGATGCATTTGTGATAGTGTTAGCTTGTTATATGACATTACGCTTAAGAATGTGATCTCGGGAAGTCATAGCTTGCATGTTAGTTGAGAATTGGGTCGTTTGAGGTCGGATGGTGGTTTAGGGAGTCCCGTGCGCAAGGGGTGGTAACGCGGTGACATACAAGGGTTTCGTACTCAAGGGGTGGTAATACGGTAACCCGGTGTTTAGGGATCACTGTGACGCAAGGGGTGGTAACACGGTAACCCTCGTAGTGGTGTACGGTAACGCAAGGGGTGGAAATACCGATGATGGGAGTTTGGTTTGGTGAGTTGAGTTGGGATGTTTAAATTGTTGAGTCTCGTAATTGATGCACATATTCGAAGTCGAGGTTTAGATTGTGGTTCGATTGATCTTGAGTACTGAGCTTTGTTTCCATACCTTCTTCCTATTGCATCAATCGACATGCGTACGTATAATATTGGTTAAGATTTTCCTACTGGGCTTTGTAGCTCAACAAAATCCTTCTTTTCAGGTACCAACGCCGGACTTTAGCCTCATGCGTGCATGCTTGGATTGTGAACAAGTTTTTGGAAGCCTATTGCACTTAGTTACTTTTCATCTTGTAACAGTTTAGCTTTTGGGTCAATATGGCTTTGTAACTAAGAATTCATGAATTATCTTTTAACTAGATTTATAACTGTGTTTAAGCTGATTTGGGCTGTGATGCCAAAGTATACTTTCTTTTGAATTGGGGACTTGTCTGTAATTAAAGAAGTGGGACATTATTTTGGGAATACGAAGGCAAGCGAAGCTCTTTCATTTAAAACATATTATTTATTTTATGTTAAAAATCCAGGTCGTGACAAATACTCCATCTGGGACTTGAACCTTGCACCTTTCCGCTAAGAGGCGATAGGAAGATGTAACAAAACATAAATGTCGTAATTAGTACCCATTGTTCACTTGGCCTGCAAGTAATTTCATTGCACGTATCTTTATTTTCAGCTTTGTTGAGTCCTCGAGTTGGTCGTCGAAAATTCAAAGTTAATTAATTCAAGGATGAAGACTGGAGCTAAAGATGAAGGATGAACGCGCAGATGGACTTTGTCCAAAAGGTGAAACTATATTAGCATGTCTTTTTGGATATGGAAGGTTGTTATTTGTTGTCTTAGTATGGAAAGTGGGACAGTGAAACTCTTCAGGTTAACCGTATGGGGAACATATTGTTATCAACATGTTGGCGATAATTCTTGGTATTGTTTTGCTAAATCTACGCACAGAAATAGGATACGGTTGGACGATTGGCAGTCAGGTGGATGGGATGTTGAACGGGCTTATTTGGTAAAGCTTGACCTACTTATCTTGGAATTAAGAACCTTTCATGTATGTATATCCTCTCATGTAAAGCAAAATGGGATCCATCTAAATCTTAGTTGACGATCCGAGTCGTTCTTTTTGTAGGCCTCAATGTATTCAACATTTGTGCAAGAAATGGCCAGACATCTACTCTATATCCACTTGAACAAAGCATAATTGTCCAGAGAGAAATGAGAGTGAGACACAAACTATTTGTTTCTGTTATCGATTGGGTCAAAGCCTTAACTGCTTACTTTTTGCATGAATGATAAACAAATGTAGACAAATTGAGAAGCTTCTTTGAACAATCCCTCAGGATTGGAGCCCCAATTGTGTACACTACCTCACCAATGTCTACCTCGTTTGAAAAATGACTAAACCAGTGATATTTGTCATAGCAACAAATGATCATTTAACAAAAGGATACCTGTTGGGTAGCATTTATAGATGAGGGGGCCAATTTAGGCGCTTTTAAAGTTGAGGGAGGTGTACGTATATGAGAAAAGTGAATAGATGAGGGAGTGTCCATTAAATTTAACCTCTCTGTTTGGGGGCGACTATTCGCAGCCCCGTATTTTCTCACTTAGCTCACTACATTTCGGTAAATAGTTGTTGAAAATCATACAAAACATTTTAGTAAATAGCTGTTGAAAACAAGACTATATTTCGGTAGCTACATGTCGAAAATATGTTCAACCTTCGGTAAACAACTGTCGAACATACATTTTCGGTAAATAGCTGTGAAAAAAATATTATATTTTGGTAATTGGATGCTGAAAATGTATTTCAATTTCGGTAACTAACTGTCAAGTATAGTTAAAAAAATTTAACGGGCTAAGGGAGAAAATACGGGGCTGCGAATAGCCTCCCCCTCTGTTTTTGTGATATTTATGTAAAATCCCCACACTATGAATCTCCATAACATTTATACAAGCCTCCATTTCATATGCTAAGGCTTATAATTTGACATTTCACAATGTTTTGCAATGTTCGTAATGTGAAAGTTTGAAAGCAAGAGAGCGTTTGGAAGGAATTCAAACCCGGATTCTAAATATTAAATTGTGCTTCTGAATCGTTAAGATCCTGAGAATAGATTCACAAAATTAGCATAACAACAATCTCAAGAGTCATTCTTTTAGATTCTAACTCTAGATTTTGAATATTTGACTACCATTTTTTATATTCTTAACCTTCTTAAATATTTACATAGTACTTTTCTTTTTGCTATGTAATGGAGGTGACATTGCGACGAGATAATGTGTTTTGGAGCGTTTTTTGATATGTAATGAAGGGATATGCATAGTATGTAGTTATAGGGTGTAATACTCCAATAAGTTCTTTTAATAGTTTCAAAGAAAATAAGAGAAAATTTCTTTTATATCCCTTCGACTTTGACCAAAAATTCATTTTCGTCCTTCACCTTTCAATTTCGGCATAAAAATACTTTGACTTTTCAATTTTTTTCAATGTCATCCTTTTGAGATATATACATATATGTACGAAAAATAGGATGTTTAGATCAAGCACTCTACACACATCGGATGCCGTTGATTCCCGTGTTGGCCCTCTCGATTTTTTTTATAGAATTTTTGGACGGCTTGGATCGGTCGTCCGGTGGCCGAAGGCGGCCCGGAGCAGGACTCAAAGAAAACGGATTCCTTCTAAAGGACTACATTGAAAAAAATTGGAAAGTCGAAGTATTTTTATGCCGAAATTGAAAAGTGAAGGACCAAAATGAATTTTTGGTCAAAATCGAAGGGATATAAAAGAAATTTTCCCAGAAAATAATGTTATATTTTCAAATGTTACACCCACAATCCAATAATTTAGTTATATGTTCAAACACTTCACAGATGCATAATCTAATTTTCACACATTTCTACCAAACAGTTTCACAAATTCTAATTGTAAGTTTTTCATAATACAAGATTGTGCAATCTACAACCCTAAATCTATAATTCACCAGCATAATATGTGTCAAACACCCACTAGGTATAAATTTTGCAGTAGTCTTGTATACAAGGTATGACACCAATACAACGATACGATAACACCAATCGTTAGGAAATTCCTTAGATTCACCGATTTGCCCCATTTTATTGTGTAGGAAACCTATTTAGTCGATTGATATTTTTTTTAAACTCAAGTGTTCATGCCAGCATCAAGAAGTAGACAAATACATTTAGCGGAAAAATTCCAGCTAAAGGGAAAAACAAAATCATGAAAGCATTGGTTGTAATTGATGAGTAAGAAATAGTTACTCGTATATATTTAAAACTTGCCAAACCAAATTCCTACTATTATACACCTGCGCCTTTAGAATTTGAGTTAGACTTAGAGTTTCTTTTCAAATCTAGTGAAGTAGACGTTTCTACAAATGAGAAACTCTTTTTAACGACAGAGCGATGAATAGTTGTTTATGGAGCCAATTGTTACCGTCTAAAAGTCCGGATGTTAATGAAATTTTTCCGGAAAAATTTCACTAAAATCCAGACCATTCATAACACTTTTGGACGGTCGCGATTGGTTGTTGCTGTAAAGAATTTGTTCACAGCTAAGCTGTGAATAAGTTTCTCTCTTCTACAAACACCATGAAACTGTGAAAGACATCTCTTCCAGTTCCTAGTACACTTCCCTAGACATTCATTTGCTCTCTGTCACTTTGTCTCCTAGAAGAAAACAGATGAAAACATTTCTATGCGCAAAAATGGAAGTTTTGGCATCACCTCCATCGATGCTGCTGACATTAACAAACGAGAATCTCAAGACCATGCCCTCGTTTGATCTCATCGTGTGATCTTTTACTTCAGGTGAGGAGAAATAGGCCGACAAAGATTCTATTTTGATAATCGAAACCATGATTTAACGGGGTTCGATATGTTTATTCGTTTAAAAAAATCATCCACTAGTCATCTCAATATTTTGAGCAAAGTCCACTTTCATCCCCTGTGATTTGGGCCATTTGCAGCTACACCACCTCAAGTTCAATTTATGTGCAGACGCACTCCTTGTACTTTGTGAAAATGTGCAAATGCTCCCAAGGTAAATGCAAAATTCACTAACAGAAATGATAAAAAGTCCAATATGCCATCGTCTTCTTCCTTGAATCTAACCAATCCATTTCATCTATCAAAAATTGGATCTGAACTGTTGATATTGTAGAGTTTGATGAGTTACTAGATCAATACCAAAATTCAAGTCGATCAAAAAATTAAAAAAAAAACCACATGGTCGAATAGAACTTATTATAGAATAATTTTTTGAATTTAAATTTACCTTTCATTTTAACAAGAATAACATCACTGAGTTATTGATGTCTAATCGACATAATTTCTTCCAAAGATGCTCTACCATTTGATTAATACATTAAGAACAGCTTGGATTAAATTTTTGTTAGAATTAGAAGACGTGTAAGATACATATCCGTTAACATGGACGGAATTGAGTGCGTTTGCAAACTCTCACAAAGCACGGCGGGTGCATCTGCACCAAATTGAACCTGAGGGGTATATCCGAACATAGCTCAAACCACAAGAGGCGAAAGTGCACTTTGCCTTAACATTTTTTAAGCATTTTCATTCCACCACCCCCCCCCCCCTTTCCTTTCCTTTCCTTTCTCCGAGACTTTATTGGGGGCTGAGGCGTTTTTGGCGCCAAAGCTTCTGAACAGAATCCAACACAAAAAGGCAATTACCATTAGAGAGAGAAATTGTGATAAGGGAAGAGAGAGAGAGAGAGAGAGAAGGAAAATGAGTTCGAAACATCCTACGGTCAGGGTTTTGGGCCAGAAATCAATTCCTTCCACATTCCTCTTTCGATCTTTGAATCACAAACAGTAAGCAGAAACCCGTATGTTCAGTTCTTTGTCCACTCGTTTGATTAATTTCATCTACTTATGTTTTCTGGGTTTTTCGTGTCTGTGCTCAAAATAGGGCAAGTCATTGTAAAGAGGATGTGAAGATTAACGCCCCCGGTAAAGGTTCGCGCGTTTCGCTCTCCGATTTCCTCAACAAAAAGCTGCATAAGAGTTCTGTTTTGCCAAATTCAGACATGGTATGTTTTTTTTTTGTTTGGGTAATCACCTTCTCATTTATTTGTGATTGGGTTTTCAATGAAATGAGGAAACTTGTCTGAAATTTGAGCACAGTGGTAGTATAAGTCACCGTTGGTGGAATGGAGGCCCATTTTATTATTTTCTTGGCTTCTAAAAGGAGACCCTTGATAGCAGGTCCATCTGGGCGAAATTATTGTGATTTTGTTTTTATGAGTTGTTGGCGTTAAAGGGCTAGGGTTATATTTAGGGGAGTTTTCAAAGAAATGAGAAACTCAACTAAAACTTGCGGAAAAAGAAGGCGTAAGCCTCGTTCTAACAATTCTCGTCTTCCAAATTTAAGATTCGCGGTAGAATGTCAATTTGAGCACATTTATTGTGTGTTTTGTTTATGCAAGAGGGGTTTTATCCATGGGGGTTTTCAAAGAAATGGGAGGGCCTATTTTCCTGTAGATTTTGAGATTTTTTACAGGCTTCCAAATAGGCTTGAGCAAAATTGTAGCACAAGTCTCAGTTAGGTGAGGTTCATTTTCCTATAGATTTTTACATATTCTATGCTACCAAATAGGCGGTTCACAGTAGCATATTCATCAGCTTGATTATTTTGAACTTGCCTATATACAATTTTTATTTTAGGGCTTAAAGGGGAAGGGTGATAATATTGGCAGGGAAAGGAGAGGCCCTTCTCGTCCCCTGTGGGCAGTAGTGAAGTGAATGGGTCTAATCAAGGACTGAATGGGCCAAAGAAAAGAGGAGAAACAGAAGTGAAATCTGTTGTTGATGTAGTTTTTGAACAGTTCAAGTGTACTAGGAAAGAGAAGGAAGACGCTCTTAGATCATGTGATGATGGTGAGTTTGTAAGTTCTGGCACAGATGCTATGGAAAGAGGAAGGAAAAGGAAAAGCCCATTAGGAGGTCTGTCATTCCATCTCTATCTGTTAATTGCTTGGCGTTTACATATACATTGTGTTTTTAGTTACTGCTCAATACCTTATTTTACCTTGATGTCGTTTCTTTTCGCATACAAGCCTGAACAATGTCGGGGAAATTAATAGAATGAATGCTTAATTCGTTCATTATTGATGTGTCTTAAGCCCTGCCAAGATGTCTACTAGGGGGACATGTGAGACCTCTGTGATTGGTAACCATGAATGGGCTTCCTGAGAAGCACAGATACACGAATATAGGGTATGGGCACAATGCGGACAAGTGAAAATGTTAATGTACCAGAATTTCGACACGGACATGTTGAGAAGTGTTGAGTATATGGACAATCCGTCACTAGGTATTGAAAATCGCTATGCTTTGGCTTGAGGCAGTGTTCTAAAACAAGGAATTAATCGGCGATTAATTGTTGGCGGGGCCTATCCGATTAGGTCCGACCACGATTATTGCCGATTACTAATTAATATGTACTGATTAATCACTCAAAGGTGGCCGACCACCCGACTAGCGCCTAGCGACTTTTAGAACATTGGCTTAAGGCAGGACGAACTACCCCCTCCATTTTTGTTCTGCGGCTACTATAGATAGAGGCTCACATCCCAGATATAGCTACACATCTTAACAGTTAGGTCCGAATTCTTCTGCCGTGCCCACTTGAGTTTAAATGGACAAAGACCAGGTCATTCATCGTGGATCCAGCCCAATCTATTGCTTTGTTTAAGGGGAAAAATGCTCTAGATGCGTTTAGCACTGGAAAAATGTGTTCTGGTTAATGATGAAAGATTTTCAATGATCTTTTATCCAAGTTCTCAAACGATCTTGGATGTTCACCATAGTATTTCATATTTTGACTAGTCATTCAAAAAAAAAAAAAACATCCATATTTTGACTGGCTTTGTAATCACAAGATTCATAAAAACCTACAGTGTCAAAGTTTAAAATAGAATCACTCCATTACGAGCATTACTGATAGAGTTTTTTTTGCCTTTATCCCTTAAACCATGCACATTTTTTCTACTTCGTCCCTAAACTACCAATTTGATAATTTCATCCTCTCAACTTCCACTCCGTTACCTATGTAGTCCAATTGAGGTTTTTAACCCGGCCTTCTGCTGAGCATAGTGACTGTGGCCAAACCAGCATATTCGGCCCACTATTAGTTACGTATTGTTTTAGTTGATGAGGTCTGTAACGTTTGTTACTTACAGAGAAAAAAAAAACTTCTATACAGAGAGACAGACTGATTCAATTAGTTTGCTTGATTAACTAGTACAGAACCTGTGCAAATATTATTGTACACAGCAGAGATCACTGAAACTAAATACCGAACTCAATGGTATGTTAGCCTCACTAACAACTCATTTAACTAACTTTTTCTCCTTGGCTATCAGATACAAACAAGCGTTCCATATTACTCAGCTTGAATCGATTTCTACAACTAGTAGAACATCTAAACTGAAAGAATGCCATATGTTAACCCCTGAACTTTTTTGGAAGATCAAGTTTTACCCCTTTTGCCTTGTATACGTTTTCCTTGATTAAAGTTTTTTTTTTTCCGTTTTCCATGTGATATGAAGGTGGATATGGGGAACAATCTGCTCAAAAAAATATTGTAGTTCTCGGTGAAGGCCACCCAAATCCCATTCATCCAACACCCACTTCGAAAGGCAAGGATCTGAGTTCGGTATCAACCAAGAAGCCAAGACATCAATTTAATCACTGTAAGTATTGTTATCCCATAAGTAGCAAGCCGCTGAGATTACATACTTCTGCTGAATTCCCAAAGCAATTTGTTTCTATAAACTAAAAATAAAAAGACTAGCTTTGTGGAGTGCTTGTTGGACATAAGTTTCTCTAGCCCACTTGAAGGGGACATAAAGAAGTGTTTGGTTTTTGGTGTGCTTAACAGATGCAAACGGGAGTGGCTGGTGGAACTGCGATATGGCAGGTGTTGATAATGAAGAAGTAGGAAGCAATGAAGTTTGGGAAGGGGTCGGTTCTACCACGTTGGGGGGACTGGAATGGAACTGATCGTAAATAATCTCTACAAGTATGCCTGGATCAGAGGATTCGGTTTCGCCTTTATCTTTTTGCTGGGGTTAACCAAGTATTCCGATTATGGGAACTGATGCAGTGGACGTTCGTAAGTTTGTATGGGGCATTTACCAGAATCGAGACCATGCAAATCCTTGGTAACTATTCTACGCCTTTATTGCGGCTTGTTCAAGGCAAGTTTCGTTTGCCACGTTCGTTGGTTCCATGTTTTCAACTTCTGAAGTGTTTTACCTTTCCCGAACCTGTATTAAAACAGATAATCTACGTGAAGCAGCATATCAAATGCCAATTAAACTTTGTATTTTTAGTGTTTGTCAGTACTCTTACTTTGGCCACTAAAAGTCCTGCAATGAGAATATGGCCTTTGGATTTTGCTATTTTCGTTGGTTTACACTGGTCCGAAAGTAAAAGTGTACGTTGTTCAAACTTCAAATTCTAGTTTGCTCGTGAATGTGAAAAACACTTGAACCAATTAAATGTATGCATGCTGTATTACCTTAGAATTAGTTTGCGTTAAGTTGTTTATTACTGTGAAGCAAAGTCCCACGACGCTTGGTACCAATATAAGCGTGAAGGCATCCTCACTTCAATAGTTAGTTTTTGGGGTTGAGTTTTACCCAAAGATCATGCAACATGGTATCCGAGCCAGGTATGCCAAGGATGGGTAGGGTGCGTAACCCTGGCCTGCACGTGGCAGGTGCTGCCGAGTGAGCACGTTGGGCGTGAGGGAGAGTGTGAAGTGAAGTCCCACATTGCTTGGGTACCAAAGTAATATGAAGAATACAAGTGTCGCACTCACTTCAATAGCTAGCTTTTGGAGTTACCATTCATCCTACAAACAAAGCCATCCAATTATCCAGAGTTATCCCCCAAAATATTAGGGGATCTAAGAGGCCGAACTGCACCAAAACTGGCGCAAAAACCTTATACTGGCTAAGGGACAAGATTTGGGCTCTGCCAGATTAGGCATCCTTCAGATCTTCAGAATTTCGAAACCAGCACAGCTAATCTAGTTGGCCACTCTAGTGCATTTGCAAGCACAAGTCAGCTCAGCGGCAGAGCTAGGATTTGAAGGTGGAGGTGGCACCAAGATCACTATACTAAATAGCAGAAAAAAGTGCACGTGTTCTAACACTAACCATCTCTATTATAAAACAGAAGGGTGTGGGGACAAGTTGTTGCAACGGCTCAGATTTGTTTGATCCAAGGGTTGTAGTGCATCCTCCCACTTCCCGGTTAAGTGCCCATGATTTTCACCTAAATCACACAACTGCCATCCCCTTCCAACCGGGATGCGTAGTGCCGTAGGCACGGGTTAGCACTAGTACATATATATCTTACAAAATAAATATTTTCATAGGTTAATCGCCCCTTAATAAATAAGGAAAATAGTTTAAAGCACTTGTCAAAATTAACTCGACATTCTTTTAAATCTTCTTAAATCTTCAAAATTGTTCAAGATTGATTTTGGAAAATATTACTGGAAAAACAAAAAAGAAAAGGGAATGTGGATAGATGGCATGGATCAATAGTCCTGGACTTGGAGCATTCTTCGATCTCCTATCAGTCAAACTCAAATAAACATAAGTCTTCGATAAAAATTGTGGTTTGTATGACAAAAAAAGATTGTGGTATGTGGTTTTGAAGAATAAATTATAATGATACAAGTATGAAAATCAAAATATTCGTGAACTTATTTTATATGTTTATTCACACTCGCCATAATTCGTAAAGAAACGTGCAATAAAAATACTAAAATATTAAACTTGCAGAAAAAATCTAATGTTTAAATGGGTTTTATTTTATTTTATTTTGATAAAAGTAAGAGGTACTTGCACAACGAAATTTATTACAGATAACTTGGACAAAGCCAAACTAATCATCTAATTGATTGATACATAACAAAAACAAACGAGGCGATTGATATCTTTCATCCCCAGCCCAGGCATTGCCTGACGCACCTTCTGCTGAGCGGAAAATTCATATTTGGCTTAAATACTTAAATGGTCTTTACAAAATAGAGTCGGTTTCATTTTCGTCCTTATAAAATTTTTTGTGTCAATTTCGTCCTTCTAGTTTGTGACTCAGTTCAATATCACCCTTGTCGTCAACCAGTGGATGGAATTCACCCTTGCCGTCCTTCCAGTTTGTTACCCAAGTTTTTAATGCAAATGGTTTAAGGTTTTCCGCCCAAAAGATGTTTACTACAGGAACATCATTAGTTTATATTAATTTGTATCATTAGTTTATATACTAGTAATTTTTTCAGTGGGGGACAAATTTCAAGTATGCGTGGTTTTCTATACCTTTCACCTACCTTTTTTCCTATTAAAAAATGTCTATTTTGTACGCATTTGTGGTCCCCTCGTTGTATGCATTTGGGTTCAATCCAAAACGGCCCAACGGTCAATGCACATGGCCTTTGGCCATGTACCGTGGTTTTTTAGCCGTTTAGGTCTCTGGAAGCTCAAATTTACTGTTTAAAGAAATATTTGACTTGCTAATAACTTGGGCAAGGAAAATCCTAATTAAGTCGTTATTTTGGGAGAAGTCTTACAATTTTCTCTATTTTCTAGTTTTGCTATTATTCTGAATTTTTTCATTTTTGGTAATTTCCGTTATTAATTGATTCGGTGTCCGTTTTGAGGCCAATCAATTAGAGTTAGGGTTTTTGTACCAATTTAACAAGTTGTAAGCCTTCGGGGCAAGATAGTGATTGATTATTATTGAATGAAAAAAGTCTAGAGAGTGTTTTCTCTAAACTTATATCGTTTGTGATTTTTTTTTTGTACACGTTCCTAATGTAATTGAATGGCAGATTGATCTTGTGCGTCTTTTTTTGGGTAGAAAACAATGTGGGTAATATTGGGGGAAGAGACGTTGGCCAGGTAGGTACCAAATAAGGCTTCCGTTATCCAAGTAGGCGAATTCCGTCCACTGGTTGATGGCAAGGGTGACATTGAACTGAGTCACAAACTGGAAGGACGAAATTGACACAAAATTTTTTACAAGGACGAAAATGAAACCGACTCTATTTTGTAAGGACCATTTAAGTATTTAAGCCTTCATATTTCCTATAGCAGTCTAAAAAAGAGATACATTGCTAGCAAAAAAAAACAACAACAATAATGTTTGGGGCGCCACTACTAGAACTCCTGTGGGGCAGGAGTGACACCCTCAAGGCATTCGTTTAAACCATTAAACCAAGCATATTTTTGATAAGATTTCTTCACACATTATACTTGTAGCTTTCCTATATAATTTTTTTTGGGTACTTTTAGAACGAGGTGGCACGTTCCACACCCCCCACTACATAGCTCCACCCCTGTCAGTTGATTCATTTTTCCTGGGCTTGATTAAGAAATTAAATAGCCATCCTGTTTCATAGACTTTTTTAGGTGCTCATCCTACAGGTTTGAATACTTAAGTTGAGATCCTGAAATTTAAGTAATACCTAAAACACCCTTAATTATGACAAATACAGAAATTATGGCAAAGTCATCCGGAATCATGACAACCATCCGGGATGTAAAACTAACATAAAAAGTTAGTTTAAGGTCCTAAAATTCTTTACTATATAGGTGAAGAAATTCGGGAAAGTTAGTTTTACATCCTGAATTTCTTCACCTATATAGTAAAGAATTTTAGAACATTAAACTAACTTTTTAAGTTAGTTTTACATCCTGAATTTCTTCACCTATATAGTAAAGAATTTTAGGACCTTAAAACTAACTTTTTAAGTTAGTTTTACATCCTGAATTTCTTTACCTATATAGTAAAGAATCTTAGAACCTTAAACTAACTATTTAGGTTAGTTTTACATCCCGGATGATTTTGTTGCGATTCTTGATGATTTTGTCATGATTGCCGCTGCGCGGACCAAATTAAATAAGGGATATCAACTTTGTCACATGACAAAAAATTATTAAGGGCTAAATGGGTATTATTTAAATTTCAAGATGAAAACATAAGTTTTCAAACCTACAAGGATTAGGACTTAAGTATCAATGTAGGATAGGACCCCTATTTAAGTTCCCCTTTGATTATTGGGACTTTCATCTGGTTTATGTAATGTCCCATTCTCCCGCTTTAAATTAGGGAAGAAAATAGGAATTTCCGAGAAGAAATGGAAATCACCATGTGACATACACGGTCATGTTGGTGCTTGTATAATCAGCAAAATTAATGGGTGGTTTTGGAGCACCGTCACGTGATGCCACAACATTGTTAACAACTATACATTTATGTGGGATAGTACTAAGTATATGTATCCCATAAAATATGAGGTGAAAAAAGGTGTTGGAACACTACCACATCCACGTAATTACTCGTACAATCAAGTGTCTCCTAATTCACTGGTTGTGTATGTGCATACAACAGTCAACTGTAAATGGGGGGTTTTATTTTTTTAATCAACACAAATGGGTTATGTTTGATTATAGCCAATATGAGCATCCACAATGGTATAATCAAAACCAAAAAGTTGCTAAGATTAGCAACATTTGCTCAAAAAAGAGCTCACATTGGAATAACCTATTACAACTTGTGACTCATATGTTAATATGAGAGATACTGAGAAGTTCAAGAAACACGAATGATCCAATGGACTAGATTGGGCCGAAGGCCCGTGAGTTGGGGGGTGCAGGGGGCGTAGCCCTTGGGTACGGTACGGACTGTATGGGTATTTTGGGAAAAAGACCATGTACCCTGATTACGGTTAGAATAGAATGGAATATAAATTCTCTGTGTAAAAACCCTACTGCAGTAATAATAAGAAAAACGATAGCCACTCTCACTCCCGCAGACGTACCTGATTTTAGGGAACCACGTATATTCTGTGTGTTGATTCTTTACAGTTTCTTATTCGCATATCGTGTGTGTGTGTGTGTTTCTGTTCAACATAACCAAACTTAACAACCTCTTAGCAACTTATCAAATTTTGGCCCTGGAATAACCAAAACTAACAACCTTTTGCGAATAATCAAATTTAACTATCCCCACATTTTCTTTTCCCCAATTTAATTGTGGGAACCATTAAATTTGATTATTGGCAAAATGTTGCTTGTTTTAATTATCCAACAACCAAAATTTGATAAATTGCTAAGAGGTTGCTAAATTAAGCAATCATTTGATTTTGATCATTAGACTATCTCCAATGGCATCACCAAATTTGGATAGTCAAAAGTCGCCACATCCACATTTGATTATCCATTTAAAAGATTGCTAAAATTAGTAATGTAGAGGTCCATAATAACATAATCAAAATTAGATTACCAACACTTGTAACATCACTTTTTTAAATTACAAAAAATTGTGAACATAGAAAATAATTTTTGAAAAAATAAATTATATATAAGAATAGGTTTTAAAACAAACAGTTCCTATTAAAAAAAAAGAACAGTTTTTTTTTTTTTTTGTGTATAAAAACTGTTTTCAAAAAGCAGTTTAAAAAACAAATTTGGGGGTCTGAAAAAATATTTTTTTAGTGAAATATTTTTTTTGAAAACATTGTTGAGATATATATACCGGGGCGAGAGAGAGAAGGTTTTTGTGTAATGATAGGTGTATTTGATTGTGAATATGTGAGATACTGAGATTCACTAAATTTGGTTATTGGTAAAAAATTGTTAGATTTGGTTATCCAAAGACCCAAAATTTAACTGTATCCAAAATTTGCATCCAAACACCGGAATTGCGATTTTAGCCTTTGTTCACTTCAAGTTTTGGAAAATTATTCTCTCTGCAAGGTCCTCAATAAGCATGTTTATAATCCGATCCCACCATAGGTACGCCATTTTCAGGGTCTCACACTAATGATCAAATATTAGTAAAGGCTTGATTGATTGATCCATTTAATTTTTTTTCCTGCAATTCATGGCTGAAAATCGAACAAGCATTTACCGATATCCGATGTGCCGATTTTTTTTAGGGACTCTTAAATCTTGTCTTAAACAAATTGAATAACTTCAATCATTTGTATGAGACCCCAAGATGGGTTCCACACAGTCTGGTTTTTACATCAAATTGTGTACCCATAGTTTCTTTTTTGTTACTCCCTCCGTCCCTAAATAAATATCCGGCGTGCAAATCTAGGTCTTTTAAAAAATGCATTTGTTTCGTTAAAAAAAATGCATTTGTCTCGAAAATACAACTTTTTTAGAAAACATAATAATTACACTTAAAAAGATGCAACTTTCCATATTTACCCTTAACTTTTTTTAAAAAGTTACTTTATTCCACCCAAAATGGACAAATATTTTGGGACACTTAAAAGTCAAAAAGTGGACAAACAAATCGGGACGGAGGAAGTAAATTTTTTTCACAAATCAATAGACGGCAATGAGTTCTATTAGATTGTGAAAAAAAATTATATTTTTTAACGAAAAACATGCATCTTTCGTAAGGTCTAGGTTTGCGCAACAGGCCGGACACTTATTTAGGGACGGAAGGAGTAGAACAAAACCCACCAACAAAGCTTGAATAAATCTACACAAAAATGGAGTCTGGAATCCCCCAATCCAGGTAGATATTGAGATTATCCAGAGTTGGCCACATTCCTCCAAGAGAAAACACAAGCCTGGACTTCTTCCAAGATTTGGGAAGTAACTGAACCAGAGTCATGCCCCATCCTTTGGAATATACGCCCATTTCTTTCCTTCCAAATGTAGTAGATTGAAGCAGCCAATCAAATCTTTGAATAAAGAGGCCCTGACAGACTTGTTTCTACACAAGAGGCCCAATGAATCTCAGAAGCTAAAGACCAGTCATGAGAAAATGATCCCAACTTTGCTCTGACTCCCAACCAGACCAGAGATGAGAATTGACAGGAAAAGAAGTAGTGGGAATGGGATTCAACCCCTCTCATACACTTGACACGGCTACTAACTTTGGATAGTCACCCAGGAAGCTAATTATTGTTTCGATTCTAATTGGACTACTGATTTTTGGATTGTAGTGCGAAAACGTAAAATTGGTCTGCTGATATATGCAGAATAAATTTTTTAAAAGGTTTTTATGAGTGAAAATAAAATCTAAATCTAAAAAGATCAAGATGTTTTTGGCATCTGCATTAATTGTCGTTCATATGTATGTATGTATATGTATGTATGTGTATATATATATATTTGAATAATAAGCTCCAAGACAGCCAAAATTAAAAAATAAAACATGGAAAATGAAAACATGAAGTGACCAAACAGGCCCTTATTCTATTATCAAAGGCTCGAAACAAATTCTCAAAATTCCTTCATATCAAAGTTACGAATATTCAACAACCCAATAAAGAGGTGTTTGGGCATCAAGTATTTCTTAAATTTTGGATTGTAAACTGTAGATTATAGATTTTTGAAGTGCAATGGGAATTACCAAAAAAAAAAGTTTAGAAATAGACCGAAATAAAACCAATGAAATTAATCAAACATTCAATAGACACTAAAACACAACCGATTTGAATTCCAGATAATACAAGAAATATTTCGTATCAAAAACGACGAGAACGTCGATTGGAATGACAAAGAACCATCAAGAGATTTCCAATTACTAACCATGGAACTAACAATGTGTTATTAGTTGAATTCAAATGACAGGAAGATAGAGGATCGAGAGATTTTGTGTTCCTTTTAAAAATCTCTTTTGCTAAATAAGTAGATAAAAATTTACGTAAACCGATATATAGCCCACAGATCAAGATGACACATATAAAATCAAAGGCTTCCAAGTAATTAACAAATCAAAAAATCTATAACTTTCCCTCGTCTTAGGAGCTCTTTAGATCAAAAAGTATCCTTTTAATTATGAGTACTAGTAAGCAATCTGTATTGTGCATTCTTTTTTTAGAGTGGTAAAATGTTGAAGGGGTGGAATTCAACTCCAGTCTCATTGATTCCTAAGATTGGTGCTCCCAACACAATGAAGGAATATAGCCCCATTGTTTGCTGCAATGTGACTTATAAATGTAATACCAAAGTCTTGGCCAATAGGCTTCAAACAGCCCTTCCTTATGTCATTGGCCCTCGGCAATCAGCTTTCATCAAGGGGAGATCAATAATGGATAACATTTTTTTTTTTTTGATAAATCAATAATGGATAACATCCTTCTGATGTGGATGTGGGAGCTAGTAAGGGGCTACCATACATCCAAGGTAGACCTACATTTGCCCTAAAGCTTGATATAATGTAGGCTTCTAATTCAGTAGCCTGGGACTCTTCGTTTGATTCTATGGCAACCATGAAATTCCCTACTCTTTTTCTACAATGGGTGGAAGAATGTGTGTCCTCCCCATATTTTCAGTGATCATTAATTGAGAAATGCAAGGGTACTTTCCTAGGAAAAGGGGCCTCAGACAAGGGGACTCAGTTTCTCCTTATCTTTTCCTTGTCGTGATGGAAGCTTTCTCTTCTCTCCTGATGTGAAAAATATAAGAGAAAGGTTTTGTTGGAAATTGTCCCACATCGGTTAATTATCTCCTCCAAAACTAATATATGAGCATGGGCGGCCTCTCCACTCATTGCCAATTGGTATTGAGTTGGATGCTTTAAGAGGTTTTGTGTTCGAGCCTAAGTGTGCAGAGATTAACCTCTCCCACCTTGATTTGCTAACTACATGTTTATATTAGTGGTGCAGATCCATAATCTTTTGGGGTGATTGATGAAGTTCTAAAGGACTTCCGCACTCTAGCAGCCTTATTTGGCTAACAGTTCAGTGTTCTATTGTGGGGTTAGTGAGGAGCTAAAAGCGGTTCTTCAAGGTATTCTCCCCATCCCTGAATCTATTATCCCAATTAGGTTTCTTGGGGTCTAAGACTCAAATATGTTGATTGTGTAGCCGTGGAAGATAAAATATTATCAAGGGTCCAATCATGGGTTAATAAAATGTTGTCCTTGGGGGAAGAATACAGCTTATTAAGCCAGTCTTGTTTAGCATACAAGTCTACAGGAGATCAAAACAGGCACCTTTCCAATCAGAGCTTTTCTTTGGAAAGGTGCCTGGTTTGCAAGCTTCAAGAGCCAAGATGACATGGGCGGATGTGTGTCCCTCAAGTGAAGGAGGTTTGGGCTTTAAAGTACTAAAGGAAAGGAATAAAGCTGCCATGGTAAGGCACCTCTGGGCAGTGTGCAAGAAAATAGATGCAATGTGGGTCAAATGGGTTCATACTTATTAAGATCCAAAGCTTTCGGCATATGCCCTGCCCTCTTGATGCTTCCTGAATCCTTAGAAAACTTTTCCAGCTATGGGGTTTAGCTCAAGGGTGGATTAAATATGAAGTTGGTAATCATTCATCTACCTTTCTCTGCCTTGACAATTGACACCCTATTGGGCCCTTGTTCAAGCATTATGGCAGGAGGGTTGTTGTGGACACCCTCTCGAAGAGGTCTCACCACAGGATGGCCACTTAGCGAAACTATGCTCTTTTGTCAGACACCCATTGTGGCATGTCTTGTTTGATTGTTAGTGCCCATTGCGGCGCACTTATTCTGTTTAGAGTTGCCATTTGGTTTTAGGAACCAAGAAACCAAAAGGGTCGAGTTTCTAAGTTCAGGATCCATGGGTACAGTGAGGGGAAGGTGTTAGGCATCCTTCTCCGCACAACCAAAACATTGGCCTCTACTTGTTTGACAAATAACAGTTTAATGCACTTTAACTGATTTCACATGTACTTTTTAATTAAGCCATTAACATATATGGGTGATAACAGGAAATAAACAAGTAGCAGGGATTGGGGAAGGGAGCATGCAGAAACAACACAACAGAGTTTCTGATCGTTAGAAACTCTGGCAATCGCCACAATCCCTGGCAATCGACAAAATTAAATGGTGATCGCCACAAGCACTGGCGATTGTCACAAACTAAATGGCGACCGCCACTTAAGGTTGAACGGTCGTCACATGCAATGAGTATTGGCGACCGTCACAAAGTTGTGGCGGTCAGTGTTCTTTGATTACACCAGAACAACAGAAAATAGAAGAACAGCCAAAAACAGATAAAAGAGCGTTAAACAAATAAAAAAGGCTAGCCCAGAGGCTATATGAACATACCACCTTGATCACTCAGTTACTGAGTATTGCGACTTGCAGCTTGATTTCAAGCCTTTGTGGATTGAAGGTAGAAAAACCCAAGAACAATGAAAAACTCTTCTAGTTGAAGGTTTCGGATACTGTGTGTGTTTCGGTCGCTCAGGGATTTGCTAGACTACAAGGGTTGAATACTCGAGAGATTAGGGTGTTGTGTGATTGTGGAAAGATGAGAGAACGTGATTTTGTATGGGAGAGAGTAGAAAAATCTTATTAAAAACGTATAGGGAGAGGCCCTATTTATCGAGTAGAAGAGGTAGGGTTAAAGATAATTAATAGAAATTAATTTAATCCAAAAATAAGAATTAATTCCCATCAAAACTCTATCTTGAAGGGTTTGAAAGTGTTGGGCAAATCAAAAAGATCAGATCAAGGAGTTCGGATCGAAGAAGCGTTCTGAGAAGTGTAAGCGTTCTGGAATGTTCTGTGCGCAGAAGAAACTGGCGATCGCCACTTTTTGGAAGTATAGATCGCCACTTTGGTTCTGGAAGTATAGACGTCCACTTTGTTTTTGGACCTGCCGATTTAGGGTTTTGCTATTTTAATCAGTCAATGTGACCCCGTCGTGTCCCCCGTCAGTGTCCCAGCCGTGTCTCACCTATGTCACCCCATGTCCCCAGTTGTATCCCACTCCAAAAATTACATTAAATTATTGGATACGCCACGTGGTGTGTTGGACACATTTCTAGGAGTGTCGGAGCATCATAGGTGTTGCAAAACCTGCTACACTAATGACTTAAAATACTATGTTACCTTCATTAGCAAGAACAAATTAGAACTTTTCGACGGCATCCTCCCCTAAAAAATGACTACAATGAAATAAACTCCAAGCAATACTAACCTCGAATATGGAACCAGTTCCTCCTTCTGCATGTTGATCCATAGATGGTATTGGACAGTATTTTTCAAATAACCTCAAATGCTGGCAGCAGTGAGCTTTGCATACGAGATTTTTAAGCAACTTAACAAGTGAATGGTATCTGGATTGCAAGAAATAATGAATCAGAACCAAAAAAAAAAAAAACCCGCAGACAATCTATAAAAGGAGAAACTTGAGCTGTGCTTTAGACATGTAGTAAACAAAAGAGAACTGTGATAAACTTTTTCGTAAAGACGAGTTCTACGGACATGTAGGCTCAATGCTAATTACCTAAGCTAAAATCCGGTCGTCAGCATTCTGCTTATTATCACAATCAAAACCCCGCTCAAACTAGAGTGCGATATCTGTAGAGCAGCTATACGAAGTGACTGAAAATCCATTTTCATCCCCAATTTACATGCTTTCAAGAAGAACCTTTTCTAAAGCACGATAGACTTTTTGCTGTACACGTTTTCCTCCGCTGGATCTCGAAAAGGGACCTCAGCATAGTAATCTCAACTAGATTCTTCATTCTGTTCTCATAGTGGTACATACAACAAAAATTAAACTATGATGCTTGTGTACCCCCAAGTACAAATAAAGTGATCATTATATTAACGAAAATACACCACAAGACTTGCACCACCGATAATAGCACTCCAGGAAAACTAATTTCTGATAAAATCAACATACAGGTACATCCACGCATCAAGTGTATATCGAAGCTATTCCTCTACTTACAGGCACTTGCAGTTTGTGAGACAACAATTACTGCTGTGGTAGCATGGCCGTGTCGAAGAATCAATATTGCCATCAGATAACCCGAATATCCTCAAAAAGAACATTAGCACCAGAGGCATTGAGCCTCAAAGAATTCAACACATCGCAAGAACGTTAAGCTTACATGACTCCTTTCACTAAAAGGAAGAGAGAAATATCTGCAACACTAGACAATATCCAAAAGTTAAATTCAGCCTATATATTTCTAGGGAACAAACCCTAGAAGTGAAATACCACAAAAAAGATTAGAAGTTTTTCATTCCACACATCAAAGACGTATGATCCACAATATCTCCACTGCTAAAATTATTTCAAATTTCAATGAGAAATAGCATGTCTATAAATAAGTTCAGCAAAAAGAAAAAGAAGATGCTAATACCAGAGAGAGACAAGCTACATACAAATCATGTGGGAACTAAGCGGTAGAAGAGGATATGGTTTTTTGGTAAAACTGACGCAGAACATTTATACCTATAAAATATGGACTGCCTACCAATTTGACCTCCTCTGCTGATATACTAGTGTTTTTGTAGAAACAAACAGCAAGAGCACTGAAATGGCATCTGCAGATAGACCAACGAAGAAAATATTAGCATTTGAAGTGGGGTGAGGGTCAAATGATTTTCTTTATTTCTTTGATCAATAAAGGGGGCACGAGAAAGCTTTACAAGCCCTATAAAAATATTATTCTACTAATTTCACATCACTAATCTACTTTCCCCACTACAACCATGGAATGTACTGTACAAAAAATTGCTTGTCAAGTTAGAGACTTTACTTTCCCATCAAGAGGTATTTCACCCATAGAGCCACTTATGTTTTCTATTTGTCGTTAAAAGTCAATAAACCTACTCCGAACAACACTTCTTGCTCAAAAAGACCAATTATCTTTTCGCAATCAAGAGCAACTTATGCTTTCCAAATTGTGGTCAGTAGTCTATATAGCTACTAGGAACCACAATTGTTCTTCGTCTTACCTTACCGTCGAGTTAGAAACTTTACTTTCCCATCAAACGGCCAGTAGCCTTTCACCCACTAGGAGTCACTAATGTATTTTATTTGTAGT
Organism: Rhododendron griersonianum; assembly: GCA_018127125.1. Taxonomy (NCBI): domain Eukaryota; kingdom Viridiplantae; phylum Streptophyta; class Magnoliopsida; order Ericales; family Ericaceae; genus Rhododendron; species Rhododendron griersonianum. The sequence continues at coordinate 12,982,525 of CM030796.1, forward strand.
CAGTAGTCTATATACCTACTAGTAACCACACTTCTGTCTCGAGTTAGGATCTTTACTTTCTGCTCAATGAGGCCAATTATCCTTTTGCAACCAGGATCGACTTATGCTTTACAAATTGTAGTAAGTAGTCCACACACCTACTAGGAACCACAATTGTACTACGCCTTTCTTTTCTGTCGAGTTAGAGACTTTACTTTTCTATCAAGAGGCCAGTGGTCTTTCAGCCTCTAGGAGTCACATATGTTTTCTATTTGTGGTCAGTAGTAACCACACTTCTTTCTCAGGTTAGGACTTTACTTCCTGCTCAATGAGGCCAGTTATATTTTTGTAACCATGAGCCACTTATGCTTTCCAAATTGTGGTCAGTAGTCTCCATACACCAACTAAGAACCACAATTGTTCTTCGCCTTTCTTTGTCAAGTGAATACATACCTTTGCTTTTCTAAAAACAGAACATAATACAAGAAAAAGGGAATATGAGTCATCAAGGACTTACCTCTTTTCTCATGGAGCTATCGGCAAGCATTGAGCAGACGGAAAACTTTGAAAGATTTTATGCAAATCATTTCACTGTTGTCATCATGATTAGTCTCATCTTCAGCTGAGTCATTATCCTAAATGACAAATAAATCCATAAGCCATCTAGACCAGTTCCCAACCTACCAGCCAGAAAACCAAAGTAAGACCCAATATGTAGAAGTAGTAACTTTTGGTCATTGATATGTAGTTCAAATAAGTCTTGCAGGTTGGAGATTGGTCAGAAGCCAAAATATATGCACCGAAAAAATAGAAGTTATTCTCTTATAAAATACGATCGCAGTAGGACGCTATTCGACCCACCATCGGATCTGCCCAAATCTTTAGATTGTGTAGAGCCTTCAAGAACCTCTCGATATCAAAGACCTAATAGAATTAGATGAACCTCATGTAAATTTCAAGATTCTTAAGAGAATGTAGGGAGAGTGTCAGCGTCCAACAAGTGTCCAACACTAGTACGTGACCTCCAACAAAGTGTCCATGCTCATATTTGTTCCGTTCTTTTTGTGCAACAATTCTCATATTAGTTATGTTAGAGTCAACCTTACAAAAAATTTCAATTGCAAACTTATTCGCAACAATATCTCAGGCTCACTATTCTTACTATTATTATTATTATTATCGTTGGCATCGTCACCATCATTCCCCCCCTTTTTTACAAACTTATTCGCAACAATATCTCAGCCAAATTATATCACTACCATTGAACTTTAGCCGTATACAGACTGATGTTAATGGAATTACTTCTTTTTCCTCCCTACTTTTCCATGACTAAGTGAAGTTAAAAAGGGCAAACGATACAACCATTTAATGAAAATCCCTTGAAGCAACGGAACTTAAACCACTATTCCTTGCTGGCTGGAAAGGGTTACTGGATGGTGCGGGCCTCTAATGAAGAACTCCAATACTTAAAACTTCTTCAATCATGCTACTCGATAGTCAATCCCAGGACGGCTCTACCATCAAATGAGGGGGTTCAAGCGAACCCCTTGGGTTCGACAAATTTACTAAAATTTTCTACTTTTTAAATCTAGTTTGATCTTTTCTCTAATACTGTCTGTCATTAGTAATAAATGAAAACTTAAATTTTTGTGAGACAATAGATGGTATAGCTCGACACAACAAAATAAATTAGGCTTAATAAATTATCAACTTAAACAAAAGATTTAATTTTTTTGTCGAAATTTGTCTTTACAATTTTTTTTTATACATTTTGTCAAACTAGAATCCTAGAGCCACCCCTCTCTTCAATCCTGTATAATGTGATAATTCCCAAAAAGAGAGAATAATTATTCATAATCAAGTTTCCACATAGTTCCAGAGGGAGAGAGACCACAGACGTTGGGCTGCAGCTCGACAAGACCTGGAGGTAATCTGGTGAGACCTAGCACAGTGTGGCAGGAAGTCAAGAGTACTAGGGAGCTCGCCAGCATGTGGGACAACCTAGCACGAGGCGGGAGCAGGCTAACAGCTCATCATTCTAACCACACCCATTCAACCAATTCCAAGGCTGAGACAGTTCCTGCTTCAAGTGACAAAATTCCACCCGTCACAAGGGATAATAGTAATGTTGTATATCTAAGGCTAGAGTTGTTTTTCAGGCAGCTATTAATTCGCAAGCTGTAACAGGCAAAGTGAAGTAGAATACTCAAGTCTAGAGCAGTGGGCTCCAATGCTGCTACTTCCCTCTATGCAGATTGATGCTTCCTCTCCGACTCAATAAAACCACACTCACTTTGTCATCATGATGAAAGCACAGTGAGTCAACTATTAATTCCCAAATTATTATAGATGGAGAGAGAATACTGAACTCAGAAACTAAAGCCGGAGTTGTTTACATACAGCTATTAATAACAACACATTCATGTCATATGCTATTGCGATGCATTCTACTCCATGATAGCCATAGGTCAGTCACCATGACGGGATTAACACTACCGACCACTTTTGAGAACCAGAGATTCATGTTGGAGGCGAATATTTGAACCCTAAGAAAAAAAGAGCGAGCTCTGTTGTCCTGAAACAAAGTTTTTTGCTCAAAGCTTAACAAGTAAGTTGACATGTGGAATGTCTTACAAAAATTTTAGAGACTTAAAACTCTAGTGTCCGAGTAAATGTTGAGAATGTATTCTTAATGAGAGAAATAATTTTAATCAATCTGCTGAGATAAAAAAAAATGTTATTTAAACTTCTAGTTGCATTCAGACAGGCTTTGCCCAGTTTTATAAATGTTGACAACCTGACCAAAGGAAAAACTAAATTAACGGGGTTTGATAAGCAACTCACCCCCATGATGGTGGCAACTAGAAGAACGATTCCTATAACCCAAGCTAGGGTCCGCCAAACCAAAAGTACTTCTGCCACATCCTTTGAATTTGGCAAGCCTGTTGTTTCCTCCAGCCAACGAGCAGAGGGCTGAGAAGTGAACATAACATTCAAAACCGTTTCTGACTCTTGAGAAGGTGTTTCATTAGATAAGATGACTCCAACATTTTTTCCTGCTCAACCAATACATGCAGTTGGATGAACAATGAGACAGGATGCATATATTTACAAAGAATGAACTTAAAAATCATAAAATGTTCAAAAGGTTGCACACAAATATTCGTAAGGGACTCCAAATAACACCGGTTGTTAACAACAGGGTATTACTCATGTGCAATATATTTCAAGAGGCAAGGGCTCATGTCGAAAGGACTCCTCTAAAATTTAGTTTAATATCAGTGTTGTCACTCGACACTTGAACAAGTGTCCAGCATGTGTAGTTGGTCATTTCATAGCAAGCATCTGTAGTACTCCGATTATGAATACAACATATATAGCTTGCATATAAAGCACGCAAGGCTCTCTTGTACCCACCATTTTGCCCCAAAAATATAAATATATCAAGGACTGATTACTGGGTTGTGTCTCAGTGACCTTGGGTGGGAGTTAGATAAATATAACAGACATAAATCCACACCTGACCCCCTCAGTCCATGTAACATAGGCCAAGGACTAAGGCCAAAAACCAGTTACACCTTTACCCAGTTCACGTTAATAACTTACTGTTAGCATGTACAGAGAAGCAATACACACTCACATATAGCCTAAACTGTCAGTACAAAACTTCTGAAAATTCGCTGTGGGAATAGGTAGTAGTTGTGCAGCTAAAGATCAAGTCAAAGTTTCACGAAACATGTAGAAAACTGACCTTCGTACACAGATTGTAAGGAGTCAAATATCTTTGCAACTGAAGTAAAGAGTAACTCCACTCCTTGCTGGGTAACACCTTCAGTTCCATACCCCTCTTGCAGAACCTACAAATGTACTCATTAGAATGATGAATGTAGCAATATTACTAACTAAACATAAGAGACATCTTTAACACTCCAGGGTACTTCTCTGGGTTTCGAGCTTAGTAGAAGGGAGCTTCTAAATATTTTCGAAGTGCCTTTCTCTTCATATCAAGTATCTCAATGGGTTGCCAACATACGTCAAATAATTAGAAAGGAAAACATAAACTCAAAACCGGAGGAACAAAATCTTCATCCTTTCATACCACTTCAAATCAAATTTCTACATGCATATCAAAATCTTCATTCTTTCATACCTTTGTTCCTAGTTATCTCAAGTTATTATCTCTTATATGCATATCAACAGTGATTTTTTTTTCTTCTAGTGTTTCTTTTCCCTCTTTGTAGATGGTTTGGAAACACTAGGTTTAGTCATTTCAATATATGTAGCCACTTGGCCAAAATAGTCCAATTTCATGTTCTTTTGTTTCTTTCCCTCTTGGGGTATGCCTCTTATAGATTGTATATTCGGTTAGCCCCTTTTTATTTCACGTTGATTTACCCCAAAAAAAAAATCTACTATAAATAGTGTTCCATCAAAACTTTTAGCCAAGAACCAAAGGAAGTGACATACAAATCATTATATTGAAGCTCATGATAAGCCCTCAAAACAAAGTTTGATCAGCTTTCCTAATAGAGGCCCAACAAATTCGGAGGTGAAAGCTTTTGCCCGGTGATCAACCTTCCACTGTTTTTAGAGCGTGCAATTGCCCAAATCACTCCTTCGGCCATTTCTTCAACAACAAGGTCCTCTCTACAAGTCTTTCCCCCCTACACACCCACAATATCCACCACACATTCACCAAACAAAAAATATAACAGCTCAGTTGGGTGGAAAAAAAGGAGAATTTAATGCTAAATTAAAGCAAAACGAAGATACAAGGATGAGACAATAGAGATCACACCTACAATTGGACAGAAACGCATTTGGAAGAAAAAATGATAGGCATGGATAAATAAGACTTTAAGAAGTAAGCCTCATTTGGGTGAGAAACATAACAATGAGATAAAAAATTCAGTATCACCACTTTATATGTGATCTGCATCCAAAGGTCTTTTGTATGCACACCAACATTAATAAGGAACCAGATTTCCTATAACCATAATTTGAGAAAAGTTGTGCGGTCCTGCCATGAATATCACCTGCAAAAGTGAATAACAACTGGGCTCCACCTTTTTACGCATCACTTGGACTAGCCTTATTTCATTCTAAGAAATTCGGATTACCAGGATTACACCCCAGTTGGTGAGTTCTTTCCCAATGCAGTCAAATTAGACTACACTGACCTACATGCATTGTTCCCACCTTATAGCAACTTACAGAAGTAAATACCATAATTTAACAGTTGAGAGCCAAACATGCTACGTGGGAATAGTCGCAATGTGGACATCATTTCCTCTGTCTAGGTTTCCCAATAACTCCCTAAGAAGTGATATGGACTGTGTTATCGCGTTACGGTTATACCAAAGCAGTTAATGTTAAGGAACATGGATTGCACATGCAACATTATTAGCTGTGAATTTAGCATTCCAAAGTAATCCTCAAGGTTTTTTCGATTGTCTCCTCCGCCTTTCTTGGGAGATGAATTGTCCATATAACAAACAAAAAACTTGAGATACGGTTATCCATACTTGCCTACCTCTACTACATTCCCATTCGACCTTCCAAGTATCATGGACACGACTAACAATCCTCCACATTTCCCACATACTAAAACACTTGTCAAGGGGATGGAGTGCTCAAGAGGTTTAAATAGTGTACCTTATTCACAAAATAAGCTTTAATCATCAACATTTTATCAACTCATGCAGCTTCCCGTATCTTTGGATTTGGGGAACCAATAACATTAAGTTATGCCTTTGGTATATGACTCTTGGCGTTTCCAGTAGCTTGTCCTACGGAGCTCCTTGTATTTTCTATGTCAGCAGAGGCAATTGACCTTTTTACCTGCTCAAATGTAAAAAGGACCGTATCTGACAAACAAGTTAACAAGAATTCGTAAACTCATCCCCTTACATAACTAATGTACCACGACCTTCTCAACCCAAGTGAACTACGCAATATAACTCTGAACAATATGTCAATGATTTAGGTGTGCGTGCTTTTTGAATTGACAGAAGCAAAGATATACATTCAAACGTACCGCCGCAAGTCGTCCTTTGTGAATATCACTTGAAAACTGCGAAACACCATACACAAAGAATCATGAAATGAGCAATTAATTGAAGATAGATGGAAGAATCAAACCGGCCCGCATAAACACAATTACATATGATATGACAATAGGCAGTCAAATTCTTACATGTTTTCAGTAAATCTTGATCTCATCTCCACTAAACCCGGGTAGAGTTGTATTCCAGTTTCTCTCTGACGCAAAGCGTTTAACTTTAAGCACCAAAAGTTAATTAATGAAACAGCACAAACCACAGAATTATTCCTGCATGACTAACAAAGATGTAGAAGTATGTCTTTCGCCTCTAAGTTATTTGATTTCCGATGCTTAGCCAATAAGCAGCCAAAGGTTTTATTGACGGTTACTACATTCTGCCCACGTTGCTGGCAGGCAAGGACAGGTGTCCCAAGCAGAATGGAGCAGTTATTGGCAGTTATTTCCTGATCTTCTAAAATTTTAGAAATTATTCTAATTCAAAAACTCATAAACAAAACCACAAAGTATAATGCTCCAAATCATTTGTGAGGAGTTCTATGCACTAGCAACGATAATGCAGTTGCTTAGTTTGCTATGCAATTCCATTTTTTTAAAGCAAATTAGGCCCTAAATTCCATTCCTCCCTTTTGATAGGTATATATACGTTAATACTAAAGAAACCTGTATACAAAGAAAAGCCATCATGTGGGGACTTCTATCCAAATCAGAAAGCTCTATCATATCAAATTTTGGTCAAGGGAAGGATAACTCTCCCTTGACTCCCCACTAAACAAAATTTAACCAAAGATCTCTTAAGCCCATATAAGCCACATAGTACATGAGTAGAGGTGTAAACGAGCCGAGCCGAACCGAGCTTCGGCGAGCTCGAGCTAGGCTCGTTTACTTAACGAGCCAAAAACTCGAGCTCGGCTCGAGCCTTAACGAGCCGAGCTCTTAACGAGCCGAGTTTAGTCATTTACTAAACGAGCCTCTTTAATCGAGTCGAGCCTCCCTTAACGAGCCGAGTTTTTGTCAAACGAGCCGAGCTCCACTCGGCTCGTTTAGTAAACGAGCCGAATACTCGAGCCGAGCCTTAACGAGTCGAGCCGAGCCAAGCCGAGCCGAGCTCGCGAGTAGCTCGGCTCACTTATAGCCCTATACATGAGTGAACAACATTCTATACCATTCCTGGCCCTTCAACCTAACTCCCAATTCTTCCTATAAAATACTTCATAGTCAAATTGAGAAAAAGCACGAATTCATAGTGGGGCAAGCTTATACCTCGGATTGAAAGCCAGAGCCCACCCGCATTCGAAAGGTCAAGCCCTACAACACCGAAACTCCCTTTTTTAGGACTTTTATTCCTTTCTTCTGGAACCGTTAACCACCTTCTTTTCATTCTACTGATTTCTCATGAAAGGAGAATAAATTTATATGAGAAGTCACAGACCTTATTTCTGTAAGGTGAATCCAATAGTACTGGAATAAAGCCAGGTTGCATAACTCACCACAAGCCCAAAAAATTTAATCATACCGCCATTGAATAACCAAATCATACCTGGATAGGACGAAAAACACAATTATTTAATCAACAGGCTACATTTTTTATGAAAAAGAGAACTCCCCATACAGATCATTTTGTCCTTTTCAATTCCTAATTTTTGAAATAAGGAACAAACTATATTTAAACAAATGACACACGATTTAGATGTTTGAACAACTACACAACTTGAAAACCAAGGTTTGTAAATATCGGTTGAGATAGAACATTCGATGTGGCTGTTTTTTTTTCAAAAAAAAAAAAAAAAAAAAACCCCATCAGGACACACTAAAACCATAGAGCATGATTTTTTTGTCTTCTGGACATAATATTAGACATCTAAACAAATATTATGACATACAAACAAGGGGCCGGTTCTAGGGACAATACATTTGACAATACATTTTTCAGAGCCCCATGTGAATAATCGGAGCCGTTCAATTTGTTTAAAACATGTTTTTAAGGGTTCCCGTAAAAAATCAACTCATTTGGATATCGGCAAGGGCTTGATCGGCTCATTCAATTTTATCTTGTCAAATTTGACAGAAATCAACTATATAAGCCGATCAAGCCCTTACCGATATCCAAATGTGTTAATTTTTTACGGGACTCCTTAAAAACATGTTTTAAATACATTGAGCGGCTCCTATCATTTGTTTGAAGGTCCCATGCGGGGTTCCAAAAAATGTATTGTCCCTAGAACTGGCCCCTACAAGCAAAAAATGTACTAAAAATTATTAAGGCAGAACACAAACAATGTCAAAACAATCAAATAAGTAGGGACTCAATTTTCACTCCATGGAAACAATAATCCACCAAACTACACAAATACTAACAAAAGTCACTCAATTTTCACTCTCTTTTTCGTTTTACCTTCTTCACCAACCCACCGATAATACACAATATCCACCCGAATCACAACTCAAATCCAGCCTAAATCATGGATAAAGAACTCAGAAAATTAGCTTTAGAATATATGAATCCTCGATCTGAAAACTGCATACCACATAACAGCCCTATTTGCTCAAACCCAGATATCTATAGCCAAAATCCATAAACACAAATAAGGAAGAGGAAAAAAAAAAGGTCCCAGAGACAAATTAGACGTTCAAACAATTTCTCAAACTTGGTGCTCTCTACACAACAAGACAAGATATAATTACCCAAAACCATATTAGAGGTTCAGTGCTTTACGCTTCTGGAAATCAAGACCGCTTATCAGCGAGGTCCGCGAGGAGTTTGGGAGGCAATGCTGGTCAAATTCCCCATGAACTTGTACTCGACGATGATAAGTAGGAAATACAGCAGAAACGAATAGAGATCAAATTCAAAAGGATTTTTGGCTAAACCTTGTAAGCAGAATGAGTTATTAGAACCACACTATACTCCTCCTGATCACAAGCAAACGCAACAGCAATGGCTTGCAACTAATTGCCAGTACAATAAGAAATACGGACGACATATCAATGAAAAATAATAAATAAAGATATCTATTTTGTTAGGAAGAAGCAATGTTACCCCAATGAAGTTCCATAATCAGTCATATGACCATGTTCAGTTAAAATTCCATCAGAAACAAAACCAATATACCTGATAGCCAAAAGTGAGGTCCCATTACCTCTCAAAACCCACTAATTTTTCAAGTGTGTTCTTCGTAATATCAATTTCCACGTATATTGTGTGAAAAACTTGCCCATTGGTACGGAAGATACCAGGAGACAATATTGGCCCATAAAATCATATAGCTCAACTTCCAATTTAAAATACTTTGATTCTTTAACCACCCAGTTTCAACTACCGACGCTCCTTTTTGCATTTAGAGAACCATGAACTAATAGCAGATACCTCAAAGTGACTAACCAAGTTCGCTAACTCATTAGCCTAACCTTCAATACAAACAGGTGCAGAGATCCACAAAGATGTGTTTGTCAAGAAGTCAAAATGAGAGGCAGTCTATGCCAAAAATGGGCATGCTGTTGTACATAGAGTTCAATTGAGTAGGACTTGGAACATTTTCTCAAGAAGGCGATTAGGGGGTTTTGCAACTCTATGAACATATTGCCGACATCACAAATATGCCACTGGACAATGTATCAAATATCCTAGATCCTGTGTGTTCACTACTTATGTTAGTTTACCACAAGCATGCCCAATTTCTGTTCAAAAGTTAGATTACTAATTGCCAATGCGAACTCAATTTAAATAAATTACATCAAGAGGGTACAAAATAGTTTCGTACCATACTAAATACTAAATTCTCTATAAGCGGAATTCGGTTTTTATAGCTTGGTCCCAAAAAGTGACCGGATCAAAGCACACTCAGACAAATTCATTTCTGAAATAAGAGTACCATCTCTCAAATTATTACAAATAATACAAATCTTCCATCCACGCCATATGTTTTTCTTTCTGTATCACAATACATATAATATGATAAAGATGCTACACATACAATCGACAACCTTTTACAATCTTCTCTCTAATTGGACTTTCATGAGCCCTCTTTTGGGGAGGGCATTAAATCTTTGATCCAAAGATTCACACGGATGAGTTCAGAATAACTTAGAGTTTGGTAAATTGGTTTGATCATTTGGAAATGTAGTAAAAACACTACAGTAAGAACTGGCCATACTCGCATTAACAAAAGAGAACCTAATACTACTTATTGATCAGCCCACACCAAGCGGCAAAATTCGTTGGTTGCGGGAGCTGATGTTGAGTCTATTGGTTATGCTGTAAAAAATTCCATTTTAATCATCAAATGCCTCATATCCTAAGTAGCAACACTAAATATTACTCGAATTCCCAGTCCCAACAACCACATTCCAACACTAACCACTACTCAAGCAAAAAAAAAAAGAAAATAGTAGAAAAAAATTGATGTACAAGTTGGGATGGAGTAACCCATATATGTTCTATTGCTACACCAAGGCTGATTTTTGGAAGCGAAAAGTAGTGGGAAAACAAGGGAACATGATTTCAAGCACAAACATATTGAAAGCAGGGAGATCTTATATAACCCTATTATCCCACATCAGAAGCATATAGTGACATAAATTAGCAGAAAAGACACAACAGAACAAGCAATTCATATGAGAAACCCAAAAAAGGAAAAGGAATAGGATTCAAAGAGAGACCTATGGGCTTTGTTTTGACGCTCAGCTCCGCTAACTTCGGCGAAAAAGTTCTTGAAAAGTAATCTTCTCCTGGCTTATAAAAAATGCAATGACAGTTAGGAAAATTTTAAAAATAAATCCCTAATCGTAGATGTAACTGACATTGCAAAACTTTTCGAACCTCAAAGCCCTCTAATCCCTGCACACACAAAAAAAGTAACGATCCAATGGCGGAGCCTGGAATTGAAGTCGGAGGGGGCCGCAATATTAATGAAATTTTGGTTCGACGATTTTTTCAAGACTAAATCCACTCATTCGAGTTTCTGTGACGATTTTCATAAATTGAAGGATTAATCTCAAGTATTGTTGCTATCATATCATTCGGCAAATGCATTATTGTTATTGCACGGTATCATTTTACCATAATTTAGTGTTCTCAAAATGAAAATTGATCTTACTTTTAATTATGTTTCCAAGTTCTATAAGTTTTTATCAATATTTACAAGAACAATATGTAAAATATACTCCAAAAAATGAAAATTGATCTTGCTCTGTGTGTATTGTTCTTGGAGTATTGCAGTACCTGGGGATACCGTGCTTATTCTCCAAAGCTCTCCAATTATAGGCTTCAAGGTTCCATTGAGAAGAAAATCCTCCAAAGCAAAACTTTGATCTTCATTAAAAGTATAAAAACGTTGAGCCATAAATCTGCCGCAGGAAACTTGAAACGATTTGATGCCCTAAATGCGAATGCTTGAAAGGTCAACAATGGCAGAAAAATTTCAGTCGAACCACCTATTCGTAATCTGGTCGTCCACTATGATTAATAAAGAAATGGGCCAGATGCTTTGATGTGTGTGGACCGATCAAAGTGAACCAAAATGGATAGGGCCAGGAGCGTTGAAAAGTTATTCGTGGGTTGAACAAAATTGAAATTTCGGTCCACATGTTAAAAATAAATCAGTCCTATTCATTTACTGAAAGCTAGAATTATAAAATGGAAATCATGAGCTGGAAAAGAACTTTAGTAAATTAGATCAATTATGAGCTGAAAGTTTAGATTATAAAAAACAGTTTATATTAATGCCCATTAAAGAGCCTTTATGCACGAAGGCAATTAGCCAAAACTCAAATCAAGACATTAGTATAATGAGGACTACAACAAAGCATTTTCTTGTTTTTCAAAATGAGTTTTTAATAAAACATTTTAACAAAGCTTTTAAGAAATAAATTTTGTCAACATATAATCAAAATCTTTCTAACATCTCTCCCTTTATGATGATGACACAGAGGCAAAAAAAGAAGAAGAAGAAGAAACATTAAATTTGAACAAATAATGACCCCTCCGGTATGTTTCAGAACTAACAGCAGAAGTCAAATCATCTTTTGCTCTGATAACTTCTCACAATCTTTGGCAACGTCTAATAATCGTATCCTGAGAAGACAAGAAGGTATTTAATCAAATGCAATGTGGAAGATGCATACACAAAAACTGAAAGTAGTAAAAGGGAGAAATTTGGTTTCCTAAATTATCCATGGGGTTGCCGGCAGGAGCAGGTTCATATGCTTATGATCTCTACCACATTTTGAACATGAAGTGGCTCTTAATCAATCACATTGGACGAACTATGCACATACTTCCTCAACATCGATACATGAAAAACATTTTGAACCCGAGCCAAACTAGGTGGAACCGCCAAACGATAAGCCACCTCACCAATCCTCTCCAAAACCTCAAAGGGACCAATATAGCAGGGACTCAACGTCCCCTTTTTGCCAAACCGAATAACACCTTTACACCTTAAGAAACACCACATCTCCTATGCAATTATCCACAGAATTTTTTTTGTCTATTCTGAACAGTTGCAAACCTTTCCAGAATAGTTTTTTTTTTATTCGCCTCCTCCACAAAGTCGGGTCCCATAAGTTGCCTTTCTCAAACCTCATGCCAACAAATAGGGAATCTATACTTCTACCCATACAAAACAACGAATGGGAGCAACTCCCAACCTCGAATGATAGCAATTATTCAATGCAAATTCCATCAACATAACTGATCATCCCAATTTCCTTTTCCCTCTAAGGTGCATGCTCTCAATAAATCTCCCAAACTTTGTATGGACCTATCAGACCATGAGTTTACGGATGGTAAGCTGAGCTAAAAAGTATGCGAGTACCCGTCGCTGCCTGAAAGGCATCCAAAAATTTAGCTACAGAACGAGGATCACGGTTTGACACAATTGATACAGGTGCACCATGGAGTCTAACATTCCTCCTAACAAACAACTGCGCCAAACAAACCAATGTCTATGTCATCTTAATAGCAACAAAAATGCGTTGACTTAGTGCGCCGAACAACTACAACCCCCAACTCAACATTCATGTAACAATTCTCTCTCTACAACCCATATCACTCACATCAAGATGAAAATAAAAAATGTAAGTAGTTATTTGGAACTCCGAAAAGAATCATGTCTCCTTAAGATTGTACATCTAGAATATCCTAGAACTCCAAAATTCTGCCAACCAATCAATAGTTACTGCCTCATTATGTCCAAACATTAATACATCCAAGTGCATCAACCTAATCTATTTCCAAGTGACCACCAATTCTTAGAATCCTGACTCATGTCTCAAAAGAAAAAGAAATCCAAACCTCCAACTTGAATTCTTTCTTTATCCTCCTAAAATTTTAAAATTTTAACAAGCCGCTAAAACAGTATCAAATCACTCACATGATCAATTCTTAAGGTTCCTCCAAACTCTGACAAAGAAAAAAAATATACATTATCCACATTCCAGTATAGCATACCCCACACACTTCCAAAATCACCACTGTATATATGTTGCACTAAAGAAATTACAGCTCGAAAAAAAATGCTAAACAAAACAGACACCTAATCCACAAAATTGCGTACATCCTAATCCTTGAAGGTATAGCAATAAAGCTCAATCAACAACGGAATCAAATGTCCGAAAATTCATCTTGTTCTCTTTAGGTTCCCTTAGTAAACTAATACTTCCATGTCCAACTTTCACATTTCCAACTATAAAATATAACTATCTCTTCCAAATCCAACTCGATAACAGTTAAGTTCCACAAGTACATATAAGTCTTCATGATATCTTATTGCATTCCATCGCAATGAACAAAAAGAAATACTTCCACACAAATCTCCCTGATATTAGGGTCCAACTTTACCTAAAAGGAAAAAGCTTAACACTAACAATTAAAGATAATCTACCATATCGTCTATCAAGGTTAGAATGAGTAGTCATGAAAAGAATGGATATAATAACAGCTCAAACCCAAGTAAGCCAAATTCTAAGGATGGATTTTCAATAATTAACTACTACAATCCCCTCATTCACAAAAATCCAAAGTCTACTAATGAACTCCCTAGACCTCAAAGCTTCTGATATTTAATACAGTATCACAAGTCTTAAGGCCCAACAGATCACGTCTTGTTATGCTACACATCACACCCATACCCTCCAAACAGTTTTGTTGAAACATTCTCAAATCAATCTTCACAATTGTCCAACAAATGATCAAATCCTAATTTAATTTTTAGGTAACAACGCGCCTCGCAAATATCATTATCAATTCCACAAATCCAAATTAAAAGAGCTGCAGGACCAGAATTCTTCAATAAATGCAATCTAATCTTATCACCTCAACCAAAGTTTAAGACGGGTACCAATGGTATTGCTAAACGGAATCTCATTCCACCGAATCTAAAAAGAAAGAAAAAAAAGTTAAGGGGCATCATATACAAATCTACAACCTTGTTAATTTCTTAACTCAGTAGTGTCTTCAAAACTAATTCTCAAACTAATACCGCCTAGTCTCACTTCCCATTACAACACATAAAACACATCATTAACTGAAAATCCTTAAATTCACCTCGCATCTAGAAGACTAATTCCATGCAATAACTCAAAATTCAACTTAATACAATCCTGCATTCATTTCTCTTCTCTTCTTCTTTTTTTTGTCGTACAAAATCACATGTCTAAATCATCCCTAAAAATAAGAGTTTAAACCTTTGGCAGCGAATAAAGTAAGAACTCCAAAACTAGTAATGATCAAGTCAATAATACTCCATATTTACCTCAACGGCACAATAACAACTCTAATCCCATAACTTTACCCAATCAAATTTTCTCTTTCCTAACCTTCCCATAATTCCACAACAGCGATACAGTAATGCATTAAACTTTCAAATCATCACAGGCGCACTCCATAACTTTACACCATGAATATCAACCTTCCATATTATTTTACAGACCCCACTCACATCAGATATAGCCATAGCCCATTGCATGACCACCACCAAACAAGCGGTCGTAACCTCATCAACACTTTTCCATTGGCAAGCTCTCGGAACTGAACTACTACTACTGCAATTAGACAAACCCACAACTTCAAGAATCGACTACGCCCACTTTATATTCACCTGGATCGTCCGAGTTTTTTTTTTTAGAGGGATTGAAACATTGGAATTCTCACCATTCTTGCCACTATTCATCTCCTATTAAAACATCAACAAATTCATTGGGTATGGCCTTAGATAAAAATAATTATTAACCCCTCTTAATAGAACAAAATCAAATCTTTACTAGGATCTCAAGCATAAGAACGAAGGACCAATCAAACAACAAAAATTCAAGAATATCAGGGATGTACCGAGTATTACAAGTAGGAAACTCTTGACACACCCTCACACAATTAAACTAGCTTATCCTCAATATCAAATTGAAGCAATCCTCTAAGTTAGTCAATCTCCAAGTACACTACCACCAATACTAAATGTTCAGATTCAATAACACCATACTCCAACTACATAATGCCACCAGTGTACTTGTAAAATAAGTGTGACGATCCAAATAACGAATAAAATCACGTATGCCACATTCTCCTCCAATACCCTATCCAAAGTCTACAGAAAAATAATGTTCCCATTGAATGACTATAATCTCTATAATACTATGCGGTACTGATCCACATCAAACAACAAAACCCAAATACGTAACATGCTCAACCACTCACCTTGGTCCAAAAGTAATGCAATCAAACAACGCAAAAAGAGGCTTACCTGTACAAAATAACAAAACACGAATGACTATCTATTCAACTATACACTGTAAACACCAAATGCGACTTACTATAAAACCACCAAAACTACAAAACCCAAATTCCATGCCACCAATCCACATGCACACACCACTATTTTTATCTTTTGATCATGAATAGCCTTTTCCACTTCAACCCAAATACTAGTATTATAAGAGAGGAACAAATTAAGTCTACTACAATAACTTCACTAACACCCAAAGCTCTCAATCGAGGGACTGCAACCCAAAATTTCTCTTCACACAACGACAACTCACACAACCTAAAAACTCCAAGACCCACATATGCACCATTCCGCCGGGCCAAACACGCACCGCACACAACATGCATAAGGCCACCAAATAAATAATATTCTTGGAGAGAAATTACTTGCAAATAAACAAATGGACATTGTCGCCTCAAACAATTCCACCACGCACACAACAGCAATTAATCTCTTAACACCCACGCATGCACAATAACTAAGAAATCCAAACCAGCTTTCATTACTCAGAAACTGACCCAATTGGGTGCCCAATGAACGAAGGAAAAACTAATCCCCATTGCCCTAACCAAGAACAACTCCATCATAGCAAGAACCCGAATCTTATATGGACACCTACATATTATCAAGGCAGAAGTAGAAGGTAGGAAAAGAATAGAAATCTACATACCACATGAAGAGCCGTTCCTGAGCATGCTCGGTAAAGAATTCCCCTAATACATTTTTGCTCTGCTCTCACAGCACTTAAAACACAAAACCATAGTCTTATATTACTGACCCACGTTCTCTCCTAAATAACAGGTAACCAATTAATAAAAGTATTTAATTATGGTACAACACTAATTACTAAAACTATTTAAACTTATACCCCAAAACTATAATAGTGCCAACAATAGTTATACCATGTGGAGAGAGCAAATATCAATTATGATCCACACCATAATTATCCATTTTCTTTTTCTATAGAAATATAATTATTAGGAGTCCAAAAAGACAGGGTGTAATATCCTTCCCCCCCTAAAATAAATTTCGTTCTCGAAATTGCACATTAACCTAAAGCATACAAACATGGGTATTTTTTGTACACTTCCTCTTCACGCTCCAAAGTTGCTTCATCAACCAAGTTCTTATCACAACAATTTAACCAAATGAATTTTTTTTTTCGAAGTGCCTTTCTCTTCATATCAAGTATCTCAATGGGTTGCCCATCATACAAGAAATCATCATGAACATGAAGTGGCTCTTAATAAATCACATTGGACGGACTATGCACATACTTCCTCAACATCGATACATTAAAAACATTTTGAACCCGAGCCAAACTAGGCGGCAACACCAAACGATAAGCCACCTCAAGAATCCTCTCCAAAACCTCAAAAGGACCAATATAGTAAGGACTCAACTTCCGCTTTTTGCCAAACCGAATAACACCTTTCCATGGAGACACCTTGAGAAACACCATATCTCCTATTGCAAACTCCAATCCCTCTTGCGATTATCCACTGAACTACTACCTTTCCATAGATTCTAGATATTGAATTTCTATATTAATATTTCTATTCTATTTGTATATGCTCTAACATTCCCGACCACACAATTTTGCTTTTTTCAAAGATACTAACTGAAAAACGATGAGTTGTCAAGTGAAACGAGAAGGTTCTTAGGTTGCCTTAAAGGAAACATAACATCAAGCCTTTCAACCAATCGATACAAAATTCGTTTGAACATCGCATTTCACTTCCTTCACTTTAAGGCTATGCCATCCTAAGGTGCTACTAAATGGAAATATCTTAGCAGATAGTTTTTATTTTTTTATTCACATCCTCCAAGTCAGGTCCCATAAGTCGCCTTTCTCCAACCTCATGCCAACAGATAGGGAATCTATACTTCTACCCATACAAAACCATGAATGGGGGAAGCTCCCAACCTCGAATGACAGCTATTATTGTATGCAAATTCCATCAACAAAAACTGATCATCCCAATTTCCTTTTCCCTCTAAGGTACATGCTCTCACTAAATCTTCAAAACTTTGTATAGACCTCTCGGACCATCAGTTTACGCGTGGTAAGCCGAACTAAAAAGTATGCGAGTACCCATCGCTGCCCGTAAGGCATCCCAAAATTTAGCTACAAAACGAGGATCACAATTTGACACAATTGATACAGGTGCACCATGGAGTCTAACATTCCTCCTAACTTAGAACCGCGCCAAACAATCCAATGTATATGTCATCTTAATAGCAACAAGATGCGTTGACTTAAGCCGATCAACTACAACCTCCAGCTCGACATTCATGTAACAATTCTCTCTCTACAACCCAAATCACTCACATCAAGATCAAAATAAAAAAAATAAAAAAATGTAAGTAGTTATTTGGAACTCCGAAAAGAATCATGTCTCCTTTATATTGAACATCTCGAATATCCAAGAACTCCAAAATTTTGCCAACCATTCAATAGTTACTGCCTCATTATGTCCAAACATTAATACATCCAAGTGCATCGATCTAATCTAGTTCCAATTGGACCACTAATTCTTAGAAACCCGACTCATGTCTCATAAGAAAAAGAAATCCAAACATCCAACTTGAATTCTTTCTTTAACCTCCTAAAATTTTAAATTTTTAACTAGTCGCTAAAACAGCATAAAATCACTCACATGATCAATCTTAGGGTTCCTCCAAACTCTGACAAGGAAAAAAAAATACATTATCCACATTCCAGTATAGCATACCCCATACACTTCCAAAATCACTACTGTATGTATGTTGCACCGAAGAAATTACAGCTCTAAAAAAAATGCTAAACAAAACAGACACCTAATCCACAAAATTGCGTACATCCTAATCCTTGAAGGTATAGCAATAAAGCTCCATCAACAACGGAATCAAATGTCTGAAAATTCATCGTGTTCTCTTCTGGTTCCCTTAGTAAACCGATACTTCCATGTCCAACTTTCACATTTCCAGCTATAAAATATAACTATCTCTTTAGCTATAAAATATAACTATCTCATCCACATCCAACTCGATAACAGTTAAGTTCCACAAGTACATATAAGTCTTCATGATATCTTACTGCCTTCCATCGCTACGAACCAACAGAAATACTTTCAAAAAAATATCACTGATATTATGGTCCAACTTCGCCTAAAAGGAACAAACTTAACACTAACAATTAAGATAATCTACCATATTGTCTATCAAGGTTAGAATTAGTAGTCATGAAAAGAATCGATATAATTACAGCTCAAACCCAAGTATGCCAAGTACTAAGGATTGATCTTCAATAATTAACTGCTACAATCCCCTCATTGACAAAATCCAAAGTCTGCTAATGAACTCCCTAGACCTTAGAGCTTCTAATATATAATACAGTTTCACAAGTCTTAAGGCCCAATAGATCACCTCTTGTTATGCGACACATCACCCACCCATACCCTCCAAACAATTTTGTTGAAACATTCTCAAATCAGTCTTCACAATTGTCCAACAAATGATCAAAAGCTGAATTAATTTTTAGGTAACAATGCGCCTTGCAAATATCATTATCTATTCCACATATCCAAATTAAAAGAGCTGCAAGACCAGAATTCTTCAATAAATGCAATCTAATCTTATCACCTCAACCAATGTTTATGACGGGTACCAATGGTATTACTAAACGGAATCTCATTCCACCAAATCTTAAAAGAAAGGAAAAAAAAGTCAAGGGGCATCATATACAAATCTACAGCATTGTTAATTTCTTAACTCAGTAGTGTCTTCAAAACTAATTCTCAAACTAATACCCCCGAGTCTCGCTTCCCATTACAACACATAATACACATCATTAACTGAAAAACCTTAAATTCACCTCGCATCTGGAAGACTAATTCCACGCACTAACTCAAAATTCAACAAAATACAATCCTGCATTCATTTCTCTTTTTTTTTTATTTTGTCGTACAAAATCACATGTCTGAATCATCCCTAAAAATAAAAGTTTAGACCTTTAGCAGCGAATAAATTAAGAACTCCAAAACTACTAATGATCAAGTCGGTAATACTCCAAATTTATCTCAACAGCACAATAACAACTCTAATCCCATAACTTTACCCAATCAAATTTTCTCTTTCCTAACCTTCCCATAATTTCACGACAGCGATACCATAATGCATTAAACTGTCAAATCATCACAGGCGCACTCCATAACTTTACACCATGACAATCAACCTTCCATATTATTTTACAAACCCAAGCACTCACATCCAGATATAGCCATAGCCCATTGCATGACCACCACCAAACAAGCGGTCATAACCTCATCAAAACCTTTCCATTGGCAAGCTCTCGGAACTGAACTACTACTACTACAATTAGACAAACCCACAACTTCAAGAATCGACTACTCCCACTTTATAATCGACTACTTATGTTTTCTTTATATGGTCAATAGTCTATATACCTACTACGAACCACACTTCTTTCTCAATTTAGGGTCTTTAATTTATGCCCAATGAGACCAGTTATCTTTTCGCAACCAGAAGCGACTTACGCCTTCCAAATTGTGGTCAGTAGTCTATATACCTATTAGGAACCACAATTGTTCTTCGCCTATCCTTTTTGTCGAGTTAGAGACTCTACTTTCCCATCAAGCATCCAATGGTCTTTCACCTACTAGGAGCCACTTATGTTTTCTTTATGTGGTCAGTAGTCTATATACCTACTAGGAACCACACTTCTTTCTTAATTTAGGGTCTTTACTTTCTGCTCAAGTATCCAAGGAGTATTGGTGTCCGATACAGATACAGATATGACTCCCTTGGAGAAGTATCTGTGCTTCACATGTGCACATTCTCAATTAACATGTGGGTAGAGATGCATTAATAAACAGATCCAAGATGAACTAACCTCAGTATGAGCCTCAAGCACAGCAGCTGGAATTGGGTGTGGAGAGAACCCATCTAGAACAAAGTTGTTGAGGACCCTCTTGATCAATGATGCACAAAACATTCGGCATGCCTACAAGCAGTAGGATTTCCAAGAGTGAATACTGAACACATACTTTTGCTTTTCAGGAAACAGAACAGAATACAAGAAAAGGGAATCAGAGTCATCAAGGACTTACCTCTTTTCTCATGGAGCTATCGGCAAGCATTGGGCAGACGGAAAGCTTTGAAAGATTTTACGCAGTTCATTTCACTGTTGTCATCATGATTTAGTCTCATCTTCAGCTAAGTTATTATCCTGAATGCCAAATAGATCTGTAAGCCATCTGGACCAGTTCACAACCTGTCAAACAGAAAACCAAAGTAAGACCCAATAAGGAGAAGTAGTAACTTTTTGTTATTGATGTGTAGTTCAGATAAGTCTTGCAATTTAGAGATTGGTAAGAAGTCAAAATATGATATGCACCAAAAAAATAGAAAAGCTATTTTCTTCTAAAATACGATCGCAATTGGACACTATTCGACCCACCATCATATCTGCCCAAATCTTTAGATTTCACAGAGCCTTCAAGAACCTCTAGATATCAAAGACCTAAGAGAATTAGATAAACCTCATATGTAGGTTTCAAGATTCTAAAAGCAAATAAGGGGGAAGACCAGAGATTAGTGGATAACAAGATGATTGACGAGTCAAAGATCTGTTGTCTCTCAGCTTCTACAGACGAGTCAAAGATAATTTAATGTCGCGTCATGAATTCCAATTGTTGGAATCTACACCCTTGGATTTGTAAGATATTTTTGAAAAACTGAGCTGTTTTATTATACAGATAGATGGGTTTTGTTTGGCATTTCTATAGTAACAAAAGTTTGGAATTTCTTTTACTTTTTGTCAAAAATATTTCTCACGACAACATAAACTGAAGTCCTCTAACAACTTTAATAAGGAAAAAGGTTATGCCCTTGTTCGAATCTTGCCATATAAAACCTCCCATTTAAAGAGTAGTCAACAGAAACAATTACATCCCTTTCCCAACCCATCACTTGAATTTATAAGGTAAATAAGAAATATCCCCGGCTTGCAACTTCCAAAAATATGTTGCACTATCAAAGGTTGCTAGAAAATTTATAACTAGCATGGTTCAGTTTTCTTTTTCCAATTGAGTTGCAAAGTATTCATGCACATGCCTACATAGACTCTAGTTAAAGCGACTATATTTGGGGCTATCCGCACCCTTAACGACACAAACTGCATCATATCATGGACTCTGTTTTTGTGGTAAGTTCTAAAGAAGTATCAAATAAAGATACAAGGAGGGGCATAACCTTGTACAAACAGAGTATAAAATAACAACAGAAGTACAAGGAAGTCCAAAAACCCACTAGATATCCAAGGGGATATACACCTCTCCCAAAAACTCTAGAAATCTAAGGAAAAGGAAGACCCTCTCTCCACCAAAAAAATAAAAAGCATAAGTAGAGTGCACCATATCTTAGGACATTAATAGAGCACTCATTCCTTTAGAGTTCCCTCCAAATGGAAAGAACAAGAGAAAGGGACACTTAGTTCCAAAGTCCAAACTTTCCTATCTCCTTTCCTTGAGATTGCCCACGATACAAAACCAAATGCAACAGGCCTTCGCAAAATGAGGCCCCACGCCATGCCAAAATTTTCAAGGAGCAATCCCCAAATCAGCTAAGATACCAAATAATGCACAGAAGGTAATTCACTGACTCCCACACACCTTACACATACAACACCAATCCAACAAAACCTTGCCCCGCTTACCAAGTATCATTGTCAATGCTAGGCATCGGCTCCTTAGTAGCATTCCTAGCAAATAAAGTCATCCTCGAAAGGGATTTAGAACGCCTAAGCCTTTCCATGTGTTGTTGAAAACTGAAATTACCTTAATCAACTAAGGTAATCTTTTCCAAGATTCCAACAACCATGGCATGTACTTCTCAACCAAAGCCTCCTTCTCTTTCACTATGTTTGGGCCACATGTGGTCAACCTAGCATTATTGGTTTAAATCATCGTGCACTCATTTAGATAGAAAAATGGCGATAACGGGATGACAATGAGTGATTGGTTTGGGATCATCTATTCTATTTTATAATTTATTTACACGAAGAGGGAGGCGGCAGAATTTGGTCGGGTTATGTTTTGATGTTCCGGAAATTCGCCTATGATGTTTCTTCATACGAAGTAAAATACAGAATCAGGTAAGGCTAAATATAGGATTTACCTAACATAGCACAGTATGCAATAAAAAGTCCAAACTATAGACCAGAAACCTAGCAAAATTGGGCATTGATCCACACTATATGACATACAAATGGAATATGAATTGCAATTCACTTCACTGTAAAAGAACCTATGACGATCTTGGCACATACAACTTTAATTTCAAGAAATGAATAGGTTCCAGTTTGTGCATACCAAGGGCAAGTGAAGAATGACAATGTTTGGGCTCTGATATATTCTTTGACTTCAAGCATAAATCACTGATAGGACAACCTGCCACCTAATAGTGTTTCTTATGAGGAAGAGGCAAAAAATATACTCCAAGTATACTTCAGCAAATAGACCATCATTCCACACCAACTTGCATGTCAACATATGCACACACGTACACTACATAAGCAAGTGAAGCAATACACTGAAGCAAAGAAACATAACTTAAAATTGAAATTGAAATTGAAATTGAAATTATACACTGAACCAAAGAAACATAACTTAAAATTGAAATTACCTACCCTTCTCAGACTCTCAATACAAAGCCCCATGCTGAACTTGTGAAAAGCTTCATGGCAGAGCTCGAACAGCAAAGCTGTCAGATGTATATGGTTACTATCTGCACAAAAACACTAATTAACAAACCAAAACACTACTCTGCCTTAATTATGAAAGCATTAAATTCTTTCTTGCAGCCTTGAAAGAATACTCAACAATGAAAGTACATAACCAATGGCATATTCAGTCCTGGATGCCAAAGAGTAACCCTTCTTGCTAATAGAAGGGCAGTTCGTTACATATTACATAATTACCATCAAAAAGAGAGAATAGCACACGACAATATCGGTGTAGTGATGACAACAGCCAATGCAAGATCAAACAAACATTTGCACAATTTTGTCATATGTTAGTTTCATGATTCCATGCCAATGATACTTCCAAAATGTAATGGCTTATCCATAAAGCGCTGAAAACCTAGGGGTCGCCGTAAACATGTCGGACATAACACTAATATTTGGGTTCCCGAATGCAAAGCTGATAGGGCACTTGTTCAACTAATGGAAGTTTGATCAGATGATTCTTAAACAAGGACTATCACTTTCCCTTTCATATAAAATTCATATTGCTTTCCAATCTTGTACCTAATACATACAATAATATACAGGGGATTCATATGGAAAACGATATATTCTCATGAATAAAATTGACCTTATGTCCTTTGCCACAGGGTCTAAATTTAATTTAGATTTGAATGCAAATCACGAAGTAAATAATTTGGTCTACAACATCAGTTAAACCTACAGTCACTAGTTTCATTCACAAAATTCATTCAATATCTTGTCTGCCAAATTAATTCAAAGATAAGATTTTACATTACATGGAAGTCACATGCCTTGTCATAATCACTGCATAAGACATTAGAAGACGAGGGTTGCGCGCTTATTATCATCTCAATGGTCCTCCTAACAATCTAAAACCATAAAATGCAGTAAAAATTCAGCAAAAATGGATAGCGGGTACATAGACTAGGCAAAATTACATCAAATAGCAATGTAAAGGCCAACTGAAACATGCAACAACCTCAAGGTTGAATCACCAGTTGATCACAAAAACTGGACGCAACAAGCAAGGATCATATATCCACATTAAGAGCGGGAAAAGTTTAATGTGACAGCAAGCGAGGATCATGTATCCACTCAGTAACAAATTTGAAGACTTCCGCTTAATGGAGCTCCTTTACTTGAACTGTGGATCAATAATAGCAAAAAGAAACCATAAACAAAACGTGTTATTTTATACCGAATTTTCGGGACCAAACTGTATTGAGATGATATACATTTCATGTGTTTTCCATATATTTTTGTCTTGTCCATGTGTGACTTTTATTAGCGATCTATACTACCCCGATATCTCCTCTTCAAATCGCACAACCAACAGTGGAATTAAATTAAATCTCTAAAAGGATTACAAATTAAACGCCACAACTCTTATCCCGTAACCAAAGATGCCATATCGTGTACAACCAAAAACAGAGAGGGAAGAGTGTATGAATCGAAGGGTTAGGGGAGACCTCACATTGTGACCAGCAACGGTCTGGATAAAACGCAGAAAGAGGAAAGGGGCATTGTCGGATACAACAACAAAGCACTGGGTCGAGGGCTTACCATAGTCGGTCGGACGGCTCGCCGGAAGAGGAAAGACGTTGCTCCGTCGCCGCTACAACCCGCATACGCGCCCCTTGCAAAATCACGCCGCCGCAACAGCACGATGTGACAATGGTGTCGGCTAGGGTTTTAGCGCGGTTGTTGAACAACCTCCATAGAACCTCCGCGACCCTTCGCTTCCTCGCGTTGTGACCAGCGACGGTCTTGATAAAACGCAGAGAGAGGAGGGGAGTTGTCGGATACATCATCGAAGCACTGAGTCGAGGGCTTACCACAGTAGGACGGGTCCTCTGGCCGGAATAGGAAAGACGTCGCTCCTTCGCCGCTACAACCCAGGCATACGCCGTCCGCGCCCCTTGCAACGGCCTGCCGCCGCCGACGGCGTCGGTGGTGGAACCAAGGAAATAATGGTGTGGGCTAGGGTTCGAGCGCGGCTGTTGAAAATCTTCCATAGAACTTCTGGTAGTCGAGGCCTTCGTTTCCTCGCCAATGAGAGAGAGAGAGAGAGAGAGGCAGTGAGCGTTCAAAATGAACATCTCCGAGGCCTTCGTTTCCTCGCCAATGAGGGAGAGAGAGAGAGAGAGAGAGAGAGAGGCGGTGAGATTTCAAATTCAACATCTCCTAGGGCTTGCCGCTTTGATTCATTGGCAAACGGAATAAAACTTTAACAAAGGCCCTTTTACACTCTCCCCCTCTCTATTTCCTTTAATTCCAAATGTGCACCTGTAATTTTTTGGCTCTTTTTGTTTTCTACTGGAGTATCTCTTTCTTATTTTCTCCTTTTCCGTAAATGTTTTTTTTTTTTTGTGTCTACTTTTTTAAAATGGCAACATGGGTTTAATAAAAGAATTTGTTGGGTATGTGATTTTGTTTGATTGTATGGATTTAAACTGCATGGAGCAAGGATGGAGCCGATCATGGGCGGAGGTACATTGTGACTGGGTGGGGCTAGGCCTCCTTGTAATTTTTTTTCCTTGTCTTATAGAATGTGGATTTTTATTTTATTTTTTTGATTGACATGGTTTTTTTTAATTTCAATGACTATTGCATGTGCTCGCATATGAAATTAGAAACTTAGGACTGTGTTTTTGGAATTCTTGAATATTGCTATCAAGGCTTTTCACTAATTTAAGACTGAAATTCTCTTTCGTTTTAAATTGTGTCCCTCCCAAATTTAAATCCTAATTCCGCCACTAGAGCCGAGAAAAGAGGTGGTGGCGGTCATAACCCAAATAATTTTTAAAAGGCTTATCTACTTATTTGATCCTTACAAAATATGCTCGATTTCAATTTCGTCCTCACAAATTTTTTGGTTTCAATTTTACCCTTCTAGTTTTTTCCCCAAATTGTTAACTTTGGAGAATGCAAAAATCAATATGGAGTTGATTTTCGCACTCCCCTTGAGAGTGCGGTTAACAATTTAGGGAGTGCGAAAATCACTCTCCTAAAAAACTTTTAGAAGGTCCAGCAGAAGCTTTGCCCAATTTTTTCGATTTTCTCAGAGATGCCCTTCAAGTTCCCGGTTCATTATCTCTATCAGTAATTTGAGTATCGTTTCTTACTTTTCATTAGCTTACTTCATGATTATATATTAAAAAAAAATGAACTTCTAATCAACTAGAACTATAATCCAGCGACATGGCAGCTCAGCCTATTTTCAGACTGATTCTCGTTTGATTTTTTGCGAGCGACTTTAAAGTAGGAAAATGATATTGGCACTCTCAAAATTGATGCAGACACTCCAAAATCAGTGTAATTCCAAAGCCACTTTCCTTTGTTTTTGGAGTGCCTCCATCAATTTTTGGAGTGCCAATATCATTTCCCTTAAAGTATGGGGAAGGCTCGAGAGATCATTCTAAAAACTTTTATAATCAACTTATAAAGTCTGGCGCCAACTGTTTTCTATTCCGAAACGGGTTGAACAACTTAAAACCTACCTAACTATAATCAGTTACTTTAAACATTTGGCAAACTTCTCAAAACCTACCAAACTATAAGCGTGACTCTGTTGTCCGGCACCGCGATAGCCGGGTTGGGGTACAACGTTGAGAAACATCGAAAAATATATCAGAAGAGCATTCGGTGCTGAAGGATAAGGGTTTCTAAGTGGGATCTCGAGACACCTCCTTTATCTTGGGATTTTTCCGATGTTGAACTGTCGTAGACTCCGGCTTAGCTGTTTGTCGTCCAGGCAGAGTCACAAAACCCAATAATAATAAGATTCAAGCTTCCTCAACAAGGTCGCGATAACCCGCTTTTTCTAAAAACTTGAACTACCATCCGAACTACGTCATTCCCCTTGTCTCGAGAATACGTAGGCTGATCCCTGCGGGCTCACTTGAAACATTTTGCAACTCTTTCTCATTTTCTTCCAAACTACCCTAAAAAACATTCCAAACATATTTGCACATACTACGGCCCGAACTACGTCCGACTTGATTCCTCCCCGTCCCGAGGGTGCCAAAATTTGACACCTTGCCACTTTTTGGCGCTCAAATTAGCAAATGACTATAGCGATTTTACATCGCCATTGGACTTGCTCTTAGGGACGTAAAGACTTAATTATCTCTACCTTTTTATCATAACATATTTTGACTACAATAACTAACCAATGGCAACTTGGTAAGAAATCAATTCCGAAATATCTTTTGATCATTATCCTCTCAAACACTACTTTATTGCAAAATCTATTTGCACATATATGCCTAAGACGTACCCTACTAATTCAAAATATATTTTAATCACAATCTACAAAATCTACAATTCACAAATCAAAATGCTACTTCAATGCAAAAATAATTAGACTCCCAAATGGGCCCTTGATTTTTGGAATCTGCATTCTGAAGTTCAATCATCTTGACAGAATGCTTTTCATAATAAGCTCCAAACAGCTAAAATTAAAAATACAAAATGAAAAATGGAGTGACCAAATAGGCCCTTATACTATTATCATAGGCTCGAAACAAATCTCAAAAATTCCTTCCAGTCAAAACACTTTAGCCGTCAATTGCTAAAGTGTTTCTCTTTTTATATATGGTTAGGTTAAGTAATTCGTTTAAATCATGTTTTTATTGTTCTAAAGAACAACTGAAAATTGTTCATGTTCTATACGGGGAAGGGCCATGTCCAGTTTTCTAATTGTCCAGTCCCGTCCAGTTTCGATTTTGTGGGGCCCGGAACGTTCAATACTACAATAATAGATATGCGTCACACTAAGGAGATTCACAAAGATCACGGTTTTTAGTGAAAGCGTGATAAAAAGTGGTGCTTAAATTTTTTTATCACAGTTTAAGTCCAAAACTGAGATAAAAAGTGAGTTTTAGCACGGAATAAAAGATCTCGCTCTTGCGGCGAGATAAAAAAAAAACAACCTCACCCTTGCGGTGTGATAAAAGATTTTAGGGCGAAAAAAAATGAGATAAAAGATCTCGCTCTTGTGGCGAGATAAAAGAGAAAAGATCTCATCCTTGTGGCGTGATAAAAAAGAGAAAAGACCTCACCCTTGTGGGTGATAAAAGATTTTAGGGCGGAAAAGAATGAGATAAAAGATCTCGCTCTTGTGCCGAGATAAAAAAGAAAAGACCTCACCCTTGTAGCATGATAAAAAACTTTAGCGCGGAAAAAAGCAAGATAAATGATCTCACTCTTGCGGCGAGATAAAAAGCCTAACTATTTTAGGCGCGCGGTCTGAATTTTCACGTGGGCGGGCTAGTACTCATTTAGGCGGGCTTTGAAAAGTTATGTGATGAAAACGATGTCGTTTAAGGACTTTGAAAAGTTCTTCTTCTTTTTTTTTACAAAAGGTAAGAAGATAAGGCTTAATTACACTCACTCCTAAAGATCTTTACGTTTCATCTTCATCTTCACGCCCAAAAAGATCGAGAGAGAGAGAGAGAGAGAGAGAGATGGCAAATTCCATGACTAGGTTCCATCAGTGCCCACTTGTTTCTTAAAACAACAGGCAGGCTATTCCATTAGTGCCCGATTTTCACGTAGGCGAGTTATGATCTTTATGGTTTGTTATAGTAGTAAAATTTAGTTATTTCGGATGTCTTTCAAGTGTTTGACACATTAGGTAAAAAAATAATTATATTATTATGGCTTAGCCTTGTCTGAAAAGGATTAAAATCTAATTGGGAAGCCACCATTGAAATTGAAATTCAATATAAACACAAAATTCATGTGAAATGGTTAGTTTATAAAAAAAAAATTGTAAAGTTTGTCCATAATGTTACAATCTACAGGTTGTGATAATTTTCATAAAGTTTGTCTATATCATTTTAATTGCATTTCCAAAAATTTAGCAAATTTTAAGGGGAAAAAAAAAGTTTTCTCATTTTAAGAAGTATAAATATTTTTGTTTTCCTATTGTAACAGAAGTTCTTGGCTAGCTTAGTGGTAAAGGCTTGGGAAATCAACCAACGGTGCATGGGTTCGAAATTTGGTAATGACAAGAAAAGTAGGTCTAATAGATACAAAGAAACGATCACGCCCAAGAGAAACAATCACGGCTTATAACTGTGATAAAAGAGAAACGATCACGCTTTTTTGCCGTGATTGTTTCTCTCTTTCAATCACGGTTTTTAACCGTGATAAAAGAAAGTGACTTACAATCACACCCAAATCCATCACGGTAGCAAAAGCGTGATGGAAAATTTACAATCACGGCCAATAGCTGTGATCTTTATGGTTTATTGTAGTAGTGGTCCAATTTTGATCTTCTGGGCTGCAACAATGATCGGACCCATTCATTTTATGGAGTTCGTCAATACCTTCCTCCACATTGAGAATTATGTTCTTCGGTTACTATTCGGCTCCGAAATGGCTCAAGGACTGAGCGGGCGTGCCAAGACTTGTCGCGTCTAACGTAAAGGATTGAGTGCCCCTTTTTCATACTTCTAGATCGTGAGCGAGAGTGCTGCAACCTAAGGGCTGGATTGCAGTGTTGGTTCGTGGTTTTGCCTCTTCGAGCGAGGACTTAATAATTTCCTAACCGTGTAGGAAAAGAAGTAACAACGTAGAATAACTTTATTATGTCGTAATAATAAAGTTGGGGGTACAAGAGAGATAGGAATTGGGGATACAAGAGAGATAGAAATCCGAATTACTTGGAGAAGTAACCGAGTGAAGTTGAGAGGAGTGAGATAATTGTTTCACTGGGAAGGCTTTGGTTTTAAGCGTTGAGCTTGATTCGTGTGTAAACCTTTTTTTCATCTTGTGAACTAATATTTATAGGCCAAGGGTCTTCGGTTTTTCTGCATGCAAAGGGCTTGCTGTCCTCTCCTCGTGGCGCCATGCATCCCATGTTTGCTCTTTCATGCGTGAGTGGGTAGTTATTGACAGTTGCCAAAGAAAACCACATGCTTTTTCCCCATTATGAGAAGTTACTGGGAGTGAATAATAATTACCCAAAGATAAACTCCTGATCATGGGCAGTTAACAGCAAACAGTGGGCCTTCCCTCCACTTCCTTTTTTCGTGGTTCTCAAAGAGCAATGGGCCATTTGACTTGTCAAATGGCTATGTGGCAATTACCTCACTAACTCACCTCCACTTTTCATGGGATAGTTCCAGAAGGTTTAATTTAAGTAGTTATGGGCCAAATACAAATAAAAGGCCTTATATAAACTGAGTGGGCCTCCATTTATCTTGCAAATAATATGATCCATGGCCCATAAATTCAATCTTCAAACCGACATGGGCTAAAATTAATCGGGCCCACTCTACATCTTCATGGCCCATTAATTTTAAACCCAAAACACCTTTATTTATGGCCCAATTTAATTAAATATTAATTAATTGGCCATCCGATGCTTGTCTTGGATTGGGTGCCAAAAACGGGTGTAAACAGTTACCAATCGACGCCTGATCGGAACACATTTTTCTTTGAATACACGCACTTATCACACTAGATCAGACCCATTTGTTCAAAGATAAATATGTTTAGATGAGATGTGGATTGACAACCGACGAACATGTTCTTTTCCGTGGTGGAAGGTCTTGACGAGCTTTAGAAAAGGAACGAATCCACTCATTGTTGTGGGCCCGCGATGGGGCCCACAAAATTGAAATTGGACAGTATGAAACTGGATAGGACCCTTACCCGTTTTATACAACACTTTGAATCATTTTCTTTTTGCAACCCCTATGAGGAATTCATACCATGAGTTATGGACTTATGGCTAGTTTATGCTCCTGAGTGCGGCAAAATGACGTCAATTTCGTAAAACATTCGTAATTTTTTCTATTTTAATTTCGATCAACTACTTTTTCAGATTATTGAACGATTAAAACTTGACTTCTTCCACATAAATTAATACTAAGTTTAAACAGGTAGTATTTTTCAAAGGTCAATCGGTAATTTTTCTCAATTTTTACACTCTAACTTTTGACTACTTTTGGGATAGCTCAGTTGGTCAGAACTATTCTACGTATCTCACCAAAAGAACAAGAATTAGATTCTCCCCACATGCATGTAGGTGTTCTTTTTTTAAGGGGTTTTTCCTTTCTTTCTTTTTTTCTACAGTATAATGAGATTATTTCTTGTTTTAGTTGAATTGTTGTTCGGCTTGGTTGTCTCGTAGAGTCTCACAATTGATGTGGTATCCCGGATTTGTACTTTGTACAGTACAGTCAGGGCCGGCTTATGGCAAAGGCCATGGAAGCCTGCGCTTCCGGCCCCCCAAAAAAGTTAAAAATAAGGGCTCCCAAAATTCTAGGATCTGTATATATATAATATATATATAAGTATGTATATATGGCCCCAAAAAAATTTGCACTAGTCTCCTTTACACAAAATAGGCCCAATTGAAATTTAGGAGCCACAAAATAGGCCCAAATGATGGAATTACTCATTAAAAACACTAACGCATTTTTAAAAAAAAAGAAAATAAGGGACGGACGGAAGAATATATTGCGCCGATCCAAAAAAAGATGAAGAAAGAAACGCTGCAAGCTGTAAACGCTTCATGCTTCACGCTTGAGGAGTTGAAGGGAAGGGAAGACAACAATTGATGATCATGGACGGAAAATACTTGCATACGGAATTCCTTGATCAAAAATTATCTTTAGTCAACCATGTCTCAAGAAAGATTAAATGGATTGGCTATATTGTCTATCGAGAAGGAGTTGGTGAAGCAGCTTGACTATGAAGACTTAATTAGTACATTTGCTGCAAAAAGTGTGAGAAGACTAATTTTCAAATGATGGATTTTGAGGTATTGTAATAGTTGCATTTTTTGGGAGGATATTTATATATATGCTTCTATTTTGTAATGATAAATCTTTTGAAATAATTTTTTTATGAGACTCTTTGTAGACCATTTTTGTATGAAAAATATAGGGAGGCCTCATTCAAGAGGTTCGCTTCCGGCCTCCAAAACTTATGAGCCGGCCCGTTAGTACTTCATATATGATGTAAATGGTCTATTCTATCGGTTGACCAAAAAAACTAAAAATCCGAATGGTCATCATTTCTAAAATCTCGTCATGGAACACCCTTCATTATAGAAAAAAGTCATTCCTAACAGTCTCTTTGGTTGCAAGATCTCATATGGTAGCTTATCCAAAAATAAATAGTAAAAAATAAAAAATCTCATATGAAATGGAACTCATTTTTCAATCTCGTCGCTGCCAACATCCAAGCAATAATGGCTCCCAACGATTTACCAAGTCGGTGGTCAAACTCGGATGCCTAACATTTTGAATACTATATTTTTTCTTCTAGAAACATAATAAAAATATTGTTAATAAAAAGTGAAGCCTGATGGGAAATATGGACTTTGGGACCCTGCAGCACCACCGCAAGTTGCAGTGCTTGATCTTGTCTGTTTGTCTTAGCAATCAATGGTCTATGTTTTAAAAAAACTTTTCCTTAAACTTTTCCCTAGCGCGCTACTAGTTGCAGTGCTTGATCTTGTCCGTCTGTCTCGGCAATTAATGATCTAGATTTTAAGAAAACTTTTCCTGGGAAAAGTTTTTCTAAAATTTGATGCCTTGTTCTCTTCCCTTCTTAAAAAGAATTTTTCAAAAAATTCCCCCTAGATTCTCCCTACTTCCAACATTTCTCTCTCTATCTTTCCCCACTTATTACCCCTACTATTTTTTTAAAAAAATTTCAAAACACAATCTAAACACAACAGAACCGTTCAAAACACTTTTGGACGGTGACATGCGGCACTCAAGGTGCAGCGCTTTTGAGGCACTGCTCTCTCTCGATCACTTGACGAAAAGAAAAACACCGCAAGTGCTTGAGGTGGGGTTATGAGGGGAATTTATGTGAATATAGTAATCATGAATTTGGGTCCGGAGCCTCTTCAGTCCATGTTTTAAGACCGGAGGAGAAAGTCTACTTTTGGACCGTTCATTTGCATATTCGGATTTGCCCATCAATTCTTACCGATAAGAATTAACTCTGACCGGTAAGAGTTGACAAGGAAATCCAAGCCGTTGATTACAGCAAATAGACGGTTTAAATAATGATTGACTTATCCAGTCCAAAATATGGATCAGAGAGGATTCATTTCCCATGGTTTCAACTCCTCTCGGCAGTAAAAAAAAACAAGCTCTTCTCGGGTCCCTTCTTTTAAGAATTAGACCATTCTGTTGAATCCTTCGTGGACTATTTTCATATTTAATTACATGATTAGAATATTTTATTTTTTAGAGTTTATAAAAAACGTCAGTCATGTCAAAAATCATTTCGATCAAATATAATTTGATATGAGTTCAAAACAAATCTATGTTGAGAAAAATGGACTTTGTGGACTATTTTCAAATTTAATCTGATGATTAGAATAGTTTATTTTCTAGAGCTCGTAAAACACGTCACTCGTGTCAAAAACCATCTTTAAAATATAATCTGATATGTTTTCAAAACAACTCTATGTTGGAAAAAAAAAAATTCTGATCTTGTGTTTAATATGTTTTTCTTAACATAGATGGTTCCAAACAGTGAACGATTTTAATCTAAACTAGCTCAAAAAGTCCACAGTTGGGCCCAACAGGATCGTCATGTCCCTTTGCGTGATTGGAAAGGATCCTAATCTTTAGGGTTCGTTTGATTAGCAAGATAATGATAAAAAAATGCATGAAAGAGAAAAACAAATATTCTTTTTTAGTGTTCATTTAGCAAGAATATCCTAAAAAATGGTAGAAAACAAATTTTCCATTATAACCCTCTAAAACTAGAAAGCTTGTTTCACTTTTTCTCACAAAAAATGGAGGAAATTTTATTTTCTTGCAAGAATGAACAACAATTACTTTGACTTCCTTATTTTTTTGCAAAACTTTTATCTTAATCAAACTGATGTGAGAAAAAAAATACATTTTCTTTTTTTTTCTTTTACTTCACTTTCTTTCATTTTCACTTTTCATTATATTTTTCTCGCTAATCAAATGGACCTTCTGTTTTTCTATAATGATCTCCGACACAAACAACACTTTGTGGCACACAGAGAATTGAGTTGACGCTCTTACAAAGATGGACACTGACCAAGACACACACTTTGTTACTCTCCGTGCGAAATTTGTCCTACAAAAATGTTAGGCTTACAACAAATCCTACAAAGTTTTGTGAAATGGTGCGCCCCGATGTTGACGTGCAAGGATGTTGTAAGTACGTTATAGAATTCTGTCGTAAACATAGCATCCATGTTTGTCGTGGTTACGGCAGTTGTTACCTTCGGGAGGGACTCGGGCGGACTCGTAGCTTGCTTGTTTTTCATTTTCTCCCCCTACTTTGGTATACCAAAAAGTAACGTACAGAGTCTTAACGTTTATTAGGAGTATTTCCCAAAATTACCTTAACATTTGTAACACTAAACAGTTTTTCTAGGCTTTTGAAAAGGTGTTTTTAATACGGTTATATTTTTTAAAATTCTTAAAAACCAAAGAAATGACGATGAAATTGATGCCATAGCCAAAGTCAAACTAGGGGTCCACACCAGTCCGTTAGTCTGCCCAACGCAGTCTATATTTTTTAAGGACTTGGGATGTGTATTTAGGCCCATGGGTTGGATTGGGTTAAGTTTTTAAACTCGTTTAGTTAACGGATGGGCTTGGGAATATATTTAAAATCAAGCTCGGCCCGGCCCGGCCCGATAAATTATGTCAATGATGAGCATTATATATTTATACTATCTAAAATTATTAGTAAGAAGGAAAATAAAAGCTACTACTATGCTTACACATATATACATATATACACAATATCTTTTTTTTAATGCATACATATACATATTTCTACATCGTCGTATTATACTATAATTAGTATGATTGTAAACTCTAATTTATAATAGTGGAAATTATTAATTTATACTTGGACGCTATACTTTAGAAAAATAAATGAGCTAGTTAGGTTGGCTTGGGAAATGCTAGTTTAAGAGGACCGGGCTTGGAAATGCTAAATGAAGCCCGATAATTAATGGGTCAAGCTTGGGAATGCACAAGTTTCGTTATTATCTAATACAAGTCCAGCCCAAACCCAATCCAGCCCAAAGTATTATGCGCAATAAAATGAGCTGGAAAAATAACATGCTGGTATGTTGAATTAACATTATCAAGCGTCTGCTGATCAAAAAAAAAAAAAACATTATCAAGCGTCCCATGCTTCTCCTTAAGCACAATCCCAACACCCTGTTAAGGTAATATATCTTCCTGTAACTAGGGATATACTGTAAATGAACTGAGTAGCTCGCAAGTTTGACTCGGCTCGGTTCGAAGGATAAATGAGCGAGCTTGAGCTCGATTTTGGGCTCATTTGATAAACGAGTCGAGCTCGAACCTAGCAGGGCTCGGCTCGAACAAACATGTCAATATTCGGTTCGACTCGGCTCGTTTAGCCAAAATTTCAGTATTGAGGCTGAACTGTTGACGAATTCGAGCTCGAGTTCGAGCCGAGCTGGCTCGTTTACTCTAGATCGAATACTAACGAGCCGAGCTCGAGCTTTGTACATGCTTGGCGAGTTGAGCTCGAGCCGAGCTCGAACATGCTAATATTCGGTTCGACTCGGCTCGTTTACACCCCTACCTGTAACTCACATCTAGGTATATATTTTTTTAACAGAAAGTCTGTTCACACTAACAAAAGTGCACAGATTTTTTATAGGGCCCATCACGGGTCCCACACAAATGATCCGTGCCGTTCATTAAACAGAAAATATTTTTTCAAAGGTCCTGGTGAAAAATCAGTTCAATCCGATACTTATAGATGCTCGATCCAATCATTTAACTTTTCATTATCCTGAATCTCAATGAAAAATTAGATGATTAGATCGAGAACTTATAGGTATCGGATT
Source organism: Rhododendron griersonianum (assembly GCA_018127125.1). Classification (NCBI taxonomy): domain Eukaryota; kingdom Viridiplantae; phylum Streptophyta; class Magnoliopsida; order Ericales; family Ericaceae; genus Rhododendron; species Rhododendron griersonianum. The sequence continues at coordinate 13,018,953 of CM030796.1, forward strand.
GAGCTTATTTTTTATGAGATCCCTTGAAAAAGTGTTTTATATTTAATGAACGGCTCAAATCATTTGTGTGGGACCCTTGGTGGGCCCCACAAAAAAACAACTCTCTTTTTTGAACGAACGGGGGAGAAAGAGTATTGCTACCCACATAGACAAAACATGCACATATTTTATTGTGGGGCCTACCACAGGTCTCACACAAACAATCTGATCCGTTCATTAAATGTAAAAAAAAAAATTTGAGGGTATCCGCACAAAATCAACTCAATTCGATACCTATAAGTGCTCGATCCAATCATCTAACTTTTCATTCATATTTTAGGATAATGAAAAGTTTGATGAATTGGATCGAGCACTTATAGGTGTCGAATTGAACTAATTTTTTGCGAGGACTCTGAAAAAATATTTTACATTTAATGAACGGCTTGGATTGTTTAAGTGAGACTCGTGATGGATCTCACAACAAAATTTATGCACAATCTATGCATGTGTTTGCCTGTGTGGACAGACTTTCTAGGGGAGAAAAACCATTGCTCAAAAATAATCAAGAACCCGGTTGTTTTAGGATTTTAGATTTTGAACACTTGTTACCTATAAATCCAAAATTCTAAAACGAACGGGGCCTCAATAAAAGGTGAAGTGTTGCTTTGAATTTTTTCTAAACAAAAAAAAAAGAAAAGAATCGTTCGCATTGTACTTCAGGAGATATCTTGAGAAAGAGATCCTCTCCCGTTTTTTAAGAGACTCTTGAGCCAATTATGAGTGCCTTTTATGATCGAAATCGTTCACTTTGTAATATATTTAAGACTTGATATTTATTATTATTGTATAAAAAATCATGTCGATGTTTGTTTCAAGATAAATGTGATCGGAAATGATAGCGATTGAAATCCGATTGATCGACGTGATTTTTAGTGCATTTGACATTTTTGACAAGTTGTGAGATGTGAATGATTTCGATCATCAAATTAGTCCGAAAAAGACGATAAAAGAAATTAGTCCAAAAATGGACCCATAATAGACTAGCAGAGTCAACGACTCAACAGGAATTTCAATCCCTTTTACAAACAGTGAAACATGAGAAGATGATCTCCCCTATTTTGATGTGGAAATTGATTTTAGCACTCTAAAAATTGATGGAGGGGCTTCAAAATTGCACTGTATTAATGACGTCATTTTGGAGTGCCTAAAATCACAATCATTTTGATGTGAGTATTTCATTGATGTGAGTATTTCATCAAAATGATTGTTTTTCGAATTAATAGGACGCCAAACAGCCCTTAAGCAGGCCTTCTAGAATCTCGGTAATCATTTCAACGGCTCGGGCAAAACTCACTCACTCTCTCTCCTCCGCACTTTTTCTAGGAGCCTGCTACAGCAACCGACGAGAGGCACCGACTAGGAAAAGCGGGGCCTACTCCAGGCCTGCACGAATGATCCGAGCTGTTCAATAATTTTAAAATAGAAAAATCGAGTGGTTATGTAAAAAATAAGCTCAATATGATATGTGTAGGTGCTCGATTTAATCTTCCATTTTTTCACAAATCTGAAATCTGAATGAAAAAATTAATGATTGGATCGAGTACTTACACATATCAGATTAAGCTGATTTTTCTCATGCATACTCTATTTTTTATTTTAATATTATTGAACGGATCGGATTAGTCATGAAGGATCCAGAGCGGGCCCCGCGTGGCGTTGATTCCCTTGGTCTGTGCCCCTCGTCGGTTGCTATAGCAATTTCGCTTTTTCTGTGCCGACTTGGTGGATCAGTTGGGTCCAATATGGATGACCGATCGAAAAAAATTATGGATGACTGTGGAATTTTCACTATCCAAGTGGGGTCCATCTAATTTAAAACAACCATGAAATGGGGCCCACCTCAACGAATACCAGCACATCCTGATTACGAAATGAGCTACCGACGCGCGGAGTATATATACTCGATTTAAAGAAGCAACAACTCCAAAAAGAAGCACCCGGTGCGCGAGACGAACCATGCGCAATGGGAAGCCGGTCAACTCCGACACTCTATGCCTTGTTTGGATTAAGATTTTTTAAAAAAAAATTCTCAACTCAAATAATACTCATTATTTTTTTTTATCTCTCTTTACTCATTATTCTTATAAAAAAAATTTCTCAAAAATTCATCAAAACACAATAGTAATAATTAAAGAATCAGTCCTGCTAACAGCAGGGACAATTTACAGGGACCCGTGCAGAGACAATCGCGTTTGACCCCATTTCGGGTCCGAGCTTTTTTACAGGGCCCTATAAATTAATATTAAAAAAATTATGGATATTTTTCTAGATTTTTTTCGGATCCGAAATGGGGCCAAACGCGATTGTCTCTACACGGGTCCCTGCAAATTATCCATGCTCTTAGTATTTTTGTTAAAGAATGGATGATCAACAAAAATGAAAAATTATAGTAGTAATTAAAGAATGCACGAGGTTTTAGAAAAACATGTAGGCTCCATTCAGTTGCACGGAAAGGATGAGAAATGATGAAAAAATCAGTAACTTTCTTGTAACTTTATGTGTGTTCAGATACCAAAAAAGTTATAGGACCAATAACTTGGGAAACACTTTCCTGTAAAATAGATCTTGTTAAAAGAAAGGAATTCTTATTTTTTTTGCAAGATTTCTTGTCAAGAGAACACATACAAGAAAATAAATTTCATTTTTTTTTACTTCACCTCACTTCACTTTTTCCGGCAATCAATTTTTCACATAATATTCTTGACAACTGAACGGAGCATATGTGGGTTTTCTTTTCTAAAACCACTAGATTCTTCTTCTTCTTTTTTATAATTCTTTTTCATTAGGATTGTGAGCTTTGTTTGAGGTAATGTGTTAGGTGTTCAAGTATGAATAATTGTCTTGATTGATGGCTGTAATTAGGTTGTGATTAAGTGTTCAATTGTTTTTGGGTTAGATGTTAAAGATTATTAGAATTGAGTGTTAAATGATATTTGAGTTGGGTGTTCAAAACAAGACTAGCCCGTAATTTTTACATGTATTACAAGCAAAAAATAATAATTTTGAGTGACCATGGAATGATCATGTACAGCCGCCTCTGATCCAAACCCAAATCTCGAAAGAACATTCTTAAAAAAAAAAAAAAAAGGGCTGCTGATTTTGCCACTCCCTTTTTTGTTAACACCATTCCCCTGCAAGTGTATTTTTGGTGCAAAAATACACTTGCAAAGGAGTAACATTAACAAAAAAAAAAAGAGTGGCAAAATCATTTCCCATTAAAAAAGACTCACAACTAAAATCTCCAACTCTACTAGGACACCACCCACAAAAAGCAGAAAACATCAATCTGAAGCCACACATGGCAGGCTTTGTATCGCTCCGCATCGATTTCCACCATTTTCAGTAATTCTACTAATCAACATCCCTTCATCACCATCACAACCAATACCTCAAACCTTTTTATGTGTCGCTATACTTAATGTGCAATTATATTCGAGGTTGAATTCCTATAAAGAGAACATTAATAATCTCATTGATAGTTTGAGTGGAGATATGGGAGAATATAACGTTTTTCCTAAGGTATGACAAAATGTTTTTTATTTTTTATTTTTATTTTTTGGGTCTCGTTTCGGACCAATTTGAATTATTGGAATCGTCCATTTAATAAAGTTCGTCGAGAATTTCAACCTATAAAATATCACGTTACTTGGAAATTAAAAAATTAATGATCGATACATATTTATTTGAAATACTAATTGGATTCCGATTAAGTGTGCCGTATATTAATTTGAAGATGAATATGTTACAAAATCATATTAATTGGATATGGACCGACGTGGATTCTGATTAAGTCGTATATCAACAAATTAATTTTACAAACTGAATCTAATCTTTGAACAACAAATGTTACTCATACAACGATTCAAACACAACAACTTATACAACTTCTCACATACATGTGGAGCCCACACATAGTAGTATGTGTGGAGCCCCACATGTATGTAAGAGGTTGTGTTTGGATTATTGTGTGAATATCATTTTTTATCTTTGAAATGGGCCCGGGATGGAGCTCAAAAAGTCGAAATTGACTGGTCCCCCAAAATTGAAGTGGTCTATTTTCCCTTTTTCTAAACACTTAATGCTTTGTTCTCTTCCCTTTTCAAAAAAAAAAATTTCAAAAAATTCCCCCCTACTTTCAACATTTCTCTCTCTATCTCTACAAGGGCGTGTAACGTGTTTGGCTATGGCATCTTATTGTTTCATTTGTTTTTTATTTATTTATTTATTTAAGGAATCTAGACAATAGATCGAGGCACAATCAAGAAGGCCCTAAATGGTCCATGTAATCTCATTCGAAAGTAAGTTTGTTTGTTTGTTTGTTTTTTTTTTCTGCGTGTGTCCTCAGAGGAAGATAAACAAAAGCGATCAGAAAATATTTGTTAAAGTAAGTTTTAAAGACCAAAATAAAACCGGACGAAATTAATCAAACATGCAATTGTCACTAAATGACAACCACAGAACTGATTTTATTTTCCAGATGTTGGAATAGTGGTATCTAAAACAATGAGAACGTCGATTTCAATGACAAGGAACCATAACGAGATTTCTAATTACTAAGCACGGAACTGATAAGAGGATGGAGACATTTTTGTTCCTTTTGAAAATCTTATTTTGGAACAGATATATAACCCAAAGATCAAGATAAGGCCACGTTCCGTTAAGAGAAATGAGTACTAAGAGTGTCCACAACGCTATAATCAAAAGTAAAAGGTTTTTAAAGTTAACAATATTGTTGGTGCAAAATATGTATGACTTGATTAATGAATTTGCATCTTTCGTTAAAAAAAAAAATCAAAAGTATCCTTTTAATTAAGGGTACTACAAGGCAGTTCGTGTTATGCACGAGAATTTTAAAATCAAGATAAAATACAAAGGTTTACGGAAATGGATACAATAAATGATGTAGGTTATGTTCTTTATTGATGGGTATAGGATAAGTTCTCCATTTTAAGCTCCATATTCGATGAGAGTAAAGAAAGGTCGTTCCGCTAACTAAAATAAATAGTACTTATTTTTTGAATTAAATGTGATATATTGTAAAAGAATAATCTGTTTTGTAAAGCAAAAAAAAAAAAAAGAACCTTAGTGGAATGGAGCCTAAAGCTAACTTTTTTATTTTATTATCATAAACTAGGGCTAACTAGTCATCTTTGTACATCCTTTATTGAGAGATAATTAAAGCATTCTCATGTAACCTAATATTGAGCGTATGATTCTTAAAAGAAAATGTAGAGACCCGTAAAATTTTTGTTTTATTTCAATTATTGAAAAGTTTATTAATTGGCAAATTATGAGAATATGGTTTATTTGGTGGATATATGAATTAGGGATTGAAGTGAAAGAATAGAGACTTGAGGGAGTGTGTGTGATTTAAAGATATAGGGGTATATATAGGATGTGTGTGTGTAGAGGATAGAAATCCTCCTCCTCCCTCTCTCCCGTCCGACTCCTCCTCTCCCCCCTCGGCTCTCACTCTCTCTCACCCATTCCACCACCAAAGCTCGAAACCCAAGGAACCCAACTCCCCATCCATCTTCCTCACGTGCCTTTGAGTTCATATCTTGTTCGGTTCGGTTCGGCTCGGAGAGAAGTATTTTGGGTGTATTTCAAGGTTCGAGTTCGAAGGTTCGCGTGGCCCGATCTCTTGTGTGTTTGCTCTCCGACTTCGAGGTAGGGATTTCTTACACTTGTTATATGTTTATGTGTTGATTTGGCACCTTGTTCGTGCCTATGATTGTTGGTTGTAGTTGGGGTTTCATTCTTGAAAATCTGCAGAAAATCCGCTTGAAAGCCCCTCGTATCGATACGGCCCTTAATCCGTATCGATACATCTTTCTCTGGACTGCCTCGAAGCCAATTTGTTCCGATACAGATTTTGGCTGTATCAATACAGTTGGCTTAATGCCAGTTTTCACTGTTTTGCTCTGAACTCCATTGTTTTGACCCCCGATCACTTTTAATTCCTTTTGGACACCTCCAAACCTGTTTCTAGCATGCTTAATTGAATTCCTATGGTTTACTTAAGTTATCCTCGTCTCATTGGCTTTCCGTTGTTAGTTAGGTGCTAAGGTTAGACGTGGCGAATGGTAGGATGAAAGCGCGTATCGTAGAGAGGTTACCGTGTGTCGTAGGATATAAGGTATGACGTGGAATGCTTGGTGATCGATAGAGGCTTGCCTAGTGATTCGGAAGAAAATAGGGTAACTCGTATCTTTGTGCTTCGTCTCGATTGATCATCCTAGGTTCCTTTGGCACTCGTTCTATAGATTCTTGTTTAGAACCTAGCCGGTGGTGTGTCGTAGAGTTGTTATGGGTTCGATACGAGACGTAGGGCGTTGTAATAGACTTAGAGGAATAATGTGAACTTAAGGTGTTTATTAATGTACGATTGACATGGTTATGAGTTGTAATACATTGAATGACGATGAATGAAAGATTGTGACTTAGGGGAAGTGTTGTTATCTTGTATCGAATTGATAATGTATGTGTGTTGTGTGAGTTGTGAATTGAGGGTCCTGCAACGCAAGGTGTGGTAATGCAGAGACTCTAGAGGGCCCGCAACGCAAGGTGTGGTAATGCGGAAACCCAGGTGGAGAGAATTCACTGTAACGCAAGGTGTGGTAATACAGTCGAATGTCTCGTATGATGAATGAGGTCGTGATTGATTTATTGAAATTCATGTTGTTGTTTGGGCTATGAGTTGCTTGAGATTGTAATTATTGAAAAAGGGAAACAACGATCGATTTCATCAAAGTTTTAGAAAAGAAAGAAATTTGGTTTTGGAAAAAGGATTTTTATGAAAAATCCTCCGGTATTCTTGAGCAAATCAACGGTTTCCAGTATTCGTGCGCAGAATCAATGGACTCCGCCTATTCAAGCTCGAATGAACGGAGTTAGACCTGTGATGGTCATGAGTTTTCTCTAAACTATTTTGGTAATCAAAAGGAAAAGTTTTATGAAATGAGGCTTGATGACAAATGGTATAGAATAGTGAGGTTGTTCGTGGCATTCGTTGTGTTGTCATAAAAGGGTTGAGAAATCTTTGAGATTATTTAGAACGATACGAGTTTAATGCTACTTCGGGATGACGTACGAATGGTTAGGGACGTTCTAAGATGTTTAGGATTCCGTAGTTGTAGCTTGTCGGTTCTTTGTGGAGCCCCGTTGTAACTCTTGTCCGTTTATTGGATCACATTCACTATTGGAGCATAAATCATCACATTTTTATATAGCTTGTGTAAAGATTTTCCTACTGGGCTAGTGTAGCTCAACAAAATCCTTCTTTTCAGGTTCAAACGCTGGACAATAGATTGTATGCATCCGTGTGCTTGGACATGAAGACTTTTGGAAGCTAACCGCATCTAGTCACCTACTTGTCTTGTAATCGTCTGGCTTTTGATTTAGATGGATTTGTAACTAATTGTTCTTAAATTTCTTTTGACTAAAGAGTTTGTATTATTCTAATCAGGTTTGTAGTTATAACTATCTAAACTTGGGGGACTTGATTTGTAAATGATCTTTCAGGAACTCTCTTTTGGGTATTATTAATATTATGCGAGGATCATGTTTTGAAATGGATTATTTATTTATGTTGAAAATCGAAGGCGTGACAGAAAAATACTACGGAGTACTATGTTAAACACAGTTAAACTAGGGCTTAGTCATCTAGTTAGTCATCTTTCAAAAATTGGAGAATAGGAAGAGTTATGATCATTTTTGTCATTCAAAATATTTTTTGACTTCTTTTGATGGGTGGTTTATATTTTCAATGTCATTATTAGTAGATGTTGAAATGAGTATAATTAAGAAAGTATAATTAAAGCATTTAAAGAACCCTAAACTTGTGCCCCAAATTAATTTATGCCTCAGGGGCACCTTGTAGCATTTGCCATTAAAGAATGGATGATCAACAAAAAAGAAAAAATATACAAGTAATTAATTAAAGAATGTACGAGGTTTTAGAAAAACATGTAGGCTCCTTTCAGTTGCACGAAAATGATGAGAAATGATGAAAAAAATAAATTTTCAGTAACTTTCTGTGTTCAATTACCAAAAAAGTTTTAGGACCAACAACTTGGGAAACACTTTCCTGCAAAATAAATCTTGTTAAAAGGAAGAAATTCTTGTTTTCCTGCAAGATTTCTTGTCAAGAGAACACACAAAAAAAAAATCCATTTTTCTTTACTTCACTTCACTTCACTTTTCATGAGAACCAATTTTCCACACAATATTCCTGACAACTCAACGGAGCGGAGCGTATGTGGGTTTTCTTTTCTTTTCTTTTTTTTTTTTTTATAAAAAAGAACCGGCTCCTCTCCAATTTTAAACGTTTCAATTTTGGCTTTTTAATGGGTGCACTCCAAAGAGTGTGTCGCCATACTCTTTTTTTTTAACAACAATCTTTTTTTATTAATCTCATAAAGGAAAAACATAGATTAAAATGGTGGCAAGAGGCCAACAAAAACCTCACCACCTAAGACCACCGAAACCCAAATCTCAAAAGAAAATCCCTTAAAAAAACCTCACAAATAAAATCTCCAACTCTATTAGGACACCATCCACAAAAGCACCCCGAACATATCCCCTGTGTGCTATCGAGGTTCAATTTCTATAAAGAACATTAATAATCTCGTTGATAGTTTGAGTAGAGATATGGGAGAATATAACATTTTTCTAAGGTGTGACAAATTGTTTTTTTTTTTTTTGATTTTGTGGGTTTCGTTTCGGACCCATTTGAACTATCAGAATCGTTCATTTAATAAGTTTGTTGAGAATTTCAACCTATAAAATATCACGTTAATCGAAAATTAGAAAATTAATGATCGATACATATTTATCTTTAATAATTGGGTTCTGATTAAGTGTGTTCGTATATTAATTTGAAGATAAATTTGTTACAAAATCATATTAATTGGATAGGCCGTTGTGTTTTACTAGAGTTTAATGTTGTGTTTGGATGAGTTTTTAAGAAATATTTAAATATATTTTGGAGTTATGAGTGAAGACAGAAATAAGAGTAATGATTGGAAGCAGGGGTAATGAGTGGATAGAGATAGACAAAGAAATGAGAATAATGTTTGGAAATGGGAAATGATTTTGCCACTCGTTTTTTTGTTAACGCCACTTCCCTGCAAGTGTATTTTTGGCTTTTTGCACTAAAAATACATTTGCAGAGAAGTTGTGTTAACAAAAAAAAGAGTGACAAAATCAGCAGCCTTGGAAATAGGGGTAATGGATAGAGAGAAATGATTGAAAATAAGAATAATGAGTATTTTTTGAGCCATAAATTTTTTTTCAAAAAGGGAACCTAGCAAGTTGTCAACAAATTTTACAAACTGTTATCTGATCTTTGAAGTGGGCAGGGGATGGAGCCCAAAAAGCCGAAATTGACTGGTCTCCCAAAATTGAAGAGTCCCTTTTTCACTCCCACCTACTTTTCTGCTTCTACAAAGGGCGTGTTTGGCTATGGCATCTTATTGTTTCATTTGTTTATTTTGTATAGCAATCTAGACAATTAGAGCCACAATCAAGAAGGCCCCAAATAGAGAATACTACTAGTAGGCGCCGCCTCCTCCTAGGGTTTTGAGAGCTCTAAGGCGATTTTGAGAAGTCACAACCGCCTTGCTTTTTTGCCTGGGAGGAGGCGCCCCTCTCCCTCCTCCCCCAGGCTCCTCCTTCTTTATCCGCTCTCCTCCCTTTTCCCCCTCTTCTCTATAATTTTTTTCTTTTCGTTTTCTCCTTCCTCAGATCTGACCATCTCTGTTCGGTGGGCTCCGCCATCACTGGAGTTGTTTGTCCGCATGTAATCCGTCGCCAGAGCCCTTGTGACAGCAGTGATGGAGGCAGTGAGGGTTGCGATTTATTCGGCTGTTTTTGGGCGGCTAGGTTTAGAGCAAGATCTGAGGAAGTTTTGTCTCTCATTGTGGGAGTTTTGTCTCTCCTTGTGAGACTAATAAAGTTCGCCTTTGGACGATTTGTTTACTGTTCGGGCTCGAGAAAATTAATATGCATCTATTGGTGGTTTGCTATAAATTTATTAGTGTGTTCATTTCTGGTCGAAGTTCATCTGATCGTCTGGGTTCTTATTGTCTTTTTTTCTTGGCTGCAATACATCTCTTTTTGAGATTGCTATAGGATGTATGAATTTTCCGCTCAGCAAAAGGTGTGTTCATGCCTGGGCTGGGAATGAAAGACATCAATTGTCTCGTTCTTTCTCGTTTTGTATCAGTTAGATAATTAGTTTGACTTTGTTATCTGTAATGAATTTTGTTGTGTAAGTGCCGTTGGGTTTTATCAATGCAGTATCTCTCACTTTTGTCAAAAAAGAAAAAGAAAAAAGAGGAAGGCCCCAAATGGTCCCTGTAAATCTCATTGCAAAGGTTGTGTGTGTGTCTTCAGAGGAAGATAAACAAAAGCAATCAAAAAATAGTTGTTAAAGTACTCATAATAAGTTTTGAAGACCAAAAATAAAACCGGATGACAACCACATACCTGATTTTATTTTCCACACAATGGATAAAAATAAATAGTCATAACTAAAACAACGAGAACGTTGATTTCAATGACAAGGAACCATGATGAGATTTCTAGTTACGAAGCATGGAACTAACAAGGTCTTAGTAGTTGTACTCAAATGACAGAGAAATAGAGGATGGAGAGATTTTTGTTCCTTTTGAAAATCCATTTTTGCAAAATAAGTAGATCAAACTTTATTTAGGAACAGATATATATAACCCACAGAGAATTTAGAGGAAATAACTTGTCTTGAATGAAGAAAAATATGTGTTTTTATTAGTCAATTTATTTCACTTGGCGAATACCAAAGTATACTCTGTCTCAGTTTGAATGACAGTAATCTTTGGGGGAAAATGAGAATGTGATGCCATATTTTCATAGTATTTCATACGTTTGGAATTGATATGAATAAGAATGTGATTCCTGATGAAACATTCAATTAGGAATATGATCCCTCCCGCCACTATGAAAATCTTAGATTTTTGGCTCAATCATACAAAAATAAATTAACATTTTTGACTTTAAAAATTTCCCAAATAAATGAGAAAATCTTAGATTACTGGCTCAATCATACAAAAATAAATTAAAATTTTTCAAAATAAATGAGGAGAAGATTACTAAATTAACCCAAACGCCGGAATAGAACCATGCTAGGTATTGAATTATTTGGATCTTTTTTTTTTTTATAAGTGAATTATTTGGAATTTGATTCTTAGTCATCAAATTCCTATTTCCACTAAAGATTACAAGCATCGAAACAGAACCAACGTTTTCCAAGTAATTGACAAATTAAACGATCCTATGACTTCCCCTCGTCTTTGGAGCTCTTTGGATCAAAAGTATCCTTTTAATTAAGAGTACAAGGCAGTTCGTGTGATGCACTGAGAATTTAAAAATCAAGATACACAAAGGTTTGCGGACTCAATTAATGGATACAATAAATGATGTCGGCCGTTATGTTCTTCATTGACGGATATAGGATAAGTTCTCCATTTTGAGATCCATATTCGTGAGGGTAAACTTAAGGCTAACTTTTTGGGAAAATGACGGCTAACGCCTTGTTTTGATAATTGACACCCGTCAATGATATTTTCAGCATTAACAAATGTTCTCGGCATGTCTTTAACGGGTATTAATTATCAAAATACGTCCTGGGCTGTCATTTTCCCTAACTTTGTTCTTTTAGGCCCCGTTTCAGAACATCTTCTTACAAAATAAGTATTTATTTCACATTTTCAAACTCAAAAATAATGTAAATGAAAAATAGTTTTTCATTTTTTTTGCACCGTATAAAAAGATCTCAATGAGATCTATTAAATAAGATCCATATTAATAGAAAAATTATTTCCGTAAACACATAATTACACAAATATTTTTTTGCGTAAACACATAATTACACAAATAGATCTCAATGAGATCTATTCAGACCAAATGAATAGACTTGAGGGGAGCTAAATAATGTGCGCACAACGGATTGGGAAATCCTGTAAGGCAAGGCCCTGCAAGGCACCCTGTAGGACACACACGGGCCATCGATCTTGACAATAAATGGTTGTGATATGATTTTTAATTATGACCGGTAAGAATTGATTTTTAATGTGGACCGTTGATTGATGAGATCGACGGTTGTGTATCGCCCTACACGTGCACTACACGGGGTGTACTACAGCATCCCCGGATCTGCACACAATACTTGTATTGTCCACTTATGCACAATACAAACTCCAAATCGTAGAATTTAAACCTACAGTAAGTTTTATTTTTTTTACCTAACTTTGACATAAAAATTGAAGGGAATGACTTCGGTGTCCCCGGTCATTTTGGGGACACCGTAACTTTTGGCATAACAAAATCATTATGAGTATAACCAAAACCCATTACAAGTATAACAGAACCATAACAAGGCATAACTTAGGCATAACTTGTTTGTTATGCCTTGGTTGGGTTTGGTTATACTTTGGTTGGTTTTTTGGATATTCTTTGGTTATGCCTTGTTTGGATTTTGTTATGCTTGTATTAGGTTTTTGTCATGCTTATAATGGTTTTGTTATGCCAAAAGTTACGGTGTCCTCAAAATGACCGGGGACACCATAGCATCATCCAAAATTGAAAGAGTACACACTATCTTTTTTCCCGAAAAGTGGAGCACGCTGGTCATGTTTCAATGTCTGTAATCTTCGGTCGTAATTCTATTTTGATAGTTGGATTAATTCAGAATCTTATCCAGAAGTAAGTTAGTACTTTAGATATTTACCGATCGAATGTTTCTTTATTTATGGTTTAAGACAAAAATCTACGTGAGGATGGAAGAGTTCAGATTTCTCTTTAGTTTGGAAATATGATTAGTCATTTGAATATTTTATCAGGAATCAAATGCAATATCCAGTTAGGTCTCATTCGGCTAAATAAATTATTTGGCTTATTTTTTTTTGTTCTTATTCAATTTTTTTTTGTTGCATTTGTTAGTTTTTCGTCGATTTGAGGATTATTGGTTTATCATGGCGAGAGAAATCTAAATAGTAAAAAATTATTATCGAAATCAATTTTTTTTGAATAAAGACGAAAAAATTGGCTTATTGACTTATTTTCTTTTATATTTAAAAAAATTTAGATTTTGATCGTAATTTTTAATTTTTAAATTCCTATCGTCATGACAAAGTAATAATTCTAAAAAAATCGATGAAAAATTAACAAATACAAAAAAAATGAAATAGGAAAAAAAATACTAAACCTAATGACTTATTTAACCGAATGAGCTCTTAAGAGCAACTTTATCAGTTGAGGTAAAATAGCTTAGCTTTTAGCTTTTTACCTAAGCAAAACCTCCAAATGAGCACTACACCAGATTAGGTAAAGGCTGAGCTAAAACCCATCTATGAACAGTGCTTAGGTAAATATACCTAAGCACTATTCACCATGTGAATATTATTTTATTATTGTTCTCTCCCTCTCCCCCTCTCTCTCTCCCCAGAAAAGAAAAAAAATAAAAGTAATAATATTTTAATAGAAAATAGGTTAAATAGATAGGATTGGTGTAGTGTTGAGAAAGATATGAGTAGATAAAATGAAAAAAATACACTGTTCATCAGCAATTTTACATTTTTATTGGTGTACATGCTCTAATTCCATATATAAAACTCATAAAAATATAACACGACATGCTCATTATTTTCAAAAATATTTGTATAATCCTATATTTTACTATCAAAAGTCATGCGTCACTCGAACAGAGTTCTGACAACAGCTGATAACCTCTTGTCTTGGGAAAATTTTTCAGTGCCGAGCGGGTACCACGTGGTGCCCGCTCGGCCATCCGAGCCGTCCATTGGACGGCTCGGATTCGCCGAGCGGGTGCCACATGGGCAATACCCGCTCGGCACTGAAGTGTTTCTCCTTGTCTTGCATAAACAAGTATACTACTACAGTATTAAACATAGAGAGAGAAAATGTAGAGATATTGTTCAAAAAAATTACCGTAAACAGCAGAGATCGTCCGTATACCCCATACTCAACACGGAGCCTGTAGAGAGAGAGAGAGAGAGAGAGAGAGAGAGATCGTCCTTACACCATACTCATACGGAGCCCAGAGAGAGAGAGAGAGAGAGAGAGAGAGAGAGAGAGGGAGGTGTTTCCTTCCCCATAAAGTGTGTGAAATCTCACGAACACCTGGCGATCACTGTGTCCGATTCTGCATCGAAAATAGTTCCGGACCTAATCACCACCAAAATTCCCTACTTTTTGATTTTTTTTATCTCTTGTTTTTCCTTAACCTTGTAAACCGATCCATTGCGTCGGCAGATAATTTGTTCCTGCTGTAATTCACCTGATTGCCGCCCCCTCAAACCCTAGGGGTTCAATTTCGAAGATACTCTTTGAAGTTTGTCCAGAGGATTACGTTGAAGGATCGTCACAGACTAATTATCAGATTTAGAGACAGAGAGAGGGGATTTAGGAGGAAAGAAGCTTTAAAGCTTCGTTTTTCGGAGAATTAAAGCCAAAGTTTGGGGGTTCGAAGTGATATCTAACCGTTTGATTAAAGCTGAAGGCACTTGCAAGTGATCTAATCGTACGTGTGGTGTGTTTGTCCTTCGTACAACACATACACACACGAATTTTTTGTGAAGAGGTTTGGCGGTGAGAAAGGAATTTTGATTGCTTATGATTGAGTTTGGATTCTACGGATATCGGTACAATTTTGACTAGTCAGAGTAGAGATATATACCATTAGTCGATATGGTCGGTGCAAATATATTCCACTGTAGGAAGCAATCATGGCCTCCGGAGGAATATGTCAGTCGAGCTACTTTGCAGTTGGTAAGGATTTCAATAGGTTTTCTTAACCATGTACACAAACACACGCGCATAGAATCGGATCGATTTTGGAAAGGTTGTTTTATATCTGGTTTTTATTTTGGAAAAGACGCTTGAGCACAATTGTACGCCGAGGCGTGGGGGTTATCAATGAACATGTATACTTCTAGATTGAAACTGTTAGTTGTAACTTGAAACCTGAAGTGACTCAACCGTTTAGAGCATCTCCAGCCTTTCTCTGTACTCGAATTTTGAGTGACAGCTTCATTTTGATAAGAAGCACTCCGATTGACAAACCCAAATCTAAGCGTAAATTTTGGGTAAAAACGATCTTGATGGTATAGTTGTAAAATTGAGATGCACAAAACATCCTTGTAGAATTTCTGAAATTTGAGTAAGGACCCGAGTAAAGATTTGTGTAATACTCACTTTGACATAACTTTGAGTCCAGGAGTGGAGTTGATTTTAGGTATTTTCACTCAAATTTCGAGTTGAAGTGGAAAAAAGAGGGGCCTGGAGATGCTCTTAGAACGCCAGAATAATTCAAAAGTGCTGTAGAACTCTAGTTTTTAATTAATTGTTAACGTACTTTGCATGCTAACAATTTTTTTAGAATTGTGACTTTCGGTAATCTGTTTTGCATGATGCCATCTGATCTTTCATTAGGAGGGCGTTTGGAAAAAGTTGCTTTTTCATGTTTTTGTTGGGAAGATTTAATGATCCGTTTGTTGCAGAACATTATTGTGTTGAACTATCTAGGCTCGCTGGAGGTGGTTGTATGAGTAGATGAAATCATTGGAGCTGAATTCTTGTTTCTCTTTTTTTTCTCCTTGGCGAAAGTCAGCATTGTCAGTTGTAGTTAGTGAGGTTTGAACCCTTGTCAATTGCATGAGAGTGCATGGTGCCTAACACTTGGCTACCCTGAACACTTGTTTCTTACATTTTGTTTTTTACTGTATTGGTCAGGTCCCTGTTAATGTTTTACAGACTTGTAGATTAAAGGAGGACGATTATAAAAAAAAAAGATTAAAGGAGGACATGATTTTACAATTTCTGTGCGGCTACACTTAGCTTTTTATCTTGTTCTTCACACATTAATGTTACCATCCAAAATGAGATATATGCTAAGGAGTTTCTTTCGTTTCAAAAGGTTGTGTGAAAGCTAATTAATATTTCCTTGCAAAGTTAATCGAATGTTTCTTTCCCACCATAACCCTATCGATTGGGGATTCCGTGGGTATTGTTATTGTTTGTTTTGTTGTTTTGAGATGTGAAGTATTGGTATACCATTTTTGTTCATCAGTTGGCTAGATTTTTCTTTTTGATCAGATTCCTTATTGTGTTTCCCAAAATCGAGCTTCAAATATTTTTGCATTGTCAATTGTTGATTTTTTGTTGTTTTGGATTTTACTAAAGTTATTATTGAATAGGAACTATGGAAGTTAGAAGATTGCTTGGGCGTTTCGGTTGGAGTTGTCCACTGGATAGTGATGCATTTATGAACCATATGTTGCACATTTGTTTTAGTTTTAGCTTGTTTTTCACGTCAGTTTTCACTGATTGTATTTCCTCAAACTTCGCTTGCAGCTTGATTTTGATAGTGCTGCCCCACCAGAACACGCTTGGAGAAGGAGGTTAAACAGCCATGCTACAATTCTGAAAGAGTTTAGTGTTACATTTATGGAAGCTATTAAATTGGTAAGCATTCTTTAGTTGTAAGTGTACCTATTGCAGGAAGAAAGGGCGGATAGACTTGTGTCCCAATTCATGCATTATCCTTCCCCAGTTTTAGTTTTGTGATTTATGTCTTGAATTTTGAATTTTTTAGATGCGGCTTGGTATTCGCATGTGGTCCTATGTAAGGGAAGAGGCTTCCCAGGGAAGGGTAACTTTCTCAACTTTTATCCATCCACAAGTCGTTTTTAGTATTCAATTATCACCTGACATAATTGGAAAATATGCGACTTCATCCATTTTTCTTCTGGACCTTTCTTTAGATTTAATGGTTACTCGTGTGATGAATGCAGACAGCACCTATTAATCCTTTCAAGCGAGAAAGTTGCAAGCCATCAGCAACTCAAGGGGTCCCGCTTGGAGGGATGGGGTGAGCACTGTGTCAATTAGCAAACAGCTGTTATTGCTTCAATAGTTTTATGAGATTGATTGTATCAATCCTTGTATTATTTTATTTGTAGGAGTGGCAGCATATCAAGAGGTTTTAGAGGAGAGTTCAGGCATTGGCAAATTATTCCTAGTACATGTGAGGCTTCTCCTGTCATGGCCAATCAGTTCTCTGTAAATCTCTGCCCTTCACTCATTATCCATTGTTGTTTATATTTCAGCTCTAGAAGTGTAGCTTTTGTACAATTGGTAAATATGACTTCCTAGTATTCTGTTAATAGTACATTTGGGTGAGTACGTGAGTTGACTGTGAGTGACCTGCGGGTCTGTTTATTGCCTGTGCCACAACATATACATATATGTGCACCTTTCACAAGAGGTGTTCGAGAAGTTCTTCTACAGGAGCCTTACACAGAGCCTCAGGTTGAATAAGACACTTTTATGACTGTCTGTTGTGTTTCTGAAGTAATAAAATGTTTGGTGGTAAATACATAGTCCTGCTGCTTTCTGTTCTAAAGAAGTTGGAAACAGTCAAATATCTGGAAAAGTTGGTGCAAAAGTTAACTTTCTTTGGAGATATGGAATATAGATTACACTTTTTTCGAAATTTCTGGACATTAAAGTATATGTTTAGTAAGTTGTTGGATTCCCAATACATTTTTATTTCTTTGGGTTTTGAGATTTTCTATGTATTGTACTGGGGTTTGTTGTTCTGTTTCGTAATTTGATTACAGGGTGGTGGTTGATCATATAAATGTTAGTATGGTTAAATGTTGAAAGAAAGAAGAGACAGAAGACCCAAGTTAGAAGATATTGTTTTCTTTCTGCCTTAACTTGTGTCCCCTCCTCCTCTTTCATACTCTATTGATGATTCGCCGCTAGTGGTTTTGTGTTTCATGATCATTATAGACATCAGAGAATGTTTCTGCTGTGCCAAGTGGTAGCTTCTACCCATGCATCTTTTTAGATCAAAATTTCATGCTTAATTGCAAGCTGTCCTTTGTAAACGATACATTGATGATATGTCCCTGATGAGCATGATGACTCTGGTTCGCCCATGCTCGATGATGCCGCCGTTGTTTTGGGTGAATTGGCAGTAGTTTGCACGAATTCTGTGACGTGCCCTTGATACCTTTTCCATCTTATGTTTATTGGTAAAAAAAAATACGAATGTAAAGGATTTTGCTGGAGCCTAAATATCTACCATAGACTACTCTTCGAGTTTGGCAAAGTTCCCCCCATAAAAAACACTAGCTATGCAATATGCAGAAATTGGTGGATGGCTGGGCATACTCTATAGTCACTTAAGAAAACTTAACAAACCATGGAGGTTGCTAATTAAGTTTTGGGCCTTTTGGCCCTTTGTTGAACCATTATACCTTTGATGCCCATCTATTTTAAGGTTGTGCAAACAAAAACACACTTTTGCTCTGTAACATTTCATTTCGTTAAACTTTTTTGTCTTGATGAGCTAGTGGTGAGCAGCGTCTTGCTGATGTAATAAATGTACTGTGCCAATGGCTGCTTGCATGTAAAATGCCTCAGAGCATATTCTTCAAGGGATATTTTGTGTTTAGTCCGGTGAGATAAAAGAGGTTTGTGGTGTAGTCTGGACTGCCCGTCAAGTGTCATGCGAGCTCTGGTTGCGAAATAAGCCTTGAAGCTCAATAGCTCGAGGATTAGAAGGCTAAGTGTCATGTGAACTCTGGTTGCCTTGAAGCTCAATGGCTCAAGGATTAGAAGGCTTCTAGCTCATTGCCGTAGTTCATTGTTCATCCTATTAGCTTATAAGATCTCCAGCAGTTGTTTAGATTTCTTTTGGAGATTCAATTTTAGCTATTTGATACTAGTTACTTACTGTGAATCCTATGTCTGTTAACATTGTTTTTTTTTGATAGGCGTCTGTTAACATTGTTAATGATACCCCAGAGGGAGGACAAATGCAATTACATGTTCTAAAAGTTAAATTTAGGTCAAGAAGGAAAAAGTAAAGCACAACGATTTACTTTCAGGTCCACTGAGAACCTACCTGAGTTGTTATGTTCAAATTTTCCTCGTCAATTTGGTGTTGTTATTTAGGTTGCCCTAACAGAATTGTCACTTACGATGGAGGGTCTGTGGTTGAGACACTTTTGCAAGAACCTTTTAGTCTCCTTTAGTTGCTTTGTTATAGATCGTAGTAATCAGCACATACAAACATTTTTGTTGCTGTGATATTTCATACATCGCATGCCTTGTTTTTCATGTGAACTTTTAGTTCCTTTTTCTTTCTGGAATTTTGTGTTTGATTTCATTTTACTACTTCTGCAGATTTTTATATCTCGAGACGAAGGAAATAAAAAATATGCGTCAGTTTTAGCTCCAGGTCAACATGAAGGCATAGGGTAAGGAATATAAGTTTGAATTGCGTTATTTTTCAAGCAGATGTACTTTGACTAGTGTCATTTTTCAGGATGAATAATTGCTTTGAAATTGGTGTATCCCTCTGATACATTAACTCATCATTCAGACTAGGTTCTTTTTAAAGGTCAGTATTCTCATATGAGATTGTCCAAATTGAGAAATGAGAATAAGAAGCAACATCAAATTGTTGGACAGCTGATGCACATTGTTGGGCATATACCTGAATGAGTCAAGCTTTTGGAACAACTCAACATGGGATGAGACTTTACTCTTTTTGGGTGTTCTTGGGTTCAAGTTTCTCCATGTGCATTTGATCCCCATTTGTATTCTTCTTCTCCATTGAAAATAAATTTAGGTTTGCCTTCCTATATGCAAGACGACGTTGCATGTAGGGGAGGGGTGTTGGATGGCTTGATATATTGTTAGGAGTTTCATAACAGCTTAACCTTTTTGGACACTTAGTGACTTGACAATTTTTCATGCCAGTTTTCATTCTTTTTGAACTGGTGCTCGATATGCATCTTTCTTTGAGGCCATGGATACTGATCGAAGCAATTTCAACTTTGCAACTCCCCACAATGATTAGTTTGAAGCGTTGTACTAGATGTGTATCTACTTGAAACTCTATTCACGAGGCTGCTGAATCCTGGTGTAAAATTTTGTTTGGGTTGACTAGCCTAGCTATTTAGTTTCTAGCTCTATCAGACTAGATGAATTTATTAGATGTTAGACGGTGGAATAATTATGGGATTCATCTACTCACTGAGTAAAGGAAAAACAAAATGTAGACGATGTAACAATGCAAAAGATCAAATAGAGACCATTGTTTCTAAAATTTTGAACTCGAAGTCTGAATTTTAAGGTGATTAACACTCTGTTTCTAGATGAATGGGATAAGTTTTGTCACCTAGAAATTATACTATACCGTACATTTCTTTTATTTATTATCGCTGCTATTCCTGTTACCTATCCAATTGATGAGATGGTTTGAGAAAGTAAACACAGATGAACTTTGAGGGGACAATGTATTTTGAGGCCTCTAGGCTCTTAAGCATGCCATACAATGTGTCGTAAAGTTTCGGAACAGTTATAGTGATGCTGCAGATTGTTGCATTTTCTTGGTTCTGTTCTATTACAGAAAATCAGATGACCAGGGTATATCATCATGGGGATGGAATTTGAGTGGGCAGCATTCGACATATCATGCTTTATTTCCCAGGGCATGGACCATATATGATGGTATGATTTGTTTACATACAATAGCTGCATTAATGTAGATATTCTCTCACAGTATTATTCTAATATAACTTCTTACCTCCAGGTGAACCAGACCCAGAACTAAAAGTATCCTGTCGTCAAATATCACCGTTTATACCTCATAATTACCGAGATAGCAGTCTTCCCACTGCTGTTTTTGTCTACACGGTATGCAAATTTAGCTTCTTAGCGTCAATGGCAGTTGTGCCTATATACTTTGTCATCAACACATTATTTTTTTGGGGGGGTAAGTGTCATCAGCACATTCCGGGGTTTTAGGTTCTTATATTTCTGGATATTTCCTGAAGACCAAATTGAATACTTGTTTAACTTTTTCATTAGATGAATAGACAAGAGGGCTTATTGGTCAATTACTCATTTACGGCCTGTGTGGAATGTGGCGGTTGTTTTGTAGCCGGTAGATACAATTTTTAAGTACCACAAGCAAGAGTGGAAGGAATCAAGCATGGAAGTAGCGTATTTGTTATTTTGTTAAAAAAAATCCAAGTCCCAGACAAGTGCACTTGAATTCTTGGTTAGCAGGCTTGAAAAACAAGCCCTAATTTTTGAAGGGAGGGACAAAAGAAGTACTGGCATCTGAATTTCTGTTCTTACCAAGTCCTCCATAAGCTCATGAATACCTAGTATATTCATCCGCCTTTATGCTTACATCGTTCTGCAATCATGTTACCTGATCCTATAGTTAGCTCACTAGAGCAACTGTCTAATTACTTGTCAGATGGTTCTACTTATCCTACTTCATAAGTACAAGAAACACCTAAATTCCGACACGTTTATGCCAAAGTCTATTAGAATACCCCCAAGATTTGGAAACTCCTCTCTCTCAACCTTATGGATAATTGGTCCAAACTAGCACCTGGATCTTTATCACTATCCTGATGAGATTGATGTTTTGCATATCCTGGGAAGTAAGTTATTTGCATGACGAGTTATTATTTTCTCATCCATAGAACACTGTAGATCTTCCCAGGCTAGTAACCTTCTAGGCTGGACCGTGCGGAAAATTTTCCTTTGAAGAGTGGTAGTTTGAAAATTATAGGCTTGAGTAGTGATAGTTTAGGTTTAATTAATTCCTCGATTTAACTCCTACCTTGAATCTCTTTATAAGGAAATTCACTGTCTTTGAACCACACATTAACTTAAGGTGACCATCACAAGTACTGCGACACCTTAGTCCTAGTTAAAACTTGATAAATGCAAGGTCATTGTGCATGCCACAGCTCACAATACCTATTATTTCATTGAAGAAATTTTTATGTGTGTGCAAACTATAAAAGTGATACCTTGATCATAACTTTGGTTTTCTTACGAACTGTTGCTTGCTTCGTTGTAGTTGGTGAATACTGGAAAGGAAAGGGCAAAAGTTAGCCTTCTTTTTACATGGGCGGTAAGCTTGTTTACATGTGTTGGCCAGTAAATAATGTCCTAAGCTCTTCTATATCATTTGCTTTCTTCGTCTTACTAATTTTTGTGGTTTTGCGTTTCTAACAGAACTCAATTGGAGGAATCTCACACCTGTCTGGAGATCATGTGAATGAACCATTCATGTTAGTATGCATGGGCTGCTGTCTTTTGTTTATAATTATATTATCCTGGATTGTAATATTGACTTTCTCCTATTTTATTTGATAGCGGCGAAGATGGAGTCTCTGGTGTTCTTCTACATCACAAGCAAGTCATCAAACCCTTGTAGCTTTATATAGTGATTGGTTTGCATATTGCCCTTGGGTAGTTTCATGGATTTTGTCAGCGTAACTGGTGGCAAGGTCTTAATCAGACCCATTGTTGAAATTTGAACTGCTTAAAAAAATATGGTAAAAATGATATAATAGATGTTTTTAACTGTGTGGAAGTGCAGTTGTTGTACTAAAATTTCATTAACTGTCACATGAAGAAGAGGGAAGAGGGAATTGGTTTGTCCCTTAGGGAGATCCGATAAAATTGGAACAATACAGAGAAGATTAGCATGGCCCCTGCGCAAGGATGACCCACACAAATCAAGAAATGGTCCAAAATTTTAAGTTTTCTTTGTCGATTGAAAAGAAGAGGAAAGAGGGTAAAATAGTTTAGTGGAAGGCATGTTGGTGCTGGAGAAGAATATTTGGAAAACAGGATTGTGGAATCTAGTAAAATGAAGTTGGTCCTGCTAGAGTGTGCTGTGGGGGCAAGGACAGAAACGGCCTAAATTTGACATTGCTGTTCTTAAATTTTGACATTGCTGTTCTTAAATAGTGATACGAGTATTGCTTGTAGCCTTGTATCATAGTGGTTGACGAGACGTTGGACTTTGGGATTACTAATGGTAGAATCTCTACTAAGGACTTCTGATTTTGCTTGGGTCGGTGAGAGGTACTTCACTGACTTTGAGGTGGGGGAGCGAGGGAGAGGTTTGAGAAGGTCGGTGAGGTGGTTGTGGAGCAACTAGGTTTTCTGGATCAAACCTGCTGTGAGAGTTCTGTTGTTGAGGAGGGACATTTAGGCTTCCAATGGCAAGACAATCAGAAAACAATTTGCTGAAAGAGGTTTTCAAACAGGGATGGCTCTTACTCAGTGCTAGTACAGGAAGGGAGCAAGGTCTAACTCCATTGCCAAAATGCTTTATCAGGGCGAAGGGTGGTGCCAGAAGTCAAAGGGGGAGGTTTAGGGCAGACACCACATCACTTCTTTTTTGCAGAGAGGGCCGTGGGGCTCACTGCTGTCGGAGAAGAAGCTGGTCGAGGAAAGGTGCAAAAGAAAATGGTGTATGCTGTCTCGGGTGGAGATTAAGGACATAGTGGGGCTTTTTTCCCTTTTTTCTTTTCCATCCCCGGAGGAAGCTGGGAGTGTGAGAGACAGATATTAGAAGATGGGGGAAACTTCATCTTTTAGTCGATGGTGGGTTCTTGGTACAAACCACATGGTTCCATGAGTATTTGGATTCCATTGATGGAAATTCTGGCTCATGTGTGAGATGCTAAGCTTGTCAGTGAAATTGGTGATGCCCTGGATGACGATACATTGGGGAAACATAATCTCCATTGGGCAAGAATCTCTGTGGTGAAACAGTGGGGCGATTCTAACATTTGGCGTGGTGGTTGTCCCTATTTTTGTACACGAGATCCTGAAATACTGGAATCAGGTCCAAGGTCCAAGGACAAACAGGTAAACTTTATTTTCCCGGGGATCGTTCCCGGGAATTATTGTGATGCAGTGTTTAAGGGAGGGGTTCACGAGAGAGTGGGTGAACCATTCAAATTTCAAAAGGCAATCAGGTGGTTGGTGGATCTCATCGGTCAGGTGATGCAAATCAGCCAAGGGTGATGATGGGCCAAGTCATGACATGGGCCAGCCAAATCTGAAACTCGCTCCAAAGAAAAAATGGCCATAAAGGGCCCAGTGGACTGTTGCTGCAGATGTAGACTTGTTCAGTGGTGCCCAAGCGGAAACTGGATTATTTATCTGCGCAAAGGAGGCCCAATGAGCAAGCCTGTGTCGAAGAATCACCGCTACGAGCCTAGAGCGCTTTAGGTCAACAGCCACTTCGAATGTGTTTGGGGCCCTTGCTTCTGGTCTGACCCAATATTCTTCTCCTTCAAGTGTACGAAATCTCATCCCATAGAGGGGGTGGCATCTGTGCTTCATTTGTAGCTCATCATTCTCTGATCCTCTGGTCCTCGTCATCGGCAAGGAAGGTCGGAGAGGGAATACTAATGGGGAGAAAATGTTTTGGTCAGACACACCATGGGGGATGAAGAAAGTCACTCGTGGTTGGCCAATCCAGAGCTCATTGATGATGATGCCTAATTTTGCAAAATGGAGATTCTGAGGCGATGGGGAATTTTTTGAGAATATATCTTTGGCTTGAGTTCTTTGCATCATGTCCAAGGAGATGTGGTCAGAGGGAGGAAGCAAAACAACTTGTTTGTGTGGTTAGAAAGCTTCAATGGCCACCTTGTTGACTGTGTTAGGTGGGTCCTGCTATATGCTGATATGATGAGGGAGGAGGGATGTGCTTGAAATCATAATTGGGACATGGAAAATCATTCGGGGCATGTGTTGGTGAGTATATTCCTCTGAAGAACCTCTTTGTGTTTCTCCAGTCGTGTCAAAGGTCTACCATGGGAGGAGGGCAACAGGAACTTCTTGTTCAATGGCCCATTTCAGTGGGAGAAGGTTTCAACATGCGTTTTGGGGAGGATCGGCATTTTAGATTTTTCGTTGTATCCTATGAGGACCGGGTATCCATTTGTTTGCTGATGTTGAAATAGAATGGAGGAGAAAGTTGCCTCAACAGAGCTCTCAAAGGAGTGAGTCCCAAAGGAGGATGGGGAAGAGGAAACTGGTTTGCTCCATTAACTATGAACGGTGCTAGAAAAGAGGCTGGGGAGTGTGTGGAGGGAGTCTGTCTTATGTAGAAATGAATTTAAAAATAATCTCGTTCCCATGGAAGATGGGAGTGTGGATCCGAAGAGAAGGGTGTGAAAAAGTGAATTCATTACTTGCACCATTTGGCAATAGTTTTCCCACATATTGGCAATGTTACTTGGTATTTTTTCAACTCGGTATACACGTGAGCAGCCGGTAGGACAAATGTGAGAGTGTGAGATATGCGTCCAACACCTGTTTCTAAATGAACACTCGGATCCTGTAGGTTAAAGGATTTAAAGCAGCAACCAAGTTACATTTTATATGCAAAAGAACTTGCCTCTCACATGTTGAGACTTGAGAGACAGAAATCTCATATTTTTCCCTTAAGTTCAAGTGCATTCTTAAATAACTATGACATCCTATGTTCGAATAGTACACAGGATACAGTATTTTCAGAGGTGCACATTGTATCCACATACCGGACCCATGTTTAACTACAACGTCCTATGTTTGAACAGCACAGAGCTTAGAGTACTTTCGGAGGTTCACGGTGTATCCACGTATACGTATGCTCATATCCTAAGACTAAGTGTTTGGGAGGTCTAGTACACACCCAAACCTGATTACTCACGTGTAGTTCATGTAACAGACTTTTTGATGACCTCTCAATTAGAAATTCCAGGTATATTTGAAAAAACCGTTGCATGTAATTAGAAACAGCCATTAGGATGACATTTTTTTTTGTGGATTACGATAAATCTCGCCCGGGAATTGAATTTTATTGGACACAGGCCTTGATAGAGTGGAATGGCTGAAAAAAGATTCATATAGCCAACCATAAGCCGCAGTTTGGTTTGGTTTGGGGATAAATCCATGTTGCCCAGTCAGACCCTGTTCCGTTTTGTGTGTGGTGTCAGATAACATTTTCAATTTTTCAGGTGTATATGAAGTTCCCCCTTCCCCGTAGTCCGTTTATATTGCCAAACTAAGTGAGATACTTTTGTGTGCTTTCATTCTTCATTATTTTCTTCTTGTTGCGTGGAAACTTTGTGTGTTGATTGGTATTATAAGCTTTGTAGTTGTAATTCTATGATGGTGAAGTGTTGTTATCTCTTACAATTACTTGTTTTTCTTTTAGGACTGCAAAGGAGAACCCTCCTGTTACTTTTGCCATTGCTGCATGTGAAACTCAGAACGTAAATGTGACTGTTTTGCCCTGCTTTGGGCTCTCTGAAGGAAGCTGCATTACTGCAAAAGACATGTGGGGGAAAATGGTGCAGGTAATGGTTTTACCATCGAGATGCTGTATGACCCATTCTGCACTTCATACCTTAACTCGATATTAGTTGCTGTCCGAAAGACTAGTATTTTGCTTCTTTTTTTCAAGCATTCAACCAATTTCCCTAAGGAAAATTTATGTCGCCAATCTCATCTCCTCTCCTTAACAAGTAATTGGAGTGAAAAGTGCGAGCATTGTTCATCATCATCAGTGGTGACTTAGTATATCATTGTTCGAGCAAAAAACAATAAAAAAGGACATGCAAGTTGACAATGTATTTGATTTTCTTTTAAGTTGGTAAAGTAAGAGGGATGAAAAAGGCTTAGGGGTCTGTTCAAAAAAGAAAAAGGCTTGGGGGGAATTTCCACGAAACAAAATGGATTAAAGTCCATGTTTTCACAGATTTCTAAGCATGTCATTTTCCTCACATACGTCAACTAAAATACCATTTAGCGGAAACAACTTGACTATTGCCACTAGCTTGTAGTCCAATAATATAACAGAAACGCACCCTAAAAGGTACTCTGTAAGACCTTTTGTAAAATAAATAATAATTACAACAAATGTCAAATATACTATTCCCTTTAAGGATGTATAGAGAATAAAGCAACATGTAGCTTCGTCTCTATGCTAGCCTTTATTATGCACATTTTACTAACCTTTAGTATGCTTCCTAGGTGCACAGTCTGCACCTATGTGGGTTCATTTGATTTTTGAAGTGGTGTCATGAGACTATTGGCTTTCCAGGAAAAGATAATTCATACTTAGTAATTCTTGCAAACTTTTGGTTGACTGGGTTCAGGTGACCCCAGTGGATATACACTGGCGTTGCCCCCTGATCATCATATTATGATCTTTCTCCAAATTGTTTATTGAGTTCAGCTGTGTCAAGCACTGTTCATGATATCTTGTTGTCAAATTCTGTTCTTTGCTTCCTAAGGATGGGCACTTCGATCGGGAGAACTTTGATAGTGGACCGAGCATGCCTTCATTACCTGGTGATACTCATTGTGCTGCGGTTTCTGCTTCCACGTGGGTTGAACCTCATGGAAAATGCACTGTCGCATTTGCTGTTGCATGGTCATCCCCAAAAATAAAATTTATGAAGGGAAAATCATATCACAGGTAATTTTCTGACTTTTTTTTGCCTTCAATTTGAACATGATCAACATATGGGTTGGTATGTTACCCTTGTATCCTTGTTCTTGATTTGAAGGCGCATAGGTAATTATGCCTGTTTGCGGTCTTGAGCTCACTTATTCCACTGATCAGACACCCCCGCACCAACAATGAAAAGGAAACAAAGAGAAAAGTAAAACTGACGGGGGTTTGTCTGGCCAAGTTGCACATAATAAAATAGGCTTGCATGACACGTTTTTATTAGCAACAACAAAAGATATTGAAACTTAGGCGTGTTGCACTTTGTTGGGTTACGAAAGCAGAGCTGAATCATAGAGTTTTTCAGCAGTAACTTGTTGCTCTGATCAAGGACTTTGGTTTCCTCTTCTCTCTCTGTGGGGCACCATTGCATGAAAAAATGATGTTATATTTCAAGTCCTGACGGATCCTACTGTATGCTTGGTCGAATTATCGTTTCTTATAATATACTTTTTTCATGTCATATTTTTTTTTTTTATCTATTGTAGGAGATATACGAAATTCTATGGCACTTCTGAAAGAGCAGCTTTAGATCTGGCACATGATGCTCTGACGAGTATGTATATCGGGATAGAATGTGCTTATTCCTCTTATCGTCTTGACTCGGCTTCATGATACAGGAGCTGCTCCCACTCAAGACCCCATCCCCACCATATTCCTCAAGATTCCAACTTGTGGGTCTTGAAGGACTAATTAATCGTAGACCCAGAACAACATACATGCAAATAACTAACTTGATAAGACATTCATACACTAACTAACTAATGGTGTCTTGTTTTATAAAATGGGAAGCAAATATGATTTCAAAATAACCGTCCAATTTGTAAAACAAGACACTCCGGTCAATGTATTTTTATTGCATATATGTTCTTCGCATCGGGACCTATGAGATGAAAGTTTGGTTCACCTTTTGTGCGCCCTGTGGGGCCACAAAATGGAGTCTTGAGGGTTATGGTGGGGATGGAGGTCTTGAGGGGAGCTGCTCCCACCTATGTTTGTTTATATCTGAAAATGTTACTATTTTTTTGGATTCATTGTGGTGTAAATACCATTTAATTTTGAATATTGGTCAGATTATAAGCGCTGGGAAGAGGAAATTGAGAAATGGCAAGCTCCTGTCCTCAGAGATGACAGGCTACCGGAATGGTAAGCTTACATTCTCAAGTTTTTAGAATGGGGAAAGGCTTGTAAGTTAATGCTCTTTTTGATGCAAGGCCGACGGCAATTCAGAATTGCGGGTCTTAATTTGCTAGTGGTAATTTTGGTTTACATTTGTAACATTGAGGTATCTCAACATTGATGCACATTTCACGCCATAAGCCTTCCCCTTTGCACGATCACGTCCATGCTCAAATGCCCATACACTTGTTTAACGGCACTTATGTATTTAGAGAATACTATTTTGCTTGCGTTTAGCCTTGCTAGACACCTCTAATCTGACATCGAATTATTCTGGTGTTCGTACCTGGTCACTTTCTAACGTGTTTTTTATGGTTCCATTATGCGCTTTGGTAACATAGCTTCTTAATGGTCCCAACTTTAGAAATTAACTTTAAGATTCATGTGGATTCTTACTTGGAGCTCTTGTTGTGGCTTGGGAATTGTATTAAAGGTTCTGTACTGAGGTGATCTCCATGGTTACCCTGATCTGCTTGGAAAGAAATGCAGGGGAAAAATAGCTCTTTCCATTCAGCTCGTGCATTCCATGATGTGAAAATTTTTGTAGTAGAAATAATCTCTTGGAACTTGGCATTTCTCTTCTCTTTTTTAGATCAATAACGGCCCATCCAATGTCTGCAGGTACAAATTCACACTGTTTAATGAACTGTACTTTCTGGTTGCTGGTGGGACAGTGTGGACAGGTATTCATCTCTGCTATGTTTTTATTTTTGTTATTTTGTTACTATATGCACTACGATGGAGTTCTTAAAGTGTGTTATTTGACATTAGCTTGCACACGTATGGTAAATTTGCATTTTCAAGACCACTGACATGAGTCAGTTTTTTATGGTGGGGGGTGGGGGTTGTGCTTTATTTAATGCTCAAAACTATGGTTACGACTAAGAGGGAGCAACAAGGGGGTTTGTTTAACCATGGGGTAGGGGGTGACTGCTTTCACGCCAAGTGTTGAAGAATTTAACCGGCTTTCATTCCTTTAATTATTTCAGAATTCGGACCTAATAATTAGTTCCATTACCCCATTGGATTGGGACTTATGGCTCGGTTTGGTATTGTGATTCTTCTTATTGTGCGCATTTTCAATCTTATGGGAAGTGTGACCCCTGCCATTGTTAGATTGCTTGATATACATTGTTGGGCCCATCTCCTAACAGCTTAAGCTTTTGGGAGAGTTGGTAACTTATCATGGTATCAGAGCTCAGGTTGCAAGAGGTCTTGGGTTCAAGTCTCTCCATCTGCATTTGTTCCCCGGTTGCATTCTGCTTCGTATTCTGTTTCTTCTGTCGATGAAAATTTGTATCTCCACGTGCAAGACGGGGTTGCACATGAGGGAGGGCGTTAGATTGCTTGATATACATTGTTGGGCCCATCTCCTAACAGCTTAAGCTTTTGGGAGAGTTGGTAACTTAACAGCCATGTGTTATTTGTGCAATAGTTATTCTGTTCTTTTCCTGCTGAAATAAAATTATGTTATTTTCGTTCTTTGTGGTTCAATGGAAAAAAAGGCGGACAACTAATAGGGGTCATTTTTGTTTCTTCAATGTGCTTCTTTCCATGTGTGGGTGTCTGAGGGCTTTGATTTTTTCCTATGCAGACACTGCCTTGCCAGCTGCTAATAGAGGAAGTAATCAGCATGAATCAACTACAGTAGTTAAAGCACCTGAAGCAAAGGTGGACCAGAAACAAGGTGTAACCATTGAGCAGTCTACCGTTAATCATTATGATAGCACTGCAGGAAGTAGTTTAAAGGATAAAACAACTCTTATGAGATACGGTGAAAATGAGTCTATGATTCCACAGAGAAGAGGCAACAAGTATTCTGGACATGATATGTTGGGTACACACGATGATAGCGATGATGTGGGTGGGTTCTTGTACTTGGAAGGTGTAGAATACATCATGTGGTGTACGTATGATGTGCACTTCTATGCATCTTATGCCCTCCTTATGTTATTTCCCAAAATCGAACTCAGTATTCAGCGAGACTTTGCAAAAGCTGTTTTGTGCGAGGACAGAAGAAAAATGAAGTTTTTGGCAGAGGGAAATTGTGGAATTCGCAAGGTCAGAGGAGCCATTCCTCATGATTTGGGAACTCACGATCCGTGGCATGAAATGAATGCATATAATATACACGATACAAGTACATGGAAAGATTTGAACCCCAAATTTGTGCTTCAGGTGTACAGGGATTTTGCTGCAACTGGGGATTTGTCATTTGGAGCTGAGGTGTGGCCTTCTGTTTGTGCTGCTATTGAGTACATGGATCGATTTGATAGGGACAATGACTGTCTTATTGAGAATGATGGATTTCCGGATCAAACGTATGATACTTGGACAGTTCATGGTGTGAGTGCTTACTGTGGCGGTTTGTGGCTTGCTGCACTTCAAGCTGCCGCTGCAATGGCCCTTCAACTTGGTGACAGGGCCTTTGCTGAAAGGTGCAAAGGCAAATTTGTAAATGCTAAATCAGTGTTTGAAGCCAAACTGTGGAACGGTTCTTATTTTAACTATGACAGTGGCTCAAGCAGTAACAGTAAATCCATCCAAACTGATCAACTGTCTGGGCAATGGTACACAGCATCCTCAGGCTTGCCCAATCTGTTTGATGATTTCAAGATTGAAAGTTCTTTAAGGAAGATCTACGACTTTAATGTAATGAAAGTAAGAGGAGGTAGGATGGGTGCTGTGAACGGCATGCATCCCAACGGGAAGGTGGATGAAACTTGCATGCAGTCGCGTGAGATATGGACTGGAGTCACCTATGCTGCTGCGGCCACAATGATCCTTGCTGGGATGGAGGAAGAGGCGTTCACTACAGCTGAGGGTATATTCATTGCAGGCTGGTCAGAAGAAGGATTTGGGTAAGCAATATATATGGTTTCCGTATATGTGGTAGAATGCTTCTCTTTTGCTGAACATTCTTGTTTTTGTTGCCACCATTTTGAACCCTCTTAGATGCATATGTTGCAGATATATGCAGAGAAAAAATTGCAACACATCTTTTGCCGAGTCAACTTCAACTCCTTGTTTCTAAGTTATATTATGTGCACGATAAAGAAAAAAGATTATGCATTCCATTACCTTAGACCAAGGGTCCTAGTTACATGCAGATACTCTCTCCATTGCAACTTGTTAGATCACTGAAACATTCACACATTCCCCCCCTTTTTTTTGTCACTCTCTTGTTTTAGGTCAATTTTTTTTTAACGGCAAAGAAAATTCCATTAATAATCAAGATCAGAAGATGGAACTAATACAATAGGTGAAGAAATGCATTGAGAGAGCCTCAAAGAGTGTAACGACTCTTTGACTACTGCTACTTGCAAAAACCAAACCTACGTCCAAGCCACTCACTTTTTTAAAACAAAACCAAACCACAAAACAACACATTGTTGACAAGATGCCAACAAAATACTAACAAAAGAAAAGAAAAGATGCTCCCCAAGTCCTCCAAAAAAAACTGTGCGCTACCCCTGAATCCCAACGTTGCTGCCCCTGAATCTGAACGCTGACTGTGGCTCCTGAAAACCCTCCGCCTCCAATCGACCCTGCATCCGGCAATCCTGCAAATCTCCCATCCGGCGGTGACTGAAAAGTCACCTTCGCCATCCGACGACCCCACCGGTAACCTGCCTCTAGTCGTAAAACCCCATAATCAAACCCTCGAAACATTGGCCCCTAACCGCAACACCCAAAACACCCTGCCGCTATGGCCCCTCAAAACCCCACCACCACAGCTGCACAACGCCTCAAATCAGCCCCCACAACGCCACCAAATGAACCTCAAAACGGCCTCCCCAAACTGCTATGACCCCAAACCACCGCCGCCGCTACTACCCCTCAAAACCCAACCACCTCCGCTGCCTGCCAGCTCAAAAACCTTCAATAGAACCCGAAAATGTCTGCCACATACTGTCATCACCGCTGCTATGCACCATTGTATCAGTCGAGCCTAGAAAATGCCGGCCCCCCTCAACCGTCAACCTCATTGTTGTCCACTATCTCCTTAGGAGATCCCCCAAGCGCCGGCTCCAACGGTCAATCAAACCCTAAAACGCTGAATCAAACCCTCCTAGCACCAAAACATGGACGGGAGCACTAACCCGCAAAGAAAACAAGACAATACGAAGAGAGAGAGAGACTCCCCCACCCAAAACTTTGTAGTGAGAGAGACTTCTAGAGAGAAGGAAGAGTGAGAAGTCCTGTTTTTCTTTCAAAGCTTGTTAGAAATGTTATGGGGGGGTTTTTTGGTCTCTTTATGGGATTTGTTGAAGCATCCAACTTGAAACCAATTGGTGATAAGCAGAGAGGCCTCCCAGGCTTATACTAGTTTTGGAGGTTATAATTAACCAACGTGGGACAAGCTTTAACACTCCCCCGCATGTGCGACCCTTAACCCGCACGTGGAGTCAACGGATCCATAACATATGGATCACAATGAATAACGAAACAAGGTGCGCAAACAACGAGGCAATCAATCAAGAGAGTCTTGTCTAAAGCTTCTGAAACCCTAGCTCTGATACCGTGTTAAAGAATCCAACTCAAAACTAATTGGCAATGAGTGGAGAAGCCGCCCAGACTCATATACTAGTGTTGGAGGTTATAATTAACCAATGTGGGACAACTGGACAGTTTTAACAGGGGTTATAGCATTGCTTGTTATCTGCTTCTTACCTCCTCCTTTCCTTGTAAAATCGGCTTTCATATGTCTGGACAAGATTAAGTAGTGATAGAAAGCTGAGAAGCACGGACAAGGATACAGGATACGACACGGACACGTGGAGAGTCATTTCTTTGAAAATGTAGAACTTTTTTTTTTTTTGGTAGAGGTATGTTATAAAAGTCGGAATCATTACATGCCGTGGACAAGTTTGAAAAAGGTTAATGAAATAATTGACAGATTGGCATTATGCCCAACGATAATTAAACCATGGTATTATCAGCTAACCTTATAACTGAACGAGGATCATGTATGAATTCCCACACTCTCGTTTTTTGCCCCTTTAGGATGGTGTGCCGTGTTTAATTCTTCAAAATTACATAGTTTATAACTGTATCTTGTCCTTTGTCAGTGTATCTGAAAGCCCGTAATGTAGTAGGTAGACCTTACAAACTATTAGCGAAGTCCTTTAGAAGATGAGAATGCTAGATTAACTTGATTTCAAGTTGACAAGTGAAAGTAGTATATGCTATATGCTATTCACATGTTCACACATTTCTTTGATGATGAGTAGCTCTCATCGTCATGTTAATTCTTTTCCTATCAACATTTCGCAGGCCAGCGTACCATCAATTAGTTATGGCGAAAAATCCATTGTTTGATTATAAGTGTCTTTTCTGTCTCATGGATTTGGATATACTCCCGTATGAGATATTTGCATTTGATGTCTTCACTTTTCGGATGCTATTGTCAGATACTCATTCCAAACTCCGGAGGCATGGACTATGGACGGGCATTTCCGTTCGCTTATATATATGAGGCCACTTTCAATTTGGGGCATGCAATGGGCATTGTCATTGCCGAAGGCTATTCTTGAGGCCCCCAAGATCAACATAATGGACAGAATCCATTTATCTCACAGTGCGAAATATTTTCACAACGAGACCAGTGTCAAAAAGATTGCAGAGAAAGTGAAATGCTTGGGTGATTCCGTCTTTCACTGCACATGCTGACTCTTATATCATATGTAGGGTTTACTCTTGTAGGAAAATAAATATTTAATTGAATCTTTTATTTCCAATTTTCTCCTCCAGTGACCCCTTGTAGAAAATTGCGAAGGGAGGTCTGTGGAAAATTGTCCCCCCTTACAAATAGACAGAATAAAAGTTTGTTTAACGTTGTTGTAATCTTTTTTTTTTTTGCTCGGCAACTTAGTTGTAATCTTTGGATACATCACACTGTATCTTTTTTTGATCATCTTGGATACGTGACACATGATAGGGGTCTCTCGCTATTTTGGAAGAAATAGTACACATTGGCTTATTTTGAGGTGGTTAAATTACCTTTTGCTCATTGAAATATCAATGGAATGGTGTGAAGAGTTGTATTCTACAAGTTCATTTTGGACTAACGGAGATAGGGTTTGAGCTGGAGAAAGTTCAACCCCAACTCTCTAAGTGTACATGTTACAAGTTTTTACTTCCTTGGACTAATTATGTTGCAATACTCACTCCAGTGCCTACTATGTTTTCCAGTTATGTGTAGCGGTGGTGGTTATACTAGTGAGTCCAAAGCTTTACAGATTTTCATAATCATCTCAAAATTTATAATCTGCAATTTAGGATTCAAAATCTCTAAAATATAATGGACTCCCATACACCCCCTAAATAGAAGCAAAATCCACCTTAACTCCTCGCTCGCCTCGTGTGGGATTTACCTCTTTATGTTTTTTAGGTATGCACAAGACTACTGTGTGATTTCGGAAAAAACTCAGGCCCTATCTGGGAGCCTAGATTTTTTTTTGATCCGCGGGAGCCTAGTTATTGGATTATAGATTTTACAGTTTTCAAGTTTGAGGGTTTGGGGGTCACCTCTACAATTCAATCTGTCAAAATGCTTTATCAGAATGAAATGGAGAATGTAGAATCTAAAAATCACCACTGAATGAGCTTTTTGAATTTTGATTTTTCGACTCACAAAACTCTTTTACAAGTTCTATGCTGGACATATCATCCACATACCTTCATGAATTCTTGTTATTACAAAAAATTGAAAAAAATGTAGGTATAATTTACTCTCCACGATCCAGAATCTAAAAATAAGGGACACCCAACACTCCCTCACACGCAGAAGATGAAAAAATTACAATACCATCTTTACTTCTCTCCTAATTTTCACCAAATCCAAGTTACTGAATAAGCAGAAATCCATGGGTAGCCACTACAATTGTTGTCTCCATCCAGAATTATGACCCCAATGGGCCGCTGTTCGGCCGGCGGTCAAATCACCAAACGGTGGCAGTATTGTGGACGGACAAGCAAATCCGACTTTTCTAAAACGCAAGGGTTTGTTAAGAGTCCTGCTACACACACAGCAATCTGTGCACAGATTGTGCACATATTTCGTTGTGGGGCCCACCACGGGTCCCACACAAATCATCCGAGCCATTCATTAAATGTAAAACATTTTTTTCATTCAGATTTCCGGATAATGAATAATTATATAGTTGGATCGAGCACCTATAGGTATCGGATTGAGCTTATTTTTTACGGGGACCCTTGGAAAAATGTTTTACATTTAATGAACGGCTCGGATGATTTGTGTGGGACCCGTGGTGGGCCCCACAACAAAATCTGTGCACAATCTGTGCACAGATTGTCTGTGTGTGTAGACTTTCTGGTTTGTTAATGTGGATGCTGAAATTTGCAAGGAGTTGAACACAAGCGGGCAACGGCGAGGTCCTGGGGATTTATTTAAATATTCACAAGGGGATCATTTCCTCCAGGATGCAGAAGCAATGGCGATTTCGGGATGGTATTCAGTTGGGGATGCCTATGAGTCTACCAATTGTGATGGTAGGGTCTTGTTGCATGATTGCTTAGTTCTTAAAGATCTCTTTATATCTCGTGGTTTTAATTTTATGTCAAACGTGAACGTAATCGGGCTGCACACAATTGTGCTAAGAAGGCCCTTACTAGTGGTTTGTCTCATATGTGGACAACCATTTTGCCCAGCTCAGGGTGCAGCCGCTTTAAGCCCCAAACATTTACTAATTTTAGGGGCCCTCTTACTTTGGTATCCCTTGTAATATTCCAATAAAAAAGGGCCCCATCTTTAAACTTTGCTTTAGGTCCCAAAAAGTCAGGGTCGTCCCAGATTTTGTCCCCATGAGGTTCCTTGCTTTCAGATGTATAGGCGTTTTCGCCCTCAGATGAATTAATAAAGTCTTCTCCTTTTTTGCCAAAAAAAATTGTGAAGAGAGGAATGCTATGGTGACCATACTTGAGTATCATATTTTAGGTACCATGTGATGTGTCACAAAAATATTGGTAGAATGTGCTCTACTACATGACAAATGAAGCATGTTCCACCAATACATTGGCAACACATCACATGATATTCTTAGATGGTCACCAAAGTAGTATTATTGTTATGTTCTAACTCCCACTCCACGTTTTGCCACACAACCATGCGTCTGTGCAATTTCGATGATCTATATGTATAGAGGAAAATAAAATTCTATTTCCCTAATTCCGTAGGATTATCACTTACAAGTTCAGACTCAGGAAGAGTGCTCAGGGAAATTATACAAGTTTGGTATGAAGATCTTATTTTCTTATAACATTAATTGGTATTTTAACTTTTAAACTGTCATACTAAGTCCAGGAAATGGGACAAAGGAGTCCATGAAAGGAGGGTTGGTGTATTGATAAAGAATTGTCGAGGTGAATTCTTTGCTGCTGTTATGGGGAGCCTGCCTTGGTGTGCCAGTCCAGCAGTTGTAGAATCTGTGGGATACAGAGGTGGTGTTATACTCGGACTTCAGCTAGGAGTTCGGTCAGTGATGTTGGAGAGCGATTCCGAAACGTTTATCAATACGCTCAATGATCACATTGTGGCGAGCCAAGAATCGGGGTCATTCTTCGTGATATAAACATGTTGGGCAGAGGCTTTTAGTGCCGTGCTCTTCTCTTTTGCTCGGAGGTCTTCCGATACAGTTGCTCATGTTTTGGCTGGGAAAAGATTAGTTAGTATGGGCTATAGTCTTTGGACGGTGTCATGGTTACTTGGTCCCCGACTAAGGGACGGTCTTCCTCGTGACATAGTTTTGTTGGATTAATCAACACTTGTTTATCATTTGGCCAGAAAAAAAATCTGTTAGATCTATGACTCATATGTTAAGTATGAAAAGATACTAAGGAATTCTAAAAAGAAAACCAGATGTCGGAGCGGAGCAGAACGAGTAGAGCGACAGCATATGGCCTTCTTTCTAGAACTCCTTCCGCGGTACGGTACGGTTCGTACAAGGGTATTTTTGAGATACAGACCAAATACCAGATTAGGGTTAGAATAGAGTCGGTATAAATACTCTATGTTATAAACCCTATTTCGTACTGTGATAATAAAAAGAACAGCAGCCGCTCTCGCTCCCGTGGACGTACCCGGCTTTGGGGAACCACGTATATTGCTGTGTCGATTTCTTTACTGTTTTATACTCATAAATCGTGTGCGTGTGTGTGACGATCCTAACAGAATCGCTCATTCCTCCAACTAATACTTCAGTAGGGGAAAAAAACAAGAATGGTTTTCCTTCTCCCATTAATTGCTTGGTCTTTCGCATTCCTAATCGATTCCAGCTCCAAACAAAACTCGAAGGGAACATCTGCACATTTCTATTACACCACAAGGCATGTCCTCATGCCCTACATGACCTTTTTAAATTTTTTTGCATGTATAACACTAAGCATGCTTCAATCCTAAGGTTAAATCTCATTCATCAGTCTATAGCTTCTCTTTTTGGGTGATAACCACCAGTCATTAATCTGTAGTTCTCTATCCCCAATTAAAAAAAAATTCCAACTGCAACAGTATTATACTATTGCATGATGGATAATGCCAATAGTAACCAACAATTCGAAAAGCTCTATGATTAGTACATATTCACGTGTACCTAAACCACCGTTTTCCCTTCACAAACATCGCAGATTGTGAATCCATGGCCTTCACAATAGGGACACTTTGTTCCTTCATCTATCCATTCCATAAACTGCACGCTCATGTATAGCAGCAACAGATCAGATAAGGGCAGGGTGGACTGAGAAAAGAAATTTGAAGAAAAGATTTATCAAGGAAACATTATCGAACCTGTGGTTCAAGGTTCGGCTCGCCAGACCCATCACATTCTGCAAGAGCAATGAACTTTAGATGCACAAGGGTTAAAGAACAAATAAGGGCTATTTTGACACATTTACCCAAAAATGGGCTATTTTAACACTAGCAATGCTACCAATGCTTTTAAGGACGATGCAATGGATGAAACTAAATTTCTAGCATGTTAAAAGGAGAGGGGTGAATAACTTAAAACATCTTCATCGTCTTTTCAACTTGGAGCTACAAAAAATTGTCAAGAACTTGGGCTGTTCTTCAAGTCATCCAAAAGTTAAGATTGAAATGGTTATCGTTGAAGATAACGAAAATTCTTACTATTATGTTGAAAACAATGTTAGTTCTCATCCATTTCTTCTTTTGGAGTAATGGTTTAAGAATTTCAATAAACCTTCCACAGGCACTTTTTTTGGATCTCGAGTTCAAGGTAAATGTTATATTTAGCAAACATACAAAGAAGTGAATAAGCAGTTCTGTATGTGCGCAGTTTTGCAATGAAAGTTACAATGTCGTCCAAAATCGATAAGGTGTTGTAGACGCTAAAATTTCGGCATAGCTTAATCGCCGCCTGATTAATTGAGATGAATAAATAATCTTTAATTAATTAAAGTCAAATGTTGGTCAAAGTCTGCAAAAAAATATTGGGCTTGCCAAAGTATGGGCTCAACCATTTACAAGAAGTGGGCAAGACCAAAATCAGATGGGCCGACGTAATTGGCCGAAATGAAATTGGGTCAACCCAAAGATGTGGGCCCAGTCAAATTTTCCTTGGGACAAAAGAATATATATAAAAACTTATATTTTACAATAAAATTAATTTTGTGCATCTTTTTATTGCAGGACTCGAATTAAAAGAATATATGTAAACAATTATATTTACACACACACATAAATGAGGACCCCCCTTTTCCGATCGAATTTTGACGATCCGAGTCGCTCAATGTGTTCAAAACGTGATTTTAAGGGTACCTAAAAAAATCGGGAAAAAATAATGACCGGGAAGGGCTTCATCCGAACAATTCCGAATAGTTTTTTATTGAACGGTTCCAAGAAAAATTGCTCAAATCAGGTCATTTTTTTGCCGATTTCTCGTAAGTACCCTTAAAATCACGTTCTAATCATATTGAGCGGCTCAGATCATCGAAATTCGATCGGAAAAGAAGAGATCCGCATTTTAACTAAAATGAGGACTCTCTTATGTGAAACGGACTCTGTGCATATATATATATATATATAACATCTAAAAAAACACCCCTAAGTTCCCAATCGAATTTTGATAATCCGAGCCGCTCAATGTAATCAGAACGTGATTTTAAGAGTACTCGCGAGAAATTAGCAAAAAAAAAAACTGGGAAGGGCTTCATCCGAACAGTTTTTTATTCAACGGTTCAATAAAAAACTGCTCAAATCAAGCTCTTCTCGGTCATTTTTTTGCCGATTTCTTGCGAGTACCCTTAAAATCACGTTCTGAACATATTGAGCGACTCGGATCATCAAAATTTGATCGGGAACTATGAGATTGAGATTTGAAGTGTTTTTTTAGATTTTTTTTAGGCGTCCCCAGAACCGCATATATATATACATACATACATACACTGCCCTTCTTATGAGGGCGCCCTCATTCTAAGAAACTTGCGGACGTTTGCTGCTGGCCGTTGGATCGTGATTTCAATGGTCCGGATCTGCGGAAGGTTTATGACCGGTCACAATTAACTTTTCCCCAAAAAAGTTTCATTAAAATCACGATCCAACGGCTGCCAGCATATCCGCATTCCCCTCATACAAAAGTTGACACAAATTTTAACACAACACTAATCGGAGTTTCACGCAAATGAATAAATGACATTAAAACATCCTTCTACATCCGAAAATAGTAAATCAATAAATGATGCTCTCTGCACGCACTTATCAAAGCCTTTTAAGGATCACCAACACAAAATTCATTTGCTTCCCATTAGGAGAAAGAAGTTCCTAGTGACAACCGATATGTTGAATGCTGAAACAGGTCTATTGGTACTATTTACATGTTTAGCTCTTGAAGACTGCTATCATATCATATGAAGTTTATCCACACAACTAATTCTATAGTAGAAATGAAAAGGTCCACAGGTTAACATGATAAAAAAACAACCACCATGAATGGAGTTGTTATAGATGCTTTTAAAAAATAGTGCTAAGCATAATCAGAAAGATATGTACCTGTGCATAATACGCGACCCGCCCCACTACAAGTGAGGCACTTTGTTTTGGAATCCTTGGTTATGGTTCCACCTTGTTTGTTCTTGCCAGTAAGCCTAGAGGGTTCTTCCCACCGGTTCTCCCCAAGAAGAAAGACTCGATGTTCGGATACCTCAACGTCAGCAACACCTTCTTCCACTATTGTCTTCTGAATTTCTGAGATTTCTGTTATCGAAGCAAATGCAGCTCCATTTGCAGCCTCCTACGTAACAACGGAATCAACATACTAGTGAATTTTGGAACATATGTAAGAGATTGAGCAATTTTGCATTTCACAGTTGAGCTTATCTACACCATTTTTCCATTTTTCACTCTCATGTCCTCATTTCATCAGCAACACAATACAGGATGAACCAATGATCTCACTGTAGCCCAGTAATTAAAATGGAGACAATGTATATCCATAAAAAATACAAAATGATTTGTTTATCAAAAACCAAAAGAAATTTACTAATTTAGTGAAGAGATATGAAAAAGTACAAGAAGATTAGAGGATAAGAAGTCCACTAAAGTAAAGAAAAGTGAACCAAAAAAAAATAAAATAGAGCCTCTAAGCTACATGTCACACGCCGCCCTCCTATCTCTAGAAACCATAACTAAAGGTATCTGTTTACGAGGAGTGGATACCGAGGCTCAAAGGATAATAAATCACTTCACCTTAGTCATATATTACCACTTCTGTTAGTTGACGTTTTTACTAAAAAATGCAAGCTTTAGAAACAGTTTTCCTTTTTGTTTAACTAACCCACACCTCATCAGCTAACTTGAGTTCAGGAGGCTCTTGTTTTTTGTTTTTTTAATCTTTTTGATAGTGTGCATGCCTTCTTCCCCATGTTACCAAGGAATGCTAATATCCTAGAGAATTATGCCTTGATACGCACGTTCTGAAACATCGTACACTTCAGTTCCAAAACCTTAAACATAGCGATCCAAAGTGATCCCCAAAGTTTTTCCAAAATATCATTAATGTTAAAATCTAAAGTGAGTGAAATTCTTGCAATAGAGAACGTAAAAAGAAGGAGAGCCGCTTCTGGTGTATTGTGTGTGATCCAACTATACCTATAAAATTGGAAGGAAAATTTTAT
Organism: Rhododendron griersonianum; assembly: GCA_018127125.1. NCBI lineage: Eukaryota > Viridiplantae > Streptophyta > Magnoliopsida > Ericales > Ericaceae > Rhododendron > Rhododendron griersonianum. The sequence goes on from CM030796.1 coordinate 13,060,732, forward strand.
AGAGCTACTATATGACCAGCTATGCTATACGGGACGGAGTGTTGGCCTATTAAGAAGCAACACGTGAGTAAGATAAGTGTAGCTGAAATGAGGATGTTGAGATGGATGTGTGGTAAGACTAGGAAAGATAGAATTAGAAACGAAACTATTCGTGAGATAGTATGAGTTGTACCCATACAAGATAAATTGAGAGAAAATAGATTAAGGTGGTTTGGACATATTTACCGTAGACCTGCAGGCGCAATAGTCAAGAAGAGTGACATGATAGTAGTGGATAATAAAGGTAGGGAAAGAGGAAGACCTAACTGACTTTGGATGCCGTGATAAGGAAGGATTTGTGCTTACTAAATCTAAGTGAACAGGTAGCTCTGGACAGAGCTCAATGGAAAAATAGGATTCATGTAGCCGACCCCAATTGATTGGAACACAAAACTCGGTTTGGTTTGGTTTGGAGAATGTAAAAAAATTGGGTCATTATGCTCCCAAAAATGTGTTTTGCACGTAGAAGATGAAGATTAACACTTACTTTAATTAGCTGTTTATCACATAGAAGATTTGGTTCTAATTTGGATATCTATAGAAGCTTACCCCTAGAGTACCACAATTTAGGCATGTGGCGCACCACTAACCAAACCAAACCAAACCAAACCAATCCAAGCCTTATGTCCCAATCACTTGGAGTCGGCTACATGAATCCGTTTTCTCCATTGAGCTCTGTCGAGGGCCCTTTGTTCGCACAAACCTATTATACTCAAATCTTTGCGCACCACAGCATCTAATTTTAATTTAGGTCTACCACTCCCCGTAGCATTGCTACCCAAAGCTATCCTATCCGCTCTCTTTACTATTGCATCTCCTGGTCTACGGTAGACATGCCCAAACCACCGTATCCTACTCTCCCTCAACTTCTCTTCTATAGTTGCTACACCTACTATCTCACGAACCGTTTCATTTCTAACCCTGTCTCGCCTAGTCTTACCACACATCCACCTCAACATTCTCATTTCCGCTACACTCATCTTGTTCACCTGTTGTCTCTTAATAGGCCAACACTCTGTCCCATAAAGCATTGCTGGTCTGATGGCAGTTTCATAGAATTTTCCCTTCAATTTTGTGGGTACCCTCTTGTCACAAAGTACACCAATAGCGCTCCTCCACTTGAGCCACCCCACTTGGATCCTATGGGTCACATCATCGGCAATCTCTCCATCACTACTAATAATTGAGCCTAAGTACCTAAAATGATCGCTCTTAGGTATCTCCTGGTCTTGGATCATCACTCTTTCTTCGAGCGCTCTGCTAGTGCCACTAAACTTCTCCCTCAACTTCTCTTCTATGTGGCGCACCACTCATAGACATTTATGACGTATGACCACATTTCAGCTACTAACTGCAAAAAAATTGTTTCTTTAAATATTATTAAAGTTTGCGTACTCCCTTCAAAAAACAAGTTTTGGTGTACATTTAAACTTGAAGGAGCCAACCTTTCTCAGCTTGCATCTAAATATCATGAAAGCAGTCTCTAGGTTTTAAACTGCAATTACAGTCATGCTCAAGGATGATGAGTTACGGATATGGAGACAACGGGCATTACGAAGTCTTTTAATTGGCAGGCTCAAGGTAGCTGACATACAGAAAGAACAAAGTACCAGTGAAACTTTGCAACATACTGAATAGGAAGAGAAAAATAAAACAAATGCAAAAAATGGTTTATTGACTTGTGAAAATGCTTTCTTCAAGTTCTAGGCAAAAAAACAACACTACAGGGGCCAAAGCCGCCTAACACTGTTATTGATGAAGCAAGAAAGGAAATATTGGCTCGTTCACCAGAAGACATTGCCCAAAATAGTAAAACCAATCCCAAGGATTAGGGCCGTTCAAAAACCAAATCCCTAGGCTTAGGGGAATGGTAGTTCTACCGAACAGGAGGAGATTGTGTGCACAATGCAATGTTAGGGAAAAAGTTGCATACTAGACTGTACTTACATGAAATAATGGGATTCAAAGTGGAGGCACATTGAGGCATAAATATGATGAAACTTCAAAAGCCAGCCATAAACCAAGTAATTCAGTATCCAATACTGGGAAAACCCTATCGAAAGTAAGGTTCTTTAGATTGAAAGGCAATGGGCAAAAACCTTAGGAAGACCAGCCATGCCAATCCCTTTTGGAATGGTATTCACTGCCAAGCCAGAACTCCCAAGTTGGTGTTCCACATATAACCTTTCCTGGAGTTCAGCAGTCATAATTCCATCTTCAGGGGCACCTAGTGTGGCCTGTCAAGCAAGATTATGAGGTACAATACATTGTATAGTAAAGATAACAGCAAATGAGAAAGACGAAATACTCAGATAATCATTAAGACCATGTTCGTTTTGGGATTTTGGGTAATGAGTGGAGAGAGAGATAGAGAAATGAGAGTAATAATTGAGTGAAAATTTATTGGAGACCGTGCACAGAGAGAGAATCCAAAATCCCAAAAGGAACATGGTCTAAGTTGGCGGTTCCATTGACAAGCAAGTATATTAGCCCTCATCCTGACAATTCTCGGGAGTTTTTTGCCTATAAAATGAAATCGTAACTTACTTGCCAAGTTTTCACAGCACGCTCTGTCCCGCTTGAGAAGCTTGAATATTCAAGATCTTCTTCTCCAGGATAGAATCCCAACTTTTGCAATGCTTCCTATCAAAACCACAAGAGCTAAGGATTAAGGAACATGTCAAAATTTAAAATAAGACCACTTTAAATATCACAAGCATCCGATTTCTACAGCCTATGGAAGAATATGCACAATCGCACTCATAAACAATGATAAACACTTGAGCACAAAAAGAGAGCTCCCCATTGAAGCAGTTTAGAGTACAGTAGAACACACAATTACACAGCGAGTTACCCATGCACCCCCCCCCCCCCCAAAAAAAAAAAAAAGGAAAAGAAAAAATAACGCCCAAAACTATATGAACTAAGGAGAAGACAGAAACAAAACATGACAGGTGCACCACAGCTCTTGGAGAGGTCTGAATTTAATACCACAGTTCTTGGAGAGGTCCGAATTTAATCTACTCCAAAGCCAGTATGCAAGTTTTGGACCAGTGTGGCTTACAATCATGAAATAAAGGGATGCTAAAACATTTTCCTTAACATTCTTCATTTCTATCTTCTTTTGAACTGGTACCAGGCATGCAAGAACGAGGTTAAGTCCCTTTTTCTGTTATAATTAGGAAGAACAAAGACTATAACTTTCACTCTCATATTTGACTCTGAATCTCATACAGTTTTTAGTTTGAAGTCCATCCATTAATTAACTTGCATCAACACTTCATTAAGTTATAGGACTCTGCTTCAAGAATCATATGTTTTCACGTATTCAATTCATAACATGGAAATATTTTCCTCACGCCCTAGTACTCAACAATCTCCTCCCCTTTAACGATGTGTTTGCAGATCAAGTGTTACATAGCTAGTAAGTATTTCATTTTACTCGAAACAACGTGGACATTTGTTTCTCATTTTTCTATCCAACTAAATAAGACAAGGAATTTGGATTCTTTAACTTTACTAATATGGAGAACTGCGTCTTTCTTGTTTAATCACAGTGCAATCCATCTAATTCAAATCCCCTTATGGTAGCGTGCATAATATTGGGACGGACATTAATATCCCAAAAGCACTATACCTAACATCGACATCATTCTTGCACGAAATAACAACCTCCCTCGCATTGATATACTGTTGAGGGAAATTGTGCGCAAAATCTGAAGGATAACAAATAACATCAGTAACATTATCCAAATAAATTTCTACTGGCTCAACAACTTCTCTCTATTATAACTCGAACATAGGTGCTAGAGAATCTCTATGAAATACAGAATGAACTATTACACGAACAATTTATAACCCAAGGTCAAGCTTTGTGAATCCCCTCCCCCTTCCCCACGCAGAAAGATTTCATGTAATCAGCACATCAAGGTGGTATACTTGTCAATTTCACAAACAAGTGGGATCACTAGTAGGGTGCAGTTCACAAATGAGCTGGACACGCTCATTTGTGAGCAAAAATTCTAATTTCATGATATGGTAAGGATTTTCTCAATAGCTGACCAGCAAAAATTTGAAGAGAACCTATGTTCTTCCCAGACATCCTTCTATATTAACTACTAGAAGAAAGTAGTGAGATTTGAACAGAAAAAATCATTTCTTTTATTGGGGCTTCAGATTTGTGTGTTATACTGTGTCAACTAATGCACCTTCATATTAACTTTTTGTCAAAGCTAGTCTCACATTGGTTAGTTCTTGCCTCCAAAATTAGGATACCAGCATGAAAGGCCTCTCCACTCATTTCCAATTGGGTTTGAGTTTAATGTTGTAATATGGTATCACTCTCTTGATAAATTGCCTCTTTGGTTGGGCCCTAAGTTTACCCTATTTTGTCGTGATCCCTATGTTTATGGATCCTTTATTTAACTCCGCAAGGCATTAGCCAAGGGTCGCACGTGTGTGGGCTTACCAGTGTTCTATAACTCGCTATAACTCGCTAATCGATAGTCGCTCGGCCAGGCACCTTGGAGCAAGTACTCAACGTTAGTTGGCGAGTAATGCCCACCGAGTAGGGATTAGTCGCCTCAGCCAGAAACCTTGGAGCGAGAGTACCCGGTGAGTACTCGGCGAGGAATACCTTGTTTTAGAACGCTGGGGTTTACATGACCCTGATAGGCCTCTCCACTCATTATCAATTGATTTTGAGTTGGATGCTTTAACAGATCAGCCTCTCCACTCATTATCAATTGATTTTGAGTTGGAAGCATTAACAAATATTACAGATATCTAAGTTCCATAATTAGGTGTACATGTTGAAGGAAGCTCTGAAGAATGACAGATGGTGAAACCTATGAAGCACCAACCCCTCTAGAGGTCGAGGTATCGCAATGTCAAACACGGGGACACGTATGGGACACGCCACGTGGCGTGTCCCATAATTTAATTTGAATTTTTTACGGGGACACGGCTGGGGCCAAACTGCAATTTTTTAAAAAAATTATTGGGGGCCAAACTGCAATTTAAAAAAAAAATGGGGGTCAAACTGTAATTTCTTAAAAAAAATTGGGGCCAAATTATAATTTTTTAAAAATTTCTGGGTGTTAAACTATAATTATTTATATATATATAAATAAATATATATATAAATAAATAAATATACACGTGGCGTGTCCCCCGCCGTGTCCGTGTCCCCATTTTTTTAGAATTCCCCTGTCCCGGTGTCGGTTTCGGTGTCCGTGCATCATAGGACCGTGAAACTAATGCATCAGAAATACTGTTAAGCATGCACTTTTATCACTCCTCCATCTGAAATCTGGGGCATAAGAGCATCTCCAAGGCAAATCTAGAAGTCTGGCCAAAGCCAATTTTCAGCTTACCGTACAAAATCTTCTCCAATACCATGCAAAAAAACCTATCCTAAAATTGGCTTCACCAAATCTCGTGCTGAATTTGGAAAAAGCTTTTGCCAAGCCGAACTGCCACATTACATTTATAATCACAACTCACAAGATTTTTTTGGTTAATTAGATTGAATGGTCAAATATTGATATGAGAGTTGAGTGTAAATCATTGGAGCACTATATAGCCAACAAACTGGCTTTTGACGGAGTACCAAGCCAAAAAAATGACATTGTAATGAAATTTTTGCTAGAGCCTTTGCAGGAGCTCTAAGAACATGCAGCCATATAATACACTCCCACACACACACATGGAAAGTCAAGTCCAAGTAATGACATGCATATATGAAACAAACAACACTCGCCTTGTGCATTTCACAGAAGAGAAATGGATATTTGCTAGCAATCAGACCTGCATTGCTCGAACATCTTCTCCTTCCGATCCCTTCCTCAACGTCGCCCTCTTCTTATTAACCTCTTTCTTCCCTACTCCAGCAACCTCCTTCACCACCACCGCCTCCTCCGCCGTTGCTGCCTCAATTACCATCGGCACCGCACTCGACCCACTCTCCGTAAGTCGATTCACCGTCATCCCGAAATCCCCCTCCTTCACCACCTGTATTGAGGATACAAGTAAAGGGAGCTTTAGATGATCTGGTTAAGGGAAATTCTCCTTCATATGAGAATTCAGATTAACAAGCAAAATGGGATATTGTCACTCATTACCAAGCATATAATGGGCAAAACAACAAGTGAATTGCTGGAACCATTCGGTTATCTCACTGATAGCTTAAGCTTTGGCTGAATTGGTGCTTAACAAGTAACAACTAACAGTGTTTGGGTCCATCAGCACCTATTCTTTGGCTGCCCGTATTCTGCCAGAGTATGGGGTCATATTCTGCAGAAGAACGAGCTTGATAGACCGGGTTTAAATCTCTTGGCTGAGATTAATTGGGCTCTGTTGCATAGAAGGGGAAATGATCTTCGAGATCAGGTTTTCAAGCTATCCCTTGCTGCTGTTATTTACCATGTGTGGTGCGAACGAAATAGAAGAGTCTTCCAACAGAAAAGCCTTTTTTGTTTGGAACTCTCAGCTAAGATTCTCTGAGTTGCGTGCATGCTTCTGCTCATGGAGGGGTGTAAAGAGGACTGATGTTAACAGATTAATCTGCCTTAGTTGGAACATTCCCAACATAGTTATTTCCTAATGTTTGGCTGTTTGTTTCTGCCTTTGTCTGGGCTTTATGGCAGGCCTTGTGCAATTTGTTTTGATCTTTCTCAGGGGAATGCCCCTTTGATCTCTCATTTATTATGGCTTGGATTTTATGTCATGAAAGATAATTTACCTATAAAAAAAAAACTAACAGTGTTTGGACAAAAATATCGGTATATTGACAATTAGTATTTTTTATTTAGCTTTCAATTAAAGTTTTTGTAATAAAATCATTAATGTCGACGAGAGTAATTGGAAAAGAATAAAAATATGTGCCTGAGATGAAAAAAAGTCTAAGATGATCTAAAGACATGACAAGTAGGGCTAACAAACTAACCGAACGATCCGGATAGTTTTTTTTTTAACGAGCTTTAAAAATATGTTTGAGTTTGGCTTGTTTATGACTTGTTAAACATTACACCAATGCTCGATCTTCTATGATCAAACCTAACCGCATAAAATTCGAGCGGTTTGGTTTGTCTATCAGCCTAATGAAGAACTCACTTTTTTGAAATTGTTTTGTAAACTTTTGTGGATTTTTTTGGGCATAATTTATATATTTTAGATTATGTTCGTCAAGACAAATAAATAATCCTAGAATATCTAACACAATTTTGACAAAAGTTAATAAAATACCCAAAAAGACTGCAAAGTGTCAATAGTAGCGACCAATTTTGGAGCAATGCCATGGTGTCCATGTGATGTGTCGGTGTTGCATTGGTAGAATGTGCATCACTACACACACATACAATGCATATTCTACCCCTCACTCCATCTTAATTTGTTTGTCTAATTTGAAATTCTAATTTATTAAGGAGACAAAATGATACACTTTAACTTTTTTGACATTAAATGAGATTCCACATTCTCCAATGCATAATTTTTCAAAAATATTCAAAATAGAAGGGCATTGATGGAACTTTTTTATGTCAACCTAATATTGGACAAATATTTTGAAACATGTAAAATTCAAATAGTGGACAAACAAATTGAGATGAAGTAATACATTAGTGACACATTACATGGTACCCAAAATGTTGTCACGAGAGTATTAGTTATAATTTTGGCAAGAAATACAGCCTAACTAACTAACCACCTGTAAAAGGGCGGCGAGCTTTGAGAGTGCCTCGGACACAGAAACGCCTTGAATTTCGCCCTGTCGGCCCTCGAGCTCCTGAATTCGGAGCTTTAGGGTTTTGATCTCGCGGAGGAGGAAGTCCCGTTCCGCGAGCCACTGGGATTCCTGGCGGAGCCACCGCTGCTCCTCCCGCAGCCACCGTTGCTCCTCGCGGAGCCACCGGGCCTCTTCTCGCTCGTAATTGGAGGAGGAGGAGGAGAGAGAGAAGCAAACGAGAGGTCTGGAGAGAGAGTGGTTTGGGGAGGCTTTGGAGATTGGGAAGGGGGAGAGGTTATTGGGGTCTGGGAGAAGAGGAGGGGGGTGAGGTGATCTGGGGAAGAGAGTGGGGTTGAAAGGGAGAGGTAGAGAGGAAGACAGAGACATGAGAGAGAGAGAGAGAGAGAGAGAGAGAGAAGCAGCAGGTGTGAGTGTGGAGATTTTCTTTGGTCTGATGATACTCGGCGATTCAGTTGGAATTTGAACCACACAAATGGATATATATATGGCGGGAAGCTATGCTACGCTGGATGAATGCGCTAAAGTGCGCCAAGGCTGATTTTTTTGTTTTTTAATCCTTAAAAAGGTGGGAGTGGGCGACGAGCGCTGATTTGCTCCCTCAAAATAACAATACTATAGTAACCATGTCTGATTATCATATTTTTAATATCATGTGAGGTCTTAATATTGCATTAGTAGAATGTGTTCAACTACAAGACAAAATGAGACATATTCTACTAATATAATAGTGACACATTACATAAGACCCAAAATGTGGTATTATAATATGTTAAAAATGTGGTATTATTATATGTGTCACTCTCTATGGCTACTCCCACCAGAGCCACCCACATTGATGCGCAATGGGTAGACCCTATACAAATGTGTCGTGGGAAATTGCCTTTGCAACATTGTTATGGGAGCAAGGAATAATGTCTCCTCTTTCCATTACTTTTTTTCCTCTTTGTTCAATAGTCTATGATTTTTAACAAAGTTAATACTCCTATGTTTTTTGAGAGTATCTCTAGCTTTTACTCAATTTTTTTTTTCCTAATTTTGAGTAAAAGTATCATTTGGTATGAAGCATTCTAATGGCCAAATTTCAATCTAAGCATAAACTTGCGTAAAAGGTTTAGGGAAAAATTCAAAAAAACCCCTGAACTTTGAACTCAATGTCAAATAGGCACCTGAACTTAAATTTACCACCAGTTTGCAATCCTATGAAGCAGAAACGTGATTATGAGAGCCTTAGAGACAAAATTTGATTATGTCTCTTTAGAATAATATGATCAGAATAATAAAATCTTCACACCCATTCAAACGGATTAAAAATTGGAGCACTTAATTTTTTAACCATATTTTTTAATATATAAACGGTCCCAAAAAATTAAGTGCTCAAATTTTCAAAAAGAATTTTTAAAAAATTCCCTACTTCCAACATTTCTCTCTATCTCTCTCCACTTATTACCCGAACCCGGGGCACATCAGCCTCTACCCACACACCAAAATGGCAACGTTTTGGTTAAATAAAAATTCATACCACACTTAATTTTTGGGACCGTTTATATATTCAAATGGAATAAAAATTTGAGCACTTAATTTTTGGGACCGTTTATATATTAAAAATATGGTTAAAAAATTAAGTGCTCCAATTTTTAATCCGTTTGAACGGGTGTGAAGATTTTATTATTCTGATCATATTATTCTAAAGAGACATAATCAAATTTTGTCTCTAAGGCTCTCATAATCACGTTTCTGCTTAAATTGATGGTAAGTTTTTTTTTTTAAGTGAAAGTTCAGGTGTTCAATTGAAGTTTATTTAAGTTCAGGTGCCTATTTGACATTGAGTTCAAAGTTCAGGGGTTTTTTTGAATTTTTCCCAAAGGTTTATGAATGACATGGTTGTAAATTTAAGAGAGAGAAAATGGCCTTCAAAATTTAAGTATTAAGTCCTCCTTAATTTGGTTTACGATTTGAGTAAGAAAAATGATTTTCACTCTTCATTTTTTGATAAATGTACTCCACCTTTTGTCTTTTAGTGATAAAATCAAACATCGAAGTTATACTAAAGGACAAAAAATGGAGTGCATTTATAAAAAAAAATGGAGTGTGAAAATTATACCATTTGAGTAAACCTTAATTTGATATTGGTTTGAATCGAGGCTGAACTCTATTTTGCATTTAAAATAGAGCTAGGGCCGGAGATAGTTTGATTTGAAATCGAACGGCGAACTTGAGGAAAAGAAGGGAAAAGGAAAGAAAAGAAAAGAAAAGAAAAAAGAATGAAAGAAAACTTTGAGAAAAGTGTAGAGGAAAATTCACCATGTTTCGTTCTTCGTTTTGTTATTTTGCTATCTGTTTCCTCTCAAACCAAACAAAAAAAAATGCACCTTCTTTTTGTTTTCATAAATTTCAAACGAACCCTAAAATTGAATGATATACCAAAGGAAAATTACGAAATACTGATACACAAACATCACACCTGACCTGATAAGAGAACGTACGAATCATTAGACAATCTTTTCTTTTTTAGTGATGGTTTTTTCTTCAGCCTTTTACAGTAGCTTATCAGCTAGGGGTGGTGCTGCCCCTTTATGTTGAAAAGAATGGATCCGAAACATCAGATCAAACCCACTAGAACCCATTATTTATAAGTTATATGTGTTCCAATCAGGCACGTAATAATATTCGATTAAGTTGATTTTTTTACATACTTGTTCTACGCGACGAGCTCTACGAAGTGAGCGTTTCTTATCAACCGGAGTGAGACTGGAGCGGGCCCTACTCGGCAGGGCAGCACCATCCCTCAGTCCCATCCGAAGAAGTTTATTTTTTTACTAGTCAATTAACATGATTTTTTACGTGATTAATCTAGTAATGGGCCCGAAAGAATAATGCTATAGACGCATATATTTGGAGAAAGATCCGAGCACAAAACGTATTCGTTATTCACAAAAGTTCAATGCATGTAAACCTCACACGATGCACATAGAAACCATGTATTTACCATTTTCAGACACATCTATGTTCGAACTTGTGTCTACACTTCAATATGTGTAACATTGCTCTTCCAAGATACCATTGAAGTTAAAGGCGAAAACCGCACAATTATTTGTTTTCTTTTGATGTACTAGCAATTTAGCTTCAAGAAAATAATCATAATGACAACCGACTTCGACGAACTTAAATTTTCGAATTTGAGTAGAACTTCTTTCTAAACCAGTCGAGGCTGCAAATGAACCAAATCCTTGGCGAACTGTTGAAGCCTTGACTTGGTAAAGGCTCATTCGAGTTCGATTCGTTTACTAAATGAACCAAACCCAAACCTCATTTTTGAGCTCATTCCATAAACGAGCTAATTCCAAACCTAAGAGTATTTGATTCAATTAGGCTCGCGAACTTGAGATCAAAATATAAGGAATATTTTTTCGGAGGATTACTCATATACAACATGATAACATAAAAATCATGTTCTTGATGCATTGTATGTTTAAATTTTTGTTGCTTTATATTGGGTAATTTCATTATGTTGCAATAAAATGAAAATTAACTTTGTATTTCTCAATTTCTTCCCCCGCTAATATTAGGTAATATCAATATATTGCAATAAAATGAAAATTATCACTCCAGCATGAACTTTGCTCGTTTGAGTTTAACGAGTTTTGACGAGCCAAGCCTGGACTTCAAAACTTTTAAGCAAGCCAAACTCGAGTATGATTCAGCTCGACTCTGTTCGTTAAACATAGACAAGCCAAATCAAGTCGAGCCTGAGCTTTGAAAATTTTAGACAAGCCAAACTCAAGCTAGACCAATATTTTATCGAACAGAATTTTGTTTGATTCGGCTTGTTCGCACCCCCGTGAACCACGGATATGGGCATGAATCGTTTTCAAGTATGCTTAATTCAAGTTCATGGAAAATTGGAAATGACCAAATTTGCTAAACATCACCTGCTTGCATTATCAGATTGATCAGATTTTAGAGATCTCACCTATATCAAGCAAAATGTAATAGAGCAATACTATTACACAAATGTATCCGGAACCGTTCAATGCCAACAAGTCTCACACAATGTTCTCGGGACCCACACATATTGAACGGCTCTAGGAACACATGCCTGAAGTATTTTCAAAGGTAATAATCCCAACATTATGAACATTATACTTGCAGTAAGTGATGCTCTCGACTTCATTTTGACAAAATAAACAGAGCAAACACTAAATGCAGAACCATTATAACTGCATCCACAAATCTAACAAAAGAATTAGGCGTCGAGAGGAACAAGGAGTGTGTAATTTGAACACATTCCCAATACCCACAGCACAACCCCATACACAAGCAACACTGGTTAACATGCTTACATGAACTCCGTTGACGAACAGCGACGATTGCAATTATTACTTTTCCTCATTCAGTATTTTGTATTCGGATACAAAACTACAAATCGAGAAACGGAAAAAAAAAATGCTATCATTAACCCATGAAATACACATAATAACAGAATAGCCTTGGCTCCCCACTTGTTTCCCTACCCTCCAAAACAGTCCAGTTACCACAGTTTTACTAGATACAATAAGTAGAAGAGCTTCAAGTCCACCTCCACCACGAAGTTTTACTAGATATCAATTCCCTGTTCGCCCAGCAGAAGAATACGCAAAAGAGAAGACAACCGGTTAACAAGATCATTACAAAACACAGAAGAAGTTGAAAGAGGTCTCATACGAAGATGTGATGGAAACCTGGAATACATATGCAGATCAAAGTAGAAAACATCCTCCTAGTAATTCTCAGTCAAGCTTGACGTTGGAATATAGAAGGGTGTCCCTTGTGATCGGCATGTACACAAGGAAGTAAATCTGCATGGAAACATAAAAGACACCACCAACCGATAGTTAAGGAGTGAATAACCCATTCTTCAGGCAAGACAAAATAACAATCGAATTTCACACCTGGGAGGCATAAAATTGTATGAACTCTTAAAAAGATTTACAGGTACTTTAAGTGTGAGTGTAAGTTTCAAATATAAACATTCTCTTTCCCCCATGTCGGCATTCTGTATAGAAACCCACATTTAGCATCATTCTCACGGTAGGCAATTGTTAATCATCATGAGAAAACAAAACTGAAAGTTTAGGCTGCAACAGTTTCGATGGTATATGCATCCCTAAAACATTCACGTCAACTGGTGATCCAAAAGACGAGAATGTTGAGAAGCATAGCATCATAAATTAAAGGAACATAGCATCACTTGTATTAAATCACAAAGCTCCATAATAAGAACACAAGTTCCCGACTATTGTTCTCTACAAATGCCCGGTAACAGAGAAGAAACACACAAGTCCAAACTACAAGGTGTAATGGCATTGATGGGAACCCACCATCATCCAAAACAGTTTGCAATGACATATCGAAAGCACAATTATAAATGGACTCTGAGATGACAACATGTCAAGCCAAAAGTCTGCTCCCTAGAGCTGGTTACCATTTAACTGAGGTACTTGGAGGACTGAACTAGTCGACTAGACTAGGTGCAGAGCTACCCTTTGGATCTTTTCCACAAAGCAGCTGCCCACAAACTTCAGCCCAGATCTTCTGCTTAGCAACCACAGTTTTTTACCATCAAAGAAGCATAATGCATAACATCTCCGGTTGAGACTTAAGACAGAAGACACACTACTTCAGACAAGGGTTTTAAATCGTGGTAACGGAAAACGTAAAGGCATCGGTGCTACGGCCAAATATCGGCCAGTATTGTCCATATCATTGGAAATAACGGTATTGGTGGGTCCAAAATCCCATTATGTAACGGCCTTTTTTTAAAACCTTGCTTCAGACGAAACTTACACCATGAGTACATATGGTGAAAAAAGGGCATTCAAATCTCCAAAACAACTGAACTAGGAAGCATTAGGAGAAAAAAAAAGAAAGAATAGATCTATTTTGGGAGACTTAAAGATTCATCCTCGGACCTTAACCGACGTATGTTTTCATCCCGGTCATTTTTTCAGGTTATGTTTTCATCCTCTAATTTTAAGAAACCCCATCTTACCCTTGTAGGACTATATTTATGGGATTTATTTGTTTTTTAGGAGCCTATATAGGCAATGATTTTTGAGACTGAAAAATAACTTCGGAGGTCTCGTGCCATAATTTATGGATATCTACATCTACCCAATCCCTAAAGCCACACTTTCCATATCTATATGTTTTATTGAGATACTATAGGTACAGATTTTGGGGACTAAACTAAGGTAGGGGTCTTCTAGCATTATTTTCGGATCTTCCAAATCCCAAAACCAAGCCTTCCATTCCTTACTAAAACTCTTCTGTATATATCCAACAAGGGGATGAAACCCCTCTCCCTTATCTCTGACATTATCTTCAACATTGAAACGCCATCCCCCGTCGCCCTCCACCGCTGCCTCGATTTTTACAGCCTCCCGCCGCTGGAGCCGAGGAGTTCTTCTCGCGAGCTTGGTGCTTAGACGACGTCGCACCATTGCTGCTGGATTTTCTCTTGTGGCTTCCGCCAAGAATGTGGCTCAGCCACCGGAGGCTTTGACGGAGTTCAGGTGGAATCCGCAGCGGCGGAGTGTGGTGGTTGGTTCCCGTTGTCCTCTGATGATGTTGATGATCTCGAAAAGAGACTGGCCTCTCTTTGACAAATCTGACCGGGGTAAATTGGATTCAGTGGCCATCAAAACTCCTCATCTTCTTCGATACCCTTTTTCTTGTCTGTCATGAAGTCGATTTCATGAAATCTTATGGTCTAGGTTCATGGTTTATTTGGTTCTTTCGTTATGAGGCATTTGATAGCATGGTTTATTTTATGGTCTCAAATGTATTTAATGGTTTATTTGGTTCTCAAATGTATTTCATGGTTTATTTGTTTACGATTTCATGGTTTATTTATATATTTCATGGTTTGTATATTTATGGTTTATTCATATGTTTTCGATTAAATCATGGTGTATATTCCTAAAAAAACATGGTGTATTCCGTTTAGTTCATGAAATCATGGCTCGGATTTGTATTTTTTAAATAAATCATGGTGTTTTCATTAAATCGTAATTATTTTTGTTCAATTCAAGTTGAAATAAATCATTGTGTATTAATGAAAAACATGGTCGATTTGCCTATCCACCATATTTCAGAAAATATATTTCATGGTAATTTTGTGTTAGATTATGGGTCTATTTGTATCTAGTATAATTATGTGTCTTATCATGTAATTAGTTTAAGTGTTTAGGACCGTAGAGCAATTATTGTTCACCTTGTATATATATTTTACGTTTGAATGAAATCAACCCTAATGGGATTTTCCAATTACGTTACCTCTCTAAAATCAAACATGGTATCAAAGCACGTCGATCTCCTTGGGCATCCATGTTCTGATGATATCGTTCCAGAACAGTGGATTTAAAGGCCTAGGTTTCGCTGCCATCTCCCGATAGCCATCATCAACAGTCTTCAGATCTCAGCCGAAGACCACCCAGACACCGACGAGTCTCGTCGGCCCTCCGTGGATCATTCCGACGCCGTACAAGTCTGACCCAGATCTTCGTTGCACTCGTCGGCATCAAACGACCTCGACCCACACAGATCCAGTCCTCCTCTACCCTCGTCAGCCACCGCTGGTCCTTTTTCTGATCTCCGACGACCATCTTTGCAGGTTTTTCCGGCCACCGCTGGTCCTTTTCTGACCTCCGGCGACCTCTGTTTGTCTCCGCACTCGCCAGCCATCATCGGTCACCTTTTGACCTCCGGCGAGGGCTGGTTGTCATCGTTTGGACTGGGTCAGTTTGTTTTATATCGGTATTGTGAGGTATATTGCACTGGGCCAAGTATTTGGTACTGTTTGAAGTATTTGGTACTGTTGAAGTTATTGGAGACTGTTTTTTAATTTGCCATTAACTCGGGGTAAAATGTCAGAGGATAAACAAAAGACTTCCGCTAGTACAAATAATGATTTGATTCGTGTAGGGACTATGGATAACTATTCATTAGATATTTGCCATATTAAGTTGGATGGTACCAACTATTTGATTTGGTCTCGGACTTTTACTTTGGCTATTGAGGCCAAAGGAATGTCAGAGTTTATTGAGGGCCCTGTTACTCCACCTGTTGAGGCAGTTGAACTGAAGAAGTTCAAATCTCAGAAATCATTAGTCATGACTTGGTTGTTTAATTCTATGAGAGCTGATATTCGTCATACTTTCCTGCTCCTTGATACTCCACATCAGATTTGGACTACTGCAGCCCAAACCTATTCTCAGCAAGGTAATGATGCACAGTGTTTTGAGTTGCGGAAGAGACTTCGTACTATGGATCAACACAATCGATCTGTTGCTATTTACTTTGCTGATCTCAGTGGGGCCTGGCAAGAATTTGATTATTATCAGGGGTTTCAGGCTGTTGTCCCGTTGATGCTGCTGCTTGGTTAAAACGAATAGAGAAAGAGCGTGTGTATGACTTTCTTGCTGGTCTTGATATGGAGTATGATCCAATCAGAGTGCAGGTGTTGGGTCGTGTTCCGTTTCCATCTTTGGGAGAGGCCTATGCCATTGTTCAGCAGGAGGAGAGCAGAAGGGGTGCTATGTTGCAAGCTCCTACTTCTGATCGTTCTGCCTTGGTTGCTACTCCGCAAGGACAGTTTGGGTCTGGCAGTGGAAAGTCTCAGCCTGGTACTAGCAGTGGGACTATAGACCGTATGTTACTCCAGTGTGATCATTGCCACAACATTGGACATACCAAGGATTTCTGTTGGAAGTTACATGGTCGTCCTTCTCGTGGGCGCGGCAGTGGACGTGGAGGTCGAGGTCGTGGTCCCGGGCGTTCTCAGGCCCAGGCACATATTTCAGAGTTTTCTACCTTGTCCGATTCTGGGTCCAGTACAGGAGTTCAGTCACTTTCCAATTCTACTGGTGGTTTCTCTCAGGTGGAGATGCAAGTTCTCAGGCGTCTTATGGCTCGGGCTGATTCTTCCTCTACCATAGCTCCTACTTCCACAGCAGCTCCTACTGCATCCTATTTTGCTCATTCAGGTATTCCAGCTAGTGCATTTACTGCCTCCTCGGTATCCCTTGGATTATTGATTCTGGTGCTTCAGATCATATGACAGGTTGTTCCTCTGTTTTTGATTCCTATTCTACTTGTTCTGGTAAGGATAAGGTGCGAATTGCCGATGGGTCATTCTCTGCTATTTCAGGGAAAGGTTCCGTTCGCTATTCTCCCTCTATCTCTCTCTCTTCAGTTCTCCATATTCCAAACTTTGCCACTAACCTTCTTTCAGTGAGTAGTTTTACCCATTCTGCAAATTGTTCTGTGACATTTTTTCCTACTCACTGTGTCTTTCAGGAACTGAAAACGGGGAAGGTGATTGGCAGTGGTAAAGCACATGGTGGTATCTATTATCTGGAGCATGCACCTCATACATCACATGGTGGTATCTATTATCTGGAGCATGCACCTCATACATCGCAGTCATCTTTATCATGTGGACAAGCTCTACATGCAGATATGAGTTCTACTCTTTCTTTGTTACATCGGTGGCACCGTAGATTGGGTCATCCATCTTTTGGGATATTGGAGAAACTTTTTCCTACTTTAGTTAAACATTGTCATAGGGATCAATTTTTTTGTGAAGCTTGTGAGTTTGGAAAACATAAACGCTCTTTTTATGCACCTATTAATAAACGAAGTGATTCTCCATTTATGGTTATCCATTCTGATGTTTGGGGTCCTTCTCCATTTATGGTTATCCATTCTGATGTTTGGGGTTGAATGCTTTAACATGGTATCAGAGCTAGGGTTTCGGAGGCTTTTCCCCTTTGTCTGTGCCATAGATGCACTTTCTTTCATTGTGATCCGTGTGTTCCGGATCCTTTGTTTACCTCTCCACGTGCGAGTCAGGGGTCGCACGTGCGGGGGAGTGTTGGGATTTGTCCCACATTGGTTAATTATCTCCTCCAAAACTAGTATATGAGCCTGGGCGGCCTCTCCACTCTTAGCCAATTGGTTTGGGGTCCTTCTCCTATCACTTCTTTAAAGGGCTATAGATGGTTTGTTACTTTTATTGATTGTTATTCTCGTGCCACATGGGTGTACTTACTCAAGTCAAAAAATGAAGTATTTTCCTGTTTCAAATCTTTTCATAAGATGGTGTGCACTCAGTTTGATACACATATTAAAATTCTTCGGAGTGATAATGGGACTGAGTATATTGATAAGATTTTTCGAACATATCTAGCTGATAATGGTATTATTTTTCAGACGACTTGCGTTGACACTCCACAACAAAATGGAGTTGCTGAACGAAAAAATCGTCATCTTGCTGAGGTTGCTCGCTCCCTTTTGTTCACTATGAATGTTCCCAAATACTTATGGGGAGAAGCTATTTTAACTGCCACGTATCTTATCAACCGTATGCCATCCAGTGTCCTCAATTTTAAAACACCCATTGAGTGTCTGCCAAGCAGTTATAAAGTTACGACTCTTCCACCTAGGGTGTTTGGTTGTGTGTGTTTTGTTCATGCTCCCAAACCTTCTGGGGGCAAGTTGGGACATAAAGCCCATAAGTGTATTTTTGTTGGGTACTCTCCTACCCAAAAAGGCTATAAGTGCTATGACCCTTATTCTAGGAAGATGTTTGTCTCTATGGATGTTACCTTTTGGGAAACAGAGTTTTTTTATTCTCCCTCCAAACCATCTCTTCAGGGGGAGCATCACCAGGAGGAAGAGATGTTTACCTTTTCTAATCATAGTGAGGGGGAGCAATTATTCTATGATCATAGTGAGGGGGAGAAGGAGAACACTGGAGAGGAACTAGTATCTGTTGAGGGGGAAACACATGATATTGGTGGTGACATTGAGGAACAACTACCTGCACGACTGCAGGGAGCTAACTTACAGAGGTATGCTAGATGTAGAAAGTCTTCATGTGCGTTACCACCTTGTCAATCACAATCACCCACTCCAGTTCCAGATTCCTCAGCTGACTCTTCTGGTAATGATTCTTCTCTTATTGAACCTCCTCCTATGGATCCTAACAATCTTCCTATTGCTATTCGAAAAGGTGTTAGATCTTGCACTCAACATCCTATCTCACAGTTTGTTTCTTATGACCGTTTGTCTCCTTCGTACTATGCATTTGTCTCTTCTCTTTCCTCTATATCTATTCCACAGAATTGGCAGGATGCATTCAGAATACCTAAGTGGAAAGAAGCTATGGTGGAAGAGATGACAGCCTTGAAAAAGAATGGCACCTGGGATCTAGTGTCACTTCCAGAAGGGAAGAAGCCAGTGGGCTGTAAGTGGGTGTTCACTGTTAAGCAAAAGGCTGATGGTACAGTTGAGAGATACAAGGCAAGGCTTGTTGCTAGAGGTTTTACTCAAACTTATGGTATTGACTATGAAGAGACGTTTGCTCCGGTAGCAAAGATGAATTCGGTGCGAGCTCTCCTCTCGTGTGCTGCCCACTTGAATTGGCCTCTTCAACAGTTTGATGTGAAAAATGCATTCCTCCATGGTGATTTGGAGGAGGAAGTTTATATGGATATTCCACCGGGTTTCTCTTCTCCTGCAAGTAAGGGAAAAGTGTGTAGATTGAATAAGGCACTTTATGGGCTGAAGCAGTCCCCTAGAGCCTGGTTTGGCAGGTTTTCTAAGGCTATGTTGAGTTTTGGTTACAAGCAAAGTCATGCAGATCATACGATGTTCACCCGGCAAAGTAATGGTAAGATTGCTGTCCTTATTGTTTATGTTGATGACATAATAATGACAGGCAATGATGTGAGTGAGATTCATAATCTTAAGTCTCGTTTAGCTCAAGAGTTCGAGATTAAGGATTTGGGATCATTGAGATATTTTCTTGGAATGGAAGTAGCGAGGTCTGATAGAGGTATTTTTATTTCCCAACGCAAGTATATACTTGATCTTTTGGAAGAAACAGGTATGTTGGGTAGTAAACCTGCAGATTCCCCTATTGAGGCGAATCATCATCTTAGTGGAGATATGGGGGAGCGTACTGATAAGGAGAGGTATCAACGACTTGTGGGTCGACTAATATACTTGGCCCACACCAGACCAGATGTTACTTATGCAGTAGGTGTTGTTAGTCAGTTTATGCATGATCCTCGTACTTCACATCTAGATGCAGTTTATCGTATTCTGAGGTATCTGAAATCAGCTCCAGGAAAAGGAATTTTGTTCTCTAATCATGGCCATTTGCGATTGGAGGCATTCACTGATGCTGACTGGGCTGGTTCTGTGGATGATAGGCGGTCTACTTCTGGTTATTGTACTTTTCTTGGGGGTAATCTGATTACCTGGCGAAGTAAGAAGCAATCGGTAGTCGCCAGGTCTAGCGCAGAAGCTGAATATAGAGCTATGGCTCATGGTGTTTGCGAGCTCTTGTGGCTCAAAACTTTGTTACGTGATTTGGGGTTTGCTGACAGTGTTCCGATGAAACTCTATTGCGACAATAAAGCTGCCATCAACATTGCTCATAATCCCGTTCAACATGACAGAACGAAGCACATAGAGATTGATCGGCACTTCATCAAGGAAAAGTTGAACGGGGGTTTGATATGTATGCCGTTTGTGAGATCTGGAGATCAGTTAGCTGATATATTCACAAAAGGGCTGGGTAGCAAGAGTTTTCATCCTATTGTATTCAAGTTGGGCTTGATTGATATCTTTGCACCAACTTGAGGGGGAGTGTTAGATTATGGGTCTATTTGTATCTAGTATAATTATGTGTCTTATCATGTAATTAGTTTAAGTGTTTAGGACCGTAGAGCAATTATTGTTCACCTTGTATATATATTTTACGTTTGAATGAAATCAACCCTAATGGGATTTTCCAATTACGTTACCTCTCTAAAATCAAACATTTTGCATAAATAATTCATGAACAAATAAATTTTCGTGAAAGTGGTGTAAGTTTAGAATATAATATGACCAATTTACGAAAACTCACAAAATTCACAAAAATTAAGAATTTGAAAATTTAAGAAATTAAGGAAAGAGAATGGTTTAGAATATATCCATTAAGGATTTAAAAATTGAGAATTCAAAATTTCCCTCATTCCTATCCATTAATTATCTCATGATTTTAGGTAAATATAATTACTACAATCCCACTAATTTAGGAAGGAAATATACACATACATATGAATATCTTATTAAAAGGGTAATATAGGTAATTCACCATCTGAAATGACGAAAACATAACTATTCAAAAAGTGTTGGATGAATACTTACGTGGAATGAGGTCTGAGGATGGATATTTAAAAACTCCATCTATTTTCCCTATATAGATGTGCACTTTTGCTATTTCGTTTAATGAAGAAGACCTACAACTACCCTCTTGACATCCACACTCAAATGCACAGCCATTGGCAAAAACCCATCAAGTATGCCTCCACCAACAAAAGCATTCAGGGACAGAAAGAAATCGTAATCCTTTTACGCAAGGGAAGTCCCGGTAGACTCTATGTAGCACCGACACTGACACGACACCGACACTCAGACACATATAACTTGAAAATTCGAAGAGAAGATACGTTGGGAGACACGTAATGGGTACAATTATATGAATAAAAAATGAAAGAAAAGGCTCTCATTGTAAATTTGTAACACCATATATGCCTTAGTGTGTCCTTACAAGCAATAAACCACACCATTATATCTAAGCTTTCATGAGTTACCAAATCAATTAACATCCAAAAGTTTTGCGAGTGTCTAGAGCATATTCTTCAGTGTGTCCCTAGAGTGTCCAAATGAAAAACATAGGAAAAAAGTACAACACTTAAGATTTGAATGACAAACAAGTGTACGTAGAGTGTCAGTGTCCCCGACAAGTGTCCAACACCAAAATGTGACCTCCAACAAAGTGTCTGTGCTCATATGTGTTTCGTACTTTTTGTGCAACAGTTCTCATATTAGTTATGTCAGAGTCAACCCTTACCAAGATTTTCAATTGCAAACTTATTCACAACAATATCTCAGGCTCACTATTATTACTAATATAATTTAATCATTATTATTATCATTGGCATCGCCACCATTATTCCCCCCCTTTTTTGGAACCTAGAAGTCCTTACACTAGATAATAAAGCTCGAAAGCTCCAAATTTAAAAGGCTTCTAGAACAGAAAACCTAAAGCCATATTATATCACTGCCGTTGAACTTTAGTAGTATACAGACTGATGTTAATGCAATTACTTCTTTTTCCTCCCTACTTTTCCATGACTAAGTGAAGTTAAAATGGGCGAATGATATAAGAATTCAAAGAAAATCCCTTGAAGCAACGGAACTTAAATCACTATTCCTTGCTGGCTGGAAGGGGTTACTGGACGATGCAGGCCTCTAATGAAGAAATTAAAAAAAGGGCAAACCCAGTGCACGAGGCTCCCGCCATTGCTGGGTCTGGGGAAGGGTTAATGAAGAAATCCAATACTTACAACTTCTTCAGTCATGATACTCAATAGTCAATCCCAGGGCGGCTCTACCATCAAATGAGGGGGTTCAAGCGAACCCAAGGGGTTCGACAAATTTACTAAAATTTTGTACATTTTATATCTAGTTTGATCTTTTTTATAATATTGTCTCGGTCGTTAGTATGAAGTAAAAATACATGAAAACTTAAATTTTTGTGAGTCAATAGATGGTATAGCTTGACACAACAAAATAAATTAGGCTTAATAAATTATCAACTTAAACAAAAGATTTATCTTTTTTATAGAATTTTGTCTTTACAAAAAAAATTCTATACGTTTTGTCGAACTAGAATCCTAGAGCCACCCCTCTTCAATCCTATATAATGTGATAATCCCAAAAAGAGAATATTTATTCATATTTAAGTTTCCACATAGTTCTAGAGGGAGAGAGACCACAGACGTTGGGCTGCAGCTCGACAAGACCTGGAGGTAATCTGGTGAGGCCTAGCACAGTGCGGCAGGAAGTCAAGAGTACTAGGGAGCTCGCCAGCATGTGGGACAACCTAGCACAAGGTGGGAGCAGGCTAACAGCTCATCATCCTAACCACACCCACTCAACCAATTCTAAGGCTGAGTCAGTTCCTGCTTCGAATGACAAAATTCCACCCTTCACAAGAGATAATAGTAAAGTCGAATATCTAAGGCTAGAGTTGTTTACATACAGCTATTAATAACAACACATTCATGTCAGATGCTATTGCGATGCATTCTACTCCATGTTATCCATAGGTCAGTCACCATGACGGGATTAACACTACCGACCACTTTTGAGAACCAGAGATTCATGTTGGAGGCTAAAGTTTTTTGCTTAAAGCTTAACAAGTGAGTTGACATGTGGAAAGTCTTACAAAATTTTCAGAGACTTGAAAAACTCTAGTGTCTGAGTAAATGTTGAGAATGTATTCTTAACGAGAGAAATAATTTTAATCAATCTACTGAGATTAAAAAAAAATGTTATTCAAACTTCTCGTTGCATTCAGATAGGCTTTGCCAAGTCTTATAAATGTTGACAACATGACCAAAGGAAAAACTTAATTAACGGGGTTTGATAAGCAACTCACCCCCATGATGGTGGCAACTACAAGAATGATTCCTGTAAACCAAGCTAGGGTCCGCCTAACCAAAAGTACTGCTGCCACATCTATTGAATTTTCCTCCAGCCGACGAGCGGAGGGCTGAGAAGTGAACATAACATTCAACACTGTTTCTGACTCTTGAGAAGGTGTTTCATTAGATAAGATGACTCCCACAATTTTTCCTGCTCAACCAATACATGCAGTCGGATTAACAATGAGACAGGATGCATTTATTTACCAAGAATGAACTAAAAAAATCATAAAATGTTCAAAAAGTTGCACATAAATATTCGGAAGAGACTCCAAATAACACCGGTTGTTAACAACAGGGTATTACTCAGGTGCAATATATTTCAAGAGGTAAGGGGTCATGTTGAAAGGACTCCTCTAAATTTAGTTTAATATCAGTGTCATCACTCGACACTTGAATAAGGGTCCAGCACGTGTAGTTGGACATTTCATAGCAAGCATCTGTAGTACTCCGATTTTGAATACAACTACATATATAGCATGCATATAAAGCACGCAAGGCTCTGTGCCTTCTTGCACCCACCATTTTGCCCTAAAAATATAAATATATTAAGGACTCTGATTACTGGGCGGTGTCTCAGTGTCCTTGGGTGGGAGTTAGATGAATATGACAGACATAAATCCACACCTGACCCCGAGTCCGTGTAACATAGGCCAAGGACTAAGGCCAAAAACCAGTTACACCTTTACCCAGTTCACCTTAATACTGTAACTTCCTAAAGCCAGAACTGTCGGTACAAATCTTTTGGAAATTCGCTGTGGGAATAGGTACTAGTTGTGCAGCTAAAGATCAAGTCAAAGCTTCACGAACCATGTAGAAAACTGACCTTCATACACAGATTGTAAGGAGTCGAATATCTTTGCAACTGAAGTAAAGAGTAACTCCACTCCTTGCTGGGTAACACCTACAGTTCCATACTCCTCTTGCAGAACCTGCAAATGTATTCATTAGATTGATGAATGAAGCAATATTACTAACTAAACAGAAGAGACATCTTTAACACTCCAGGGTAATTCTCTGGGTTTCGAGCTTAGTAGAAGGGAGCATCTAAAACGGTGCCGCTCCCGGCGCGCTCCTGCACTCCCAACTAAGGAGCTTGACAAGAGCCCGCTCCCATTGAGATTGGAGCTCGCTCCTTACAAAGATGGGAGCTTTTGTACAATCCTTAGATAGAAAAACAGGGATTTACCAATTGGCTTTACAAATTGGTCATCAATTTAACTTATCTATATATAGCCCACGTCATGATATCTTGAAAAGAAAACCATATATTGTAACACTAGCCCATTTCTTACACTTATGGTAGACTCGAACCATGTTTTTACTCCCTAAAATGATTGTACTTTTAAAGTGCATATTCTAAGCTACATAATTTTTGTGATATATGTACACGTTCCTTTCATGCTCCCAACCTTGGGAGCTTCTATATTCGCCCGCACTCCTGCTCCCGCTTCATGCAACTAAGGTTTCGAGTGTCATTCTCACAGGAAGAAATATACTTTCAGATCAAATCAAATGGTACATCATCCTTCCACTGTAGGTCATTCATTCTTATCATGTGGACATATATTCTTTCTGAAGATTGTCTCACCAGCTGACCAGCATTCAGTAACTACATAGGCACTGGAGTATAGCGAACAGAGTAAAAGGTTTTTTTAACTTTGTACATATCATAATCTCATTGAAGTATGGCAAGGAAACAAATATTAACCACTATCTCCCAATATGGTGTCACAGACACTGTAAACATTGGGATCATTATGGAGTACTGCACGGTAAAGTTTCTAGAATGCAAGTATGGAAAGAGATAAAAATAGACATCTGATCTGTCACCTCTGATGAATCTTATTCTAGATATGCGTAGGCAGAAATAATTTCACCTTATAGGTGTTTCATTTTGATAAATATCCCTAAAATGAATTCCCTCATCGATGTGCCTCTGTCATGTCATGTCCTAATTTTTCTCAATTGCATGTCGGCGTCACGTCGCACATTTTCCCATGGCCCTTCTTAAGGTCTTGGGGCCACAAGATTCAGAACAAAGTTTCCTTTTATATCACATTCACAAAAAACTTGTCAACAATACTGAGTTCGATATTTCTCCCAACCGTCATAACAGAGTACAAACCATCCATTTCTGTCATGGCCATAAACAACGGTGGGGTTTCTGATCTGGATAATCTTAAAAACTACAGCATTTGGGGTTCCAACCTGGTTCACTGTCAGTCAGTTATTTTGGGGTTCCCCTTAGTTCCCCCAAGCTTTCAGCCTCAGATTGTGCCCCTCTTATTGACAAAATCACTTCTAAGATTACTCATTGGGCTAGCAAGGCTCTTTCTTATGCTGGTCGTCTCCAAATCAGTAAGTCCATTCTATTCAATATGCAAGTTTTTTTGCCTATGCACTTTGTTCTTCCTAAGTCAGTTAGAAAGCACATAGAACAACTGAAAAGGAATTTTCGCTGGTCCGGTACTTCTAAGTATGAGCACTCAAATAAGATAGCTTGGTTGGTTGGTTGGTTGTAGCCCTAAAAGTGAAGGAGGTCTTGGTCTTAGAAAGCAGGTGGATTGGAATTATGCAGCAATGCTTAGACACTAGTCGGCCATCTGTATGAAGCAAAACTCTCTCTGGGTTAAATGGAGCTACAAAAATGTTATCAAGCATCATAGTATTTGGACTATGACAATTCCTCCCTCCTGTTCTTGGACATGGAGGAAGCTTCTCAACCTCAGATCAAAAGCCAAACCTCTTGTTAAATCTATAAATGGAGATTGCTCTTCCACCTTCTTTTGGCATGATAATTGGCACCCTAGGGCATCTTCTGAATTATCATGGGCCAAAATGGCAGCTAATTCTGGTATTCCTTCAACTGCAAAGGTCTTGTGCATCATCAATGATGATGTATGGGCATGGCCCTTCCTTTCACTTTCAGCTCCTACATCTCCTCCAAATCAAAGTGTTGCTGATTCAGTGGTATGGACTGGCTCTTCCCCCTCAAAGTACCAAGTCTCCTTCACATGGAATGCCCTAAGGATTCACTATCCTACTGTAACCTGGCATCAACTGGTCTGGTTTTCCAAGCATATTACTAGGCATACCTCCAGATGGCTATTAGAGATAGTCTTAGAACAAAGGATACGATCCACAGCTGGGGGATTCTTGACTACATGTTCTCTCAGCTGCAACTGAGTGTCCGTACTCTAAGCAAGTCTCGTATCATGTGGTTAAGCTGTGCTGTTTCCCTCTGGAATCTGGCCCTGTTCTATGGTTTGATAAGGTGTCTTAATTTTGCTCCAATTTCAAAAGCAGAGGATTTCCAAATGCTATTAGAAGGCTAGCTCTTGCTGCCATGGTCTATATCCTCTGGCAAGAAAGGAGTAGTCGGATCTTCAAAGGCATCCTCAGGCCCTGTTCATCAGTCATTATTCAGATTAAGGTGGAAGTCAGCGTCAAGGTTTCTCAGAGCAGGAAAATCAGGCCCTCTAATTTAGTGTCTTCTCTTTGAAGCTAACTGAGCAAAACTATAACCTCAAATCACGAAATAAGAAGTCAAGAAAAAACTGGACCACCTTAATGCCATCAAAACTTCCTCTAATCAACTCTGCCGGTTTTTTCATACTTCCAGACAAATCCTGATGCATATCCATTGCCCTTCTAATATTACGGATGAGAGAAACAAGGCTTCCGATGAATTCTCTGTCTGCTTTCTGCATATTCAACCAAAAATATTATCACAAAATTTGAGTAAATGTTCGGCATATAATTTTCTACGACCACATAAATCTATTAGTAAAAGAAATTAGCAAGACCAAAAATAGAGAAGACCTTTGACATATGAAGATTTAGACTGGCACCACTTGCCAAGGGGATAGTCAACTCTCCAGTCATGGGCTCCAAGGCTTTAGCAACATATGTTCCACCCAACCAGGATGCCTAACAGACAAACAGTTGTCAGCAGTAACCCGTAAGAACTTATACCAAAATCATTGGAATCAAGGACAAAGGGAGTAGGAAGAGTTGCTACTAACAAGATCACTGATTTCCTTTTCAGTCAATTCCATGTCAGCATCAGCGCTTAACAGTTCATTCAAGGAAACCACCAAGACTTCATCTTCACCTATGCAATAGTAAACCAAAATATTTGGAATTCGAAAAATTTACATGAAACAAAGACACAAACTCTCACAACTGTAATTTGTGCATCATATGAGTATTCAAGAACCTGGGAGTTGAATAACAGCTTTCGTTGAGGCTATGAGATCCCTGCTCCTAAGGGCAGTACCAAAGAAAGCATTAGCTGACTGCACCATGACCTGAGAACCTGCACATAGTAACACATTCACAAAAATTATCTACTTCATTCAGAATGACTAGAACTTGCATCTCATGATGCATTTCAGATCCAAGTTCAGGCACCTTCGGCTCCTTCGACAGCTAGCATGAAAACAGCACGAGGCCTATCAAATGGATTAGGCATGAGCACCTCATTCAACTGAAAACAAAAAGAGAAAAGAGAATAAAATTACAGACCAGATTAGATAATGAAAAGAAAAAAACAGTTGTTTCTTATTACTCATTTACTTTTGCCTACCTTTGATGAACTAGCAGCTGAAAGGGTAGAAGGTGGTGCAAACCCAAGCAATACTGACACAGCAGCACCAACTTCTGGGAGTACCATTGGATCAGCCTTCATGTAGAGATAGATTAGGCACTCAACGGTCAAACCACCATACCATGTCTTTAAACAATAATTTCAAAGAGCAGTTCAAGCATGATAAGAGCAGAGAAGAAGAGAAAATCCAACATTATAGACTCTTCCAGATAAGTTTTGGTTCATATTATATTGGGGCACCCTGGGTTCACTGCAAAAGAATGGCACTGATGACTTCTTAAAGCAAAACAATGCCAACAGAAGGGGCATAACTTCAGTTACAGTTTAACTTATAGACACCATAGGTCCATAAGCATGTCTCGGAAATCTTCTTGTAGAGAGGATATAAATGTTCGTTTGTCCCTAAATCTAGACACCCAAATCTACATACCAGAACAGAGATATCTCCGCAATAGTAATAGCTTGAAATCACATTATCCATCCTACTTTTATTTAAACAAAGAGTGTCCGTTACACTCTTTGTTCTATGTACAACAGTACAAAGCAAATCTTTTAGTTTTCTAATGTTGAATATATAAATGATGGATTTTCTAGCCGTCCAGGAGGGAAAAGCAATGGAAATAAAAAAAGATGGCAATACAAAGAAAAGAAAATATTATCTAAATAAATGACTAGACTTTTCAAAACCGGAATTCTTCCTTCCCCAATGTTAATATAAGCAAATACGCTTCTCCCTGGGATATAAACCACCTTCGATAATGTGATACCTTGGCATTGAGTCGCCATTGACTTATAAGCCTTTTTAATCACATATATTTGGAGAGACAAAAAGAGTCAAGGATGATAAAATCTAGAGAAAAAAAAAAAAAACCAAAGGAGGGCTGGAAAGAAATAGAAAAAGGGGCAGAGAGACGAGGAGGCGCAGCATTACTACTTCACTCCAATACATGAACAACGAAGCTTATCATGGCTAAGCTAACTTGGATGGAAGAGGGAAAAATGATTCTCTCCTAAACAATGGAATTAAGGAGCACCCGAGCCACCAATGAGCAAAACATCAGCCAATGAGGTGCACCTCTGTACACATTGCCAAATTGGTTAAATCGAAGGTACCAGGAGAACCCAGAATTGTTCACATACTTTAGGTGTTTCATGGATTAGGGAATTGGATTGGATAGTAAATACAAGTGAACCAGATTCCTGCAATTGTTTGGAACTTTTGTGGTCATGATCCAATATCCGTCCTACATGCTATGTTACATGGACTCGCACCCGAGTATCGGGTGCGGGTGCAAGTCCAAGAGTCGGACCTTCCTAAACTTAAATCTTAGGATACGTGGATATAGGTCCCCAACTTGGGTACGGGTACGGGGACACGTCCTAAACTCTTGTTTGTATTATATATTGCATAATTTTCTAAGATTATGTATCTGTTTATGTTTACAAATGTATTTAAACAAGAAAGGGTTAAGAAAATTATGTTTTTGCTATTTCCCTATTTCCTGTCTATGTGAAATACTCTAAATATCGCTTTTCTAGTTAATTTGATATTCCTTTTATGCAAGTATCTTAACAATTAGAGAATCCGAATGTCCAAAATGATACGGGTGTCGGACACATCGACACGGGTACTTGAGCCAAAATGAAGGATCCATGTAACACAACCTACATGAAATCCCACGGAAAAAAAAAACATGCCAGAATGAAGGAGAAAGTGAGGTATTACTAATCGGATCACTATTACTCTCGGATCACTATTAGTCTCGTGTATTCCTCCTTCTATTAATATCTATCATTATATCCTCGTTAATAGTCCCGCCAAACAAATGGGGCTTAGGGAAAAAAGGCTGTCTTTTACCTAAACTGTACTGCTTGAGTTAGCAACAACTAATTATACAAATTGAGAAAACTAGTAGATTTCACACGTGCCCATTACAAATTGAGAAAACTAGTAAATTTCCCCTTTTACCAATTACCTGATCTCTAATCCTACACCGGATAATGATGCAATGGGAGAAGTTTTTCTTTTGTCACTTTTTCATCAATGTTGGCACAGTCGAGGCACGTCCATGCCCAATCCAAATGGATAAACCTTCGATTGGCCCCTACCTCTATAATCCAACCGTCTTCCCTAGTCCCTAAAAGCCCTTACGGGGGCCTAGCCCTCTTTCTCAACTCGATTCTTTAAGTTCAGTAGCTTTCATCCACCTGCGCTAATAAGACAAAGAAATGGGGAGTCTATGCCTCTTCTTTATCAAGAGAACTGCCATCATTTGAAGTCTCCGGCAAAGGAGACAAGGGCGAGGCACCGAACATGTCTATCCTCAATCTCCATCCGTCATTAGGCATCTAATCTCAATTCGCTTTTCCTCTTCACTAGTACACTGCGCGCTACAACTAGAAGGCTAGAAGCCCATTTTCTAGTAAGGGCAAACGCAGCAGAGAAACCAGAGTTCCAATTTCGCAATCACCCATTACATCAAAAAATTTGAATTTTTATAACAATTCAGGGTTTGGGACGTTATTGATGAGCAGCACAACTTCTATCGAAATTGTATTTGGATAGGCAAGTGTTGAGGTTACCTCAGATGCAGCATCAGATGACCGAGGCCGAAGGTATTGATGAATGGGGCTGTCGAGGAAGAAGACCGAGCCAGAACCATCGGCCTGGGTCGGAACCAAGCAATTCGAAACCACGATTGTCAGATAACTCGTCAAAATTAAAATAATTTAGACAGATACAGATATACGTGTGCGTGTGCGTGTACGCGGAGAGGGATAGCAGGACAAACCGTAGATTGCTTGCAGAGAAGCAATGAAGCGATCAATAGGAAGCAACTGTGACGAAGATCCATTGGGAGAGAGCGAGAGAGAGAGAGAGGAGAGAGAATTTGGAGTTGCGATGAATCTACAGGAATTATGATCCGTTGTTTCAGAAAAGCAACGAAGAGCTCGACAGAGGACGGGTCCGAGATGGGCGGGTATACGGGTGGTACATAACGGATCAACGGGTTATAAAAACCCGAATAGCCCGAGCCCAACCCAGGTGATACCAACCAACTGAGTTAGCTTAGTTGGCTAGGTTTCTTGCATCTCAATAAAATGTCAGGAGTTCGAGTATTTCCATGTGCATGTGGGTGTTCTTTCGTTGTGATTATTTCTTCCCCTAATGAGGGCTCATAATTGAGCTGGGTTTATAGTGGTTGAATCGTTGGGCTTAGTATCTCGTGTACTCTCACACAATTGATATAGTGTCTCGTAATTTATACTTCATATACATGATATCATTATCTCTCTTATCGATTGAAGAAAAAATGGACGTGGTACCGAAATTGTATATATCATACCCAATTAATAAAATTTTATTTTTTAGAAGATTGACGCACGTTCTTAATCTATTCAAATAATATTTTTCACATTGGTGGAAACCAAATTTATGGTAGATATCAACTTGCTTGGTGTGGATGCCCAGTAAACTTCAACCCCACCCAAACACCTACTCACATTCACATGAGTAGTCGGTCCCACACATACTACACACTCTAGTGTGTGCACAATATACACTCTAGCAAAGTTGTCATTGTCTTTTCCTCTTTTGTTCTTAGGCATTTGAAGTGGAAGGAGGAGCTGCTGTGAGCAAATCATAGCAGCATGCAGTAGCGCCTCGATCTCGTCGTGGATTTTAAAAACACTCTTCCAGGGAAGAGTTGAGAGTTTTTTTAAAATTCAAACCATTGATTGTCGAAACGGACAGTAAGATGGACATACTCTGCTATGATTGCTCACAGTAACCCCCGCTTCCATTTGAAATTTGCAATTCCTTTACGGGCATGAGAAAATTCAAGTCAACAAAAGACTTGAATTCCACACATAAAAGTCCCATTGACGTGGTTTTGTTCTGCGATGCTCTCAATTACTTTTTTAGCAGTATCCGATCGGGGTTCGTGTAATGACCCGTGCCTGCTAATCCTTAGCCTAATTACGTGGCTTGAAAGATTAATCTCTAATTATACAGTAGCTGGTCGGAATTCATTATATACTATTTCCTTTTCACAATTCTAGGCGATGTGGGACTGTTGCCCATTATGGGCTCTTATAGTTCAAATATAGTCCAAATTTTTGCTTTGACTTGGATTTTATGATGACGGCATTGGCATCATTTCTTGCGCACTTTAGTGGTCGAGCCATATATTTGGATGTCAACAAATGTACTTTTTATAGGAGTATTAAATTACATGAAATCGATAGAAATATGCATTACACGCAATATCATCTAAAACATTTACCATTAAATATATTAATAGGATAAATTAGAGATATTAAGCACAAAATCTATGTAATATATAGGGGGAATGATAATGCCACTCCTTTTTATACCAATGCCACTCCCCTTTTTTTGTCTTGTAGTGTATGAATTTACACAATAGTCCATACATTTTGTGAAAGTTTATTGCATTGAGGGGTAAATTAGTAAATTCACCTAACTAAAAAGACAAAAAAGGGGAGTGGCATTGGTAAAAAAGTGAGTGGCATTATCATTGGCCTATGAGAGAGTTGTTTTTGAATTCCTATATTCTGGACCCTTGTATCGGTACATATTTTTTCTACAGCTGAGATTTACAGATAGTAGAGCTAGCGATAAATTTGGAAAAAAATGATGAAAGGAAACCTAAAATTGATGTTTCCTTATTAATCTTATTTTGATTTCTTATTTCCGAATTTTAGAAGGGAAATCAAATGTAAATAGAGAGTAAACAATATATGGCTCTTAATACGGTAGATTTACTTATTTCCTTTCTATATCTTCGAATTTTAGAAGGCAAAGCAAAGTTTAAACAAAGAAAAAAGAGAGATATATTCTCTGAAAAATGGGGGAGAGAGGGGTTTTCTTCTGTTTTTAGTCGCAAAATGCTACACACACAACCGTTGTGTATATTGTGTAACAAATTCTGGCCGTTCAAATGTGTTTGGACGGTCTAGATAAACTATTCGCGCGAATAATTTATTTATTCCCTCAGCGAATCTGGACTGTCCATTACAATAATGGATGGGTAGAGATCGGTTGTGCAACACAACCGTTGTGCGTGTAGCACTTTTGGGTCGGTTGTGTAAGTCTATTAATTTGTGTACCTTCATTTTATGGCTATGTTCTTTCCATTAAGTACTACCTTTTTCTGGCAACCAAACGCGAATCAAATCTTTTTACCGGAAAACCAAAATTGGTAAAAAAATGAAAACATTATCCAATTGGTTACTCTCTCTACTTCTGCTTCCTGTTTCCATCACTAGTTTCATTAACCCTGTTTTATTTGTTTAGCTGTTGGTGATCTTCATTTAGTCGCAAACAGGGTCATGGAAGGACTTCAAGGTTACGCGATTAGATATCAAAAAGCCATTGAATATTGGAATTTCGCAACCGGCGATAACTTTTGAATTTAGCATATTTCAATTATCTCTGTTTTGAATGTATGTTTTCTCTTCCTTACATTTGGTTAGGTACCGGTATTAAATTCTTAGGGGGTGAAGCAAAATTCTAGTGTCTTTTACTCTAATTGGGACAACTATGCTGCTACAACCGTTATGATTGTCTGCGATTGTGATGTCATAGAATTTGATTAGCTCATTTTTTTCGAAACCAGAAAACGAGCAAACTCGGTTGTGGTACATACAAAATTTTGGCCATCAAACTCGGTTATGATTGGTTTTCCCCGTTTCGATAATGCCATCAAATAAGTGGAATAGATATGCATTGTGGCCCAAATCCGATGGTGCACAATGTGGTTGAAATCGCTTCTATAGAAGACTATAAGTGTGGTTTCTTCAAAGGGAAAGTCTACAATACACACCACTTAAAAGGGTATACCATATGCATATATTTTATGGTTCATTCATAACATTTTAGCGTGTTTTGTAACTTTTGTTCTAGAATTCATAATCTTTCAGCAGTACGATTCGTAACATTTTCATTATGATTCATAACATTTTGGTGTATCTCGTAACCTTTATACGATTCGTAACTTTTTAGCAATACAATTAGTAACATTTTCTCTATAATTCATAATATTTTGAGGGGTGCATAAGGGGTGTGTATGATAGTCTTTCCCTTCTTCAAATGTTATTTCCATCCTTTCATATATACCTCTTTTGTTGTAGGCAATGAGATGCAAAAAAGTGAAATGGGAGAAAAGATAAGGTCGCATCGGTTACTTCCGTCAACAACACCAAATGGGATGCTGCAATTTTTACCTCTTTGAAGACTTTTTTTCTTTTCTTTTGAGAAGGTAGTAGATACATATAGATAGAGATATGTTTTATCTTTGGCCAAATGCTTCATGTCAGGTGATAGTGGTTGATCCAACAATGATTATTGAGATCGATGATTCTAGATATTGTTGACTATCTCGACGGTAGTTTTTTTGTGGTGGCTGTTGAATAGTTTCTATTGCCAATTAATCATGCCTTTGGTATAAAAGGATATCACTTTTTGTTAGGAACTTCCAAACGATCTTATGACTAGATGAGATCGTTCAAGAAACCAACTAGAATTTGCTGCAAAAGCAACATACTTTTCACTCCTTCTATAGTGTAGCTAGAAAAAAAAAAATCATGTTGTGCTTTGTGGATTTAAAATTGACTACTCTATCATAAAGTTCTTTTATTGGAACTCTAATCTTGCCACCTTTTCCTCATTTTCTCAATCTTTTCTTGGAAGTCTAATCATGCTATGATCATTGTTACGAGGCTAACTGCCCAGTCTCCTATTTTGTGGTTTGTAGCTTCTCATATTTGTTCTTTCTTGGTTGGTTGCACTCCATGGTGCAGGAAGATATCCCTTTATTTGAAGAGGAAGATTTTGTTGGTTGGCTAAACGAGGAGGTTTAAGTTAGATTGTTATTTGCTCAAAGGTACTCAGCCCATTAGTTTTGATACTGTTGAACATGTTTTTTTTTTTAATCCAAGTGTTGTATCTTAACTTTCAAACTTCTTACTTTAGTTCTTTATGCTTTCCTCTTCATTTGATTGTGATTATGAACAATGTCTGTTTGGCTTAATTGCAAAAACACCCCCTAAACTATCACTTTTTGGCAACTTCACCCCCTTAAGTTTAAATTCGAGCAACTTCACCCCCCTAACTACCAAATTTGAGCAACTTCACCCCCTCCCCCATTTTCCGTCCAATTCTGTTATGATTTTGGATGGAAAAATTGAAAATTGGATGGAAAAGTTAATGAATGTACAAAAATGCCCTTACACCCTTTTGTCTATAACTCTCTCCTTACACCAGAAACAGCAGATAAAAGTTTCTCTCTCTCTGTCCCTGCATACACGATCGATCTCTCTCTCTCCTCTCCTCTCCTCCGCTCTCTCCTCCGCACCTCTGTAAAACCAGAAAAACCCTAAACCTAAAACCCATTTAGATTCCTCCTCCTATCCCTTCTCACCACCCCACACCACCAGCACCAAGCACCACCCCCACTCAGCACCTCCACGGGATCTCAACCTTGTCCTCCTCCTCCCTCCTACAACTCCTCCTCCCCTCACCACCCAGGTATAGTACCCGATTACCCCCTCCTCTCCTATTGAAACTGATTAATTTGTCCTCCTCCTCCTCCATTTCCTCTCCAACACCCAGATACTTACCCAAAAAAAAACCAGATTATCCCGTCCAAAAAAAAAAAAGATTATTCCCTTTTTAGGCTACGGGTAGATTCTGGTCGTTGGCTACGGGTAGAGATTTTTTAGGCTACGGGTAGCTGTCCAAAATCTTTTCAACATTGCACAGATTCTGATCTCTGGCTATGGGTAGGTTTTTTTTGGCACTACGGGTAGCGACTGGGTAGAATTTGGTTACAACTACTTGAACCAAATCCAACAAACATGGTCCTGAATTTGAATCATTGCATGACTTAACAACAAACCAAAAAAGTCTCATACTAAAAAATTCTGCTATTCGATTAAGAAACAAGAACTTTAACTTTAACCAGATCATAAATCCAAAAAGTTGACACAAATAAAACCAAGTATGTGGCCCGTATGCCACTCTCGTCGGCAACCATACAAGTTACAGCCCAAATTCAGGAATAAATTCCCAAAAGCTAATGACCATTGGGTCTCAATTGCTCAAGTTAAACCAAATCATTAACTTTGGAACCCAATCTTTTTCCTTTTTTTAATCATTTGAAAGAGTTGTAACAAGCAAACCATCAACCACTTCCAAAAAACACAAAGAGTTGTAACAACATCGAAATCAAGAGGAAAAGGGCAGTGTTTGCCTATAATTTCAACAAAAGATCAATACACAGTACCCATTCATTACATTAACGAGTGCACTGTTTGCCTATACTACTAAAGGTTCCAAAAGACTACTAACTAGTCAGTAAGGTTCCAAAATACTACTAAATTTGGTTTTCAAGTGTTAGACTTTTGGGTAGTGCCTGGGGTTGATGATTCTCCTTGGGATAACTGTCTGGGGCCAGTGCTTGGCATTGTTGCACTGCCAGTGGTACTACCACTCCCACAAGATGCTGCAGATGATCCTGCTGGTTGACTCCAAAAAATAGCATTCCCTATCCTTGTCGATCTCCTCCATCCCTACATTTACACACATGTACATGCCCCTTTTAAATTTTTCATTCATACATAATACTATGGACAAAATTGATACCTGTGGTACAAATAACTTAGATTAATAACATGAGAGGTATAATTGCATGTGAGGCTAATAATATGGCTTATAATATTGCCTACAATGACAAGGACTTTTTACCTTTCGATCGTGAAAAAAAACTAAGAAAACAAATTATTATCGTTGCGGAATTCCCATTAGAGAAACGAAAATGGAAAAAATTAGAGGATGTAAGTTAGAAAGAAAACACGACCAAGGGGATAGAATTCAATCAATATGAAAGTTAGTCTTGACTACTTAAACCATTCCTCTACTATTCCTAAAGCTGAAATTGCACGGAACAGAGGGTAAAAGTGACCTGGTGCATTTGTGAAGTCACATCTTTTTAACCTCCCCAATTGAGTTTCTTTTCTTGCAAAACTTATTTACCAAAAATGCAAGAAATTGTTGAAATCGTTTTGAGCAACTAGTTATCTACGTAATTAAACTGCATTGTAACTTCTCTACGAAATTCCTTTGGAAAATAGATCGTGTACAAGAGGAAACACAGTTTTTTGTTTTAGTTTACTTGAGTTCTCTTCTACCGAAAATTACTTGAATGTACTACAAATTATTAGCAACTAAATGGTGCAATGGGAATGTGTATTGATTTTCTTTGTCATACATCTAACTACTTAATTACCCAACATTAGTAAAAAGGTTCTTCCTTCTCGTTTCAATGACACAGTTATTCATCCATGGAAGAAGGATTGTTCAAATGAATACAAATCTAACTGTGAGAATGGCAAACCTGTTACGGAAAATCAGAATTAAAACCAAGAATCAACTGAACTATGTACAAGAAATCATCCTCAGAAACCAAAAACACTCAATATTCGGAAGAGAAACCAGAAGCATCAAATGAATTCCAGATCTCATATTCAACTCAGAGATTTAGGGCTTATTAAATTCCAAAACAAGAAACAACGATAAACCAATTTTTAGCCCTTAATGCATGTCAATAAACAGCAGGCTTCCCAATTATTTTGCCCTAAACCAACTTAACTAAACAGAGAACTTACAGATGGGGAAGAAGCAGGTCGTCGTCGTCGTCGTTCACTGGGGAATCAGGTCTGCGTCGGCGTCGTGCAGGCCGTCGTCTGGAGGAGACCTCTGGTGGGAGGAGCGTTGGGTGAGTTTCTGGGTGGGTGGGTTTCAGAGAGAGAGAGAGAGAGAGAGAAGATGAAAAATATCGATCGAAGGAAAGAGAGAAGATATATCAACGTATTTTTTTTTAAAAAGGGTACATACGTAATTTTGTTGCTCTCCATCCATTTTTTTAACGGAAAATGGGGGAGGGGGTGAAGTTGCTCGAATTTGGTAGTTAGAGGGGTAAAGTTGCTCGAATTTAAACTTCAGGGGGTGAAGTTGCCAAAAAGTGATAGTTTAGGGGGTGTTTTTGCAATTAAGCCTGTTTGTTTCACCACAAAAAAGGGAAGAAAAACAGAAAGTGAATGGTTTTATTCATTTTTACACTCTATTTCTATTATCCATTCCTAAACTTCACTTAATTTTCATGACTAAGATCCCAACGCACTTGGTTCTAAAAGTAGTTTGACTTTCATTGTTACATGCACAGATACGGATGAGGAAACGAATTAACAATGGCTGCAACTGCCACCGAAGTGTTTTGATGGTTGAAATTGTATTTATGAGCAGAAACAACATTGCACCATCTAACCTGCTAATTGGGTGTTTAGATTTTCTGACATTTTAGATTTTGATCAACTATTAGCCCAAAAATAACATATTTTGATTTTGATCATTAACTTTCTTACTTTTTGGGTGTACTCTGTTAATTGGACATTGGTCTCTAGATTTTCTAAAACTTTAATTGGGAGTTGCCGGGTTTGATTTGTATTTCATATGTAAACCAAGGGTTTCATCTTCCATGAATGATGATTTCTACTTCTTTATTTATTTATTTATTTATCATCACTACTATATTAATTGGGTGTTTAGATTTTCTGAAACTTTAATTTGGAGTTGTCGATTTTTCATCTCCAAAGCAAAGGTTTCCTACTCTGTTAAGTTAGTTTTCATCAATTAACAATTGAGAGTTGCTGATTATTATTTCCTGTCTTATTATTGAGCTTAAATGCTATAGAATATGCTAGGGTTATTGTTTTTCGCAGAATTGATCAAATTGTTGGACGGAGGTTGAGATATTGCATATGCGAGCACGTAATGATTTGCATTTGCTAATTGCTCAAGTCATGTCTTCAGGTACGGGCATGCGCTAGTATACAATATTGTGTGCTTATCACCCCCACACCCCCCCCCCCCCCCGGACTTTCTTAGTCCTTAGCAAACAAATAAAAAAAAACAAAATTTAAAAACTAGGCAATCCTCCCAACAAACACAAGATACAGACCATATGCCTACTCGTATCTAACTAGCGGGAGTTCAACAAATTTTTTTCTTTGAAATATGCTATGTCCATTCTCATTTTGCATTTTACATGAATTTAAGATGACAAACTAGTCAACAAGTGCTAAAGCAAGTTATAACAAAAACTTTATTCAAAATTTTCACATAAATACATTCTTAAATGAAATTACTCTAACAAAAGAAAAACCATATCCATGACTAGTGCCTGGAAGTGTGTAATAGCAAGAACAAAAGCTATGCACATTTTATTGGAGGAGCATTATATAACAAGAGATATTTATGAACAAAAGATGGAAAGCAACACAAAAACCATAAACATTAACTAGCTAAGATGTGCTAAACATCCAACATGAATCAATACGAAATAGAGACGCACTAAAGATCAACTAAGGTCTTTCATAGCTTTTAACGACCTTGGTTACAAGAAGGGAGAGAACATAAGTAACGGGTATTTATTTGCTCGGGTTAGAGGTGTCAAACGTGTTGTGTCATGCCGTGTCATGCTGTTTAGCTTCGTGCCAACCATGTTTTGTGTCGTGCCGTGTCGTTATTTAAGCATGCAGTGCTGGCCCGTTTACTTTATCGTGTCGTGTAGTGCCGTGCCTTTTTTAAATCGT
Organism: Rhododendron griersonianum; assembly: GCA_018127125.1. Taxonomy (NCBI): domain Eukaryota; kingdom Viridiplantae; phylum Streptophyta; class Magnoliopsida; order Ericales; family Ericaceae; genus Rhododendron; species Rhododendron griersonianum. Next base: position 13,100,387 of record CM030796.1, read on the forward strand.
GTCGTGCCGTACTGACCCGTTTACTTAATCGTGTCGTGCCGTGTGCTTATGTCGAAACCTTGCCTTCAAATATAAGGTTGATAGAAACCCGAAGCGTAGGGCTAGGTCGTTGTGCGCATAATATCCAGAAGTCCGGAATCGTTCCCACAGAGAATCGAATATAGCTTGAAATGGATTGTAGGCTTTATGGTAGGATTTCGGCCTTTAAGGCGGCCAACTAGGTTTGCTTTAAACGGAAAGACTAAAACGAAAACTAGATTAAGGCTTGATTAACTTAAAGAGGCAAGTCTCGGGGTCTTCTAACCCTTTACGAAGGCCGTTACCGGTTCTCGATTATAACTCAGGCGAGAGTCACGACCGCGTGCTCACGCCCGGAGGATTTAACTTAAAAAGACTACGTTTAACAAAAGATGTGATTTTCCGGAGGCGAACCAACTTGTTTTTAATGTTTATCGAACACATAGGAGGCCACTAGGCCCCGGTGAGTCACTTGCCAAGACCGCTTGACTAAGCTCCTTATCAAGGGGTTAACACCCCTAGTTTAGACCGAAAATGCAAGTTAAGCTCTATTCCGGAAATCATGCTTTTAAGCCCGATGGCTCGAGAACCGAATAACAACCTAATTCCTCGGGAAAGATTATCCCGAGATTTAGCCAATAAACTACTTACACATAACTAAAGCATAAGCTAAAGCATAAAAACGAGACATAATTTAAAACCGATAGATTTGAAAACAAACTTGATATTAATATCAACCACAACCGTAGCTACAACTTTATTAAACGAGAAAATGACAAACAAGTTAAACTTACAAGTGAACTAGGGAGGTTAAAGCTTGAAGAGCTTGCTCTAATGGAGGAGAGACAAAAAATTAAAAGACTTAAATTGAGAGAAGACAAGCATGAAAGAGTGGGAGAGTGAGAGAATTCTTATACAAAATGACCTTTCTCTCTCTCAAAATATCCCACAAATATCCTAAAAGTAGAGAGGAGCAAAAATATCCAAAAAGCAAAAAGGTGAAAAAGGTAGCAGAATCGGGCAGAAATTACACAGCATGAACCGGTACACACATTTTCCAGTACCGGTTCATGGGCTTCAAAAATCTTCCAAAATACAAAATCTGGACTTGGTGAACTGGTACACACATTTTCCAGTACCGGTTCATGGTTGGCAGACAGATTTTTGGGCAACTTCGCAGGCTCGCTCCGGACACTCCCGAACTCGGATTATGGCATTCTTTGGACCGTTGGAAAGCTCGTCGAGTCTACTTTCTAACCCAAGTAGTTTGGATCCAATATCATTTGTACATCAAAAGATATGACAATTCTACCCTCAGCTGGTCGGAAGATGAGTAGCTTTGGTAAAATCCTCACTTCTCCTTCGATTCCCTTGACCCTTGGGCAACCCGAGCAACCTCCAAACCACCTCTTCATGACTCCTCGGGCACCACAACATGGTGGCACATGGCCTTGAGCACTTGGTTGCATCCGGAGCATTCATTGGCGTTCAAAACCGCCTTATTAGCACGTTTTACCTGAAATACACAAAAACCTACCTTACGCTATAAAAGCTAAATAAGCACAAGATAAAATAACATTAAATGGGACTAGTCGCACCAAATATCTACAATATTGGGTGCTCATCACCGTGCTGGCCCGTTTAATCTAATCATGTCGTGCCGTCAGTGCCGGCCCCGACATTTGGGTTGCCCAAGCCCAACGTCATATTTTGTTGCCTACTTACAATTAAGTCATAGAAAATAAAAAATATATACAAGTACCAAAAAAATCAAAATTACATTGTTATTTTAGCTTGAATAATATCAAAAAAATCAACATCAAAATGTAAACCCCGGTTTCAAAGAAAATAAATTCTCCTCACATTTTATGAAGGAAAATTTTCAATTAAGTCATCGTACTTTACTTGTCCAAGAACTTAGGGCCGTTCTACTAACTTTTGGCTTTTTAGTTGATATATGTGAGGAGAATAATCTGTCTCGAAAAGCATAAAAAATTAAAAAAGCCTCAAATGTCCAAAAATACTCTTAGTGGAATGGCGCCTCATTTTCAATTTAGATCATAGCCCATCTCTTTAATCTCTCTTGTGAAATGGTAGTTCGAATATAAAAATAAAAACTATACTAGCTCGCTTGATTTATTTTAGTTATGATTTTTTTTAATCAAATGGAAGAACATATCACTTATACATTACTGTTGTGTTTGTTTAATCAAAAATTTTCAATAAAGTAATTTGATTTTCATAATGTTGTGCATTGGGAGGAAAACAAAAAGGAAAAATTCAAAAAAAAAGAAATTTATTGCATATTTATTAACTACTAAAAGAAAAAAAGAATTAAAAGTAATTTTTTGAAGTAAAAGTAAAAAAGAGAGAAGGTTAACGCTTTCCGTTAGTTATTGTTAGAAGGGCCTAATTGTTGACGGAATAACAAGTTCAGGTGTCTTTTTGTCATTAATTAAAGTTTATGTGTTTTTCTGAAAATTCATGACAAGTTCAAGGACTTTTTTGAAAATTTTCAGAAAGCAAAAGGGCCGGGGAGAGTAAAAAGGGCGAGTTCAGGAATCGAACTCGGCTCTGGGAGGACTTGAACAGCTTGCCCTACCGCATCACCAGGACAATGATTTGTTCATGCATGGGAAGCTTTTTTATATTTGTATGTAACTTAAATTTTTTTTTTTTTGGTTGCCCCAGCCCGGGGGGTTGCCCAAGACCGAGGTCTTGCGGGGCTTACCCCGGGGCCGGCCCTGCGTGCCGTGCCCGTGCCAGCACATTGCCAACCAATTTTCGTCCCGAAAAAAATCTTCCCAAAAAGCACATTCTCGTGCTGTGCCGTGCCCGTATAAAGATATTTTCATCGAATAAAATTGATAATTTTTTTTAAAATCTTCGTTAGATAAAACGCAATGTATAAAGATATTTTGTCATGTTTGATTGAAATTTACTTAATCGTATTAAAAATTTTAAAAGCTTATTTTAGTTAAATTACGAAGCTAAAATGCCTTGTTTACTAATTTTACCATATAATAGCCATTTGGCTCATTTAGCCACACTAGGTTGTTAGCAACGTGCTACGCACGTTCGGTCCTACTTGTTGGTCTAATAATCAAATGTACTTGGTGTTCATTCATGAGTAATAACCCTATTTTTTGCAAATGAGTTTGGCAATTGCTAAGGTGACACAGTATAGTATAGAAGAATCAAAAATAATTTCGCAATGCAAACTGGGGGGGGGGGGGGCAAAATCTAGACATTTGTTATTTTTTAACATGTGTCAAGTACCCACTATGGAAAACAAATAAAAGAGAAGCAAAAAATTGGAATAAGTTCCATAAAATCCAACAACAATCGTGACTTTAAGTACAATCAGTTCCACACGAGCCAGAAAACTGAACCTCCAAAATAACTAAATCCTCTTCACTAAGCTTCCTTCAAAATTCAGTCCTATGACTCATGCATACCTACACACATCAAACAAATACTATTACAAATTTACAATAACCAATCTGTGATAGCTTGAAAATACTACTTCAACTTCCTAGTACTTGAATGATTTTGGTGCAGCAAGTCAGGAACAAGGGTATATGGACAAGAGAAAGCAACTAAGCAAGAGAGACACATTTCCCAGCATGAAAACCTCCTACAAGCAATTGTCATACCCGATAGGTGGCTTCAAACCATAGTCCAAGCACCATGCTTAATGCAATTTATGTAGGTATCATCATTCAACAAATAAAGTTAATCTACAGCTGATTATAAACTTGATACTGCGAATTGAATTACCATGCAAGGACAAAAGCAATAAATAATAAGTCAAAATATTAATTCGTGTCGTAAATGTTCCCTTAAAACATCATAGTATTACTATGAATACAACGTTAACCCAATTATAGCTTCCAATCAGATAGCAGTCAGCGGTCCCAGAGTAAATACCACCTGGAAATTGGAATAAGTGGAGAAAACATAGTTTCCTCAATGCCTCGTGCACTTTAAACAAAACAAGATTAAGGCCAATCTTCTCATTAACCATATAACTAACAGCTGATTCATATAAAGAAATTATTGAAGTTTCAAATATTGAGGAAAAAAATATTACACGCCAGTAACTGACTTCTTACTTAAACAAGTGCAAAAGAGAACACAGTTCGAAAAACACAACTCCACCTATGAATTTTCCACATAATCAATGAAACCATAGAGAACACATACCTCTCACTTAGGGTTTCTAAGAACAATGATCACAAAATCGCCTCGGAGGAAGAACTTGCTAATGAACCGATCTTTGTTAACTGGCTGAGCTTTCTTCTTACCTTTCCCAGTCTTTGGTACCTAAGCAAAAACACAGAGTTTACAAGTGGACCTTCAATAGTATTCGGTACTATAAAAGTATTGACAAAGTAGAGGAGGAGTTCCGATGTGATGCATAGAACTAACCTCTGTCCACATCTCTCGAACATTTTCCAGCACCATGTTGCAATGCTGATCAAATGCTCTGAAGCGTCCCAGAAGCTTCTTGTTGTTCCTGCAGTTGATAATCATAAAAAATAGGGCATAGCAAAAATTAAAGTTATATAAACAAACCACAGCACACACTCAATGCAGGAAGGAATTGTAGCCCAATAGCCTGTACGCCAGGAAGTCCGAAGATGCTGAAATCACAAGCTCGACATGGCCATTAATTTTGAGGTTCACAACACCAAAGCCCCCCTTTGGAAATACTTGAGTTTCCATTGGTACATCAAAACAGGTATGCAGAACAACAAAAACACTTTAAAATAAGCACAAAGGAAAAAATGGAACCCGAGATTGAGTATGCAGAACTCAAAAGGAACATCCACCTTTATCTGTTTTGTCTGTATTTTACATTGATTTGGTTGAGAAGGTAGATTACATCAACTTCATGAAACATATTTTTGCCATCAATTGGTACCCTCAGATGGATGGTATCGCGTTCAACAACCACTTGTTTTACATTCTATTTGCTAGAGGATTGAAATGGTGAAGTTACACTACCTTGTTAGGTGACCCACAGGTACTTCCACCTGAATGGGACTAACTCAATTCTTGCACTCCTGGTGTGACAAGGACAAGGAGGACAGTGGAGAATCCTTCACTTTCAACTCAAATTCACTGTATTCACCAAAAGAAACTTTAAAACTCAAATTCATTGAATCCAATTAGAAACTTGATTATGAATTTGATGTTTATCATTATTCGGGTAAATAGATATAGTCCTTGGTTCCTTACTGATCATTCATTTTACATTTTTCTAAGAGCTAAAGACAAAAGCAAACTTCTTCTCAATACCATGAGCAGGTGCGCTCACAACCCTTCTTAGCAAAGATCAAAGAATGTAGCTTGAGGTCCAACTTTTTCTCAATACCATGAGCAGGTGCGCTCACAACCCTTCTTAGCAAAGATCAAAGAATGTAGCTTGAGGTCTATCCGGGGACTAACAAATAAGATATCACCACACACCAACTTATCTGTCGTGCAACAACAAACGTACTCCTGCCTTCATCCTTGAAGTGTCCACCACCTAACCAAACTAAAATTCTACCCACAGATCATTAGCAAAACATATATCAACCTTCTTCAGTTTGTCTACTTAACACTACACAAACCAACTACACTTATGGACATCATGTAGAATTAAATCCATAATCAATATGATGTTACAGGTCTAAACTCGATTTCTACCTATTTTTACTTATTCTTTTATGATTTCCTTTATTCCTCACACATTGCACATAATTTTTCTCTCTTTTCTCAAGAACCCAACACGACAAAAACACTCGTGAAAACTGGTACCCAAACGCATGCAACATCAAGAACTGGTACCCAAAAGCATATATGTAGTCACAAACTCAGAATAGAAATCCACCAATAAACACACACAAATGCCTCAATGAATACAATAGATGCAAAACAGTGAAACACATGTCAAAGTTCTCGCCCACATCGAGAGGGCTAATGTGTATTATCGAGTAACCCAAACAAATGCAACATTAAGAACTTAAAACTGAACTTGGCTTCACAACAAATCGAGCGTTCTCACACTGACCACTGTCAATTGTCCATTTAGGTCTGATTATGAAGTGGAGAAAGACACTGCAGTCGAGCTAACTTGAGAGGCAATGACCTTGTATGGAGATTAAATATACCCAAATCCAGTTAAGCAGGGAAATCCAAAAAATTGAAGTCAAGAACAGTTTATAACTCAAGGATGCCCATGAACATATGAGCCTGGATTATTCAATAGGAAAATTTACCCAATTTGCTTTAGCATGCATCCAGATCCCGGCATGGGGGAGGCTTGGGGTCACCTAACAATGTAGTATTCCCACCTTTTGGTCCACAATTAAGGTGCATGGGGTTTTGAGTGCCGCGCTGAGAAGCAAATACAATATCAGATAATGAGCACAAGATATCAACAATCACACAGTAGAAACTAATTTAAACCGCACAGTTGCCTTACCGGTGGCTTGTCTTCTCTTCTTAACATCTCAACTATCTCAACCACTCGCTTTGGAGTAACATCCTCCTACATGTTTGACATAAGACACAAACATAAAGCTCGAAAAGCTTCTATTTAAGTGATGTGAAAACACCTAAGGTCGGAAAATTAGATGTACTCACAAAGTAATTGTAGGTGTATGCTTCTGATCGACTGGAATAGTCAGCCACAGTTATCATAGGAGCATTTACATAACATCCCTGTAGGAAATCCCAAGATTTTTGCCTTGTTTTGGTCTTTTAGTGTCTTTCGCACAGAATATGACGCAGCGGAATTCACGAGAGACTAGTTAGCGTACTAGTCCAGACGAGATAAACAACTCGTCGCAACGAGCAAATCTTGCGCACAAGAAAGAAAGACAAAAGTCTGAATATTATTGAATGATTGAATGAATAACAAGGAGGGTTGCACCCTTATTTATACTAGTAGTAGGCCTAGCTAATAAGGTAATGCTTGGCTACCAAGAATACAACTTGGAGTAAGGACCAAGCAAAACAAAATAAGGAAATAAAAACTCTAGGAAAACTAGAAAATAGGAAACTAGAATCGTGCTAAATAGGCAGCACTAAATAAGATCTCCTACTATTATTATTCCCTAACAAAAGTTGCCAAAACAAGTGGCATAAATTAAAAATAAAACTAGAGAATAAAAAGTTCCCATAACTTAAATGTCTTGATCAATACTTCTTCCTTAATTTCAGATTACCGAATTTTGTCAAATTGGGTAATCTGAAATTAAACACCGTTTGGTCTTCCGGGGCTTGGCTCGGTCCAACTGATCATGGAATTGGGCCTCCACGTGTTCTACATCATCAACACTCAACAGTTTTCCACGATGGAGTTCAAGTCTGGATACAACGTCTTCTCAGCATGATACTCAGATAAATCAGCAACATTGAAAACCTTTGAAATCTTCATAGAATCAGGAAGATCAATCACATAAGCATTGTCGCCAATCTTCTTCAGAACTTCATATGGACCATACTTCCTGGGCTTCAGCTTGTTATAGGTCCCCACTGGAAACCGTTCCCTGCGCAAGAACACCATCACAAAATCCCCTTCCTTGAACAATTTCTCACGCCTGCGCTTGTCTACAACCCTCTTGTATTTCGCATTAGTCTCAGCTAGCTTCTGTTTTACTTGCTCATGTACCTCTTGAGCCTGCTTAGCCATTGCCTCAGCTGCAACACTAACCCCGGGACCCCGCGAGAGATGAACCAAATCCACTGTATGCTTTGGAGATGTCACATATACCAAGGAAAAAGGTGATTTTCCCGTGGCACTGTGAACTGCACTATTGAAAGCAAACTCAGCCTGCGGCAAAGCGTGATCCCACTGCTTCGGCTTGTCGCCACAGATACTGCGAATCAAATTTCCCAAACTCCGATTAGTCACCTCAGTCTGTCCGTCAGTTTGTGGATGTGCGGTAGAACTCCTCTTCAGCGAAGTTCCAAACATCCTCCACAGAGTCACCCAAAAATGGCTAAGGAACTTCACGTCCCGATCAGAGGTAATAGACTGTGGCACCCCATGCAACCGAACTACCTCTCGAAAGAACAACCGAGCCACATGTGAGGCATCCGATGTCTTTCGACAAGCAATAAAGTGCACCATCTTTGAAAACCTATCAACCACCACAAATACAGAATCCACACCTCGTTGGGTACGAGGCAGTCCCAACACAAAATCCATAGACAGATCCTCCCAAATATTATTAGGCACAGGCAAAGGAGTATATAGACCAGTATTTTGAGATTGACCCTTGGATACCTGACAAGTGTAGCACCGTCGCACAAAATTCCCAGCATCCTTCTTCAGTTGTGGCCAGAAATAGCGCTCCTCCAAACTCGCAATTGTCTTGTCCCTCCCTAAGTGTCCACCTAACCCTCCGCCATGAAGGTCTCGGATTAAGCTTTCCCTTAAAGAAGTTTGAGGAATACAAAGACGATTGCCACGAAACAAGTACCCATCAGTAACATGAAAGTCACTAACAGGCCGTTTTCGAACGCATACTGCCCAAATTTCTTTGAAGTCCTCATCCTCTAGATACAGCTCCTTTAAGAACTCAAAACCCACAACCTCATGTGCCAAGGTCACCAACAAATTAGCTCGACGACTCAACGCATCAGCCACCCGATTTGACACCCCAGACTTGTGTCGAATAGTGAACGGAAATTTCTGCAAGAACGTAGCCCAGCGCACATGCATACTGTCCAACTTCTTCTGACTATTGATGAACTTCAACGCTTGATGATCAGTGTACAACACAAACTCTCTTTGAATCAGATAATGCTCCCAATGTTTGAGAGCACGAATCACAGAATAGAACTCCTGATCATAAGTGCTCCACTTTTGTCTAGCTTCACTCAGTTTTTCACTAAAGAAAGCAACCGGTCTTTTCTCTTGGGACAGAACAGCCCCAATACCAACTCCACTAGCATCACACTCAACCTCAAAAATCTTCTCAAAACTAGGCAGAGCTAATACTGGTGCAGTACAAAGCCGTTCTTTAACCAGCGCGAAACTTTGCTCCGCTTCACCTCCCCATAGAAACTTGCCCTTTTTCAAGCACTCTGTGATTGGTGCTACGATAGTACTGAAATTTCGAATGAATCGCCTATAGAAAGTGGCCAATCCATGGAAACTTCTCACTTCCGTAACAGATTTAGGCGTTGGCCAATCACGAATAGCTCGAACCTTCTCTTCATCTACGTGAATACCCTCAGAACTCACCACATAACCCAAGAATAATAAGCTGCGAGTCAAGAAACTGCACTTCTTGAGTTGAATGTACAGCTTATTTTCTTGCAGCACCATCAGCACTTGGCGCACATGCTCCACATGCTCCTCCTCGGACTTGCTATAGATCAGTATGTCGTCGAAATAAACGACGACAAACTTTCCAGTGAAAGGCCGCAAAACCTGATTCATCACCCTCATAAAAGTACTCGGCGCATTAGAAAGGTCGAATGGCATAACCAACCATTCATACAGGCCATCCTTAGTTTTGAATGCTGTCTTCCATTCGTCCCCAGGTCAGATGCGAATCTGATGGTACCCGCTCCGCAAATCAATCTTCGAAAACCACTTCGACCCATCCAACATATCAAGCATATCATCCAAGCGAGGAATTGGAAATCTATACTTGATGGTTATTTTGTTGATGGCCCGACTATCCACGCACATACGCCAACTCCCATCTTTCTTTGGCGTCAACAAGGCTGGAACACCACATGGACTCAGACTCTCCCGAATGTGCCCCTTCTGCAGCAACTCCTCTACTTTCTCCTTCAGAATCTCATTCTCCTTCGGACTCATCCGATAATGTGGTAGATTGGGCAAACTTGCCCCAGGCACCAAATCAATAGCATGTTGAATATCCCTCATTGGAGGGAGCTCATTAGGCACATCATCAGTAACAAGCTCCTCAAATTCTTCTAATAATTGCTGTATCTTTTTAGGTACAGGAACTATCAGAATCTTTGCTTTGTCCATTTCCTCCACTACCAGAGACTTCACCACCATAGCATAAACCAGTTCCGACTCCTTGAAATCTGTCACAAACTCAGCTTCGGAACTAGCAATTGTTAGAAACGAAGACCCCTCTATTTTAAGTGGTTTGGCAGGCTCCTTATGACTGGAAGGAGCCATAACAACCTTACGTGACTCCCAATTAAAACTATAAGTATTGTCACGACCCTTATAAACAATATCAACATCGAACTGCCAGGGTCTACCTAACAGTACATGACTAGCATCCATCTCAATTACATCACAAATAACTTCAGATCTATAAATTTTCCCAATTGAAAGAGGAAGTTTACAGATTTCAGTTACCTTCACCGTAGGGCCCTTCTTTATCCAACCGATGCTGTAGGGAGAAGGATGAGGTTCGGTTGGCAACTTCAGATGGTCCACCAGTCTTTTTGCCACAAAATTCTCACAACTCCCACTGTCCACGATTAAGTCACATACTTTCTGATTGATGGAACAACTTGACCGAAAGATGCTATGACGTTGACTGGAATCTTCTGCTCTCGGCGCGAACAACACCCGTTGCACCACACAATTCACTCGTTCCCCGTCCTCCTCTGCATAATCTATATCATAAGAATTTTCTTCTGGCCAATCCTCTTCAAGCCCATCTTCTTCGCCACCCTCTTCTACCAGGCCCACCTTTCGATCCGGACATTCATTGGAGCGGTGTCCGGGCTTGCTACACCGGAAGCACTTATCCCCAAAGGGCTTGGCATATGGATTAGGGGCTTTGGCCACGTTTCTGTTATTGGAGCTACCTGCCTGATTAGCTCCTTCAAATTTAGGACCACCACCAACTGCACCCTTAGGTTGAAACGCAGGCACTGTTAGCTGTTTCTCTTTCCCCTTATCCGCAGCAGGAACAAACGACTCTCGAAGCTACACTGAATTGGCTGGTTTACGCTCCATCTGTTCGGCCTTAATTGCCAAGTTAAGGGCCTCGTCAACTTCCCAAACAGGCTGCAATCCTATCCTCTCTTGAATTGAAGGCTTCAACCCGTTCATGTACCTCGCTACCCGCTGACCTTCAGTCTCACTCAGATTATTACGATCTGAGAGTCGATTGAATTCAGTTGTGTAATCAAAAACTGACCTGGATCCCTGCGAACAGTTCTGGTATGACCGGAACAGATGTTGGTCATAGTCAGACGGCAAAAACCTCTCCATCATAAGCTGTTTCATTCTGCGCCATGTCACCACAGACGCCTTTCCTTGCCTCCGTCGTTTTGTCTGCAATTGGTCCCACCAAACTGCAGCGCCGCTCTTTAGTTTATAAGCGACCATCTTTACCTGCTTCGACTCAGGAACCTCCATCATAGTAAGGAACCTCTCAACCTCTGAAATCCAGTCAAGAAACTCCTCCATCTGCAAATTACCGTTGAACGTGGGAAGGTCCACTTTCATGCGGTAATCATCGAACCAATGTTGTTGTCGTCCGACGGGACGGTCTTCTTGTTCTTCATTATCCTCAGGTTCGGATTCTTCAGTCTCAGCATGTATTACCATCTGACGACGACCGGTTGCGCCTCGGGCAAATCCTCCGGCACGATTCCGATCCTGGTTACGAGGTTGGCGATGGGCAAATCCCAACGCGCGATCCTCCGCAACCCTATCTGGCCCTTGTCGGACTTGTAGAGTCAACCCCTGCAGCATCTCACGGATCTCAGCGAACTGAGTGTGGGTATCCTGACGGATCTCGGTCAACTGTGTTTGTTGCTCCTCTACCATCCTCCTTAGGTCAGTAAGCCCACGACCAACGTCAATGGGTGTGTCTTCATCTGTGTTTGGTGCCATCGAACCAGGAAAAGCCTGGCTCTGATACCACTTGACGCAGCGGAATTCACGAGAGACTAGTTAGCGTACTAGTCCAGACGAGATAAACAACTCGTCGCAACGAGCAAATCTTGCGCACAAGAAAGAAAGACAAAAGTCTGAATATTATTAAATGATTGAATGAATAACAAGGAGGGTTGCACCCTTATTTATACTAGTAGTAGGCCTAGCTAATAAGGTAATGCTTGGCTACCAAGAATACAACTTGGAGTAAGGACCAAGCAAAACAAAATAAGGAAATAAAAACTCTAGGAAAACTAGAAAATAGGAAACTAGAATCGTGCTAAATAGGCAGCACTAAATAAGATCTCCTACTATTATTATTCCCTAACAAAAGTTGCCAAAACAAGTGGCATAAATTAAAAATAAAACTAGAGAATAAAAAGTTCCCATAACTTAAATGTCTTGATCAATACTTCTTCCTTAATTTCAGATTACCGAATTTTGCCAAATTGGGTAATCTGAAATTAAACACCGTTTGGTCTTCCGGGGCTTGGCTCGGTCCAACTGATCATGGAATTGGGCCTCCACGTGTTCTACATCAGAATACATTCGAATCACTCCGACAAATTGATACAACCAAGGGATATAGAACCAAATCAAGGATTAGCTCCAAATCAACTCTTCAAATCGAAACCCAATAATCGGTACACCCATTCCCATCCCAGATGAAGAACTTACCCAACGAAGGCGACGACACAGCGGCTCTTGTGCTTGCCGGAGCGAACAACGGGGACGACACACGGCAACTTTCTTCGACTCATTTTCGGTGTGTTCTTCTTTCTTGTTTTCTGCTTTCAGTTATGGATCTGGACAAGGAATTTCCATTACTTGCATCTGCTATTGGTGCGAGTAAACCTAGTTCGTCGAGAAGGGGGAAATCGACCCAATCGAGCCTAAAGTACCTCGCCCGTACCAGCGAGGTACTGTAGCACCACGCCATTCCGCCGATGTTGAACCGAGCCTAAACAATTTTGCTGCGGCCGCCGCCGTCGAGTTGTTTGTTTCCACCACCGTCGCGTTCGATTTTGCAGTCGTCGCCGTCGTTGACGATGAAAACCCAAACAAGGCAGAGCTGTAGCGGAGAGAGAGAGAAGTGAGATGGGGTCTCCTGTACGCCTGTTGCTATCAGGATAATGGAATGACGAAAACAACCCTGGTCTTTTTTGGAATACCACCCAGATAAGGACAAAAACAAGCCATTTTTTTGGGACACGGATGGAATATTGGAAAAGTCCAAAAACCTCTTAAAGTAATTTGAAAATGGCGTGAACAGTTCCAAACAGTGGCACAATTTCCATTGAAAAGACGATTATGCCCCCACGTTTTAGGCATGAGGCTCCAAGATGGAAGGGCTCAATTGGAAAATCAGGAAAAAATTGGCCTGACCGAAATCTCAGATTCCTTGCACCTTTACTACGGTTTTGGATAGCGAGTCAATTTATTTAATAATGACATAGTGGGTCAATTTCTTTTTTTCCTTAATTAATGACATTATGAGTCATGACATAGAAAGTCAATTTATTTAATAAAATTAACATTATTTTTTACCTTAATTAATGGCATTATAAGTCATAACATATTGAGACAATTTATTTAACCCCTCTTTTGGGTTTCCCAGGGCACCGTAACAAAAAATAGTTTGAGGATTCATTCGAAAATACCTAAAGTTGACGGGCATGAGAAGAATTAGGTACCACTTGAGGGGTGTAAAGTATCATTTACCCTAATATTACGAGTTTTTTTGATCGGGTTTTGAGATTGAGCTGATCAATTCTTATCTTGATCCTCGCCACCTATATTGTGATCTCTCTCTCTCTCTCTCTCTCTCTCTCTCTCTCTATATATATATATATATATAAAACATATTCAACACGTAAATACTTATCTTCGAGTAAAAACAATGAAAAACCAGCAAGAAACTCCTACCGGAGTTGAAACCGTCAAGGAATTTCCTGATGAGTTTCAGTGTTGTGTTTGTTGGTAAGTTCTCTCTCTCCGTGTGGGTATGCATTCTTGCTGTATTCTTTTATCGTGTTTTCTTTGTTTTCTTTTCACATGCTTTACTGTGAAAACCGTTGAAAGTTAATGGGCCTCATTAATATTTGGAGCATGGCCTAATTAGTCAAGGCCCAAATTAGTTTTCGAATCTGGGCCCATTCTTAGGCTTATTCGGTCGCTTTGGCCCAACTAATCAAAGCTCGAACTAGTTCTCCAGGCCTATTTAGCCCAATAAGGCCAAGATTCGTTTTTTCAGGTTTGGGCCCAGTTTTTCAGATTTATTCAGGCCTGAAAATAAAGAAGTCAAGAAGGGCCATAAGATCCTTAGTCATGCTTGGGAAGCAAGCTGCTCACAAGAAGCTCGAAGGCCTAGAAGGTTCCCACTAGCAGGTCTAAGTAAGCTGCTCACAAGCAACTCAAGGCCTGCAGCCATTTTCCTTCAGCATGAAGTAAGGACATATGGCATTCATACAACCCATATGACCTAAGCAGCTCAATCAGGCCTACACAAGCTGCTCACAAGCAGTTTACTTAGGCATGCTTGGTCTTTTATTACAAAAAAAAGAGGGCACAAGTTCCAAAGATTCCTTTTGTCTTAGAATTTTCTTGCATAAAGAACCAACTTAGAGCCTTCAAGGGCCCACAAGGGACGAGAAGTGGCTGAAAAGTCTTCTCCTTTACAGAAAAGTTTCAGCCTTTAGCCTTAAAAGGTCCCAAAACCCTCCTTTTCGTAAATACCTATGCAAAAAGAGAGAACAAAGGCCTGAAATAGTTGATTTTAGGCCTCAAGCAAAGCTTGTAGCCGAAGTCTTGAAGTAGGAAGCAAGGCATGGACACATGGCAGCTAAGCAAGAAGACACGTGGAGGCCATGCAAGCAGCTCAAAGTCATGTAAGACCTATGTTGCTTCCTATAAATACCAGAATTGAAGGTCTTAGCAAAGGTCCCAGCACCAACAAGCCTAGTGCTTACCAAATTTATCTTTCATTTACTTTCCAGCAAAGTACTTTACTATCTTTCAATCTAGCCTAGCCTAGATCTCGTCTTTCATTTCCTTGTACCCAAACTTTGTTAAGCCGATTAATAAAGTTTGTTTTATCTTTATCTTTTAGTCCTTGCATTTTTCATTTTCCATTTTCTAACAACGGTTAGAAAATTCTAAGTCCTTTTTATTAAGGCAAACCATGAACCATATACGGCCATACCCCTTTGGTGGTACACAATCCGCTCAATACGAAGTTTGATTTGAGGCATCCAGGCCTTGATACGAATTTGGACTGCAATCTAGTCCTAGCACGCCCGCAACACTAGCTTACTTGGTTTTGCACTTTTTGTGGAGAACAATATGCTAAATATCAAACATGAATCAATATGAAATAGAGACGCACTAAAGATCAACTAAGGTCTTTTATAGCTTTTAATGACCTTGGTTACAAGAGGGGAGAGAAAATAAGTAACGGGTATTTATTTGCTCGGGTCAACTACCCATTATCCACTACTTCAACCTTAAGCTACCCAATTTGCATACAAACACTACCACTATAATATCGGCCTCAATTCTTGCACGAGCAAGTGGTTGAGTTATATTTGGGTGTCAAGAAGTTCACTTTATATTAAATTACCTGAAATATACCTCACATGCAATATCATTTAAAACATTCTACATTAAATATAATAATAGGATAAATTGGAAATATTAAGCATAAGAATATTCAATATTGTATGCTTATCAGAAACCACTATGGTTGAAATGAGAATCTCATTGAAGAATCAAACAAATAGAATATGAAAAATCATATTTATAAACATGAAAATGAAAAAGAGAAATTTTTTTAACCCCTCTTTCAAAATCAAGACTCCTAGGGCCTTGTTCGTTTGCTAGTTTTGGATATTTTAGTTTTGATAATGGGTAGAGAGAGAAATAAGATAATGCGTGGAGAGAAGGGTAATGACTAGAGGTAGAGACAGAAATGAAAGTAATAATTGGAGAAATAAGATAATGATTGGAGAAAGAAGTAGGATAATGATTAGAAAACAAAACTAAAACAAAGTTAAAACTACAAAATGAAAAATATATTTAACCTCTCTTTTTGTTTCCCAACACACCGTAACAAGAAATAGTTTGAGGGCTCATTCGAAAATACCTAAAGTTGACAGGCATGAGAAGAGGAGTGATTGGCCGAAATGGCCATAATTTGTAATCAAATTGGAAGAATACTCATCTTTCCAAACGTTTTGTAAAAATATGCCATCGCTCCTTTTCAAAAGGCGTTATAATTGTTAGGTGCCATGTGGCCGCCACGTCGGTAGTGCCTTTTGAAAAGGAGTTATAATTGTAACCCTAATAGCTCCTTTTGAAAAGGAGCTATATTTCTAACCCTAATAGTGCCTTTTGAAAATGAGCTATAATTCTAACGCTAAAACACATTCTTCAAATACGTTATGTTATCCCATTTTTTTTTAACACAATGAAATAGACTGGATATATTTGATATTAAAAATTCTCACGATTGAGTTAAAAAAAATTAAAATTACTATTAATTTGGAAAAGATTGGATATAAAAGAGTTGGGTGATACGATATAGAAATTTCCAAATTCCCAAGAAACGAGAGAGGAAGAGCCCGAATTGGTGATTTGAATGTGGTATATAGTTAGAGGGAAGAGTGGTTGATTATTAGTTGTTTGTTGATTATGTAATTTGTTTACAAATACGTATGGAGCTAGCGTGAGAGAGAAACCCCAGAGAAAGGGAGAAGAGTTAGAGAGAGAAACCCACTACATGGGTTTGTTCTACAAGAGTGACATTTTGTTGTAGTATGATTGTTTGTGAGTGCTATTAATTCTCTCTCCCACAATCACCAAGTGAATGAATTTGCTTTCTCTTAAACCTCACCTAAGTACTTAACTTACTGAACAAATTCAACTAGTGAAACACATCCGAATAAATAATTGATTAACATAAAAGACTTGTTGAGTACAAACTTTTCATATAAAAACATCATTGCACATGACATATAATTTGAAATTCATTTTCCGCATCTTCTTTTGTTGTGACCTGTTGACCACACTTTGAGCACGTCTGTGGCGGTTGGTGCTCAATCAAATCATCCATCTCATTTCGGATTCGAGTCACTTTCGGGCGGCCTCGGCCTCGGAGACGTTCTTTGTCTGGAAGAATTCTTGGCCCATCGTACGGCGGCCAGTAGGTTTGGTCAGGCAGTGGCTTGAATGAGAGAGATCCATACATGGCAATTGTTGTGTCGACCGTCCAATATTTGCGGAAGTAATCAAGAGGGTCAATATGCATTTTGTTGCAAACCGCAATAACGTGCGAACAGGGTATTTTCCACAACTGAATCTTATTGCAAGTGCATGTCTTGTTGGTCAAGTCAATTGTGTGTTTGTAATTTCCTTTGTATGGACTTGTTCGATTGATTGGCGTATGTACCTCGAACAAGCCCGCGGCCCGGTTGAACACAATGACATCGTGTCCCACTGCGTTTTCCCTCCAATGATCGTACTTTTTCTTTGCATATAAGTTGAAATGATTCCCTTTGGCTTTCGTATCCATTGACTTCACCACCCTATCGTCAAAGTACTCCACACACTTGTAGAAGGTAAACATTACAGTTGCCATGATCGGGAGGTGTCTGGCTTCTTTTACGACCCCATTGAAGCTCTCAGAGCAATTGGTAGTTTCGCTGCCGTACCGCCTACTTCCATCGTATGCAAACGTCCATTGTTTTTTGTTGAGCAGGTTAGGTTCTTGATAGATACGTTCGTTGGCGAACCTTTTCAATCGGGTTAGTTTGGCCTTGAACTTTTTCTTTTGACATTCCATTGCGCAGACTTTGACTTCTTTTCCCACTAATTTCCCAAATCAACGATGATAGTTTGATCCCAAGTGAAGGAGACAGTAACGATGATAAGCATGTGGGGGCCTCCAATCATATGCTGAATCATCCTCCAGCCATGACATAAGGCCGGAATGCCTGTCTGATATGAGACACAAGCCTTGTCGTTTGGTTACGAAGTGTCTTATGCAAGTGAGGAACCATCCCCAATTGTCCCTATCCTCCTGTTGGACTATGGCAAATGCAATCGGCATTATTTGGTTCTCAACGTCTTGAGTGACTGCAATAAGTAACGTCCCTTTGTACCTTCCCGTGAGGAAGGTTCCATCAACAGAAATTACTGGCCGAGAATGCTTAAACCCTTTGATTGTCGGTGCGAATGCCCAGAATAGTCTGTCAAATGTGGCACATCCTGGTAACCCTGAATCCTTGTATAGCAACAATGTGCGCGTACCCGGATTGGTTTGTTCGAGGACTTGTAGGAATACTGGGAGTGTTGCGTGAGACTGGTCCCAATCCCCGTGCAGACGCGATATAACCAACTGCTTAGCTGCCCACGTCTTTGAATACGATGGCATGTATCCCTCTGTTAACTTTTTAATGAATAACTGCAGCGTTTTGATCTTCGTACTGAAGTTTGATCCGATAATTTCGGTCATCTCATTTGCCATGTAACGAGCATCAAGCATTGAGTGATCTTGGGTAACATTCACAGCCAAGCATGAGTGAGGCCCTGTATATTTCGTGACTTTCCACATGTCTGAATTGGGCTTGATAGATGCTCGAAGTCGCCACCCGCAGGACGTCTTGTTATTGCATTTGTAAGACAATAGATTGGGTGAAGATTTATCTGTTTTGACGACGTAGTTCCTTGTCATGCAGAATTTTTTCATAGCACATTGCAACTCATCCTTTGAAGAGAATAACTGCAGGAAAAAACATATCAAAATGAATGTGCACGGCTTTTACAATTTGATTATGACTGAAACAGAACGAGTTGTGAAAAAATCACCTGTCCCTCAAAAAATTCTGATCTCCCGTCCCATCCTAGATGACTTCGAGTCGGCATTGGTGGACTGGGGTCAATGATGTTAGACCATGTGTCTTGCGTGTACATGGGGCATGGCGGCTTGAGTGCTGGAATTACGTTTCCTTGTCCATCGATGTAGTCGTCCTCAAAGCCGTCGGCCTCCAAGGCTGCATCGACATCCTCCAACGAACTCTCTGATCCCTCGTCCAAACCCTCACGCTGTTCTCCAATACGTGGACACGGCGCCCTTCATTGGCTACTTATTAGGGTCGGCGTGTCCCCAACCGTGTCCCCCATAAAACAATAATAAAAATTATTGGACACCCACGTGGCGTGTCCAATACGTGTCCCCACCGTATCCGCGTGTCCAATACGTGAACACGGCGCACTTCATCGACTACTTATTAGGGTCAGAGTGTCCCCAGCCGTGTCCCCCATAAAACAATAATAAAAATTATTGGACACACCACGTGGCGTGTGCAATACGTTAAAAGTACGCATCATACATAATACTAACATCCAACTCAACGTACGATTTCTACAAAATTACAACGTAGGAGAGCAACAAATCACAACGTAGAGTAACAAAAAAAACTACTTGTCCTTCCTACGCTTAAAATGCTGCGCAAAGCAGTTTGTGACTTCCCGTACCACACGTCGCAGGATGTGGATGACGCTGACTCCTACGTGGCGCAAACGGTGGGGTACCATCTTGGTCCTCTTGAACTTCCTGCTCCACAACAGGCGCCTGCGTCACAACTCCATCTCCCTCACCCTGAACATCGAGCTCTGCATGCACCTCTGCATCCCCCTCCACCGTGGGGTGACCGCCCATACCCACTAAGTCATCTCCCAACTGAGGTGCCTCTGAACTACCACCATCATCCCCGTCCAATGTCTCCTTCCTCTTTAACACAGGCCTACCAAGAAAAGTTGTGTCCAGACCTCCTACGTTTTGCAAAGGGGAATCCATCCAGTCTTGAGAGTCGAAAGGTATATCAGTGTGAATCGGCAGCGGAGAAGTACTTTGAAACATAGGCGTGAATGGGTAGCTTGGCACACTCCCTAAATGTGCCGTAAAGGAGGAAGACACAGAACCCCCATCTCCATCTTGCGGCGCAGAAGTAGTCCCGGCGTCCACTATATTCGGTATGGCATCATTGTGTATGAATGGGTCCACCGGCGCCTGCGCTGCAGCATTTTCCACCTCTATCGCAGGCTCGTGTAAGGGGTGAACCTCTTCCGCCACATTCACGCCTTCTGCTTGAGGCTGGTTAGGCTCCATTGGGGACCTCTTGCGCAACCACTTCTCCAAATACGCCATCGCTCCAACTCCTTCCTCCCCAATAGATCGAAGCTCATCTAAGTCAATATCCTCCATTGTCTGCACTGTCCTTAGCCTCTCAAACAATCTCATCTGCATATTTAACAATAATATCATACAAATCATAAGAATACAATTGAATTACGATAAATGACAATAAATAAATAGCCAAATTTCATACCGCCTTGTCCGCGCCTCCACCTAGTCGACTAATATATTGTATCGTGATCCTCTCGTACCAACTGACATAAGGATCATCGGCAGGGTATGCATACTCATGAGGGTCCGCCTCTTCAGCAGGAACAATATGGTCCAACCTATTATTCCACATCTCCAACTCAGCACGGTGCTCCTGACGGTAATCCTTTTGCCCAGCCTTCCAGTCCTTTCCATGCGGTGGCTGCCTACAATTACAATGAGCGGGGATTGTCTGTCGACGCCCAAATTGTCGCATCACCCTATCTGGCATGTGCATTTGCACCATTGCAAAATTCAGCAATGGGACTTTCGCCATCCAAATTGCCCTTCCAGCACGACAATTTGGAGGAAGACTAGCAATCAACTCCTCGATGTACGGTCTCCAAATCACCTGCACAAATGAAATACAAACAGTATGACCAAATGAATATTATCGTGCAAAGATTAGTTGATTTGGTATTCAAATATTAATTTTTATGAAACACATACCTCATCCGGCCTTTGCATGTCAAAATAATTTCTATAATATCCAACAACATGGGTTGCCAAATCCGGAGAGCGAAAACGGTCATCCCACCTAAACATACGTATTACATATAAAAAAAAATTAAAACATGCAACATGCTAATCTAAAATTCATAAATATAAATTACAATTAATGGAACCGTACCGTGCACCAATAGGAGAACCTGGTGGACGTTGACGCCTACCCAAACGTCCAGAAGCAACAAAAGGAAACCGCTCCCAAGCCCATAGTTGTAGGAGAATGAATGCCCCACCCATATTTTCCTTACCAATCTGACAACCATGGCATAGAAAGTGGTAAAGATTTGAGAGGCAAGCGCTGCCCCAACTCCGCACAATCGTCAAGTCTTCAAGGAGGGTTAAGTATGCTAGATGGACTTGGGACCCTGAGTGGTTGGGCATCAACACTCCACCTATCAACTGGAGAATATAACCTCGGGCTTGTTGCTGAACATTTTCGTCCATATACCCTTCCGCCAAATGCCCTTGAAAATGTTGTCGTAACCATTTCATCGTTACCTTACCACCTTTTCTTTCAACGTTAGGTTCCAGCACAATCCCCAACAACCGCCGACACAATGGACCCCAGTCTTCATTGGTTGTCCCAATTACAGGTTCACCATCAATAGGTACCCCGACCAAAACCTCCACGTCCTGTAAAGTCACAGTACACTCGCCCGTGCGCAAGTGGAACGAGTGGGTCTTTGGCCGCCAACTCTAGTAAAGTTGCCATTAGGCCAAGGTCAAGAGAGATAAATGGTAGATCTAGAACACCACCAAAACCAGCTTGCCTAATCAATTGTAAAACTGGTGGCGTCGGGGGTGGGGGGCAACTTCTTCAGTCTAGCTTCAGTTCGTCGTACTTTAACAATTTTCGAATCAACTGGAGGCTCTCCCTGCAAAAATAAGTCTACTTACTTTCACATTTTGTAATCTAAATCATATAAAGAGTTTTCACAAATACTTAAAATTTGTACTTACATTATTTGCCCATATAGAATGAGAGCGATGGCTTTGCTGAAAAGTTAATAAACTCCCGTCAATGGGCCCCTCCTGAAGACCATATTTTTCGTTGGGTACCTAATACAAATAGAGTTAAATTTTCAACTCATCAACGGTATTCCATTTGGTGTGAAAATTCTTGCTGCAAAACGCTCAAATGGTATTCAAAAAAATTATTCAAGTGTGACGAAAAATTATTCAAGTGTGACGTGTGTAAGAGTTTTGCAAACTACCATACTATAGCTTAATGGTGTATAAGGTTTCATATAGTATCGTATTTCACATGTCTATTCAGGATCGCCCACTCAGAAGATAAGCCCATATTGTACTTGAGATGGGAAACAAGATTATTATCTGTCACCAAAAAAAAAGCAAAAAAGCTATTCAACTGTGTTTTCACGTATGAGGAAAAAAGAAATCATTTCTAGCTAAGAAATGCACAAATTTATATAACAAGTTGTTTAAAGTTGTTTAACAAACACAAGCTTAAAATTGAGTCGCTTAGTTTGTTTATCGGGCCTAATTAAAGTAAGATCTAAGGTCAGAGCATCTCTAACCCATCTTTAAAACTTCAAAATGGAGAATAGATATGACATGTTTGGGGGAAATTTTATAATTTATTTTCATTTTTTACACTTTATGAGACAATCTAGGAAGGGCTCATCGTATTTTTTAGAAATTTTGTCTCCAAAATGAGAATCGGGTCTCCGTATTTAGAGAATCAAACGCAATTTAGAGACCCAAATATCTATAGTTTCCAATATGTCACGGGACCCATTATTTTTCCTTACGGATGGGCTGGGTTTAAAACCGAAAAACAAAAACCTGATTCACAGTTCCAAATTGGCAAATTCTCAAAATCTAGGGTTTCGGTCAATCATCACAACTGTAAGTTAATCTCTGATTTTGTTTTCTTGATCAAAATCTAGGGCTTTTACAGTCCCTTTATCCTAGCAGCTGTGAATTAACCTGTATCAGTCTTCTAAGAACAATGTAGCACCGTATACCCTCCGAACTTTTACCCTGCAATCTAGTAATTGAAATCCTTGCAAGACTACCAGTAGTTTCTCTATTTCGATTCAAATCAGTATGCAAATCATGGTATTCACACATCACAAACCCAAGTACACATACATGAGACAAGGAAGATGGAGATAGAGACTTACTTAGCGAGTGGAGAGCAAGTCGGAGATGAGAGAGACGGCTGGAGGAGATCGGAGATGAGAGAGACGACTGGAGGAGATCGCGCAGGTTCGAAGGTCGCGATTGACGTGGACAGAGAAAGGGAAAGATCACACAGGAGGAGGAAAAGCCGAAAGGAGAGGGTTTGATATTTTAGGTTGTCATCCTATAGCTCCTTTCCAAAAGGAGCTATAATACTTAACCTATAACTCCTTTTCGAAAGGCTTTATAATACAAAAAACACGCCTTTTGCAAATGCGTTATAGTCTGGGTAGACCAGTAGAGAAGGTTGCAAGTGTCCATGTTCCAATCGAGCCGCACCGATTAGAGCCTTCCATAGGAGCGCGGCCAACGCCTCCCCCTGGGAGACTGAGCCTGAGCCCCCGGCGGCTGCCACCAGGGACTGGATCGCCACCCTGCCGAAGAAGAACCTTTTCGTGACGATTTTAACGCCATTTTTCCCGGAGGATGGACTTCCTCTGCTTTCATGGACGCTGCCGGTGCGGGACGTGCAGGGAGAGGCTGCCACGGTTCAGTTTGAGCCAGCCAGGACAGAGCCAGCGCAGATCACAGGACCGGTATGATGTATTTTCAGCTTTGAGTCACTCCCTTGGTAAACACCAGCTGTTTGAGTGGAAAACACCAGCTGCGAGTGGTTGTTAGGAGTTGGGTCACCTTTATAACGCCTTTTGAGAAGGAGCGATGACATATTTTTACAACACGTTTGAAAGGATGGATATTCTTCCGATTTGATTACAAATTAGGGTTATTTCGACCAAAAACTCATGAGAAGAATTAGGTACCACTTGAGGGGTGTAAAGTATCATTTCCCCTAATATTATGAGGTTTTTTGATCGGGTTTTGAGATTGAGCTCATCAATTGTTACCTTCTTCCTCGCCACCTATATCGTGATCACGCAGACGAACTCTCTCTCTCTCTCTCTCTCCAATGGAAAACCAGCAGGAAACTCCTGCCGGAGTTGAAACCGACGAGGAATTTCCTGATGAGTTTCAGTGTTGCGTTTGTTGGTAAGCTCTCTCTCTCCGTGTGGGTATGCATACTTGCTGTATTCTTTTATAATGAATGTTGTGCCGAGGGTTTTTGTTTTTTTTTCGAGATTCGTATTAGTATAAGGTTTATTGGCTTGCAACTTTAGTCAATTAAAAGGGGGTTAATTTCGGAGTTTATTGTGTAGTGGTTATATGAAGAACGAGATATCCTGATGAATTTAATCACGAACTTAAGGGATGCGCATATACACCACTGGAAACCTATATATAAGGTATTGTATAGAACACGAACAATGGTGATGGGGGATGAAAGGAGGTCTTAGTGTACATAACTGTTGTGTTGCTGCACTTAGGTGCAGTGAGACTGTGGGTACAAATCGAGGATGTTGATACTTTGTTGATGGGTTGGGTTGGATTGGGAGGGTCTAGATTCTTCTAACATGTAGACAGTTCGAACACATTCCCTAAGGCTGATGTGGGCGGGAAGAGAACTTCAGCTTAACAAATATAGGTTGACTAGGCAGAACCCTGTAAGAATAGACCTATCTCCTTTGGCTTTGTAAATACTGCTAGCCAATTTTGATCTATCCAGGCAAATTTCTTTCGTCATTGTCAATGTGTAGCCCTTAATCGTATTCGTAATGTTTTTGCAACCATTGGTCTTTCTTGAACATTTCAAAGTCACCTGCTGCAGCTATGATTGTATGAATCTACTAACTATATTTTTGTTGTTTTTAGATAGTTTTTGATGACATCTCTAGTTCGGCTGTATTTATTATTTTGCACCCTCCATAACCATCGTGCAGTTGAATTGATTGAGGACTGTTTGTGTCTTAACCTCTACAAGGCATTGCCGTGGAACAAAAATTTATACTGGCTCTACAAGTAAAACTGATTTTGTCATCGTACTAATATAGTGCATCATTTCAACAAAAGGTATACATCATGTAATAAACGCGAAGAAGATATTTTAGCACTACTCACAAAAAATAAAACAAAAGCAAATTTTTGAAAAAGCTATTAAGCGACCAAGTACACTCATAGGAGATCAGTTTTCACATTCTGTGTCTCTCATACCTTTTAGATTGTCATCTTTATATACGATAAATCTCGAAGAAAATAGCAGGTACTTTCCTGCAGCTTTTGGTTTTCTGAACAGATTATGGAAAACTTTACAGTACCTATGATTTTGCCATTAACACATTGAAAATTTTGAATTGGCTATTTTTCAACCACTCTCTTTACTTTATGATGGAAAAACGAAAAGTTCAGTTTTTCACCCATGATTTCTTCCATGTCACTAAAAAGGAAACGTCTATGATCTTGGTGCTTGATGGAGCAATTTGGAAGATGAATTATTATCCGACACTATATTTTGTCACTTCAAGGAAATTTGATTCTTCATGCACCTTGGAATGAGGTGAAGTGTTATAATTTTTGCCAAGGGCCCTACCTTAGTTGATATTTACTCCAACTTCATTAAAAGCATAATGGGGTCGGAATTCAAAGGGATATCTAGATTCACACTAACTGAATCTATGTGGTTATCTTGTAAGGTGATATTTACTTCAACTTCATTAAAAGCATAATGGGGTTGAAATTCAAAGGGATATCTAGATTCATACTAACTGAATCTATGTGGTTATCTTTTATACTGGTGAATGATTTGTTTGATTGCAATTTGATTTTGGTCTGCAGGGATATCCTCTTCAAGCCTGTTGTATTAGGTAAGATTCCTAAGAAGGCATTATAATGACTACAAATCAGTTTTGATCCTTCATAAATTTCTGTGCTCATTTCCTTTGTTTGCAGTCTGTGGGCATATATCATGCTTCTGGTGTGTATACAAAATGATGAATCAGCAGGTGTCAGTGTCACACTGTCCAGTTTGTCGGCATCCGTACAATCATTTCCCTAGCATCTGTCAATTACTTCATTTCGTGCTTTTGAAGTTGTACCCACAAGCTTATAAAAGAAGGGAGCAACAAGTGCTAGGTGTGTCGCAATGGTTCTTACCATCTCAATATTATTTGCACAGATGTTCTCTCTCTCTCTGAATTAGCAAACTACTTATGAATATTAGATATTTTGTCCATTTTTTCAAGAAATGGAAAATTACCCACAATTGGAAATGTCAGAACCATTTGCTTTAAAACCTACCCCCTTCTGAGGAAAGGGTTATGTTTATATTTTTTGAGTATTTTAGCTAAACCGACCATCTGGTTCTATGGAACAAAATTTCCATTTGGCAGCTTTTGTCACTTGTAAGTAAGAACACCTAATATACACATTGATGTGCTATTTCCCACTTTATAGCCGTGTGTAACAGCTGGACTCATTAGATATATGCTTTTGTCACTAACCATTTATCTTGTGGTTATATCCGTAGATTTTCAAACTCATACTGTCCGATGTTGTCTTATTTCTTTGTTTCAGAGGAAGAAAAGAGAAAAGAATTGTTCTCACCTCAGCTTGATAATTGCTTTAGATCAGAACCCAGTAAAGGGTTGAGAATTTGCAGTCATCTTCCTCCGCATTCTACCACCTGTTCATGCAATAGTATGGTTTGTTTAGGATCATGTTATATAGTAGAGGGGGAACCTTCAACAACCAAGGGTTCGGAAAGTACTATTGTCTTTCATATAGACGCTAAACTATCCATTCCTGCAGAACCAAATATTGAAGGAACTGAAAAAGTGCCCCCCCAACAGGATAGTATGCTGGGAGGAATATTGAGTAGGCAAAAAAATTCCCTGCAGTTGCTTATCACTGATTTTCATTGTGCGGCATGCAAGGAACTGCTCTATCGACCTGTAGTTCTTAACTGCGGCCATGGTAAATCTTACTATTAAGTAGTCTTCCTACAAGTCTGAAAAGTGTTATGTAAGAAACTGTAAGTCTGATGTCTTCTTTTGTGCAGTATATTGTGAAGTTTGCATCATCAGTCCCACTGATAGGGTCCCTAGATGTCAAGTTTGTCAAAGTGCACATCCAAATGGGTGCCCAAAAGTTTGTTTGTTGTTGAAGAACTTCTTGGAGGAGCAGTTCTCTGAGCAATATGCATTAAGAAAGGAGAATGTTCAGGAGCACGCTGATAGTCAGAATAGGAGTCCATCGGCATGTATGTTTTACCTACTTTTTAACTTTTTATTCTTGCTGATCTGACGAGTTAAATTATACTGGTACTTTTGCGCATAGTTGTCAGATCTAGAATTGGAATTGTCTTTCTCTGAATCATGAAGTCAACCGAATCGTGAGTCAAAAAGTTTTGGTGACAACCTCCAGAGTGTTTAGATAAACATCTACTTGTTCAAAATTTAAGTTCTACATTTAAAGCTTACGATATTGAATTTTGTTTTATAGGAGTTTTTTTTTTCTTTTTTTTTTATCACTCAAGTGTTCTGGCTAGCTTACATGCACCTCAACTAATCCTCGGGACTAATCCCACCGTCCACTAGCTATACTCCTTTTGTTTACGAATTTTGCAAAGACGCAGTGACTTGGGAAGTCCCGAGACCGGGGTCTTGGGAGCCCAATTACAGCTGGGGTAAAGACCCATATAGATTGACTCCAAAAGATTTGATAGCACCTGAGGGCTTAGAGGTTTCAAACTTGTGACCTTAAGAGGGCAAACCACTAAGTCCTGGGCCTTAACCATTAGGCCAACCCCTTGGGGTTGAATTTTGTGTTGACTGACAATTATGTTGTTTAATAGGTTAGACGCTTGTGTTGGAAGAGTTGTGAAGTGCATTAACGTTCAAAGAAAGGTGAAAGAAAATTGTTTCAAAAATTCTTGAGTCCTTTTGTTACTCATTATATTAACAGAAAGTCTACTGGCACAACAGACAGATCACGTTGTGGGGCCCACTAGGGGTCCCATACAAATAATCCGAGCCGTTCATTATGTTTAAAACATTTTTTCAAGTGCCCCCGTGAAAAATTATCCGACACCTATAAGTACTTGATCTAATTGTCTAACTTTTCATTCTCTAAAAACCCAAATGAAAAGTTAGATGATTAGATCAAGCACTTATAGGTATCGGATTGAGCTAATTTTTTGCAGAGGCCCTTGAAAAAATGTTTTAAACATAATTAACGGATCGGATTATTTGTATGGGACCCTTAGTGGGCCCCACAATGCGATCTGTGCACAATCTGTGCACAGATCTGCTGTGCCAGTAGCAAGGTTCTTATATTAAGCTAGGGTATTGTCACTGTTAAAAGCATCCAACTCAAAACCAATTGGCAATGAGTGGAGAGGTTGCCCAAGCTCATATACTAGGTTTGGAGGTTATATTTAACCAATGTAGGACAAGATCCAACAGTCACCAAATCGGTAAAGGCAATCTAAGTGTACATATTTTAGCCTTAACATATTTAGAAGATTTATTTACTCATTGATTGTAGGAAAAGTTATGAAGAAAAAGATTAAGAACCTTGTCTAGATATATTAAACACTCTAAATCACCATGTGATTAACAAATTACGCATGGGTATTGCCGTATTGGTGTTTGATACCAAACACTCTAACATATTCTTGCCTTTTCACAATTGAAAGAAGAGGATAAAAAGGTTCAGAATTGGTCGTCTCAAGAATCGCATGAATTGTAAACTATGAATTGAATCGGGAATCAAACCGTGAATTGTGAGATAATGGGATTCATCACCAACTCTATATCATAAAAGTTTCACCTAAAGATTTTATCAAGTTGTCATGAATGGTGAATCATATCATGAACTGATGGTAAATCGTACGTTGTTGACAAGTATTCCGTCCGAATGTTTTTCTTGACTTCAAATCGACAAGTTTCCTTCGCCAATAATATGTTTAGCTTTTCCAGTATGTTGAAGATTTTACTTATTTGTACCAAGTTGCTAAATGGTTCCACCATCGCCGGCTAGCTTCTTTATCTGCAGGTCATCTATCAATAATCAAAGAGTGGGTAACATGGCTAGCTTTTGAGCATCTTGTAATGATGCAAAGCTTTGATATGGAGAATATCCTAGCATATTTGCCAACTAAGATTTTAAAGATCCAAGGCTCTTCGGAAGAGCCTCTTCCTTTCTGTTTAAACACATAGTTCATGAAAAGTTCTTTAGCTTAGAAGACACAGTTTGGCCACTTTCTCATGGGATCATGTTTGGGTGTGAATATCGACACGATATATTGGATATTCTCCTGCAGATATAGTTGGATTAGTTCAACAATGCATCCTATATTCTTGTAGCCATGTTATGTTTTGTGGCAGTATTTTTTGCGTGATTGAATCTTGCTGCTGTTGCTAAAATGCTAGGTTCAATCCAGTCTCTGAATAATGCTCCCATGTTACCGTCAATATCTACCTATCCTTACCAATCATGGTTGTCTGGCCGGGGTCCCAAGGTTCATAACAGAGCTGGTTGTGATTATTGTGGGGTAAGGTCAATATTTTTCTTGCTTTATGGTTCTTGCAATTGGAAACTGTTGAAGAATGTCCTTATTTGCTTCATTTTATTTCTTAACTCTATTTATTTTATTTAGGGTATTCTTGTAATTCCCTTCCTATCTTCTTGATATAAATATATTGTGGAGTGTAGACGCTAGTTAACGCTTCTACCTCTTACGATCTTTTCTCTCTCTTCCTCCTTCCATTCTTTTCTACAAATCCTAAATTCATATTATATCATTCAACTTGGTATCAGAGCGCCCTATCCAAACCTAAAA
This sequence comes from Rhododendron griersonianum, assembly GCA_018127125.1. NCBI lineage: Eukaryota > Viridiplantae > Streptophyta > Magnoliopsida > Ericales > Ericaceae > Rhododendron > Rhododendron griersonianum. The sequence goes on from CM030796.1 coordinate 13,130,120, forward strand.
AAAATAATATGCAGCTTCAGTACATCGCTGTAAGGTAGCCAGAAGTGCTGACGTCGTCATCTGTACGATGACGTCAGCGTGATGTCATCATACCGTTCAGACTCGATCGTTGCAAATCACATGGGTTGAATCGTCTCCCTCTTGTGGCAATAATGGTGATTTTTCCAGAATTTTTCGACCTCATATGACAGTCCTACGAATTTTTGAATGTTTTTCGAGTTTTTTGAACCCTATTTTGCTATCTGTGATTTGGTGCATCTCCCGTTACTTCTGAAGCTTGAAATCACTCCTATGGGTGCCGAAATTGATAGCCCAGCATCTACATATGGCTGTTACATGTTTTTTCTCCATTTTTAGGCTCGGTTTTGTGGAAAATTGAGGTTGGCAGCCCATATTTTATATCCAGCAGGGGTATTTGGTTCTTTTTTTGCTACTCTCTCAGTTGTTTGTGCTCGGTCTTGTTGGTTCCCTTGCTGTTGTGGCTCTCTTGCTATTGTGGTAGATATCAGTTGCTTTCTGGTTTGATTTTGGCTGCCGGGACTTATTGGTCGTTACAGATTGTGTTTCGAGAGTTGTTACTTTTCTGATATTTGAATCCTACCCACTTGGAGTTCGTTTGACATGTCTGGAACTGGTAGTAAAACAGTGAGTGATAGTAAAATAGTGACACAAAGCAGAACTATTGTGACTTCTGATTTGCCTAGATCCATTACCTCCAAGAAGCTTGATGGTCTGAATTATTTGTCTTGGGCACATGCGGTGAAAGTTTATTTGCGTGGCAAGCGCCAATTGAAGTTTATTACTGACCTCCCGCCTCCAAAAGGTGATGCCTCATTACCTGAGTGGGAAGAAGAAGATTCTGATCTCATGTGTCGGTTGTGGCATAGTTTGGAACCTCATATTGTGACCACCGTTGAGTTTTGCGATACATCAAAACAAATTTGGGATGCTCTCGCTGAATCCTTCTCCCAACGGAATAATGTTTCTAGAGTTTTTGAGCTTTATGAGAAGATTTTTATGACTAAGCAATCTGGTAAGTCATTGTCTGAGTACTACACTACACTAAAGAGTTTGTGGGATCAGTTGTTGCAGCATCGCCCCTTTACTTCTGATTTACAGCAACAACGTTATTGGGAGGATTTTATGGTTGCCTCCTTGCTCTTTGGTTTAGACTAGGGGTGGCAAACGGGCGGGTTTGGGTCAAATTGGGTAAGTTGTTAGTGGGTTGGGTCTTTAATGGGTCATTGACCCATTTAGACCCATTAATTATGAGTCTAATTACCCATACCCAACCCAACCCATTTATTTAAAACCCAACCCGACCCGCCCATTAACCCAATTACATATATACTAAAATTTAAAATGACTGAAATACCAATGTATACTGAAATGACCATATTACCCCTATAAATTTAAATAACTAAAATATTTATGTACACTAAAATTACCAAATTACCCCTGTCGAAAATGGATTTTGACAGAAGAAGAGCCCGTTCGGGATTTCGAAGTTGCTATCCAAGATTCAATTGTTTATAGTCTCCGTTCCATAACAAACGAACCCAAAGCGACATGCAAAAGCGACCCTACTTGGATGAGTTCAAGCAATAATCAATCATCTAGCTGTAGCATTAGCAGAGAAGAACATACCCAAATTGAAGGGAAGAATAGACCCAAACTAATACCTTGTCAATTCTTTGAAACGTAGTTTACATGTAAAGTATGAATTAAGTAATAAACGAGTAGAAGATTTCCTAATTAAGGTTTTACTCGGACCCAATTTTTCCCTCTGTAAAGAATAATACCCCTTTAGCACTTGTTAGAGAAAACGATAAATGGACAAGAATGTATATATATGCATACATTCAACAAGCCAAATGCTTGTCAGTCGAGAAGGGCTAACCCCGGCCCGATCGGAAAAGAGAAGGACAAAAAATTGGCTTATTTTTGTCTTCATTTAAAAAATTTAGGTTTCGATCATAATTTTTTTTACTTTTTCTTCCTGTTATGTCGAAGCAATAATCCACAAAAAATTAACGAAAAACAAACAAATGCGAAAAAAATTGAATAAGGACAAAAAATTAAGCCACGAACAAGCCAGCTTTCCATTCAAAACTAGCCCGTTGCGAGATGTTTATATCTTTTTTTTGTCTTTATTCAATTTTTTGGACAAAGCAATAATCCCAAAAATTAACAAATGCAAAAAAAAAATACTATCCACATGGACTCTTTTAGCTGAACAAGGGAGAGAGAGAAATTAGGAAGGAGAGTGAGAGAGAGAGAGAGAAATTAGGGGTGGGGGGAGAGAGAGAGGGCCCCATGAAGTTGGGGTTTGCACGTAGTCAGGAATAAATAGGCAGGTTGGGTTTTTGGGGGTGGAGCCCACAAATAAAAAAATTAGCGTGAAACCCAAAACCCCAGCAAGTAGCCCAATGCACGTCCCAATGTCACAATTGGTGGGTTACTTTCATGACCCATTGGATCATTTAAGTTGACCCAATTGATACCCAATAAAGACCCAACTAATAATGGGTTAGCTGGGTTTGGACCCATTCTTACCCAACTAATAAATGGGTTGGGTTGGGTCTATTTTTTAGTTGATGGGTCTGGGTTTGTTAATGGGTCTGGGTTCAATTTGCCACCCCTAGTTTAGACACTGATCTTAGTGGGTTCAAGGATCAAATACTTGCAGGTGAGACTCTTCCTACAGCTGCTAATGCATACTCTCGCCTTTCTCGCTCCTTTCTGGGCCAGTTCTCTAATGTGCCTCGTTCTGTGGCTCCCATTCTGGAGTCCTCTACCTTAGTTTCTAGAAATGGTGGTCCAGGTAGTTATCGCGGTCCTGTTCGTAGTGGCGGCCGAGGTGAAAGCCGCAATGTTCATGGTAGTGGTGCTAATGGTGGTTTTGGTAGAGGTGATAGTCGTAGTTTTCGTGGTAATGGTAGTTTTCGTGGTGGTGGTCACACTGGTGGACGTGGTGATCGGAAGTACACCCTTTGTCATGCTACTAATCATACCGAGCCATACTGTTGGAAGAAGTATGGTAAACTAGATTATGTGCATCAAGTATCTGATAGTGCTCCACCGTCACATTCACAGTTATCCACTGCTTCTACTGGTTATTTTCCTCGTTCTAATTCTCATGATGCACTCACTACTCAAGTTAGCGAGTTGGTTCAGACATTGCGTTTGTCTTTGCCCGCAACAAGCTCCACTGCTACTTTAGCCAATTCAGGTAATGTTGCATGTGCAGCACTTACATCTCCTTCTTGGATACTCGATTCTGGAGCTAGCATCTTCCTACAGCTGCTAATGCATACTCTCGCCTTTCTCGCTCCTTTCTGGGCCAGTTCTCTAATGTGCCTCGTTCTGTGGCTCCCATTCCGGAGTCCTCTACCTTAGTTTCTAGAAATGGTGGTCCAGGTAGTTATCGCGGTCCTGTTCGTAGTGGCGGCCGAGGTGAAAGCCGCAATGTTCATGGTAGTGGTGCTAATGGTGGTTTTGGCAGAGGTGATAGTCGTAGTTTTCATGGTAATGGTAGTTTTTGTGGTGGTGGTCACACTGGTGGACGTGGTGATCGGAAGTACACCCTTTGTCATGCTACTAATCATACCGAGCCATACTGTTGGAAGAAGTATGGTAAACTAGATTATGTGCATCAAGTATCTGATAGTGCTCCACCGTCACATTCACAGTTATCCACTGCTTCTACTGGTTATTTTCCTCGTTCTAATTCTCATGATGCACTCACTACTCAAGTTAGCGAGTTGGTTCAGACATTGCGTTTGTCTTTGCCCGCAACAAGCTCCACTGCTACTTTAGCCAATTCAGGTAATGTTGCATGTGCAGCACTTACATCTCCTTCTTGGATACTCGATTCTGGAGCTAGCACCCACATGTCTGGTAATTCATCCCTTTTCTCTGACATGCATCCTATTAACCATCATATTGTTTTAGCTGATGGTTCATCTCAACCTGTTCTTGGGAAAGGTGTTCTTCATCCCTCTCGATCCTTGGCCTTACACTCCAGCCTTTATAGGAATCCGAACAATGGGGGCCTTGTCAATCGAGAGACCGAAGCACACTGAATCGCAGCTTCGCAGCGCTAGGCTGGTCCAAATCAATTTGGTTCGGTTCTTAGGTGGGTGGTTTGGTCTCGGTGGTTTAAAAATATGGGAAACTGGAAGAACGGTTTGGTTTCTAAATGAATGCTAATGGTTCGGGTTCCAAATCAATCTGAACCTCAATGACAGGGTATAGACATATACATACATGCATATGTGTAGTATGATAATTTTAGTGGGGAACATCACACTTAAAAGAGTCTCAGTCATATGGCGTACTTTAATGGATTTCGTTGGTTTTTGATGATTTCAGTGGAGTTGGTTCAAAAATAATTATGATTTCTGATTTTTTTAATGTAATTTTTGAGTGCATTGAATAGTTTGTCAATAGGGTATCTCAGTTTGAAATGAACTGTGCTTCAAAACCAGTTCCGAATGGTAGTCTACTGGATTGTATTGATTCTGTTGAATCTGTTCTATGAATTTCACGGATTGATTTGGTTCACGAAATTTCTAATCCGTAAAAAGTTGGTTTGGTGCTTAGTTTATCACAACCAGTCCAATATGTTCCATGCTCTAATTTTGCGAGAACATGAGTTCTGAACTACTTCTAGATTGATTGTGCAAGATCCTTCAAATCAAACACGTGCAAATCTTCCGTCTACTTTTAACGCAGATGTTTCCTATAATTGGGGAGCGATACAGATGCAAAGACTGCAAGGAGAAAATCGGCTTTGACCTGTGTGAAGGCTGTTATAATAGTTCCTCCAAGCTTCCAGGCCGCTTTAATCAACAGCACACGCCAGAGCACAAACTTGAGAATGTGCAGCCGCATCTCTAAGCCAATGATGTCTCGAGGCTCGAGACCGATGATTATGAATCTAATTCTCCAGATGATATAGGTTTTAGTCATTTTGCACGTGTTCTAGAAGAGGATTCAGCATCCCACATGTCCTCTGATGATACTTCAGAAAATGAAGATGCCCACTCTTCCATCTAAAGCCCTTTGCAAGTTCTCGATGTATGGGCCGTATTTGGAGGCATCTTGAAAGCTCCAGTCATTTGTTTGAGGTACTAAGATTCTTAATGCTTGGTTTTTATTCGACATTTCCCATTTGATGGTTGGTTTCATGTAAAAATCCTGTACAGTGAGCGTGGATTGTCTACAAAGTATTATACTACTAGTAAGCTGATGGTAAGTCTGTCAAAATCATTTTGCATCAGACTTTCTTAGACTGTACATTTGTTTTGGAAAATCCCCATGTTGTCGATGTACTTGCTGCTCATCAGGAAACTTTTGTTGAATTTAAGCCTAGCCTGCTTGTGGTCCCCCCGTGATCAAATAAATACACGTCGGACATGTTAGGGATACGGCTTGGACACAGACTCTCATGTCCTGCGTCTAAAACACAAATGGAGGACTCTTACATAGGTGTGCTAACTGAAGTCTTCAAGATGCAATAGTCTGTTGATTAGGTTAGTTACACCGGATATGTTGTATTTGTATGTTCATAATGGTTTTCTAGATTTAGGTGCACTAGTTTATTGAGGAGGTTATATAAATAAGCTTGTCAGTTGCTCTATTCAGGAAGGTTTTCTTACCTTGAGGTTAACAGGTTCTTTTATGAACGATGTCCACAGCCTTTTTGTGTTCAAGAGGGGCGGCCCAACCTAATTGGAGGCGACGAAATATGAGTTTGAGACCTTTTAAGGGTTGAACTTTTTACTCTCATAAATTTTGTTTTATTTCAAAGTTATAGGGTTTTTTTTTTTTCCTTTTTGAGATGTAAAGTTACTAGTATTACTCAACAAATACTCAAGTCTCTAGCGTCCACAATTATAGTATATACTTAAAATGTAAAATATGGGAGAGATTAATCTTATGAAATTTGACAAAAGATCTTTTTTTAGGAGGCCTTTCACCTAAGGGAGTCTCTAGCGTCCACAATTATAGTATTTACGTAAAATGTAAACTATGGGAGAGATTAATCTTACGAAATTTTGACAAAAGATCTTTTTTTAGGAGGTCTTTCACCTAAGGGATTTGATTTTCACACTCCCTTTTTTTTAGGCTGTTGATTTTAGCACTCCCTTTTTTGTTAACGCCACTTCTCTGCAAGTGTATTTTTGCACCAAAAATACACTTGCAAGGGAATGACGTTAACAAAAAAGGGAGTGACAAAATCATATCCCTTTTTTTATAACTACTCTTTTTTGTCTTTCAACCAAAAAAATACACACTTTCAACACTAAAAATCAAAAAAGGGAGGGTGGATATTAAAAAAAAGAGGGTGAAAATCAATTCTCCTCACGTAATTGGGGCTTTTATATAAATTGAAATAGTTTTTGAAAAGTCAAAACTTGTAGTATACGCACATGCACATATGTGTAAGTAATGGCCTCGGAGGACTAGTGCGTGCCTGCGTGGGCTTTCCTGGTGTTCAACAATGTAGTAGTAGGATTTATTTATGTGCACGTGATATTTGTTTAATGGGTCATCCAAAAAAATACTAACATATTTTTACATGTGCTTTATAATGTTCGAAATTAATTATCATAAACTTATAATAACAAACATTATTGAAGTATTGGAAAATATTTTTTCTATAAGCTTTTTTAGTTTTCAGGAGTACCCTTCCTTCTTTTCGGAGCAAATGTTGTCTCAGTTATATTATTGATACGAAAACAGAGTACAATTATAACAAACCAAACAATATACAACAAAACAAAAATAAAGAGAAAAGCCGCAAAGGAATCAGCTTCGGTGTTAGAACTCATCAATTTGCTCGGTGTTAGGATTCATCGATTTGCTCGAGAATTTGGATGGAGCTTGTTTTCGCCACAGGATCAAAATGGGAAAGCTCAAAAATCCATCAGCAAAACCGATTGGATTCCAAGAGCTAAGTCCCACCCCTGTGACTAAGATGTTTATAGCATTTTGAGGTACTAGAAATTATAGACCCACCCTCGAGCCTTTTATTCGTGCAACACCTGCATCATTCTAGTCTGGTATTTTTCATGCTTACAATGGTGAAGGTTTTTCTATATAGAAAAGGAAAGTAAAATCAATCGAGTAGGTACTTTGACTGAAGAGCTAGTGGAAAGAATCCAATAACCCTGTTTTTCGTTTTTGGTGGTGCATGCTGGCTGCTTTTAGTGGTGCATTATGAGTGTTTTGCTAACTGAATATTACTAGAGCCAGAGGTGCTGACAAGCATGTGAGGCTTATTCTTCTTTTGGTGCTTTTGAGCAAGTTGTTGACAACTTGATATATAAATATAATTTCTTTTTTCTTGGAACAAATCAAAATACATGACCACGGGGCATACCCCTAGAAATCAAACAATCATCAAACCAAAGGCCTAACCCATACATCCGAAGACTCAACAAAAAAAACACACGAGACGCCCCAACCTGTAGCACCAAACTAAGCCCTACAGCCAAAGGTCACACTTTCATACTAGCAAACATATTGAAAGAAATGTGTCAATTCAAGCATAAACTTTGATTAATGGAAGATCTTTTAACATTCTTCCAAGAACTGATGTAGGACCTCATGTCAACAAAATTGGTTGTTTCACAGCTTCCACTCCTTCCTCTTTCAACTGAAGACCCTGAAATTTATCTAGCTGCATTGATGGTACAGAGTGGCAGCTAGAGACAACTTATAGTAGTACTAGGTATGCATCATACCCTTTCCCCTTCTGTTTAGATCAATTCATTCCAATTCCTGCAACAAATTGCCAGGGGTTCTTTGCACATAAGCAAAAAATAGATGAATTTCCGTTTGACCGAAAAAAATAAGCAAAAAATAGATGTTCATGACACTCAGTGTCTGTTTGCTAAAAATTATGAGGGCAGATTAAGAGTTTTTGGCTAAAAAAATGTATTTATAATAAAGTGTTTGCTACAGATTTTAGGAGCAGCTTTTAAAAATCACAAGCTTTTTTGAAACTGTTTTAAGGCATAAAAGTTGATTTTTTGAGAAGTTACAATTTTGATGCTTTTACTGATCCCATTTTCATTCAGAATCCCAGGGCACCTAATAAGAAATAGTTTAAGGACTCATTCGAAAATACCTAAAGTTGACAGGCATGAGAAGAATTCGGTACCACTTGAGGGGTGTAAAGTATCATTTCCCCTAAGAGGTTTTTTGATCGGGTTTTGAGATTGAGCTGATCATTGTTTACCTTGATCCTCGCCACCTCTCTCTCTCTCTCTCTCTCTCTCTCTCTCTCTCTCTCTCTCTCTCTCTCTCTATATATATATATATATACACACACACACACACGTAAATACTTATCTTCGAGTAATAGCAATGGAAAACCAGCAGGAAACTCCTGCCGGAGTTGAAACCGACGAGGAATTTCCTGTTGAGTTTCAGTGTTGCGTTTGTTGGTAAGCTCTCTCTCTCCGTGTGGGTATTGCATACTTGCTGTATTCTTTTATCGTGAATGTTGTGCCGAGGGTTTTTGTTTTTTTTTCGAGATTCGTATTAGTATAAGGTTTATTGGCTTGCAACTTTAGTCAATTAAAAGGGGGTTAATTTCGGAGTTTATTGTGTAGTGGTTATATGAAGAACGAGATATCCTGATGAATTTAATCACGAACTTAAGGGATGCGCATATACACCACTGGAAACCTATATATAAGGTATTGTATAGAACACGAACAATGGTGATGGTGGATGAAAGGAGGTCTTAGTGTACATAACTGTTGTGTTGTTGCACTTAGGTGCAGTGAGACTGTGGGTACAAATCGAGGATGTTGATACTTTGTTGATGGGTTGGGTTGGATTGGGAGGGTCTAGATTCTTCTAACATGTAGACAGTTCGAACACATTCCCTAAGGCTGATGTGGGCGGGAAGAGAACTTCAGCTTAACAAATATAGGTTGACACGGCAGAACCCTGTAAGAATAGAACTATCTCCTTTGGCTTTGTAAATACTGCTAGCCAATTTTGATCTATCCAGGCAAATTTCTTTCGTCATTGTCAATGTGTAGCCCTTAATCGTATTCGTAATGTTTTTGCAACCATTGGTCTTTCTTGAACATTTCAAAGTCACCTGCTGCAGCTATGATTGTATGAATCTACTAACTATATTTTTGTTGTTTTTAGATAGTTTTTGATGACATCTCTAGTTCGGCGGTATTTATTATTTTGCACCCTCCATAACCATCGTGCAGTTGAATTGATTGAGGACTGTTTGTGTCTTAACCTCTACAAGGCATTGCCGTGGAACAAAAATTTATACTGGCTCTACAAGTAAAACTGATTTTGTCATCGTACTAATATAGTGCATCATTTCAACAAAAGGTATACATCATGTAATTAACGCGAAGAAGATATTTTAGCACTACTCACAAAAAATAAAACAAAAGCAAATTTTTGAAAAAGCTATTAAGCGACCAAGTACACTCATACGAGATCAGTTTTCACATTCTGTGTCTCTCATACCTTTTAGATTGTCATCTTTATATACGATAAATCTCGAAGAAAATAGCAGGTACTTTCCTGCAGCTTTTGGTTTTCTGAACAGATTATGGAAAACTTTACAGTACCTATGATTTTGCCATTAACACATTGAAAATTTTGAATTGGCTATTTTTCAACCACTCTCTTTACTTTATGATGGAAAAACGAAAAGTTCAGTTTTTCACCCATGATTTCTTCCATGTCACTAAAAAGGAAACGTCTATGATCTTGGTGCTTGATGGAGCAATTTGGAAGATGAATTATTATCCGACACTATATTTTGTCACTTCAAGGAAATTTGATTCTTCATGCACCTTGGAATGAGGTGAAGTGTTATAATTTTTGCCAAGGGCCCTGCCTTAGTTGATATTTACTCCAACTTCATTAAAAGCATAATGGGGTTGGAATTCAAAGGGATATCTAGATTCACACTAACTGAATCTATGTGGTTATCTTGTAAGGTGATATTTACTTCAACTTCATTAAAAGCATAATGGGGTTGAAATTCAAAGGGATATCTAGATTCATACTTACTGAATCTACGTGGTTATCTTTTATACTGGTGAATGATTTGTTTGATTGCAATTTGATTTTGGTCTGCAGGGATATCCTCTTCAAGCCTGTTGTATTAGGTAAGATTCCTAAGAAGGCATTATAATGACTACAAATCAGTTTTGATCCTTCATAAATTTCTGTGCTCATTTCCTTTGTTTGCAGTCTGTGGGCATATATCATGCTTCTGGTGTGTATACAAAATGATGAATCAGCAGGTGTCACACTGTCCAGTTTGTCGGCATCTGTACAATCATTTCCCTAGCATCTGTCAATTACTTCATTTCGTGGTTTTGAAGTTGTACCCACAAGCTTATAAAAGAAGGGAGCAACAAGTGCTAGGTGTGTCGCAATGGTTCTTACCATCTCAATATTATTTGCACAGATGTTCTCTCTCTCTCTGATTTAGCAAACTACTTATGAATATTAGATATTTGTCCATTTTTTCAAGAAATGGAAAATTACCCACAATTGGAAATGTCAGAACCATTTGCTTTAAAACCTACCCCCTTCTGAGGAAAGGGTTATGTTTATATTTTTTGAGTATTTTAGCTAAACCGACTATCTGGTTCTATGGAACAAAATTTCCATTTGGCAGCTTTTGTCACTTGTAAGTAAGAACACCTAATATACACATTGATGTGCTATTTCCCACTTTATAGCCGTGTGTAACAGCTGGACTCATTAGATATATGCTTTTGTCACTAACCATTTATCTTGTGGTTATATCCGTAGATTTTCAAACTCATACTGTCCGATGTTGTCTTATTTCTTTGTTTCAGAGGAAGAAAAGAGAAAAGAATTGTTCTCACCTCAGCTTGATAATTGCTTTAGATCAGAATCCAGTAAAGGGTTGAGAATTTGCAGTCATCTTCCTCCGCATTCTACCACCTGTTCATGCAATAGTATGGTTTGTTTAGGATCATGTTATATAGTAGAGGGGGAACCTTCAACAACCAAGGGTTCGGAAAGTACTATTGTCTTTCATATAGACGCTAAACTATCCATTCCTGCAGAACCAAATATTGAAGGAACTGAAAAAGTGCCCCCCCAACAGGATAGTATGCTGGGAGGAATATTGAGTAGGCAAAAAAATTCCCTGCAGTTGCTTATCACTGATTTTCATTGTGCGGCATGCAAGGAACTGCTCTATCGACCTGTAGTTCTTAACTGCGGCCATGGTAAATCTTACTATTAAGTAGTCTTCCTACAAGTCTGAAAAGTGTTATGTAAGAAACTGTAAGTCTGATGTCTTCTTTTGTGCAGTATATTGTGAAGTTTGCATCATCAGTCCCACTGATAGGGTCCCTAGATGTCAAGTTTGTCAAAGTGCACATCCAAATGGGTGCCCAAAAGTTTGTTTGTTGTTGAAGAACTTCTTGGAGGAGCAGTTCTCTGAGCAATATGCATTAAGAAAGGAGAATGTTCAGGAGCACGCTGATAGTCAGAATAGGAGTCCATCGGCATGTATGTTTTACCTACTTTTTAACTTTTTATTCTTGCTGATCTGACGAGTTAAATTATACTAGTACTTTTGCGCATAGTTGTCAGATCTGGAATTGGAATTGTCTTTCTCTGAATCATGAAGTCAACCGAATCGTGAGTCAAAAAGTTTTGGTGACAACCTCCAAAGTGTTTAGATAAACATCTACTTGTTCAAAATTTAAGTTCTACATTTAAAGCTTACGATATTGAATTTTGTTTTATAGGAGTTTTTTTTTTCTTTCTTTTTATCACTCAAGTGTTCTGGCTAGCTTACATGCACCTCAACTAATCCTTCGGACTAATCCCACCGTCCACTAGCTATACTCCTTTTGTTTACGAATTTTGCAAAGACGCAGTGACTTGGGAAGTCCTGAAACCGGGGTCTTGGGAGCCCAATTACAGCTGGGGTAAAGCCCCATATAGACTGACTCCAAAAGATTTGATAGCACCTGAGGGCTTAGAGGTTTCAAACTTGTGACCTTAAGAGGGCAAACCACTAAGTCCTGGGCCTTAACCATTAGGCCAACCCCTTGGGGTTGAATTTTGTGTTGACTGACAATTATGTTGTTTAATAGGTTAGACGCTTGTGTTGGAAGAGTTGTGAAGTGCATTAACGTTCAAAGAAAGGTGAAAGAAAATTGTTTCAAAAATTCTTGAGTCCTTTTGTTACTCATTATATTAACAGAAAGTCTACTGGCACAACAGACAGATCACGTTGTGGGGCCCACTAAGGGTCCCATACAAATAATCCGAGCCGTTCATTATGTTTAAAACATTTTTTCAAGTGCACCCGTGAAAAATTATCCGACACCTATAAGTACTTGATCTAATTGTCTAACTTTTCATTCTCTAAAAACCCGAATGAAAAGTTAGATGATTAGATCAAGCACTTATAGGTATCGGATTGAGCTAATTTTTTGCAGAGGCCCTTGAAAAAATGTTTTAAACATAATTAACGGATCGGATTATTTGTATGGGACCCTTAGTGGGCCCCACAATGCGATCTGTGCACAGATCTGCTGTGCCAGTAGCAAGGTTCTTATATTAAGCTAGGGTATTGTCACTGTTAAAAGCATCCAACTCAAAACCAATTGGCAATGAGTGGAGAGGTTGCCCAAGCTCATATACTAGGTTTGGAGGTTATATTTAACCAATGTAGGACAAGATCCAACCGTCACCAAATCGGTAAAGGCAATCTAAGTGTACATATTTTAGCCTTAACATATTTAGAAGATTTATTTACTCATTGATTGTAGGAAAAGTTATGAAGAAAAAGATTAAGAACCTTGTCTAGATATATTAAACACTCTAAATCACCATGTGATTAACAAATTACGCATGGGTATTGCCATATTGGTGTTTGATACCAAACACTCTTAACATATTCTTGCCTTTTCACAATTGAAAGAAGAGGATAAAAAGGTTCAGAATTGGTCGTCTCAAGAATCGCATGAATTGTAAACTATGAATTGAATCGGGAATCAAACCGTGAATTGTGAGATAATGGGATTCATCACCAACTCTATATCATAAAAGTTTTACCTAAAGATTTTATCAAGTTGTCATGAATGGTGAATCATATCATGAACTGATGGTAAATCGTACGTTGTTGACAAGTATTCCGTCCGAATGTTTTTCTTGACTTCAAATCGACAAGTTTCCTTCGCCAATAATATGTTTAGCTTTTCCAGTATGTTGAAGATTTTACTTATTTGTACCAAGTTGCTAAATGGTTCCACCATCGCGGGCTAGCTTCTTTATCTGCATGTCATCTATCAATAATCAAAGAGTGGGTAACATGGCTAGCTTTTGAGCATCTTGTAATGATGCAAAGCTTTGATATGGAGAATATCCTAGCATATTTGCCAACTAAGATTTTAAAGATCCAAGGCTCTTCGGAAGAGCCTCTTCCTTTCTGTTTAAACGCATAGTTCATGAAAAGTTCTTTAGCTTAGAAGACACAGTTTGGCCACTTTCTCATGGGATCATGTTTGGGTGTGAATATCAACACGATATTTTGGATATTCTCCTGCTGATATAGTTGGATTAGTTCAACAATGCATCCTATATTCTTGTAGCCATGTTATGTTTTGTGGCGGTATTTTTTGCGTGATTGAATCTTGCTGCTGTTGCTAAAATGCTAGGTTCAATCCAGTCTCTGAATAATGCTCCCATGTTACCGTCAATATCTACCAATCCTTACCAATCATGGTTGTCTGGCCGGGGTCCCAAGGTTCATAACAGAGCTGGTTGTGATTATTGTGGGGTAAGGTCAATATTTTTCTTGCTTTATGGTTCTTGCAATTGGAAACTGTTGAAGAATGTCCTTATTTGCTTCATTTTATTTCTTAACTCTATTTATTTTATTTAGGGTATTCTTGTAATTCCCTTCCTATCTTCTTGATATAAATATATTGTGGAGTGTAGACGCTAGTTAACGCTTCTACCCCTTATGATATTTTCTCTCTTCCTCCTTCCATTCTTTTCTACAAACCCTAAATTCATATTATATCATTCAACTTGGTATCAGAGCTCCCGATCCAAACCTAAAAATAATAATATGCAGCTTCAGTACATCACTGTAAGGTAGCCAGAAGTGCTGACGTCGTCATCTGTACGATGATGTCAGCGTGACGTCATCATACTGTACGGACTCGATCGTTGCAAATCACATGGGTTGAATCGTCTCCCTCTTGTGGTAATAATGGTGATTTTTCCAGAATTTTTCGACCTCATATGACAGCCCTACGAATTTTTGAATGTTTTTCGAGTTTTTTGAACCCTATTTTGCAATCTGTGATTTGGTGCATCTCCCGTTACTTCTGAAGCTCAAAATCACTCCTATGGGTGCCGAAATTGATAGCCCAGCATCTACCTATGGCTGTTACATGTTTTTTCTCCATTTTTAGGCTCGGTTTTGTGGAAAATTGAGGTTGGCAGCCCATATTTTATATCCAGCAGGGGTATTTGGTTCTTTTTTTGCTACTCTCTCAGTTGTTTGTGCTCGGTCTTGTTGGTTCCCTTGCTGTTGTGGCTCTCTTGCTATTGTGGTAGATATCAGTTGCTTTCTGGTTTGATTTTGGCTGCCGGGACTTATTGGTCGTTACAGATTGTGTTTCGAGAGTTGTTACTTTTCTGATATTTGAATCCTACCCACTTGGAGTTCGTTTGACATGTCTGGAACTGGTAGTAAAACAGTGACTGATAGTAAAATAGTGACACAAAGCAGAACTATTGTGACTTCTGATTTGCCCAGATCCATTACCTCCAAGAAGCTTGATGGTCTGAATTATTTGTCTTGGGCACATGCGGTGAAAGTTTATTTGCGTGGCAAGCGCCAATTGAAGTTTATTACTGACCTCCCGCCTCCAAAAGGTGATGCCTCGTTACCTGAGTGGGAAGAAGAAGATTCTGATCTCATGTGTCGGTTGTGGCATAGTTTGGAACCTCATATTGCGACCACTGTTGAGTTTTGCGATACATCAAAACAAATTTGGGATGCTCTCGCTGAATCCTTCTCCCAACGGAATAATGTTTCTAGAGTTTTTGAGCTTTATGAGAAGATTTTTATGACTAAGCAATCTGGTAAGTCATTGTCTGAGTACTACAGTACACTAAAGAGTTTGTGGGATCAGTTGTTGCAGCATCGCCCCTTTACTTCTGATTTACAGCAACAACGTTATTGGGAGGATTTTATGGTTGCCTCCTTGCTCTTTGGTTTAGACACTGATCTTAGTGGGTTCAAGGATCAAATACTTGCTGGTGAGACTCTTCCTACAGCTGCTAATGCATACTCTCGCCTTTCTCGCTCCTCTCTGGGCCAGTTCTCTAATGTGCCTCGTTCTGTGGCTCCCATTCCGGAGTCCTCTGCCTTAGTTTCTAGAAATGGTGGTCCAGGTAGTTATCGCGGTCCTGTTCGTAGTGGCGGCCGAGGTGAAAGCCGCAATGTTCATGGTAGTGGTGCTAATGGTGGTTTGGCAGAGGTGATAGTCGTAGTTTTCGTGGTAATGGTAGTTTTCGTGGTGGTGGTCACACTGGTGGACGTGGTGATTGGAAATGCACCCTTTGTCATGCTACTAATCATACCGAGCCATACTGTTGGAAGAAGTATGGTAAACCAGATTATGTGCATCAAGTATCTAATAGTGCTCTACCGTTACATTCACAGTTATCCGTTGCTTCTACTGGTTATTTTCCTCGTTCTGATTCTCATGACTCACTACTCAAGTTAGCGAGTTGGTTCAGACATTGCGTTTGTCTTTGCCCGCAACAAGCTCCACTGCTACTTTAGCCAATTCAGGTAATGTTGCATGTGTAGCACTTACATCTCCTTCTTGGATACTCGATTCTGGAGCTAGCACCCACATGTCTGGTAATTCATCCCTTTTCTCTGACATGCATCCTATTAACCATCATATTGTTTTAGCCGATGGTTCATCTCGACCTGTTCGTGGGAAAGGTGTTCTTCATCCCTCTCGATCCTTGGCCTTACCCTCCAGCCTTTATAGGAATCCGAATAACGGGGGCCGAAACACCCAGGAAGAGGCTTTGCCGATGATCAATGTGATTCACGGCCTTGTCAATCGAGAGACTGAAGCGCACTGAATCGCAGCTTCGCAGCGCTTGGCTGGTCCGAATCAATTTGGTTCGGTTCTTAGGTGGGTGGTTTGGTCTCGGTGGTTTAAAAACATAGGAAACTGGAAGAACGGTTTGGTTTCTAAATGAATGCTAATGGTTCGGGTTCCAAATCAATCTGAACCTCAATGACAGGGTATAGACATATACATACATGCATATGTGTAGTATGATAATTTTAGTGGGGAACATCACACTTAAAAGAGTCTCTGTCATATGGTGTACTTTAATGGATTTCGTTGGTTTTTGATGATTTCAGTGGAGTTGGTTCAAAAATAATTATGATTTCTGATTTTTTTAATGTAATATTTGAGTGCATTGAATAGTTTGTAAATAGGGTATCTCAGTTTGAAATGAACTGTGCTTCAAAACCAGTCCGAATGGTAGTCTACTGGATTGTATTGATTCTGTTGAATCTGTTCTATGAATTTCACGGATTGATTTGGTTCACGAAATTTCTAATCCGTAAAAAGTTGGTTTGGTGCTTAGTTTATCACAACCAGTCTAATATGTTCCATGCTCTAATTTTGCGAGAACATGAGTTCTGAACTACTTCTAGATTGATTGTGCAAGATCCTTCAAATCAAACACATGCAAATCTTCCGTCTACTTTTAACGCAGATGTGTCCTATAATTGGGGAGCGATACAGATGCAAAGACTGCAAGGAGAAAATCGGCTTTGACCTGTGTGAAGGCTGTTATAATAGTTCCTCCAAGCTTCCAGGCCGCTTTAATCAACAGCACACGCCAGAGCACAAACTTGAGAATGTGCAGCCGCATCTCGAAGCCAATGATGATTATGAATCTGATTCTCCAGATGATATAGGTTTTAGTCCTTTTGCACGTGTTCTAGAAGAGGATTCAGCATCCCACATGTCCTCCGATGATACTTCAGAAAATGAAGATGCCCACTCTTCCATCTAAAGCCCTTTGCAAGTTCTCGGTGTATGGGCCGTATTTGGAGGCATCTTGAGAGCTCCAGTCATTTGTTTGAGGTACCAAGATTCTTAATGCTTGGTTTTTATTCGACATTTCCCATTTGATGGTTGGTTTCATGTAAAAATCCTGTACAGTGAGCGTGGATTGTCTACAAAGTACTCCATTATACTACTAGTAAGCTGATGGTAAGTCTGTCAAAATCATTTTGCATCAGACTTTTTTAGACTGTACATTTGTTTTGGAAAATCCCCATGTTGTCGATGTACTTGCTGCTCATCAGGTAACTTTTGTTGAATTTAAGCCTGGCCCGCTTGTGGTCCCCCCGAGATCAAATAAATACACGTCGGACACGTTAGGGATACGGCTTGGACACCAGACTCTTATTACTCCATACAGTATTTCTTTGGTAGTCAGTTGCTCTATTCATGAAGGTTTTCTTATGAGGTCAACAGGTTCTTTTATGAACGAGATGTCCACAGCCTTTTTGTGTTCAAGAGGGGCGGCCCAACCTAATTGGAGGCCACGAAATATGAGTTTGAGACCTTTTAAGGGTTGAACTTTTTGCTCTCATAAATTTTGTTTTATTTCAATGTTATAGGGGCTTTTTTTTTTTTTTTTGAGATGTAAAGTTACTATTACTCAACAAATACTCAAGTCGGATAAAAAAAAAAATAAAAATACTCAAGTCTCTAGCGTCTACAATTATAGTATTTACGTAAAATGTAAAATATGGGAGAGATTAATCTTACGAAATTTTGACAAAAGATATTTTTTTAGGAGGCCTTTCACCTAAGGGAATTGATTTTCACACTCCCTTTTTATTTATTTATTTATTTTTATAACTACTCTTTTTTGTCTTTTAACCAAAAAAATATGTACACTTTCAACACTAAAAATAAAAAAAGGGAGTGTGGATATAAAAAAAGGGAGTGTGAAAATCAATTCCCCTCACGTAATTGGGGCTTTTATATAAATTGAAATAGTTTTTGAAAAGTCAAAACTTGTACGCCCTCCGTCCCTAAATAAGTGTTCGGTGCGCAAACCTAAGCCTTACGAAGGATGCATATTTTTCGGTAAATTTTTTTTTTTTACACAATCTAATAGAACTCATTGCTATCTATTCATTTGTGAAAAAAAATTAATTTTTTTAACGAAACAAATGCATCTTTTTAAAGGCTTAGGTTTGCGCGCCGAACACTTATTTAGGGACAAAGGGAGTAGTATACGCACATGCACATATGTGTAAGTAATGGCCTCGGAGGACTAGTGCGTGCCTGTGTGGGCTTTCCTGGTGTTCAACAACAATGTAGTAGTAGGATTTATTTATGTGCACGTGACATTTGTTTAATGGGTCATCCAAAAAAATACTCCCAAACATATACTTGCAGGGTGTGGCGTTAACAAAAAAGGGTGTGGTAAACTAATATAACAAATATTATTGAAGTATGGGAAAATATTTAATCTATAAGCTTTTTTAGTTTTCAGGAGTACCCTTCCTTTTTTTCGAAGCAAATATGAAGTAAATGTTGTCCCAAATATATTGATACGAAAACAAAGTACAATTATAACAAACCAAACAATATACAACAAAACAAAAATAAAGAGAAAAGCCGCAAGGGAATCAGCTTCGGTGTTAGAACTCATCAATTTGCTCGGTGTTAGGACTCATCGATTTGCTCGAGAATTTGGGTGGAGTTCATGAATATCTGGAGTGGTGAGCTTGTTTTCGCCACAGGATCAAAATGGGATCAGCTGTAGATGTCTTCAACATCACTAAGATGTTTATAGCATTTTGAGGTACTAGAAATTATAGACCCACCCTCGAGCCTTTTATTCGTGTAACACTTGCATTGCATCATTCTAGTCTGGTATTTTCCATGCTTACAATGGTGAAGGTTTTTTTTATATATAGAAAAAGAAAGTAAAATCAATCGAGTAGGAACTTTGACTGAACAGCTAGTGGAAAGAATTCAATAACTCTGTTTCCGTTTTTGGTGGTGCATGCTGGCTGCTTTTAGTGGTGCATTATGAGTGTTTTGCTGACTGAATATTACTAGAACCAGAGGTGCTGTCAAGCATGTGAGGCTTATCCTCCTTTCGGTGCTTGACAACTTGATATATAAATATAATTTCTTTTTACTTGGAACGAATCAAAATACATGACCACGGGGCATACCCCTAGAAATCAAACAATCATCAAACCAAAGGCCTAACCCATACATCCGAAGACTCAACAAAAAACACACAAGACACCCCAACCTGTAGCACCAAACTAAGCCCTACAGCCAAAGGTAACACCTATGAACTAGCAAACATATTAAAAGAAATGTGTCAATTCAAGCATAAACTTTGATTAATGGAAGATCTTTTAACATTCTTCCAAGAACTGATGCAGGACCTCATGTCAACAAAATTGGTTGTTTCACAGCTTCCACTCCTTCCTCTTTCAACTGAAGACCCTGAAATTTATCTAGCTCCATTGATGGTACAGAGTGGCAGCTAGAGACAACTTATAGTAGTACTAGGTATGCATCATACCCTTTCCCCTTCTGTTTAGATCAATTCATTCCAATTCCTGCAACAAATTGCCGGGGGTTCTTTGCACATAAGCAAAAAATAGATGTTCATGACACTCAGTGTCTGTTTGCTAAAAATTATGAGGGCAGTTTATGAGTTTCTGGCTAAAAAAATGTACTTATAATAAAGTGTTTGTTACAGATTTTAGGAGCAGCTTTTAAAAATCACAAGCTTTTTTGAAACTGTTTTAAGGCATAAAAGCTGATTTTTTGAGAAGTTACAATTTTGATGCTTTTGAGAAGCTATGATTGGCATAAAGACAAACATCATGTTCGGTTTGGATTTTAGGGGAGATTTTTTAGAGTAATGAGATACCACCTGGGGTGGTGTCCGAGTTGGTCAACTTGTACTAACTCCGGTGGGATCAATAGGTCGCGGGTTCGAGGCGTGCTATTGATGCCCCCTCGAACCCTGGGGCGGTGGCCTCACGGCTTGGGTCTTCGGACCTCTCTGATCCCCCCTATTGACCGGTTTGGCCCTAGGTGGTGCAGTGCTCACCTTTGGGTTTCGGTCCTCCTCCGGGGACTCGCTGCGGCTTTGGATGGCTCTATGGTCACGCCTAGGAGCAGGTTGGCACGCCTGGTCGCCCCCTCCAGTCCTTTTGCTTAGCAAAAAAAAAAAAAAGAGTAGAGAGAGATAGATAAAAAAAAATTATTGAAGACCGAGTCCAGGAATTTTGAGACCCCAAAACGAACAAGGCTAAGTATTCATTACCATTCCAACAATTACCCCTTGGTCACGAGCAAAATAGACTAATTCATTACAAAATGTGTAACATTTAATCCACAATCAACAGCTGCAACAAGCACTCTTCATAGCTTCTCTAAAATCTAAAATATAGAATCTAAAGTTGAATCACCAATCTACAAACAATCTCAAAAAAATGGCAATTCTTCACGTTTTCCTTGGACAATGGGAATGAATTCTATGACTTGATCTAAAATCTTAAAAAAAAATAGAAAAAATTTCAAAATGGCACCTGAATTTTGCACCAAATGTCACAGAGACACCTGTACTTAAATTTATTTCAATTAAACACCTGTACTAACAAAATCCCCAAATTTAGACACCTGAACTTAAGTTTATTTCAATTAAACACCTGTACTAACAAAATCCCCAAATTTAGACCCCCGCCGATATACTCCGTCCCAAAAATTGCTAACATGACATCTCCAACCTGTTTAAGTTGCCCCATTGCACATGTTTTCAACAGGGGACGATGCACCCAAGCGAAACCCATAGGCAGGCTTCAGGTCTAGGGTTGAAGTGATGAAGATGGTGGAACAATATGCAGACTTCTGGAGAGAGAAATGGAGGGAAATCAATTAGGTTAAGGTCATTTTCCCTCCAAACCATGTTTTTTTGCCCAAGCCCAGTTCTTCTTTCTGCTCGGCAGACTTCTAATGATGGGTTTCGTTTGGGTGCATCGTCCCTTGTTGGAAACATGTGCAATGGGGCAACTTAAACGGATTGGAGATGCCATGTCAGCAATTTTTGGGACGGAGTATAACGGCGGGGGTCTAAATTTGGGGATTTTGTTAGTACATGTGTTTAATTGAAATAAACTTAAGTTCAAGTGTCTAAATTTGGAGATTTTGTTAGTACAGGTGTTTAATTGAAATAAATTTAAGTTCAGGTGTCTCTGTGACATTTTGTGCAAAGTTCAGGTGTCATTTTGAAATTTTCCCAAAAGACTATTGCAAACAGCCCCCTCAGGACCACACTAACTCACATCAGTTACTACTCCCCAAGCTTGGAGTCTATCTTTGGTAAGAGAGTCTACGTACCTCACACAGCTATATATCCGAGCAAAAAAAACTTTTTAGACTAGTGTACGTAGGCAGGCAGAGACGGATTCAGATATATTGCCTAGTGGGGACACCAGTTAATCATCATGCCGAAAGTTTATTTTTTTTAGTCAACCACAATAAGATCGTACAAAATTAAGACATGCATTATTAACTACAAAAGTTTATAACGCGTACTTTAAGTTAAATTAGGTAAAAATGAGCACAAAATCTCAGACAAAAATTTTAAAAAATGTTTTAAATGAACATCGACAAGTTTTAGTCGAGCTAGTTTTGTTAATGACTTTATTTTAAAATATTTCTTTCAGACGGTTAAAAATAAAGAGAATCAAGAAATAATAGCTCCAAATAAACAAATAGCTCGTAAAACAACAAATATAAATGCACCATATGCTGAAATTCAGGCATAAAACTAATTATATATATGCAAGTGTGTATGTTTATATATTAGCACACTTTCATATTTATGCTAATTTATATAAAAATATATTTTAATTTCGACATGTGTTCAAGTGGGGGCACGTGCCCCCGCATGCCTCCCTTTAGATCCGTCCATGTACGTAGGGTTCGAAGAAGATAACTGTCCATTCTATTCCAAAGGGGCCGAACCTATTTTTAAGAGGACCCCAGGGTGCCAATATGGAAACAAGGATGGTGCTGTGCAGGAGGTACCGTGCTGTGCACCATTCTGGATTGCCGAACGGACGGCTCGGATGGTGCACAACACCAAAAATGGAGGTTGACTGTTAGCACAGCACCAAAAATGGAAGTTGACTCTTACCAATTACTAATTATATACCTAATCCATAGCTGAACCTGTTGGGATGGTTCGGGTTCCCAATGGTGTTGGTTCAAATTCCACCCAAGTCAAAGTCTTGCACATGATTTCTTTTGTCTCTGGAACCGAAGTGCTAGCTCGTGCTAGCTGTTTTTCTTCTTTTGCCATGGTGACTTTCCAGCTCCTTTGTTGGAATCATGTAAAAGGTTATTAATGCAGGGGTTATTTGGTAGGTGGTTATCTTGTTATATAATGGCATGAGAGGTATTTTCGGGAATATAGAGAGGAAGAGAAAAACAGTTTGTGTGGGGGGGGGGGGCAGCTCCTTTGGGAGCTGCGCGCCGGGTACGCGGGTTTTTCTTCCGTAAGTTTTGTGTGTGCAAGGGTCAAATCTAATACTTGGTGAGAGTGTGTTCTTGTATGAGTGAGTGTATAAGGGTTGAGTGTGGGTTATTTCATACTCAAGTGTACTTGTACGGAAATTCTCATAGTGAAAAGAACGGGATCCTCTTCGTGGAGTAAGCAGTTTTTGCCGAACCACGTATATCTTGCGTGTGTCTCTGTATTTTATTTTTCATCAAACTTCCATTGGTTGCAATTGTGGTTGTGTTTGAATCTCGGTTCTTGGGTGCTTCCGCGTTTAATCCCAACAGAACCGGATTTCTTTTACTAAAGAGATCTTTCTAGAAGTCCAAGATGCATGAGCTTTGCATGGTTTTTTTAAACTATAGTGCATGTTGGACACATGCGATATATTCAACTCTTGCACTTTACTAAACTATAACAACGTCCGTGCAAGGCACAGATTATTAAGGGCATAGTTTATAGGTCGCTTTGGATAATTAAATTACTCCTAGTTCTTTTTCAATTAGGCAGTTTTTGTTTTGTTTTGTGCTTTTTACCTTTTTAAATGCTTTTCGTATTTAATCAATTGTGGTGTATGTGCTCTCGCCCTACAATAATGAGTTGGAGATACCCTCAACGTTTCTCGTTATCTTTGTAGTATAGCAATGTCTCTTCCTCTCTTGAATATAAAAAGTTTGCGAAATTTCACGCGGCATTATCTCACGTCACATTAATTCTTCTCTCTCATTATGCTCTATAGAAAATAAAAAGAAGGTCAACGGATAAGAAAAAATATCCTTAGAAAAATCTTTAAGAGGAAAAGATATTAAGATATAGATTTAGAGGAAGTTTGATTCTATTCTAGTTCATGATAATTCAAACAAGTAATCCATCAATATTTAGGCAACACAAGAAATCTTCTAGTATGTACGACTAGTCTAATTTTTCTGGTTTTTTTTTTAATCTTTTACTATATGATATACGATACTGAAGTTTCACTTTTCTTGCATAGCACGAGATACTTTGCTTATTTTTCTTAATAACAATAATATTTTTTGCAATTTTTTTAAATTATTGATATTAAATTTGTATTTGTAAAAAATAAAAAAACACATTCATACACTCTAAAATGAGTTTCATACAGCACATTCATATTCCTTTGTCTCAAAAAAATTATCACAAGTGCACTATTTGGACCTCTTACAAAAATACATATAATTGTAATTAATAATATCATTTATATGCAATTTGAATCTTTGTTTCATAGAGTTCACCTAACTTTGTTATCCAAAGATTTTGAATCGCAAAAATTGTAAACTATAAATATAAAGTATAATTAACCAAGTGTAAATAGTAAAATTGGTCAATTATTTTGGGGCAGAGGGAGTGTATTTCTCAAAAGTTTAAAAAATTATTACTCTTTCCGTTTCAAAATGTTTGTCTAGTCCGCAAAACGATGACTTAAAAATAACACACGTTTTAAAAAAAATTCAAACTTTTTCAACAATTTACTAGAGACCAATGATTTCTCTTAATTTATGAATAAAGTTTGAATTTTTTTAAGTAATTTTTATTTTTATTTTTAAGTTCTCATTTTGGACAAACACTTTGAAACAAGAGTAGGGATTTCATTGGGAAAAAATTAGAAAATTAATCTTAGGTCCATCATAAGCCCACAAGTCCACCTATTAATTTTGTAAGGTCTCAAGTCCATTTTAGGATACCCTAGAAAAGAGTAAGATACCCTAGATTAAGGTAGATTACCCTAGCGTAGGTTATCTTAGGGTTTAGGCACTTTTATAGGGTTTTAGGGTGTACTTTTTTATTATAGAGTTTTAGTGATTTAGACACTTTTAGATACTTTCATATGATACCCTATGGTTTAGATTGTGTGGACTTATGAATTTACAAAATTATTAAATGAATTTGTAGATTTATGAAATATTTATAATGGACTCATCGGGGAAAAATTGGTTCTCTAGAAGTTGGTTGGATAAATACTGTTGAGAAATTGGAAAAGGAACAACACTTCCCTCGAAAGAGTCAAAACCCCCCAAACGGGCCAACCCTACTCTCTCTCTCTCTCTCTCTCTCTCTCTCTCTCTCTCTCCATCTTTTTTCCCTTCTTCTCCAAAAGGCGGTAGTACACTGCAGCCTACCCCACCTCTCTCTCTCTCTCTCTCGCTCTAACCAACAACTGTAAACCGCCACCTTTCCCCTCTCCCTCTCTCTCTCTCTAACCAACAACAGAAGCCCCTCTCTCCACCTGTTCTTCCCTCTCTAGATTTTCTCCCCCGTGTCCAGCCATCTGTTAACTCCCCTTTCAACACACATCTCTCTCTCTCTGGAAAATTAGTCGAAAAGAGAGATGGGTAAATACATGAAGAAGGGAAAGACATCAAGAGAGGTGGCCCTCATGGACTCCTCCCTCGGCGTCCGTACCCGCGCCAAAACCCTAGCTCTGCAGCAGCGTCTCCAGAAATCTCCCGCGCCGGCCAATTCCTGCGGCGGCGGCGGGTCCTACCTCCAGCTCCGCAGCCGGCGACTCGAGAAACAAACCCTAATTTGCGATTCCAAGAGACAGAAGCAAACGCCCAAAGAAAGTCCTGTAGCTAACCCTAAAAGCCCTGATTTGGTGACCGATGATGGGACTCGTCCGGAGACAGAGGAAAAGAAGTGCAACGATGCTGACGAGGGAATTGAAGCTTCTTTTGGGGAAAATTTGGTGGGATTTGAAGGTAGAGAGAGGTGGGTTTTCCTATTTAATTTAATTTTTTGGTCTTCAGTTGCTGATGGCTTGGAAATTTTGGAAAGAAACAAGTCGAAATTCGTAACCTATGTTTTGGTGTTTTTTCTTGTTCTTTATTGCAAAATATTGTCTTTGCTCTGTTTGGTCGCTGAGAAAGCAGGGGAAAGAACAAAAATCACAACTTTAAAAAGCCTGTTGTTTTGACAATTTTGGGGTGAAGAATTGGATTTTCTTGAATTTGGGAAATTGAGTTTTAACATGATTTTGACCCCCCTCAAATCATCTGCACCAAAAATTTCATGTACCCATGTATTTTGGGTCCTTAGATTGTGTGAGATTTAAAAAAATTTAATTATTGTGCGATCCAACGGCTGGAAATGCACCGGTATAGAGGTAAAGAAGGATTTCGGTACAGAGGATTGTCTCATTACTCCCTTTATCTTTGCTGATTAGGTCTTTAATTTTGGGACTGCCTTTGGGGGCTGTTTGGTTGCTGAAAACATGGGGGGCTTGTTTTTTTTTTTTTTATTGGTTTAAAGACCCCATTTCTGTTAATTAATTCCCTATTCTGAAAGCTATTTTGGTGGCTAGAATGTGGGATGAAAATAATGTTGTTTAGCCATTTGCATGTGGAGGGTTATGGAATTGGAGGTGAACCTATTTCTTCTGCTAATTTTATTTATTTATTTTTTCTATTTCTCCATTTAGCCTGAGGATACTCATTTTAATTATGGGAATACCAGGTTTAGTTAACTTCTAATTTCAATTATGGTGAGAGGTGGGTCAATTTTATTTTTCAGTGTTTGGGGAACTTCTAATTGCTTTTCATTGTTTACTTTAATCTGGTGATTTTTGATGTTTAAAGCCTCCATTACGTTTCAACATGCCTAACACTGCATATATAAGATGCATGGCTTTTACCCTCCAAAATTTGTTATTATTTTTTATTTTAGTGTAAGGACCCTTGGGATACCAATTGAGTATTTTAACTTTTATTAAATTTGGGGCTATATGTGCATGGGAAAGGTTTCTATGATTAGTGCTAGTGACAAAGCCTTAGCTGACCTGAAACTTGTTACAAGAATGACAATAAGTGCAACAAAATTGAAATTGAAACAGGGTTCTTTAGCCTTTCCCTTGATCCTTGTGTACAGATTGACAAATGATCAGGAACTTCTTTTTTCCAAATAATGTAGAGAAGTTGTTTGTGTATACAAACTCAGAAAATATCAAATCAATATTTTGTTTTGGTGTTTTGAAAGGAATAACTACAGATGTTTGAGAGGGCACTTTTCCTGATTTTAAAGGTGTATGTGGGTCGCCATGTATTATTAAATGGAGCAGTGAGATCAGATATGGAAAACATGATGAAAGCTGCCAATGGCTATGAATTTCTTGCTATATCAATGTCAGTTGCAGAAAGTTTAGTTTCAGTTTTCATGGCAAGGGAGGGAGACTGTTGGGTTATTGCAGCATTGTGTATTGCTCTGTGTGTGTTTGTGTGTGAGTGGATATTGTAATCTTTTGTAGCATTATTTGATTGTAGAGGGAAATGCATCTACTATGTGACAGGAGTAACAGGGAAAGCACACCATGCAGTTTGATAACAGATCCAGACTGCATCAGAACCCCTGGTTCCACTACTAGGCCTACCATGTCTACTGAAGCTAACAGGAGATTGCAGAATTCCATGCCAAGACACATACCGACCACAATGGAAATGGATGAGTTCTTTGCCGGTGCAGAAGAAAAGCAACGATGTCAATTTATCGAGAAGTATTTTCTCATCTCTGCTTTTTCTTGTTTTTTGTTGTTTCTTGAGAAGGATACAGCCCCATTTGTTTATGAATTGCCCATATGGATTTTTTTTTTGTGGTAAGTAAATTTATTTCAACAAAAAATGCGAACAAGCTACAAAATCACCGGGGCATCCCCCTGAATGAGGCAAAACCAACTAAAAATGACATCCCTTTACAAAAATAGAGACACCTTACTTACAAACAAAAACATCAAACTATCCAGAATTATCAACTCTAAAAATTATGGAATCCAGCAAATGTTGCACATTTTTTTTTATAGGTCATGTGGTGAAACTAATCTTAAGGGGAAAGTCGAATATGGTGATCCCACTACTATCCCGCTAACTTAATCAGAATAATATAAGATTTCTTTTCTTTTTTTGTTTTCCCGACAACTAAACGGGTTAGCATGGAATTCTTTGGCAGGTACAACTTTGATCCGGTGAACAACGCTCCCCTCCCTGGACGTTACGAATGGTCGAAGCTGGATTCATAGGTGTTCGTGTTTGATCAAGACTTTTTCCCCTGCAAATTTACAGTTGATCAGAATTACTTAGTGTAGTGATCAGTAACTTAGTGTAGTTGGAAACAGTTGCATGAATTTGCCTTAGGTAACATGGTATTGGTGATGGTGCTATTTTCCATTTTCCATCTCCTTTCTTGACTTGTAGCGAGAGAAGTAGGAGGGCTGTCAAAAAGGGTAAAGAGTGTTGACTAATGATCTGCAACATATGAAATGCTTGTCAGTAAAACAAACTACTAATACAACGAGGTCCTTTGTCTAACAGATCATCTGAGAATGGGGAAGGGAGTTAGGGTTTTAGTGTTTTTAGGGTTAGGGTTGAATCAATTAGGTCCAGTCTTAGGTGGGTACAGAAATTTACTTAGATTTTCTCTTGTATTTTCCCTCCCCCTTTGTTGTTTATACTGTACTGATGGAACCAACTCTTTGGAATAAAGATGACCCATTTCCCTTTGTTCATGTGTTTTTTTTTGGTCTTGGTCTTCTGTCAAGCAATTATGTCATGTATGTACGGTGTATCTTTGGCTTGATTATCTTCCTGTGAAGACAATGGACCTTTCATCTGTGTATCTTAGGCTTGATTATGTTCATGTGAAGACAATGGACTATCTTCATGTGAAGACAATGGACCTTTCATCTCTGTGTATCTTTGGCTTGATTATCTTCATGTGAAGACAATGGACCTTTCATCTGTTTAGATTCCCTATTGATTGAACCTACTGGTCACTCTTGGCCTCTTATGAGAGAATGGTTGGTGATGATACTGGAAGTGCTGGGGGAGCCCCAAGCCCGCCCGTTTTGCCCGCGGTTTTGGGACCATGGGCTGCCTTGGTCCCAAATTCAAGAAGTTCTTCATGTTTTGGCTTGTAACCTTGTTATTAGTTGCTGGTTGATAAGATATGCTCTACTATGGCAACAAACATGTGGGTAAGATACAAGAGTAACTTAGAATTGGGTTGTCTAAAACCTTAGGTTCGCCGAGAGAGGAAATCTCGGCCCTCAGGCGGAAGCCTGTGGGCTTTGGCTGAAAATCGGCTAAGCTTTGTGTCATGAGCCAGGCTCAATCCAAAAACTAGCCTAATATCATCCTCATCACTCTCTTCAAATTTTGGACCAAATTACACCTTAAAAAGTCACTTTATTACTTTATCTATTCACTTTTAAAATGCCTATAGCATCAGGCTCTCTATATTAAAGTTATTCCATTAAAAATATTGTTTCTTTATTTTTTTTAATTCCATGAATGCAAAAGCAATACCGCGTGAATAGTAAAATAATCCATCAGTTGAATGCAAAAGCAAAGCTACTGACTTTGTGAAAATAGTAAAATAATCAATACCGTGTGAACAGTGGCTCGTGAAAGGAAACGGGCAACTGTTGCAATTCTAAAATACAGGAATGGTTGAGCGAGGCTGATGCACATGATTTTTCAGAATTCAAGTTGTCGTTTTAGCTAAGAAGGACAAGTAGAGATGCTAGTGTGGATGCTCTAACATGTTGCTTTCTTATGCGGGATTGCGAGCCAATGATTGTAGCGCTTTCCACCCAGCACACAGGTCCAGAACTTAGCGTGACATCGACAAAGGATTGGATTGAGGCTGGTTTTGGACGAATATGTCAAAGTGACTTTTTTGTTTTATTCAAATTTTTTTTTTCGCATTTGTTAGTTTTGTATCAAACTTTTGTAGATTATTGTTTCCCCTCGACGGAGGAATCAAAAAAGCAAAAAATTATGATTGAACTCATAATTGTTCGAATAAAGATGAAAATAAGTCAAAAAATCTTCAAAAAATTATGACGCTAAACTAATAAATGCGAATTTTTTTTGAATACAGACAAAAGTGACTTATTCATCCCAAACTAGCCAGAATTGGTTTTGACAATACTTGTAAAGGGCTGGGGACCTGGGTCCAACACAAGAGGTCTTGAACTTATGTGCCCAAAACCTCTTGTGCTAGTCCGATAAGGAATTGAAAGACGAACGACTATGACATTGTGATGGGTGCTTTGGTTTTCTCATTTTTTTTTTTACTTCAAGGATAAGGAGACTTGGGGTCTAGGACTCGGGGCTCTGTCGTGCCTTGGGACACAATAGACTGTTGTGCCAGCTTGACTTTGGGCTCATCTTGAACTTGAAAATAATCTGAACCATTCACTGTTTAGAACTAGACACGAACACCAATTGAATGGAAAATCAAGTCAACCAGACATCGTTAACCTAGTAAGTACATTGTGTTTTTATCAAGCAAGGTAAAAGCAAATTCCGTGCTCAAAAAAATAAAAATCCCGTGTAAAAAAAAAGGAATATTTAAATATTCATCCTCTTTATCCATGCCATGTAAGAATTCATCCTGATTATTTTGAACAGTTATGTTTTCATCCTCTTAATGTGTGAAATACCCTTGTTACCCATTTGCTTGTTTGATTCCTAAATTAAAGGGATTCGGATGAATACCACAGTCCTTCTTGATAAACCTTTTTGACTCCTAAATTAAAGGGATTCGGTTTCATATCACAGTCCTCCAATTAAGTGAGAAACAATAGGATGATTTCAAATTTTTGAATGTTGCAGATCACCAAATCCCAATGATTTCTACATTCCTTCTTGATAAACCATCTTTTTGCATTTTGAAATTTTTACATTCGTCTTAGTCCTTCTCCATCCTTTTTCCGCATTGGCCATTGTCTATTGATATGTTGTTTGAATGCCCAGTTTGCATGTATAATAATCATTGTAGTTATGATGGTTTTAGTTTCATGCTAAATTATTTGTATCTTTTACCATGAAACTAATTTTTCTGTTATTTCCTTTTCATGCTAAATCATTTGCACCGTCACCATGAAATGCCTGTTTGAATCTTGCCATATAGTTCAAATCATGAAAATAATTAACGTATCCATGGTGTACTACGTTTAAGTAGATTTGGTTTTTATTCCCACTACACTTACGATGGTTTTAAGTTTAGGCCCATTGTACTAAATTTGTTGTTGTGTGCCGCAATAAGGCATGATTCAGTGGGGTAATCGGCTGGATGTCATGATTCATGAAACATTAAAATCGACATGGTAATTTAACCATGAAACGTTGATCATAATAATACCTATTTTGATGGTAATTTAACCATGTTTCATGGAATAAGATCAATGAAAAATATGACCTTTTTGGATAATACGTGAGCAATCTAGCATGATCAATACATGCAAAAATGTGGTCAACTTATCATGTTATATTCACCAATGACATTTTTTATGCAAAATAATCCATGTTGCATCCATCAAAACTAGTATTGGCCAAACTTATTTTATGCAACATGGATTGTTTTGCATCAAAATTGGTATTGGCCAATTTTTCTTGGCTAGTTGAGCCAGTTACCCCACTGAATCATGCCTTATTGTGGCACATAGCAACAAATTTAGTAATCATGCCAATTACCCCACTGAACTATGTTTTATAAAATATTTACCATTAAATATTGGCCAATTTTCAAGTAAACTGGTCTTGGCCAATATAAAATAATCAATTGACCAGCAATTTGCATCACTTAACAATGAATTATGGTTCGCAAAATTATTTCATGTAACATGGAATCCAATCCAAATCTGTACGTTAAAAAAACATGAATAAAAACTTGAAAAAACATGAATACGTCATTTTATTCATGAAAACACAATGTTTTGTTCATGAAAAAACATGAATACAAGTCGTTACCATCGTCATCCACCTTCTGCATCGCTGACCATCAGCGACTGAAGCCCAGCCCTCACCGACCACCGGCGAATGTTTTCCGTCCACTGGCGACTCTCGACAAACCTCAAAATCCTCAGATCAGGTACCTAGTGGCTGTTTCGACCCCCGACGTCCCTCCAAACACCTTACCCAGTTGTCGAACCCTCTCAAAATCCTGTTCCGGTTCTCACCGCTGCTTGCCCGAAGATCATTTCGGAAATGGAACTGGAAAATTCATTACTAGATAATGTCCCGAAGACCATTTCGCCGCTCGCCCAATATTCTGGCTCTCGAAATCCCACTCTGGTCGAGTTGGGCGAGCCTCAAATTAATGGAAATGGAAATGGAAGGGGCAGGGGGAAATGGAAATGGAAACAGTAATGTGGGGAATGAAAACGGAAATGGGCCGGGGGTGTGGTTAAATGCTTTCGGCGGCGAGATTTTCGGTTTGTGATAAATGATTTTGGCAAGATTTTTGGGTTTGGGACTTCAGGACTTATCTTTCCATCCCAAAATTCATTACTATATATATATTATTCTAGTATATATAATAGTATGTAGAAGGGTAATACTGGGTTTATTTTAAAGTGAGGATGAAAACATAAGTATTCAAAATGGGCAGGATCAAAACATAAGTTGGGTATGGATTGAGGATGGATATTTAAGTATCCCTAAAAAAAAAAAGAAGGTAATAGCAAATCCAATTTCCAAAATACTCATCAAGATTATTGGATTTGATTAGTTAACTATGACCGATCGACTTGATTTTTTCCAGAATTGTTCGCGTATAGCTTTAAGCAGGTAACGGTTCGGATCATGTTTTGAGCTCGGACAAGACCCAAATGGAGGGCACAACAGCCTGCCTAAGTCCCTGGCTAATATACCCTCCAAGGAGGATTTGAAGACTCGTACTAGAAGAATCTTATCTAGATTACAGTTTTGTTGAGTTTCTGCAACTAACCTTTTGAATGAGACAAATGCAAATTTGGTAGCTTCAAAGACGTTAGAAACTTAGAAACAGTAACAATAACGGGGCGTTTCCACTAAGATTTTTGAGCAACGATTTATGCCAATTTACCATCTTTTTTTTTTTATAACCGAGGAACAGTCCTACAGCCGAGTCACAATTGGACCCGATTGCGCAACCCAAATTTCGGGAGGAACTAGCGCGGCCACACAAGTCACGGTCCCCCACTTACTATCAGGTTACTCAACTGGTGGGGAATCGAACCCTTGACCAAAAGGAGTTCTCCAAAAGTCAGTCATTTGCCCTTACCATTGGGGCAACCCCTGGGTGTGGGCCAATTTACTATCTTATTCACACTAATTAACAAATTTTGGCATTTTAGTATATTGTTCATACTTTATGGCCCCGTTTGATAACCCTCTTAAGCCTTGGGATTGGACTACGGCAAAAAATCCATCAAACCGCGAATCCAGTCCAAACCAATCTAAATCGAAATGTTTGGTTCAGTTTTTTAATAATATGGTTTGATCATGGTTTAAAAAAATTAGAAACCGCATTATATGGTTTGGTTTGTGGATTCACATTCACGGTCATGGTTCCAAACCGATCCGAACCGTATAATACAATTATACATAATTTAATTATTACCACTGCCCTTTTGCTGCCTTATTTTAATTCAATAGTTTTTAGGAATTATATTTGACATTTTATTTGGTTAAATTATCTTAAGATGTTTAATAGTTGGTATTCTTAGTTTGTTCATTTAGTGATTTACCAAAATTTCATTTTCTTAGTTTAAGACTTGAGGCAATTATTGGTATTCTACTCTTAATTAGTTGGTTGAAGTTAGTGTGTTTTGATAATTTGAATGGAAGTGGTTTTAATATAAGTTTTCTTTTAATTTATCTTTGTAATTTTAAGTACTTTAAATATTTTTTGAAGATGATAGTTTAGTTCAAAACAAACCGTGGTTTAAACAGAAACCGAACCGTATTTATATGGTTTGGATTGGTTTGGTTCTATGCCTTTTGTGGGTTGGTTTGGTTCTCCAAATTCATAATCTGTAGGTATTGGTTTGGTTCTTGGTTTACTACAAAACCGAACCAATCCGAACCATGCTCACCCCTAGGACTACCAATCCAATCCCAAGGGACTCCTAAACCCTTGTTTGGTAACCCAAATAGATCCGGACTAATAATCCCTTGGGATGAGTAGTGTGGCCTTTAGGGGGGGATTCATAATACCCCTTGGGACTTGGTATTGGTAATCCAATCCCAAGTAGGTTGATGCCAAAATACAAAGTTGCCCTTGGACTAGTAATGGAAGCTACTTCCCATAAGGGCAAAAATGGAAATATATACTATCAATCCAATCCTATCTCCCATGGAAACAAACATGGTATTAATAATCCATCATCTAATCCCATTCCAAACAAACATACTCATTACCAATTCCAATCCTAATCCCATCTCCTTACGAATCCCACCCATCTATCATTGTTATCAAACATGACCTATGTGTTCATACTAATCAACAACTTATTCACACTAATCAACTCAAAATCAATAGTAACTTATTAAGCATTTTGTTCACACTAATTAATAACTTATTGGTTAGTGGAAACAACTAACAATTTGTCAGCAACAATTTTTCCTTGACTTATTCTTTACTGGAAACACCCCCTAAGGTAGTTGAGAAGAAAACTACATAATCAATTTTATCCTTGTTCCCTAAGCCCTGTGGGAGTTACCGGACAGTGGAAGGGACATAAAATGATTACCCTTGATCCGTTTAATCTTTGTATCTCTATTTCAAAGATTAATAAATATCTTTTGCCGAGAAAAAAAAGTTGAATTTTCTGAAGTAGAGGATCCGCATATAAATATGGATGCAACAGCGACCAAATTAGAACTTTCTAAACAAATAAACAACCTCGAAGTATCAAAAATAGTAATTTATCGCAATCATTGATTATGCAACAGGCATGTTGGCGGCTCCAGGATTTTTAGGAGGGTGTTGAAGCTTAGAATTACTTTAACTCTATTCGCTTTATATAAAGTAGAATGTACACAAAATTTTTTACTCTCCATATCCCAAAATGACAATCCCTGACGAATAGACCTACAATTTTCGAATCAAAAAATAAATATTTGCATTCATAATTTCTCAAATTTTTTCTGCACCAAATTAAAGAGCTAATCTAAATCTTTAATTAGGTGCAAAGAAACTCGAAAACTCATATACGAAAGTATTTAATCCAAAAATTGCACGTCTTTTCATAGGGAACTATCATTTTGAGACGGAGGAAGTATAATATTGCGATTAGAAAATATAGAAATACATAGTAAAATTTTACAATTTTTCTTGACAAAATTTTCCATTTGAACCAAGCAAGATTAAATAGGTGCATAAATCTACTATTATTCTTTTAGGGGAAATTGAGGCAAATAGGTTGGCATAAATCTTTTAGGACATATTCTCTTGCTTTAAGAGATGTAGAATGGAAAGACAGAGCATGATACTGATACCAATAAGTCATTCTTTTTCTCTCAATGTTTTTATAATTCTTTTATAATAATATGAACATTGTTTGGGATAATGTATTAGCCATTAGGTGTTCGATTATGAATTACTACTTGAATTGATGGGTGAATAATATAAGGTTGAGTATTCAAATGGATTGATTTGTGGGCTAATATTTTGGATGGATGTTCATTTAGTTTGGGTTGGGTGTTCATTCATATTTGAACTGGGTGTTCAAATGATAAACTAACCTATAATAGTACAATTTTTTCATGTATTCTATGAAGCAAAAAAAAAATTGGAGTCGTCATGTGACCATCTTCCTCTTCAAGTAGAGCCGCCAGTTAATTATCATTGTTATTCTTTATTTAGGTATTGGTAATCAAAACAAAAGCTGATGACTCATGCAACAACTCTTGCCCAAAAAAAAAAACAGGAATCATGTCCAAGTATTGAACTTCTTCCAAGTACTATTATTCTTGCTGAGATAAAAACCGTCAGGCCTTGCTTCCCAGTAACAATCGTAAGACCCTTCACAATAAGCATTTATATTCTTATCGTAAACAGCAAAATTTTTAACTTTGTGACCCCAGGTGAAATTGCAGAAGAGGGTGACGGCGTCGGTGATATTGGTGGGAGCCAATTTCATTTGTCGTTCTTGATCTTTGGAGAGAGAGTACGGTCCGAAATCGAAGTCCTTCAGATGACAAAGAAATTGCAATGGCGGGTCGTTTGGTACAAGGCTGGTGATATGAAGCACAATGTCATCTCTTGCATAAGCGAGGTGAAATATTGTCAACAAAGCTAAAAGGAGGGATGATCGATTCATTTTATAATGAAGATGATTTTTATTTTGGTTATGGTACTACCATATATATACATCTCACAGTGAGGCTCAAGCAATAAATTAAATTGTCCTTAATTTTCTTTGTAATGCCATCCACAGTGGTATAATCAAAAGTCAATTGTTTTTAAAGTTAACAATGTTGGTGCAAAAGATGGCTCACAATGGTATAATCAAACTTAGCAACATCCTTAGAAATAATTAAATCTTGGGCTTTGGATAACCAAAACTAGCAACCTTTTTCAATAATCAAAATTTGTGAACTCCACACCACCACTACAAGAAAAAGCAGCTTTGCCAACATATGCAATGTTGTTGCTGAAAATAGAATTGTGTAGGCAAAGGTTTTTGCCAACAAAAATTAGTGCGTCGCTAAGGCGTCGCTGAAAGTGTGTCGAGAAAAGTTTTTACCCACGCAAAATGAAAGGCGTTGGTAAATGCATGAGGTTTAGCAACGACCAAAGCGTTGGCAAAAAGATTCTGGACAACATTTTTCACATACTTTTGCCTACAATTAATTGCGTTGGCAAAAAAGATTTTCAACTTTGGGTCTGCAAATTTATAATTCGAATCACAAAACTCAATAGCATG
This sequence comes from Rhododendron griersonianum, assembly GCA_018127125.1. Taxonomy (NCBI): domain Eukaryota; kingdom Viridiplantae; phylum Streptophyta; class Magnoliopsida; order Ericales; family Ericaceae; genus Rhododendron; species Rhododendron griersonianum. The sequence goes on from CM030796.1 coordinate 13,166,499, forward strand.
ATCATAGCTATATCAAATTTCCAACTCAGGTGCAAAATTAGAATTCATTCGTATATCAAGTAATTAAACCAAGTCAATCTCAATGGTATCTAAATACATTCAACAACTAATTACAATTCCAAACACTTATAAGTGTACTTGTATAAAATGCATCTACATAGCCAAAATCTAACAATATTCGAATATCCTAACATCACAAGATGAAGAGTAATTTGTTCCCCCAAGAGTCAACACCGCTGCCGTGGCATGTTTCCCCTCTAGTTACATAGACACGGTGTTCATATCAAAAGGCAGTTGTGCTGCATTGTCAAGCAAGACGATTGAATGAAGGTGCTGTAAGCGGTGAACCCGATCATCTTCAACCTGCCAAAAAATACACAAACATTGATGATCAATAGATGTTCTAATAAGGTTAATAAACAATATTCCTTCAAAGTGTTCAAGTGGAAACTTGAAAAGATACTGAAGACAATAATGAACTTGAAGTAAACTGTAGGGCTAGAGGGTGATTAGTTGAATAAAACACACATTCTCATTCGTACGAATATTAATTTCTGAACAATGGGTCCTTCACTAACAATAAAATAGCTTGAACCTTCAACAAATGTAGTCAGTTCTAAAACACTAATTAACTATGCAGACATATATGAAGTAATATACATTAAGTAGACAACTTATTTCTTTTCAAGCAATCCAATAATGGAGTGTTTGATGCTCCTACATCTCGTTGAAAGAAAACCAAGCAATGAATATGCAGAAAAGAATATACACTTCGACTTTTATTTAACCAAGAGAGGCTGCCCTAACCATTGCTCCTTTTATAAACTCCTAAAGTTGGTTTTGGTATGCTTTTGTAGCGAACATAATAACACTCCATTGATTCTAGAGAACACCCACATAAGTTTTTCGATGCAACAAGTCTATATGAGCAGGAACACAAAAGCCAAAGACACATAAAATCCACATCACCGGACCACCACACTGATTAGATAGTTTACTCAAAATACATGACAAGATATCAACTACAACTACATGCACACTGAAAAAATAAACTGAATCACAAAATAACATTGCAACAAGGCTCACAACCTTCGATCTATGGTGAAGCTGGAGATTGATTCTGAAACGAGATCAGCGCCCATCAACCTCTTTTCCTATACTGGTACCTGGAAAAACTGTTTTATGGTATTAAAAAAAGATAAAATCTTAAGTACAAGGCTGAAATTACCATTCAACCTAATTCTGAGTTTATATTAGCAGCATCTACTCTTCCAAACTGATCAGGTAGTCATCAAAGTGCACAATTCTGCCACTTTAAGCATGAGATTTGATTGGCAAAAGTATTGAGCAATTCAAGAAGCACGTTTAACAATTAGAAATCAAAACCAAATTAATTGCTATAAATCCAAAGCCTCGAACAGTATACTCAAGAAAAGCATAAACGGAAGTATGAAATTCCTTAGATTAACACACAACACACCCAATTTTATATCAAATATAGTATGGTCCAGTATACGTATTAATTTTGCATCTAACTTCCACTCAATCTGTTTTTTTTTCCTCCTAGGATTGATAGGAAAAGTGATAATTGGTTTCGCAAACCTTGGCTCGACCATCACTGATGGTTCAGAAATAATATAATTTAGAGATCACAAATTGAGAGAAACGGATGAAACAAATTAGGGTTTTACAAATTGGGATATATGTACATGTACACATTGAGGGGGAGAGAGAGGAACATGCCTGGTGAGATCTGCTATAGATTGCCATGGCTGGAAGAAAGATGTGCTCGTGTGGAAGTCGATGAGGAGGCATTGATCGACCGAGGAAGGAGATAACGCTCCCCCAATCGCATCTGAACAGCCCGGCCTCCTCCCGCTACCCTCCTTGTCAAAACGTCAATACCAGAAGACATCGAGAGGTACCAAAACTAGGGCACATCGAACAGGGGAAAGTGGGAAGTTGGAACTGCCGAGCAGCCGAAGTGTTATATCGTTTGGTTTTCCTAAAATGAAGGAAAGGATGAAATCAAATAGGAGTATATGAGGTTTTTGACAATTTTGCTTTTTGCCTTAAATAAATTCTTTATACGATGAAAGAATTGTTTAATCTATAACTTATAACCTTTCAAATTAAATATTAATTAAAATTTGTAACAGAATAAAAAGGGATTTTTTTAATTTTTTGTTCCTAATTGATTGGAAAATACAAAAACTCCAATGAAATAGATTATTGAATTGGGACTCCATGTATTGATTTTGGGGATTAATTTTGACATTATGTATTTTTAAATTGAAAATAAAAAGCATAAAACGAAAATTATATAATAAAAAAGAAGGCGGCAAGATTCCAAATGATGTTTGTTACCAAATGGGAATAATCTTTTGCTAAAGCTTTTATATCCAGAGCTGTAGCTCAAACGGTTGCGAGTAGAAACTTGGGTGCTACTGTGTGAAATCTCAGGTTCAAGTCAATAGAACGTCGTTGGCCTACCACCGTAATCTAACTCTGCTAAAATAAAAGCCGAGCACTTATAAAGGCCAAAATAAGACTTGCCAAAACAAAGCTGAGTTTGATTGGATAAATTTATCTATAATTTTTTTTGGTAAATTTAACTGCTGGCGGATGCGGTTGATCAAAATTGGAATACAATTAGAAACAAAGAATATAAATTCCAAATAAAAAAGACATTCACAATGGGCATGAATACAATAAATCTCGTCGCCTAAATAATTTACTTTTACCCATGCGTACCATGTCGCCAAACATGGAAAATGGGTTGGCAAAGAGTTACCCTCCATAATTTGGATGGCGCCAACTATCCTCCAAAAACATATGCCAACACTAGTACCTTTTGTTGGCAAAAGTAATTGCTCTTCCAATGATTTGCCAACGCCTATGAATTTTCGTTGGGAAAAGCATAGCTTTGCCTACGAAAATTGCCTTGCGTTGGCAAGTTCGGTCGCCAATAGTGCATTTTCTTGTAGTGACACATAAGTTAACTAGTTCTAAAATTTGTATACACGCGTGTTTCAATTGATATTTTTTTCTTCCCTTCTTCGCCTACTCTATATTTTCTTCACTTCACGTACAAACTATTTCTCTTTCTTTCCCTCAAAAAGTGAAGCTCATATCTTTTGATAATCTACAATTCAACCCATTATCGCCGGATTAAGGTATTTCACTTTTCTTTTCCGTTTCTATTTTTTTTTCCCCCAAAAAAATTCATAATTGGAGGGAAGAAAGTCACCGATTTTCCCCCAAAATTAAGAGAGGGAATCAATTTATTTTTGCCAAAAAAAAGTAAATGGAGGGAAATGAATGGCAAGAAACAGAGGGGGGGAGAGAGTGAAATTGTAATGGACTCTTATTTTGGTTATGGACTAGAAGTGACCATTATGAAGCTCAACATTGTTAAGCTTAGCAACCTCTTAAGTGAATAATCAAAAGCTGATGTGTCAACTTTTGGTTATCATTTTTTGATTATACCACTGTGGATGGTCTAAGGGATTACAAATATTACAGAACAATTAAATATTTTCGTAAAGTGATGGGAATCTATATATTAATTTTGCAAATCTATTACATATTCTGCAGATCTATTACAGATTCTGCTGATGTGGGAATTCATTTGTGTGGACTAGGTCTAATTGTCTTTATCACGGTCGAGGAGGGATATAATATAATACTCCATCTGTCTCATATTGTTGGTTCTTCAGGGAAAGATGTGCAATTATTGAATAAAAAAAATAACGTACTTTCATGAATAATTTCTCAAAATTCATGACACCAATTTAAAGATCTCAATTAATTCTTTATTGGTGGGAAAGTAAAGTAGAGAATGTTTAAATTTATATTAAATGGTAAAAATATTTAATCCAAAATGTACAAATTAAGTAACATTAAAGGGGTCAATTTGAGTTATAAAAGAGTAAATAGATAAGTGCCCTTACTAGATAGATCGAGTTAGGCCCCGTTCCATTAAGATTTTTATTTTTTAAGTACTTATTTTTCGCATTACGAGACTAGTCATTCTTTCACAATACATGACCTTTAAATCCAAAAAAAAAGTACTTATTAAAAAATAAGTACTTTTTTAGTTATTCCTAGTATATATATACCTATATTTATATAAATTTGCCATGGAAACAATAAATAGATATGAGCAACATATACCAAATTGCTTCGGATCAAAAGAGTTAATTATGTACAATGAGTTGGGTCTTCCTTCCCCTAGTCATTATGATATTTCGCCTCTTTTGTGGGTCTTTTTTTTTCCCGGTCAAACAGAAATTCAACCACTTTTGTGGATCTTTGATCATGAGGCATTTCTTAAGATTGTCATAGATAAATCAAGTCAAGAGATTTCCACAATCCTTCTGGATTGCAAAGAACTAATTACATTTATGGTGCGCGCGCGCGCACACACACACATATATATACCATACATTCACATAGCGTGTATATATATACCTCTATGTGTATAAACTTTGAATGAAAACAATACCTATAAGCAAAATAAACCAGATTATTTTAGAATCCAAAGGGTTACTTATATAAAATGAGTCGGGTCTTCCTTGCCTTAGTCATTGTGATCTTTCACCTCGTCTGTGCAGCTTCAGGTCAGATTACGATACATGTCATTAGCGATGTGCCTGACAAACCCATCGGCCATTTACAAGTTCATTGCAAATCTGGAGATGATGATCTTAAAATGCGGACACTCAACGATGGTGGCGAATTCAATTGGACATTTTTTGACAACATCATAGAAACCACGCTCTACTTTTGTCACTTCTATTGGGGTTCGAAAAACCGAGTGTTTGACGTGTTCAATCGCAAGATAGATCGCTTTTGTTCGCCTGGCAATGATAACTACGATTGCTATTGGGTTGCAAGAGTCGATGGTTTCTACATCAGCCGTAATAAAAAGGAGTGGACGAAAATGTATGATTGGATGTAGGCAAATATTTTTGATGTAACATCAGCCATCATATAATGTGGCTACTTTATAATAAAGTGAGATAACCAAAAAGATTACTAAAGTAAGCCTCTAATTTATTAAAGAACGCTTTTTAAGAATGGACTCTTTTCGTTCTGGATATTATCTTTCTTTTTTTTTTTTTGTCGTTCGTTAATCCTAATTTATTCTATCTTAGGGGACTTGGGGAGGGAGATGAATGCTTACGGGAATCGAACTCTGTCCATGTGCATGTGAGTATAAGGGAGACACTAACTCCACTCCACTTGCGGATATTCCTCTTTCAATTTGCTGAAAGAAGGTGGTGCAATTATGTTCCTAATTAGGGTTATCTTTTTGTTTCCATGGTGACAGAACAAATTTTTTTTTTCTTGGATTCTAATTAATTTCAATGATTTTTTTTTTTTTGCTAATTAATAGGGTGCCATCTATGGGGGGTTTTGTTCGCAGTTCTTTTGGGTATTGGTTGTTGCATTTGTTGGGTTCATACTATTAGATGGGTTTAATTATTAGTATTATTATATTTTTCTCCAAGTGATTGTGGGAACTGTTGTACTTGGATGTCTAGTTAGGCCTCGTTCCGCTAAGTTTCTTATTTTTTAAGTACTTATTTTCTATTTTACGAGATAGATTATTCTCTCACAATACATCACTTTTAATTTAAAAATAAGTATTTATTTTAGTTGGTAAAACAGGGCTATTAATAGTTTATTCCATTGTTTCAAAAAAAATAGTTTATTCCATCACGAGTAAAAAAAAAAAATCAACAGCAAGCAAGGGATCAGCAACATGATCTAAATTTGATAGTGGCAAAATTAGGATAATTCAACCGCTAATAACATACCTATGTTATATGCAGTACAAAAGAGTACACGTGTCATATTATAATGATACGCCCACCGCACATTTGGCCACCGCACGCTGTGTGGGGCCCACTCCAGGTCCCGCACGGATGATCCGAGCCGTTCAATAATTTTTTTTTAAAAATGAGTGGAAGAAAATGTATGATTGGATGTAGACAGATAATTTTGATGGAAACAAGTGCATCAGCCATCATATAATGGCTACTTTATAATAAAGTGAGATACCAAAAAGATTACTAAAGTAAGCCTTTAATTTATTAAAGAATGCTTTTAAAGCTTTTTAAAAAGGGAGACACCAATTACAATACACTCCACTTGCGAATATTCTCTCTTTCAATTCCCCGAATGAAGGTGGTGCAATTATGTTCCTAATTAGGGTTCATCTTTTTGTTTCCATAGTGACTTTTTTTTATTGGATTCTAATTAATTTAAATGATTTTATTTTGCTAATTAATACGGTGCCAATGTACCATCTATGGGGGGTTTTGTTCGATGTTCTTTTGGGTATTGGTTGTTGCATTTGCTGGGTTCATACTATTAGATGGCTGTACTTATTGAGATTAAATTATTTACACCACCAATGTTGTAGACACCCCAATCTGGGCTCCCAGATTAGTTTACTTTCGGTTTCTGATTTCCCGATGATGAATCGGATCAAGAACACCTCGGGAATGTCGAGTGTTTGAGTTTTGAGTGTTTTCAAAACCCTTAAACCTAATCTAATCCTAAGCCACTTCCAAAAGCCAAAAACCCTACTGGCACGCGTTGGTTGAGAACCATCACGCGTAGGTCGAGCTGCCAGGTGTGGTCAACCGTCAAAACTTGACCGTTGACCATCGCGCGCCAGGGCGCATCCATCGCGCGCCAGAGCGCAACCCGCGCGCGACGGTCAAAACCTGTCCCCATCACCTTTATGGGTTGGTAAGCTTAACCACCAGGCAACCTCAGCCAGCCTCGTGGACTGGCTGAGCTCCTCTCTTTGCAGCCAGACCTAACTCATTCTTCTCCTATATATACCCCCCATATGCTTCCATTCAAAGGGTTAGAAAAATCTATACAACTTGGGTTACCAATTTTCATATTATAAGGGTTGCATCCTAACCCTAAGTTACAATCACTCAAGAACATAACTTGTTCTTTGCTTCCAACTACTCAATCAAGCCTTCAAACATCAAAACTCAAATACCATTCAAACCTCAAAAGCCAAAGGTATAACTTCCTTTGTTCTGCTCTCTGTTCTGATCCCTGAGGCGGGCTGGCAGGGTTAAGGCTTGTAATCAATACCAGTCCTGACCCTAAAGCTGACAAGATTTCAAAAACCATTGTGGTAGGAACCATCGCGCGCCAGGGCGCATCCGTCGCACGCCAGAGCGCAATACGCGCACGCCAGGGCGCAATACGCGTGGGGATTGGTTTCCTACTGTTTATGTCTTTTTGTTTATATAAACCACTGTAAGCATGCTAACAACCAGTTTACTGCTTTTCTTAGTTTAAATTGCTGGTTTTAGTTCAATTTGTATTTCTGTTATTATGGAATACCCCTGGGATCTTTCTGAACTTGTCCTAGAACCCAGAATGAGCAAAACCAAACACTGGAAGGTTGACTCATACCCGTGCGCGTCAGGGCGCAACACTCGCGCACCAGGGCGCATCCATCGCGTGCCAGAGCGCATTACGCGCGCGCCAGTCAGTCCTTGACCAGTGAGTGGTCTTTTGCTTTGGTAACTTGGCCCTTGACCTTTGTTTTAATACCCCCACTGTTTAGGGGTTATAAGTTAATTTTGTTCATTCTGTTTGTAATAATTATTTACTTTCAGTACATATAAACTGCTTGGCTTGCCCCCTGGGTGAGCACTGGTCTTTTCAGAGCCCAGAAGGGGATAAAATTCAAACTGTTGGTGGAGCATCAACACACGCGCGTGTGTATGGGTTCGGCGTTCAATGGAGGGCTTGCATGCACGTAGATCCATGCATGCAAGTTGGCCACCGTTCATGTCAAATTCATACAAGGCACTGTTTTGATGTTTTAATCACAGTGTTGGGTTTTATCCCATTTATTTTCCAACGTTCCATCCATCCATGCTATATTGATCACATCCTGCAAACTGTTACAGTTTTAATCCCCGATTAACTGTTTTCCTGCCCTAATTGGCTAAATTCGATTAATAAAAGAAGAATCGCAATGTTTTCAAAATGCCTAAGTAGAGACCGATCTTCGGATTGGGCGAGAGGGGTGCCTTAAAAGTTAAAACCCTTCCCCTCTCGTAGCCAAACTCCCGAACCCAGATATGGTTATGACGGACTGGTGCCTTCACTTTTTCAAATCAAACAGCGCGGCAGGTGCTTCGAAATACGGTTCCTTGGGTGTCGGACCTTCAAACCCGAGTGGCAACTCTGTATTCTGAGCGCTTGCTTCCCCGCTCGCGCTCCCTCGATCTGGGCTCTGTGCCTCGCTTTGGGAAACCAGAATTTCCTAAGGGCATGTTGCCCACAAGTGTAAACATTTATTTTTTTCAAATTAATTACATTGCGTAACGTCGCCATGTTCTATTAATTGGAACCACTGTTTTGATAACGTGGTGCAATGTAATTGATTTGGAGGAAACAATTGTTTACACTGTCGGTGTATATTGTAACGACCCGGATTTTCGACCCTAATTTTTTAAATAAAAATAATAGTAATAATAATAGCATTAATATTATTAGGTCTTAATTGTTTTTTACATAATATATATACATACATGCATTTATAATCTCTAATATATATATATATATATATGCAGTCAGTTTCAAATGAGAGAGTCCTCATTTTAATTAAAATGCGGACCTCCTCATTTCTCCCATTTTTCAATCGAATTTCGATGATCCGAACCGCTCAATGTGTTCAGATCGTGATTTTAGGGGTACTCGCGAGAAATCGGCAAAAAAAAATGACTGGGAAGGGCTTCATGTGAGCAGTTTTTGTTTGAATCGTTCGATAAAAAACAAACAAAAACTGCTCGGATGAAGCCTTTTCCGGTCATTTTTTTTGCTGATTTCTAGCGGAGACTATTAAAATCACGTTTTAAACACATTGAGCGGCTCGAATCATCGAAATTCAATCGGGAAAGGGAGGTCCGCATTTTATTAAAATGAGGTGTCCTTACGGGAGACGGACTGATATATATATATATACACACACACATACATGCACCGACATGCATGCATCTCTCCTGTCCCTCTCCCTCTCCTGCACTGTCTCTCTCTCTCTCTCTCTTCCATCTCCTATAGCTCATTCTCTCTCTTTTTCTTAACCTCCAAGAAAACCATGTTCATTTCCCCTCACACAAACCGAAAAATTTCCTTCATACCCAGAAAATCCGAATTCAACTCATTTCTATCCATTTCCTACTTTCTCCCTGACCCTAAATCGAGCCCAATATATGGGCCTATTGATTCATTTCGACAAGAGAAATCGAAAAAGTAAAAAAAATATGACTTTTACTCTAATATTTTTTGTGATACTCCTATCAAAGATAAAACTCAAAAAGCCAAACTAAAAAAAAATTACTTTTTCGATTCATTTCATTGAGACGAACAAATAAGAGTAAAAAGCTTCTCGCAAAACGAACAAACACGAAAAAAAAATTGAATAACAACAAAACAAAACAAGCCCCAAAAAACCCAAAACTCTCTTATAGGAGCTTAGCAACTTGTATTCCACTATTTTATTTCCTTTCTCCTCTTTCTCCAAAGAGAATTGTATATAAATTGTCCTCCTAGTTTTATTCAAATTTCAATTTCGTCATCCAAGTATTAATTATAATTTTTTTGATCTTCAAGTTTGATTTTCGTACCAATTGGTCCAATTGATAACTTCTGTCAGCCAACTGGACGGAAAAAATCAGATTGATGTCAGTTTAGACGTTGCAGTTCGTACCAAGTTGGTCCAATTGATGACGTCTACCCTCAATATGATTTTTTCTATCAAGTTTGGCTAACAGACGTTATCAACTTGGTAGGAAAATCAAACTTGAAAGTTAAAAGAGTTGCAATTGATACTTGAAGGATGAAAATGAGACTCGAGTAAAACTAGAAGGACAATTTCTATAAATTTTCCTTCTCCAAAAGGCCGCCTGCCCCACCTTTCCCTAATATCTCCCTCTCTCTCTCTCTCTCTCCCCAACCAACAACTGCAAACCGCCCCCTTTTCCCCATTGAGTTTTTGGCCGAAATGGCCATAATTTTAAATCAAATTGGAGGAATATCCATCTTTTCAAACGTTTTGTAAAAATAGTCCATCGCGCCCTTTCAAAAGGCGTTATACCGGTTAGGTGCCATGTGGCCACGGTTTGGTTTGCCACGTAGGATAGCTCCTTTTCAAAAGGAGCTACAGCCATCGCACCCTTTCAAAAGGCGCTATAGACATCGCGCCTTTTGAAAAGGCGCTATAGACATCGCGCCTTTTGAAAAGGCGCTATAGACATCGCGCCATTTGAAAAGGCGTTATATAGTTGCCACGTAGGATAGCTCCATTTGAAAAGGAGCTATAATTCATAGGATAGCTCCTTTTGAAAATGAGCTATAATTCATGTCATTGCTCTGTATGGCTTCGGATCTATCTTATTCGTTGTGTGTGGATCAATATTTCGTCTTCTTGGGTACTTTTAGTGTGGTCGGTCTGGTCTACAAAAAAAGCTACGGTGTTCCAAAACCATATGTTTTCACTTTTCGTTGTCTTGGTAATTATTAATGCTTCCACATTTCATTGAGTTGTCATGCTAGAGATATAAATAGTCATTGAAAATTTGGAGATGAGACCCACCGAGTGGAATAAGGGAATCCTTCCATTATTATTCTCCTTCTTTCTCTTAGTTTAAGAACCCCCAATAGAGACTGGTATGATTCGATACAATTTTTTCTCCATTCGGGTTTGATTATGTTGCAGCCTGATAATTCCGAGTAGTATTCTCAATGTCTCATTTGATGAACTGCATTGCATTCCGAGTAGTAATCCCAATTTTTTTTACACAGACTGTGAGAATTTGTAATATCATATTTTCAAAGATATTAAAAGATTGGACACAAAAATATTAAAAATTCTGACAATTTGTGTTCAAAAAAATTAGAATTACTATGAACTTGGAAAAGATTGGATATAAAAGAGTTCACGAGTACATTGATTAACATAAAAGACTTCTTGAGTACAAACTTTTCAGATAAAAATATCATTTCACATGACATGTAATTTGAATTATGTGATTAAGATGACGATGGTTTTCATTTTCCGCATCTTCTCTTGTTGTGACCTTGTTGACCACACTCTGAGCACGTCTGTGGCGGTTGGTGCTCAATCATTGCGGTTGTTTGCAACTTATGAAATGCCAGCAGTTTTTCACATGTTCTCATACGAGCATGTGAAAGTCTATGTATAGGTTTTGGGGATTCATAACATAATTAACCCCTTCGTATGTTGTTCTAAGTTTTGGTGTAACTGCATCCTAAACATTCTGTATCTTACGGTTTAGAACTACAATGGAGGTCCATGTTATCGATGTTTATTTCCCACCCCGCCGCCAACAACAATATTTTCTGTATCTTACGTGCTCAAATATGCTCTCAAAACAACAAAACCCTCCTCCTTCTCGCCGAATTCACACCACGCTGGATATCCAATTAAGGGATTTCCTTAGCAATAAATGGTATAACTCTAAACGTATGTTATTAACCCCTAAAGTAAACTATTAGGAATAACATGGCTGTACAATCCCTAATTAACTGCATAAAAATTGTAGAAAATCGGCATTCGGAACTCAATGAATTTTATATTGCATTCAAGGTTTTGAACTATAGGAATTTTAGATTCAATACTCTTGATATATTCCATCATGTCTTTAAAAAGTGTGTTTTGAGCCATGACGATTTCTTGAATGCCGATTTTCGAGCCAAACCCTAGTATATATATACACATACATATACACACACATACATGAGACAAGGAAAGATGGAGAGAGAGAGAGACTTACTGTGAGTGTGAGTGACAACGGAGGGCCGGAGAGAGCACGACGGAGGTGGAGGGCCGGAGAGAGCACGACGGAGGAGGTGGCTGGAGAGGGCGACGGAGGTGGTTGGAGGAGATCGCGCAAGTTCAAAGGTCGCGATCGACGTGGAGAGATCGACAGAATGGGAAAGAGCAGATAGGAGGAGAAAAGGGGAGGGTTCGATCGATTTCTGGGTTTTGAACCTATAGCGCCTTTTGAAAGGGCGCGATAGCCATAGCTCCTTTTGAAAAGGAGCTATCCTACGTGGCAACCAAACCGTGGCCACATGACATCTAACCGGTATAACGCCTTTTGAAAGGGCGCGATGGCCTATTTTTATAATACATTTGAAAAGATGGGTATTCCTCCGATTTGATTTAAAATTATGGACACTTCGGCCAAAAACTCTTTCCCCATTCCCCGTCTCCTCCCTCTCTAATCAAGTTCCAACAACAGGGCCCAACGACAGAACCCCTCTCTCTCTCTCTCTCCACCTGTTCTTCACTCTCCAGATTTTCTCCCTCTTGTCCAGCCATCTGTTTATCCCCCTCGACTCGAACACCTGTCTCTCTCCTCTCTCCATGGAAAAAAGTGTAATTAATTAGAAAGAAACATAGAGAGATGGGTAAATACATGAAGAAGGCAAAGACATCAGGAGAGGTGGCCCTCATGGACTCCTATCTCGGCGTCCGTACCCGCGCCAAAACCCTAGCTCTCCAGAATTCCGCCGGCGGCGGCGGGTCCTACCTCCAGCTCCGCAGCCGTAGACTAGAGAAACAAACCCTAATCTGCGATTCCAAGAGACAGAAGCAAACGCCCAAAGAAAGTCCTGTATCTAACCCCCAAAACCCTAATTTGGTGGCCGATGAAGGGACTCGTTTGGAGACAGAGGAAAAGAAGCGCGACGATGTTGATGAGGGAATTGAAGCTTCATTTGGCGAGAATGTGGTGGAAATTGAAGGTAGAGAGAGGTGGGTTTTTCTATTTACTATTTTTTTGGTTTTTTTGATTGTTTTCTAAGCTTCAGTTGTGATAGGTAGGTAGTTTTTCCTGTTTTATCCTGTAAAATGGTTTTCAAAATTTTAGAAAGAAACGAAGCCAAATTGGATACCCAAACTTATGGAAAAGAAAAGAAGGGAAAATTTATAAGAAATTTCTCTTCCGTTGTTTGGTTTGAGGGGAGAAAATAACAAATTCAGTATTGTGCACAACATTTTCCTCCCAAAAAAAAAAAAAATTGGTGAAAGCGTGTTGAAATTTGACGCCAGAGAGGTGGGTTTTCGATTAATTGTGTTTTTGGTTGTTAAAAGTCTCAGTATTTGATGGCTAGTGCTTTTTCCTGTTTTTAACCGTAAAAAAGATTCCCTGCGAGCACTCTGTGACCCGCTCTGATACCATTTGGAAAACCGTAGTTCGCCTAGGTTTATAGATTTGCTATGTTTTAATCTCTTATAATAACCATCAAACCACCAATCAATATTTCAACCAATCACACAAATGAAAGCAACCAAACAACGAGCGCAATGATATACTTTGGAAACCCTAGAAGGGTAAGAACCAAGGAAAGGAATCAAACACTATGAAATATTGTGCGGTTACAAGTAATTTTACCCAACGATTCTGAATCCTCACAAATCGTCGTAAGATTTACTATCTGAATCCACGTTCACCTCAGTCAGTGTTTGACCGTCGCTGCCTTGAATCCACAAGCCTTCCACTATCCTTCAGAAATCCACTGAAGGCCAACTCAAGTAAGTTGAATCAAAGTTTGTAAGAACTTCTTGGAGCTATGCTTGTTGCTCAATGATCCATGGATCTTCTCTTTACTCCAAGATTCAAGCCAAAATCCCTTCAATGTTTTCTTAGGTTAGGAAGAGTTTTGGGGCGGCTGTATCATATGTGGTACCCACAAAACCCTAATAAGCCGCATATTTACAAGCTGCAGAATCTGATAGAGTTGCTAGAGCAACTTTCTGTAAAACGTTGCCATATATCAAAACATTGATTTCCCTAGCTTCCTTTCCTCTTGAAGTTGTTATATATTGAAATCCTTGATTCCCTTGATTTTCTTCCACTTCAATTACTTAAAATCTCTACCACTCAGTTACAAAATTTCATTGATTTCCTTCCACTTCCTAAATAGACACTCTAGAAATAAATTACAACTCGATAAATAGGGATACAATTAAATGTGTGTTTTGTCGTGAAATTTGCCAACAAAGAGAGACCGTGGCCTATGGTCCTAGCATTAGTAGATGAATGTAAGGCATGTCATGTAACTCCATTATCAAAGGCGAAACTTCATTGCAAAATGTTTTACTTCATTTTCAATTACTAATGCCTGAGTCCAAGGGTCCTTTTGGAGAATTTTGGGGTGAAAATTTGGTTTTCTAGATTATGGATCTTAAAGCCCCTCTTTCTAGATGTAACCGATTTTGCACCTCATTGTTGATAACCCTGGTTTCCATTCTATTCAGGAAAAAAAAAAATACAGAAGCAGATTTTTTGAAACTTATTGTTTTTCGAATATCCGAGGCTAGAAATGTTTTGGTGGTTTCATTTGTTTGTAAAGGAAAATTCAGTTTTACTTGGTTTTGACTACCCAAGGGTTGGCCTGGGACTTAGGGGTTTGCTCCCACTTGAGGTCTCAGGTCCGATTGCCTTTGCTAGCAACTGTCGGGGCCACCTCACCCCAAGCGTAAGCGTGTGAAAAGCCTCTGGGAGGGGCTGTAGGGATTATTAGTCTGGGGTGTCTACATTACCCCAAAAAAACAACTTGGCCAAAAAAAACAACTTGGTTTTGACATTATTGTCTCGTTACACCCTTTTCGAAACATAGATTGTCTCATTACTACTCCCTTAATCTTTGTTGATTAGGTGTTTAATCCTGGACTGCCTTTGGGGGCTGTTGGGTTGCTGAAACCATGGGGCTTGTTGTTTATCGGCTTCGAGGCCCCATCTCTGTTTAATGTTAATGAAGTCCCTGTTCTGGAAAAAAAATTGGTGGCAAAGAATGTAGGATGAAAATAAAATGCTTGCTTGCCCATTTGCACGTGTAAGGTTTTTTATGTGAAACAATTTCTTCTTCTTTTCTGTTTTTTTTTTTTTCCTTTTCCCTGTTTCTCCATTTAGCCTGAAGAAACTATGTACTAGCCTTCTTTCAAGCCTTTCTTGACTGGTGATAAGGTGACATTTCTATTTTGGGGATATCCTAAACGGGTTGATTTCTTTTTCAGGGTTTATTGGACTTCTAATTGATAGCAAATTGTTTACTTAAACCAGGTTATTCTGGGTGTTACAATTTCGCAGTTCTGTCCCTCAAATCACTTCTCAATCCGGTGGAGTGAAATAATTTGAAAATATTGGTGTTTAGTGACATTCTGCAGTCATTTTTACTGGTCTGGTTGGATCTCAACTTATTTTGAGTCTGAGAAGTGTTTAGTTCTGCAAACAGGATATAGTTCTATCAGGTCCCCATTGAACTACATTTTACTCCTTGTTGGTTAAAGTGACTAGTCATGAGTTTATCGTCCATTACGTTTCAAGTACAACCACCGATTCCTCCAAGATTAGTTGTCATTTTTCATTTTAGTATAAGGGCCCTTGGGATACCAATTGATTATTTTTACTTCTATTTTATTTGGTGCTGTATATATGCATGGGAAAGGTTTCTGTGATTAGTGCTACGGTCCTACGGATATAGCCTAGTTGAAAGAAATTACAAAAGGTGCAAAAAAACTCAAAAAAACTATGGGTATATAGCAATACTCAGATTGACAAATAATGCAGAAAAGTTGTGTATATATGAACTCAGATACGCAAGAAAAGATCCGGATCCAGAAAGTTAATATTCTGTTTTGGTGTTTCGAATGGAATAACTATAAATGATTGAGAGGGCACTTTTCCTAATTTTAAAGTTGTATGTGGGGTACCGGCCATTATTAAATGGAGCAGTGGGATCAGATATGAAACACATGATGAAAGCTGCCACTGGCTATGAATTTCTTGCAATATCAATGTCAGTTGCAGATAGTTTAGTGTCAGTTTTTCATGATAAGGGAGGGAGGCTTTGGGTTATTGTGGCTTTCTCTCGGTCTCTGTGTGTGTGTACATTATTTGATGGTAGAGGGAAATGCATCTACTATGTGACAGGAGTACCAGGGAAAGCACACCATGCAGTTTGATAAGAGATCCAGAGAGCATCAGAACCCCTGGTTCTACTACAAGACCTATCATGCCTACTGAAGCTAACAGGAGACTGCAGAATTCCATGCCAAGACACATACCGACCGCAAATGAAATGGATGAGTTCTTCGCTGGTGCAGAAGAAAAGCAACGACGACAATTTATCGAGAAGTATTTTTCTCATCTCTGTTTTTAGTTTTGTTTTTCCTGATTGTATAGCATCATTTGTTTATAAATCGCCCATATGGAATTCCCTTTTATTGTATCATGGTCGTTCAATCATGGAGGAAGTAGCCAAGGAAACGTTTTATTGAGATTCCTACAATTATTGCACTTTTTTTAATAGGTTATATGGGGCTAATCTCAAGGGAAAGTCAAATATGGTGGTCCTGCTGCGGTCTGCTAACTTAATAAAGAAAATACATGGCTTTTCTTTGTTTTCCTGACAGCTAGGTTAATATTGAGTTCTTTGGCAGGTACAACTTTGATCTGGTGAATGACGCACCTCTCCCTGGACGGTACGAGTGGTCGAAGCTGGATTCATAGGTGTTCGTGTTTGATCAAGACTTCTTTTCTTGCAAAATGATCAAAATAATTTAGCGTAGTAGGAAACAGTTGCATGAATTGGCCTTTAGTTGACATGGTATTGGTGATGGTGCTATTTTCCATCTCCTTTCTTAACTTGTAAAGAACGACGAAGTAGGACGGCTGTCGAAGGTGAAAGAGTGTAGACTAATGACCTGTAACATAACAAACTAGTACTAATACAACAAGGTCCTTGTCTAACTGAGAATGGGGAAGGGAATCAGGATATTAGGGTTAGGGTTAGGGTTGAATCAATTATGTCCAGTCGTAGGTGGGTACAGAAATTTACTTAGATTTAGTCTTCTCCTGTATCTACCCTTCCCCAGTTGTTGTCTGTACATGTAATGATGCAACTAACTCTGAATAAAGATGACACATTTCCCACTGTTCATTTTTTTTTGGCTGTCTTGGCCTTCTGTCAAGCTTTTATGTCATGTGCAGTGTATATTTGTCATGATTATCTTCATCTGAAGACAGTTGACCTTTCATCTGTTTAGATTCCTTATTGAGTGAAGCCTCTTACGGCTCGTTTGTTGGACGGATGAAGTTTTAAGTGGATAAGAGATGAATACGTTATGATGGAGGATTAGTAATGGATTAGCTTATACTTGGTTTGAATAGTATTTGACATGGGTGAATAGAGTGAGTGGATAATGTGAAAATTACTTAATTACCAGAGTGGGCCCCGCGTCACCGTTGGTGCAACATCGGTAACCTCTAGTTGGTGGCTGTAGAAGGGTTGTAAAGTTTGGAACCGACTGTAAATATGCATAACTTCACTTTTTTGGCCCATTTTGGGTTTCAGAAAAATTATCAAAATCACTCATTTTGTTTATAGTCCTTGCAAAAAATAAGCTCAATTCGATATCGGTAAGAGCATTTACGAAACATCTAAACTTTGCTTTAGAATTCAGGTTTGAATTTTAGGACAAAGTTGGCGTTTTGTAGATTGTCTTAACTGATATCGAATTGAGCTTATTTTTTGTAAGAGCCGTAAACAAAGTTTTTGAGACTCAAAACGGGACCAAAAGGGGCTTTGTACACTGGTACAGATATAAAATCTGTACCTTTTCTATTGTATACACAGAAATTCGTATCTATCTAGACTGTAAAAGGTTTAGTGCAGGACCACAAAAAAATGTACGTGTAGCTTTACTTTCTCTTTCGAGTTCGAGACAACACAACCATTGATAACCCCGAGCGATTTGGTTAAGTGATTGTGAAAAAGCAACAAGTGTTCTTCGGTTACAGGTTTCATTCTATTGTTATTAAATGTGTGTTGCTCTCCAAAGGCCAGGCTTATTAAACAATTGAATATGCTATTGCAGATTTGGAAATACCTGAAGTTGTGGGTAGGATTCTTGAAGTGTGCCCATTTAACCTCAAGTCTTTTAGTGAATTTGGAACCCTAATTTTTTGTGCAAAAATCCCTAATATCTACGAATTGAAATTGGAACCCTAGTTCAATCGATACCAGTGTTCGAGATCGAGAGAGATACCTTCGTTGGCGTATGGCGGCCGTGGTGGTCGAGACCTTCGTGAGCGTTCAAAATCGATACTAGTGATTGTGGTTCAAAGCTCATTGGCATACGGCGGTGGTCGGTGATCTGGAGGTGAGGCATCTTCTTCGTTGGTGTCGTCGTCGGTGATCTGGAGGTGAGGCATCTTCTTCGTTGGTGTCGTCGTCGGTGGTGGTCGTCGGTGGGTTGGGTTGGCTGTGGTGTCTTCCCCCTCTTCTTTCTCTCTCTCTCGCGGTCGACTGGTTCGCGTTTCTTGGATTCTGATTTTGATATTTTGGGTTTTTATTTTTTATTTTTTAGGGACGCCCCAAAACGACGTCGTTTGGGACGTGTAGTGGATGGTGTTGTGGATCATGTAGTGTACGTAGCATTCCTGTATCTCCTTTTTGTTGCATAGTGGGGGCATCTCTTCACAACTTTACCTTATCTTTACTCCTTATTTCAATGCGTCCAAACGGCCCACATCTAGTTGGGGACTCGCCACTCATATGCGTAGATTTCAAAACCCAATGCCAAACTTGCTTTTTTTCTTTTTGAAATTCAATTACCAATTTAGGGTTGTAAACGAGCCGAGTCTTGACGAGCCAAGTTTAATCATTTATTAAACGAGTATTTTTTAACGAGTCGAGCCGAAAACTCGAGCTTGGCTTATTTACTAAACAAGTCAAGTCGAACGGAGCGTTAATGAGCTGAACTCGCGAGCTGCTCAGCTCATTTACAGCCATAATTACCATTACTTACTTGCTTCACGAAACATAACTGTTGAGACAACACCGTGGTAGGAGCGTGGGAATTAAAATTAGCTTTTCCACCGGTTTTAAAAAAGACGGGTATGAGAGTTCCGTTCCCTCAAGGAGATAACAGCTTAGACACAGTGCGTGCGTGCCAGAACTCTGCGTGCCAGCGGGAGTTGGTTCTTTGGAGAGGCGTCCTCACCGATGAAGGAAAATCACTTTGTGTTTTTGCTTCGCGGTTTCGCCGGCGTTTTGGCTTTTGGATTTCTGTATTGGGGAAGATAGATTTCTTTGTGCTGCTTTGATCACTTCGATTAGGGTTTTGATTCTCGAAGGGAATTATTGTCTGAATTAATGCATACTCCACGTGTCCCGACCCTGCCTTTGAGTATGTGGTGGTGTGAAGAGGTCCCTGCTCTCAAGCTTCAATTAGTCCTTCTGGTTCTCCCTGTTGTACCCTTTCATGGTTTTATTTGAAATCTGTAGATGCCGTATGGCGTTTTTAATTATGATCGACTTTCGAGCGGATCAAAAAAAAAAAAAAAGCTTAGACACACTGCGAACTTTGCAGCTGGTGGATTTTTAAATGACCAAAAGACCCTTGGAATTTGACTCCTGTTTCAGAAAGATGGAAATGAATAGGACATTTATGGGAAGGACCAATTGGGAAATCCAAGAGAGAGACGTTGCCGAAGAAACCAAGGGGAAAGTAGCGGGACAGGTTGGACGCTGTGGGGGCGGGACCATCCCAGTTGGCACTCAAGAGCATCGTCCACAAAAATTCGAGATGCCACACTCCGACAGAGTAACTCCGTTTTGCTATTTAAGCAAATGTCCAATTTAGTATTTTAAGTAGTGAAAACTCAAAAATTACCCTGCATCAACCTCAAAAGAAGCCTCAATAATTTACTCATATAAGATACCGTGTCCAACCAAACCTCACTCAGCATATCTTTTTGGTGAAAATACTAAAACGAATTAATTAGGAAAAACTGTAATAGTTCTGGGATATAAAATCCCTACACCGTCTTCATGGAATTGAAATACTAGAAAGGAAGGACAAGAATTAAAAACAACTAAGCCAAGATTGGCTTTGAGGCCTTCTTCTGCGAGAACGTCCACACATCCATTGGCTTCTCTAAAAATATACCTGATTGAACTAGATTGGAATCTCCAGTCCCTAGAAATGACCTACAATCGAAAATCAAGTGAAAGAGTGGATGCAGTGAATTTTGTTACTCCGTTACAAATGAAAAGCATGCAAAGCATAATCTCCACGTCTATGTTGCTAATTCCTTTTTCCCAGGCTAGATTAAGTCCATCCCTTAGAGCCCAAAGTTCTTCTGCCACCATTGAAGACTTCCCGATGTAACTCTACTAACAAGTCCATCAAAAACTTATTCACTACCAGAAACACCTAACAACTTCTCAACTACAAATAAAAATTTACAAATTTTTCACTACCAGAAACACCCCTTAATGTGTCCCCTTAATGTGTTAAAGGAAGATTCAATATCAATGACTATTCAGTGGAGCATTTGAAAAATGTTCAGATGGAATCCACATAATGAAAGTTTTTTGACTTTTATCGAATTTTGATCAATAAAATTTCTTTAACCTATTAGAAAGCTTCTTAATTAATTTTCCTAAATAGGATTTCGACTCTTTGTAGCTATGGTCTCACAACCTGGGTGCTACACACAAAACTGTTGTGTAGAACATAACACACAACCAATCTCTATCCGTCCATTATTGTAATAAACGGTCAGGATTCACTCAAATTTTTTTTTTCCAAAAAAGTTAAACTTTTTCCAGAAAGAGTTTTTAAAATCTAAACTGTCCAAACACATCTTGACGGCTAGAATTAGGCACACAACCGTTGTGTGCGTAACATTTTTGTTAACCATATCGGGTGTGTAACTGTTGGGAAACGATTCGCAGAACCCAGTAATGACGCGTATAGATTAGACAACAAAAATTGCAAAAATCCTACAAGGCGGAATTAAGGTTTTACCACAACTCCCGGTGATACGAACGCTGGTTGAACTTGTTATTACACGTCTTGCTATAAGCCACGTATACTGCTCAACTGCACCTTACGATCTTCTATCGTATTCCCTGTACGTCTAGAACACGAACCGAATGTGGACTCTTTCGTGATATGTTTGCTTTCTCTAAACCTGCCTCTATTTCGTGAATAATAGAAAACGTCTAATTGACCTAGAGAGCATAACGTGTGTATATATAGGGCTACGATAGGGACCTAAGGAGTAATAAGTTCGGACTCCCAGTGTAAATAAGAAATCATAATCCCACCAGGATTCTATTTCTTATTTCACTAATTATAATTCACCCCACTACAGAATTATAATTGCACTCCCGTCCTTATCTTAATTATATTACGAGCTCTGTGATATTAAATACTTATTTATCTCCCCATGTTAAGATTACAGATACTCGTTGATTAAAATAAATTACTAACAATCTCCTACTTAATCAACATCTTAACCTTGAAACTATCCGCTTAACTAATTCGATATGTCGGATACAAAATCCACCTGCAGGGTTTGACATATTCGAAACTTATAAGCTTACTCAAGGGGTATCATCAATCCCTACTAGGACGTGGATTCCATCAATAATTAATAGCTGTCATATACATAATGTTGCGACCCAACTCACCGAGACTATTGACCGTATAAAGATCTCACTCTTTAATGAATCAAAATCAACAATATTAAATATATACCTCTAATAATTATATTTGGATTAAGAGCATAAGCATTCATAATAACTATGAGATTCCAATTGTTTTAGAGCACTTCTATTTGCAGCCACTTATTTTCTGAACGACCCAACTCACCGAGACTATTGACCGTATAAAGATCTCACTCTTTAATGAATCAAAATCAACAATATTAAATATATACCTCTAATAATTATATTTGGATTAAGAGCATAAGCATTCATAATAACTATGAGGTTCCAATTGTTTTAGAGCACTTCTATTTGCAGCCACTTATTTTCTGAACGTAACATGTGTACCATATTATAAACAGATGTGTATCATATTATATATAGGCTACGTTCAGGAAATAAGTGGCTGCAAATAGTAGTGCCCTTGTTTTATAAAGTTAGTACAAAGACAATTAACTCAATGCGGTCCCGTTCAATACACATAAAGTGTACTAGCACAATGAGTTAGAACTAGACCGTTCCCTGTAGTCAAGACAGACCTATTAAACATTGTACTACAGTCCTACCGATGGTGTGTCCAGTTCCATCTAAGACTGTAAACCATATCTTATATTTCACAAGAACCGATGATCTGATCTTCTGTGTGTAAGCCGAACTCTACACACCGGATCATTTACTTTGTAAAATAAAAGACACACATGCACAATATACAATAATATTATGCAAACATTACTCATAAAAGATTCTCATCAAAAAGAGATAAAACTGATTAATACATAACAATATTAATCCATCATATAAAAATATAGCTTTTACATAACCTCCTAACAAACTCCCACTAAGACTCAAACTCATGCTGCCATGCATCTCACTCACATTCCCTTTACGTGACTATCAAAAGTCTTAGCCTGTAAGCTGTACGTAAAAGAATCTGCTAGGTTGTTTACCGATGTGATCTTGGTCACAGCTACATCACCTCTCTGAACGATCTCTCGAATCAGGTGATACTTACGCTCGATGTGTTTTCCTTCTTATGAGTCAATGGCTCCTTAGAGTTAGCAATTCCACCACTATTGTCACAATAGATGTAATAGCTAATTCCACTAAAGGAATCACTTCTAGATCCATCAAGAAGTTCTAAGCCAAACGGCCTCTTTGGTTGCTTAAGAAGCTACCACATACCCGGCCTCCATGGTGGAATCAATCAATTCACGATTGCTTGATACTCCTCCAACTTATGACTCCACCTCCTAAGGTAAACACATATCCGGAGGTACACTTTTTGGAATCCTTATCTGACATAAAGTTTGAGTCTGTGTGCCCATAAGGTACCAGACTCTCTGACTGGAACACCAACATATGATCTCTAGTTCTTTTCAGATACTTGAGTATATGTTTCACTGCAATCCAATGCGTTTGCCCTGAATTAGACTGAAATCTACTAACCATGCCAACCGCAAAGCAAATATCAGGTCTAGTACACAGCATAGCATGCATGAGGCTTCCTACTGTCGAGGCATGAGGAACTGCCTTTATCTCCTCAGGTGTCTTAGGACACTGATCCTTGGATAGGTTGATTCCATGTCTAAAAGGGAGGAACCCTTTCTTGGAATCCTGCATGCTAAAACGAGCAAGAATCTCATCGATATAAGTAACTTGTGATAAGCCCAACATCTTGTTCTTGCGATCTCGCATAAGCTTAATCCCAAAGATGTGACCGGCTTCTCCCAAGTCCATTTCAAATTGGCCGGATAACCACACTTTCACTGAAGACAACACTCCCACATCGTTTCCGATGAGCAGGATATCATCGACATATAGCACTAGAAACACTACCACTTTTCCGTTGCGCTTCTTGTACACACATGACTCATCCGGACATTGATCAAAACCAAAAAACTTGATTGCTTGATCAAAACGGATGGTCCTTGATGCCTACTTAAGCCCATAAATAGACTTCTTAAGCTTGCACAGAACATGTGCTCTTGACCTTTTGCTATGAATCCATCTGATTGCACCATATAGATGCACTCATCCAAATTTCCATTAAGGAATGCGGACCTGATTAGAGTACATAGACTCCATCTCTAATTTCATAGCCTTTTGCCAAAATTTCACATCTTTATCTTGAAGTGCCTTATTGTAGTTACAGGGTTCAACATGTTGATCATCAGGGATTATTTCAAAAGAGTCTCCCAACAACGTATACCGACTGGGTGGAACAATAACCTTCCCACTACGACGAGGTACCGGTGTGTCAATAGGTGCCTCTATAGATGTCTCTTGTGGCATTTCCTCCTGCACTATTGGTGGTAGAGAAGGTTGTGCCTGTCTCTCTCCTCTCAATTCCTGTAGAACAATTTTACTTCTGGGCTTGTAGTCTATCACATAGTCCTCCACTAAGTATCGGACATTGGTGCTAACAATGACCTTTTGATCCTTAGAACTATAAAATAATCCACATTTCGTTTCTTTAAGGTACCCCACAGACAGACAAACTTATGTCCTTGATTCCAATTTATCTGCGTTCTTATTTAGCACATGTGCTGTACTACCCCAAAGCCGAACATGCCACAGACTAGGTTTGCGCCCAGTCCATAGTTCTGTGGGCGTAGATGGTACTGACTTAGATGGTACCAAGTTAAGAATATACGCTGCCGTTTCTAGTGCATGTCCCCAAAACGAAATTGGTAAATCTGAATAACTCATCATTGATCTGACCATATCCATAAGAGTCTTATTCCTTCTCTATACTACACCATTTTGTTGTGGCATACCTGGAGCTGATAGCTAGGATGTTATCCCTTTAGCTGACAAGTAGTTCCTAAACTCTCCCAAGAGGTATTCGCCACCACGATCAGATTGCAGTGTCTTGAGACATTCACTCAGATGTTTTTCCGTTTCCGCCCTATACTCCCTGAATTTCTCAAAGCATTCGGACTTACGGCGCATCAAATAAATGTGTCCATATCTTGAGTAATCATCAATAAAAGTGACAAATTACTCAAAACCACCTCTAGCTCGGACATTTATAGGCCCACACAAATCAGAGTGAACCAATTCCAACGGCTCTTTGGCCTTATATCCTTTAGTTAAAAAAGGGCTCTTGGTCATCTTACCTTCTAAGCAGGATTCACAGACTGGAAGTTCCTCAACTTCCAATGAACCTAAAGGTCCATCCCTGACCAGTCTAGAAATTCTATTCAGATTAATATGACCAAGGCGTAAGTGCTAAAGATACGTTTAGTTCAATTTAGAAGGCTACTTTCTCTTACATGGTAAATTATTAGTGTTATTCAATTCATATAGTTGCACTGTAGGAAATATAGGATTAATAATGTAGAGATTATCCACCAAATATCTATCCTTGATCAACTTAGAAATTGAAACCAAGTTTCTTCTAATAGAGGGAACATAAATGCAATCTCTCAAAATTAAACTCCTATTACTACTAAAATTTGAAAAGACATTTCCTACTGCAACTGCTGCCACTCTCGTAGCATTTCCCATATATAGATAAATCTCTCCATCACTGAGTCTTCTGGTTTCCTGGAACCCATGCAATAAATTGCAAACATGATTAGTGGCTCCCGTATCTACACACCAGGTACTGGTAGATAACACCACTAAACGTGATTCAACAACTAGTGAAAAAGATTTATCCTGATTGTTCACTTTATTGAGATAGAATGGACATTCCTACTTCCAGTGTTCTTTCTGCTTGCAGTGAAAACACTTGCCCGCAGGCTTTTTCACTCGATCTTGAGGCGCATGAACTGCCTCCACAACCTTTTTTCTGAGACTTGTTCTGCTTCTTCTTGCCTTTCAATTTAGAAGTAGAAGCCTTTTCTGCCACTAACATTGATGGTGGTTTCTTCACAACCAAAAGACTATCAGTTGCTTGGAGTTCCTTAAGAAGTTTCGCCAAAGATAAATGCATTTTGTTCATGTAATAGTTTAGGCAAAATTACTTAAAACTCTCATACTGCAATGAGTTAAGAATGAAATTGATCAAGGTTTCTCCATCAATTTCAACTCCAAGTATCTCTAGTTTATTAAGATGAGCTATCATCTTCAAAACATGATCCTTAATCGGGGTCCCTTCAACATGGGTGATACTCACCAATTTTTATAAAGTTTTGCTTCCTGTTATGTGGCATTCTCATCAGGTCTAGGAGGGCATATCTCAAACAACACAAATTTGTGTTCCTCAGCAGTTAACACAATATCCAAATTCCTTTTCCAGTCAATATAATTCGATCCCGTAAGTTTATTTTCTTTGAGAATAATTGCAAGTGGATTGAAAAAACCCATTTTTGAATATGAGAATCACATAACAACAATTATGAAGGGCAATAAAAAACTTGAATTTCATTTTAATATTGGTTCCCTCAACCACATGTTAAAAGAAAAATATTGGCAACACTACACACTGTGAAGAGCATGTCTCGATGGGAAGGTCGTCTACTCTTCATCGTTCGTGTAGATAGGCACAACCTTTTAATTTTACTATCTAGACACTATACCATGCCAAGCAAAATTAAATAGCCAATACTGCTTCAGTCCTATAAATAATAACAGTGACTCAGATAGAGAGTATATTATTATTTATAGCTAAGTGTATACCATTACCTAGCTTTTAGACCTATTGTTCCATTATGAACCACCTCAGATGGAGAAGTGACCCACACAACAATTATCTTAGAGCTATCCCTTTAGGAAGTTTGTACCGATTATGCCACAATTAATTTTGTCCGATAGGGAGGAATGTTCTGAAACCAACACACAAAATTAATTATATCACCTACGAACTAGCAATGGAGACCATATGATTTATTTAAAATAAATTCCCTCTCCCACTTAGTTATTTAAAAAATTTGTGAGGGTTATCAAACTTTTGAGTTTGCAAGAAAACGTGATCTAGGTCAAAATCCAAATATTACCATGTTGTCCCAATATGGTAAACTATCACATATGCAAATAATATGGAAACACAAATAATAAGGAAACACAAGATAAAGAATCCAGCTATTATGGTCAAAGATGCAATTCTTGAGCAATAAGGAATCCTTCCAAACTTGAAATCCTGAAGCAATCCTTCCAAAACTTGAAATCCTTCAGCAATACTTGTGTGGAAGACTTAGATAGTTTGAATCAATCAAGAAAACCAAAATCCAACCGTGCTTAAACAGGAAAAAACAGATTTGATATATTCCCGCGTAAACTGCACAGCCTTCTGTATTTTGGCCATATCTTCCTCATCCGACCTCTAATTGAAGTGATTCAAATTGGGTTGGATTCGAAATTTAATTATCTACAACTTTCGTGAAGAACAGATTTTCTAATTCCAACGTTCACTGGGTCAAAATATCCCTGCAATCAGACCCTACGAATCTGGAAAAAATCTGTTGCGAGCCAAACAACTTGTATCTTCTGTATCTACCATCTTCGATCTCCGAATAACCGTCGAATGCTATTACAATCGAACAAACATACATACATCGATCTTATGCCTCTATTGGAGTTCACATGCTACGTTAATTATTACAACCACGAAAAAATAATCGTGGCACCCAATAAATAACACATGCTACGCTAATTATTTCAACCACGAAAAATAATCGTGGTACCTAATAAATAACAATAACCACGGAAAAATTATCGTGGGATCCAATAACACAAAATCAACAAAAAAATATGTGACCATAATAGCTGGGTAAGAACGCTGCAAAATAAGGGTTAGCACAGTTCTACGTTCTACCCTCTATAACCTACGGACAACATGGCTTATTTAATCCATACGCGTGATTACACCCTGCTCTGATACCACTGTTGGGAAACGATTCGCAGAACCCAGTAATGACGCGTACAGATTAGACAACAAAAATTGTAAAAACCCTACAAGGCGGAATTAGGGTTTTACCACAACTCCCGGTGACACGAACGCTGGTTGAACTTGTTATAGCACATCTTGCTATAAGCCACGTATACTACTCAACTGCACCTTACGATCTTCTATCGTATTCCCTGCACGTCTAGAACACGAACCGAGTGTGGACTCTTTTGTGATCTATTTGCTCTCTCTAAGCCTGCTTCTATTTCGTGAATAATAAAAAACGTCTAATTGACCTAGAGAGCATAATATGTATATATAGGGCTACGATAGGGACCTAAGGAGTAATAAGTTTGAGCTCCCAGTGTAAATAAGAAATCTTAATCCCACCAGGATTCTATTTCTTATTTCACTAATTATAATTCACCCCACTACAGAATTATAATTGCACTCCCGTCCTTATCTCAATTATATTACGAGCTCTGTGATATTAAATACTTATTTATCTCCCCACGTTAAGATTACAGATACCCGTTGATTAAAATAAATTACTAATAGTAACAACTTCGCCGCTGAATGTACTAGAAAAATCACACGTGTATCGGTTGTTCTATTACGCATCAATCCGTTTCCAATTTGTTGACCGGCGAATCACGACCCATATTCGACTCTTAACTATGACTGATTTAAAAGTGGGAAGGTAGATTTTGCCGTGCCAGGGCATGATGCAGGGATTTTTCCATGGAAATGATAGAGAATAAGACCCGCCGAAGCAGGGAAAACTTCAAACCAGTCTTCTTCCTCCAAACAGATACATGCAAAGAGATACAATATTGAACACAAACTGTATTGGAAAAAGCAATGGATCAGGACAATGAAATATATATATGGGCTATTGAGCAAAATTTTTATAGAACCACAAAAATAGTGCAACCGTTAATTCAAATTAATGATTTGGTAACACTATACACAATAAATTAAAGAATGAGTTAGTACATTTTTTTTCCGTAGCTTAATTGTCCGTATAAACTTTTGTAGCATCTTATTCAGACTAAAGTGGAACACGACGACGTCGTTGGATCAAATATAGCCGGAACCAGGTATTTTCTCCCATTATACCAATGGCAATTGTAGCTAGCACCGGTTGAAGCGTCCACCAAGAGATTTCGCGGGAAGCCAGGGTATGCTCCCATGCCGTAAACCCCAGGACAAAACGATAGACTTTTCACAACCTAGATTCACCCTTTCCATGGGTCATGCAGTTTCAGTTTTTCAAACCAATGAAAACCCAGATGGGTTTCGTTGGAACACGATGATTAGGGGGTTTGGAAGGACGAGTCAAGTCGATAATGCAAAACACTATATGCAAGTAAGGAAACCGATTTACCTAAAAGAGTTCAATTTTTGCCGTAGGTGTCTGTACCACCAATTTCCGTTTCCGACTCCTTCGATTGCCGATCATACAAACCCTAGATCTTGAGGAAGGAGCAACAACTTGGAAGGTGCGATCACACAAGGGGAGGGCTGGGGCGAAGAAACAATAATCTGGAATACCAAACTAGAAGAACCTACAAACGATACCTCATCCAACTCAGACAAAAGCACATCCTCGGTTTCATCAGAGTGCTAGTTCAACCATTCAGAGCCCCCAAACTCAAGTGGCTGCTAGAAGACGGGGGCGGGTTTCCATATAGGGAGCCAATGTGTAATCTATTTCTTCTTTGGTCCATCCAAAAACCTCTACACAAGAACAAAAAATTAAATGAATCCCCCCTAAAAAATCAACAATACAATATCCTTACCTTTTATTCCAAATTCTGTAAGTTTAAAGGCATGAGTCTCGCAAGCTTTAAAGAGATTATTGGCCTCTACATCCTGCTTGTTGTTCGATGCAAACCTCAGAGGTTTAAAGGCTTGAAAAACAGTCTCCCTGGGGTTCATTAATGATGCCAAGTCACTGCAGTTACGCATGCATGTGCAGGGCAGGAGGGAGGCTTAACATCCACCGAGTTGTTGGTGGATGGAGGTAAGCAATTCCCTCCAGCCACGAGGGAGAAACCAGCTGCAGATTGCTCTGGTTGTCCAAAGGCAAAAATGAGATTATTTCAAAGATAATGTCATACAGAAGGGAACCCTAGTTGAACTCCATTACTTTGCAAGCATCCTATTGATTGAACTTCATAACCGTTCATTCTTTTTGCGATATGGTGCTTGCAAATTAATTGAGTTCAACCGGGGTTTCCTTCCGGATGACATTATCTTCAAAACAATCTCATTTTTGCCTTTGGACAACCAGAGCAATCTGCGGCTAGTTTCTCCCTCCTGGCTACCTCCATCCATCGACAACCCGGTGGATGTTGAGACTCCATGACTTGGCATCGTTAATGAACCTCGGGGAGACTGTTTTTTAGGCCTTTAAACGTCTGAGGATTGCATCGAACAACAAGCAGGATGCAGAGGCCAATAATCTCTTCAAAGCTTGCGAGACTCATGCCCTTAAACTTACAGAATTTGGAATAGAAGGTAAGGATATTGTATTGTTGTTTTTTTAGGGGGGATTCATTTAATTTTTTGTTCTTGTGTAGAGGTTTTTGGGTGAACCAAAGAAGAAATAGAGTACACATCAGCTCTCTATATGGAAACCCGCCCCCCGTCTCCCAGCAGCAGCTCGAGTTCGGAGGGCTCTGAATGGTTGAACTGGCTCTTTGATGAAACCGAGGATGTGCTTTTGTCTGAGTTGGATGAGGTATCGTTTGCAGGTTCTTCTAGTTTGGTATTCCAAATTATTGTTTCTTCCATTTCTTCCATTGTCGAGTGATTTTCCCCTACTTCTTTCCCATGTACGGTATACTTGAGGAGTCTTGACAAAATAAAAACGATGAATATAATCATGTGGCTCGCTATCGATTTCTCTTAGTTATGGAAGAACTGATGAACTCTCAGGCGAGGAGAGTTGGCATCACCACCAAGGGTGGAACCAGAAATTGATTTTGCCCTGGACTAACCCAAAAAAAAAATTGGTAGGCAAAACAGTGTATATAATATGCATATGGGTAATTCATTCCATGCACCGTGCATATTGGTACCCTTGACCTCGCATAGTGTGAATGTCCAAGAGTGAGGATATCAGATATCTATTTCTTAAAAGTTAATGCAGTGGTATCTTTAACATGCACAATTTGAAAAAAAAAAACACTCCCGTAAAAACCCTTAAACATCATCAAATCAAATAATGCTTTAGATTTTTTTTTCTTGTTCCATTATAACTTAAACCTAAAAAAGTAGGATTGTAAGAGCCAATATTTTAAAATTTAAACACACCAGCAATGTTCTGCATCAATTAAATCAATAAAAATCTAAGCAACATAAGAGCAAATCTAAGCACACCAGTGAATGCTATGCATTTAAGAACATAGCTAAAAATTTAAGCACATCAACCAGTGCTCTACATAATAAAAAAAATACTTACGGCTCTGGAGTCTAGCGATTCGACGTACCTGAAAGTCGATTTAAGAAGATTGAGCACCTGAGGTTTTATGAAATTCCTTGAGTCGATTTATTTAGGTTTTCAACTTTGTACAATCAACAAGAACCCAATCCTTTACGGTAGTAGAGAGGGAGAGAACGAGAGAGAACGTTGAAAAGAAAGAACGTAAGAGAAAGAGAGAGAACGTCTATTAACAGAGAGGCTGAGAGGGCTAAGCCAAAATGAGTTGGTGGAATGAGTTGGGCTAAAAAATGAATTTGACTAAAATTATGTGGACTAAACTTATACATATAATTTTTTTTTAAAGTTTCCGGAAACCACTTGGGCTATAGCCTACCTTAGCCTTAAGGTGGTTCCGCCCTTGATTCACCACTATTTAACATAATATATTGAGTCTGTCATTTGTAAATTCTGAGATGTAAATCTATGGAAAAAAAAAAAGAGTTAAGTGAATGTCGTCAAATTTTTTGTCTAATCGTGCTTATTTGGACAAAATTAGATAGCCGGAATTAAAAGAGATAGTTAAGAGTCCAACTGTTTATTTTTGCAAGTGTTATTTTTTGTATTTGTATCTCTCTTAAACTAAAAAATAAGTTCAAAAGGATTATAGTAAAAGTTTAGTTGAATTATGCAAATCAAAGTCAGAGTCTGTATTTCTTTCTCTTTTTTCACTTTCATAGGAGCGATTATCACAAGAACACTAATGCTCTGTTTAGAACTTTGTAGAAAATGAGAGAGAAGAAAAAATAATACTATTAAGATGGAAAATGTGAGAAAATAGAAGGAAAAATTATTGTACTTAGTACTATTCTATTTTGTCATTTTCTCTCTAACCAAACAACGGGAATATATTCTACATATATAAAGGGACAACTCATCTTTTGTGTGACCTTTTTGTGAATTTTGTGACAATTTTACAACCAAAATTTTAATATATCATGAATAATGGATGTATGAGCAAAATAATATAATCGACTTAAAACTATTTTAACATTACCTTTTAGTAGAGGTGTCAAATTGAATCCAAAGCCATCCACTAAAAAATAGACCTAACTCAACACATTTATTAGTTGGGTTGGAATGAGACCCAACCCATCTAACTCATTTATAATTGGATTAACTTAAACGACCCAATAAATCAAGAGGATGACCCACCTCAAAAAAAAAAAAAAAAGCACGTCGTTAAGGCCCAACAGAAATGCCTAAGAGCAGAGGCAAGGAAAAGGCCGACTGGACCAATTAACTCAGTGAATTATGATTGGGCCTCCATTGGATATTGTGTGGAAAACTTTTGAATTAAGGGCATTGGATTTTTCGAGTGAAAGGGAAAAAAAAAATAATTTGAAAGGGATTTTATTTCACGAATTGAAGCTTCTTTTTTTTTTTTTTTTTCCCTCTTACCATTTTCTTCTTTTAAAACTTTTTAGGACCCAAACAAAAATTAAGATAAATAAACTCAATTCGTCCCATTTCTGGTGTACACCTTGAGAACGTATGTGAATGTTTATGAATGTGGCGAGCCACAAAAATAATCCTTGAGCATTATTAAGTCAAAAGAACTAATTCTTGTACTTAAAAGATACCGTGATGGATGTTTTTGATGAGACGGCACACAACGGGTTGCTTATCATTTCTTATATCTTTTCATATGCTTTTAAATTTGCTTACACATCTTTAATGGAGTACAATTTTTCTATAGGTTCTCTATACAGACCTAATTCTTGTACTTCAAAGATAATTTTTCTATATGTCCTCCCAAGAAGACATGCATAAATTAAATTTTGAGTTCAACCCAAGACAAATAATGTATTCCCTACAGCCACTATTCGAAAAAATTATTACTTGCTCTTGGAACATAGGAGCCCTCAATAAGCACTCATTTTAACGGGTTGTGTTTGGATCAAGAACTTGTTAAGGTATGTATAGGGGTAATATGGTCATTTCAGTGTACATGAATATTTTAGTCATTTAAAAAAAATTGCTAGGCAAGTCATTTAAAATTTTACTAATATAGATGTAATTGGGTCAATGAGCAGGTCAGGTTTAATTTTAAATAAATGGGTCAATGACCTATTAAAGACCCAACCCACTTACAACTTATCCAATTATTTGGCCCAAACCCACTCATTTGACACCCCTACCTTTCAGTCCTAAAATGTGCACCCACACACACTGTGTGCCAACCTCTTATATCATGAAACTTGAAAGTATCTTTGTTCTCCCGAAATTGTCTTATTC
The DNA here is from genome assembly GCA_018127125.1 of Rhododendron griersonianum. Lineage (NCBI taxonomy): Eukaryota > Viridiplantae > Streptophyta > Magnoliopsida > Ericales > Ericaceae > Rhododendron > Rhododendron griersonianum. The sequence continues at coordinate 13,199,642 of CM030796.1, forward strand.
TTGGAGGTTCTGTGAACAAGTCCTTCACGGAAAACGCGCGATCTCAGCCGTCTGTTTTGGCAATTAATGGTTGAAATATGTTTTTAATTTCTGACCGCTAATAAACATTTTTTACCGTTAATAGTATGTCTTTAATCTGGAACGTTTCAAAACACTTTTGGACGGCCGAGATTGACCTCCGTAAACTTTATTTACGGAAACTCAATAAATAATATTTTACGTTGTTCTCCCTCCCTCCCTCTCTCTCTCTCTCACTCTCTCTCTCTCTTCCCCGTACTCAAGAACAAGAAGCATTTGTAAATCAAAAATCTGAAATCCCAAAAGCTGCAACTGGTAAAATCGCAAGGAACTGAAGACAACCATTATGTTCGGCTGTGGAACCATCGATAATTCCCTCTGGAGAGACCTTCTGCCGGAGATGGTCGCCCATGTACTCTCTCTTCTACCGGTAAAGTCTCTCTGCCGATTCAAATGTGTATCTCCCTCATGGAATTCCCTAATCTCTTCCCCCCATTTCGCCAAAACCCACCTCCATATAACAACCACAAACCACAAAAAAACATTCTCATTTCCAGCTCGAAAACTCTTTTCTCCATTGATTTGGCCGCCGCAAATCCGACCGTAGAAAAGACATTCTCATTTCGTTTGTTCGAACCTCACATGTCCATCATTGAGGTTACGGGCTCTTGCAATGGTTTGGTTCTAGTTTCTAATCAATGTCATGATTACTCCAACTTCTTGTTGAATCCATCCACTAGAGAATGTAGGAAACTGCCTGAATCCTCTATTTTTGACAACTCTTCATCTGCCCGAATCAAATTCGTTCCAAATAAGACCCACGCGTTTCTACCTGGGTTAGGTTATGACTCATCTTCGGATGATTACAAGGTTGTGATGCTCCTTTACCAGGAAACTGGATCTGATTTTGATGGTGATGTCCATAGTATTACTGATGTGACTGTGTATTCACTAAAAACTAATTCTTGGAGGAGAATTCAAGATTGCCATTATAAGCTTGTGGATCCTTTTCCTGGGGTTCTTTTTAATGAGTGTCTCCATTGGCTAACTTCGAAGACTGGTGATTTGGATGGTTCTATGGTTATTGTTGCTTTCAATATGTCAGATAAGATTTTCAGGGAAGTGCATGTGCCTACTACATTTGATAATTATGAGTTTGAGTATCATGACATGACGGTTTTTGGGGGTTAGCTCTGTTTGGTTATTTTGCTGTTCAGTGGTGAAATTGAAGTTTGGATGATGAAGAAGTACGGGGTACGAGAGTCGTGGATCAAATATACAATTGCTACTCACAGGATGTCTCCGGGGAGTGTGTTGTATTTCTCGCCGGAAGACGAATTTGTATTGACATCATATCGAAACGTTGTGAAACTAGTTGTGTACAGTCTGAAAAAGGAAGCATTGAGAGACCTGGTGGTCCGTGGCCTACCAACTATATTTACAGACGAGGGCAACTACATTGAGACCCTCGTGTCACCTAATCATGGAGGACAGATTAGGAGACAATGCGAAGGTTATTCAGGTGAATGTTCAAAGAGTTATCAGGTATATGTCCAACGTATAAATGATCGTGTCCCTTCTTTTGTTGATTAAAAATTGTATATGTTGGTACTACTTGAGCTTCTATATCCCTCATTGATACTTATATAGATTTGGTAGTATTGGTTAGCGATGTATGCTGAATTTTGATTATATCGTTGGACGATACTTGTGGCTAGGGCCCGCTTGAAATGATTGGAGTCTAACTTATGAAACATGACTGCATGAATACTTATAGATGAGTGTCATATATATGTCATGTCCCTATAGGATTCGAATACTCCTTGGATAGTCACTAGGATGTTTCTGATACTCAAGCTTATTCCGATGAGGAGAAATAAAGCCACGTAAACTAATAAAAAGAGCCACAAAATCTCATATAATGTCGCACAAGATCTCATACGCAAGGTTGTGTACCGTAGATTTTTCCTCCAAGGAGACCTTGTATAGGCTCCTCTAGTTGGGTGAGTTCACCTGTTCATATCTTGTGCCTTTAGTTTGTTCCAAATTTCCAATAGTTTTTTCTTAGTGTCTTCTAAACACCATTTTCTAATTTAGGATCACAATTAGCTAGTTCTACACCTAATTTTGGAGGTGATAATCAACTGTATGAGATGTTAGCAAAGAGAAAACCAGTGTGAAGAACACGTTAAGGAACAATATGAAAGGAGAGGTGGCGTAGCCGACAATGTAATCAAGCATAATCTAAGGTCATAGGATTTTCTTTAAAAAGAATTGTACTGAGTGATTATTGGGGATATGTATTAGGTGGAAGTATGATTCAGAGGTCAAATAATGAGAAAAATGATTGTGCCGGCTAGGGAGATGCGGACAGTGATTTAGAGAGAGAGAGAGAGAGAGAGAGGCATTGAAGACGGTGGGATGAGGTTGGAGAGCCCTCAGTTCTAGTAGCAGCAGCAGCGCCATTAGGATGAGTTGTTTTTATTAAATTCCCAAAACTATGCCATTGAACTAAACACCCTTCCATTGCTTGTTTGGGCTGTGTCGGCAGCTGTAGACACCCCAATCTGGGTCTCCCAATTGTTTTACTTTGTTTTACGATTTCTTGTTTCCCCGATGATGAAATTGGATCAAACAGTTTGAGAATGAAATGGATTGAGCTTGGAGTGCTTGAACCCTTCTTGAACCTTTTGAACCTTAAAACCCTAAGTCAAAACCCTAGCCGAGGTTTGACTATCGTGCGATCCTTTGGTTTACTCGCGCGAGTGTTAAGTTGCCAGGTGGTGGTCAAAATGGTCTTTGACCATCGCGCGGTTGTTTTGACACTCGCGCGACGTACCCACTCTGTCGTGCGATGGTTCTGGCTTGCCACTTTCACCTTTTTCCAGCTGGATTTTTGTGATCATCAGGTGCCATGTGGGGTTAGAACCCCGTTTTCGTCGACAGAACAATGTTCTGCAGGCTTGGGGGTGCACCACCCACACAACCACTCCCACTCACCTTGGTGGCTTGTTTGTCCACCAAGTAAGGTTGACCAGCCTTGTTGGCTAGTTGCAAAGCCAAGTTTGCTACCAATCTAGCACCCTTCCATCCTCCTATATATATCCTCATTGGTCTTTCAAGTCCAAGGGTTACAAAAAAAAGATTATCAATATCTAGCACAAAGTTCACAAACCCTAGCCACACTTGTTACTCTTTCACTCTTGTGCTCTCCATACACTCATTTTGCAAGCTACACCACCTTGTCCAATCCATTTTAAAACCATTCAAGCAAAGGTATAACTTATTACCTATTTTCTGTTTGATCCCTGAGGGGGGGCTGGCAGGGCCAAGGCTGGTAATCAATACCAGTCCTGGCCCTAAAGTCAGTAAGGTTACAAGAAACTGTGATCAACACAACCCTCGCGCGATGGACCCATATACTCGCGCGACAGTTATGTCAGCAAGAGATTGGTCCACGTGGGGAAGGGATGTTGGTCATTTCTTCTTTTATTTATGTTATGGCTGTTATTTAGTTTATTTTGGTGTCTAAGTCACTGTGTTGCATGCTAAAATCCACTTAGTAGTTTAGTTTACCATATCATTTGATTTGGAATGCCCTTGGGTTGTTTCTGAATATGTGTCAGAATCCCAAGCATGCAAAGCAATTCTTGGAAGTCCAGTCAGGAGCATCGCGCGAGTGTCTTACTCTGTCGCGTGATGGTTCACTGATTTCCAGAGACTGCCCTTGCATGGGCAACTAGGCATTTGGCCTCTGTTTATTTCTCCCCCATTGTTTAGGGGTGTAATTTCAATTTATTTCAAGTCTGTTTGTAATACTCCCTCCGTCCCTTTATTACAGTCCAGTATTCCATTTTGGGCTATCCCTTAATAAGCGTCCATTTTGTAAAGTTAGTGGGTAAAAGTTGGTGAATTGTCTATTTTGTCCCTAAAAGTGGATTCCATTTTGAAAAGTTAGTGAGTAAAAGTGTAATAATGATGGGTAAGTAGGGAGAGTGGAGGAAAAAGTTGATTTGAAAGGTATAATGATGATGTCTTTTTAATAAGTTGGAGTTACGAAGCAGGACATTTAAAAAGGGACGGAGGGAGTATTATTTACTTTTCAGCACATATAAACTGCTTGGTTTGCCTCCTGGGTGTGCACTGGTCCTACCAGAGCCCAGAAGGGAATAAAAATCAAACTGTGGTTGGAGCATCAACACTCGCGCGAGGGTGTGGGTATGTCGCGCGATGGTTTGCTTGCATGCACGTATATCCATGCATGCAAGTTGGCCATAGCTTGTACCAAATCCACACCAGGCCCTATTTTGATGCTTGACACACTGCCTGGTTTTTATTCCATTTTCATTCCATCCATCCATACTATCTTTGATCATATCCTACAAATATGTTACAGTCTAATCCCCGATTAACTGTTTTCCCGCCCTAATTGGCTAAAAATTGGTTAATAAAAGAAGAATCGCAAATGTTTTCAAAATGCCTAAGTAGAGACCGATCTCCGGATTGGGCGAGAGGGGTACCATAAAACCCTTCCCATCTCGTAACCTGGCTCCCGAATCCAGATATGGTTATGACGGACTGGTTTCCTTCACTTTTTTCAAATCAAATAGCGCAGCAGGTGCTTCGAAATACGGTTCCTTGGGTGTCGGACCTTCAAACCCGAGTGGCGACTCTGTATTTTTGAGCGCTTGCTTCTCCGCTCGCGCTCCCTCGATCCAAAAAGGGCCGCTTTGGTGAAAAGGAACGGAATCCTTTTTCCAAGGGCATGTTGCCCACAGCAGCCGTTGGGTATCTTCAGTGATGTGCTGCAGCATATGGTTAAAACCCTCAACAAAATATGGATAGCAGATCCAAATATGCAAATGAGCATGGTTTAATTTCTTCCAATCCTCCCCATCCATACCCCCAATGATTGGGGATTAGATGGGTTCTGTTATTGTTGTTGTTGTATAAGAGGCCATTCTCGGGCCCCCTAACATTTCTGATTACTAAGGTTAAGATTGGCAATGGACGCTTCATAAGAGAAACTGAAAATCCGTTGAGCCTGTTCTATTGTGTCCAGTGTCCACAACTTTGATATCATGTGCAGAATTGCCTATATACCTTTAAGGACAGGTGGGCACGACAAAATATACATGTTGTGGCACTACATATCCCTTCTATGTGGTTATTTGACGTGTTGCTATACCCTCATTACCCCATTTGATATAGATGAACACTTGTTTCCTAGATTTGGGATGTTTGATATTTGTGGAAATTTTAACTCAAAAACTTTTTTCGTTTTTCTTCTCGATCAAAACAATCTTTTGGTTAGGTTTCCTAGAACACCGGTTGAAGCCTACGAAACCAGGATTCAAACGGCAATTATTTTCTCCTTTTCAAGATGCTTTGATTTTCTCCGAGTCGATCCAGATTGTAGAAGGTCGAGGCTATGAGAAGGCCTCAAGGATGTTTGAGGATCCATATTTGAAGAAATTGTTCATCAAGATGCATACCTGGTGATAGGAAGTGGTTTTTGGAGCAAATCCTTTTTTGATGACCTATGGTTATGTTTCGTGGGTGAATCTTATTCCTAATTTCCTATATTTGTTATCCTCCTTACGTACACCTATATACTTCATCAAGAAAATCTATAGCACTATTTGCGAAAGTTTGATTTGGAAAGGGGCAAGAGGAAAATGTTTTCACTGGAAAAATGGAGTCATCTGTGTTTACCCAAGGGTGTTTGGGGCTTGGGTTTCAAGGATTTAGGTCCTTTCAATGGAGCTCGCTTGGCAAAAAATGCTTTTTGCGCATCTTAATGGACCCCAACTCCCGATATGCCAGAGTTTTTTTTGTATGAATACCGTCACAACCAACCTTGTTCTGTATACTATGCCGAAGATGGATTGTTCGTGGGGGTGGAGGAGTCTTCTATGGGGTAGAGATCTATTGTTGAGTGGTCTGAAATGGAAGTTAGGGAATGGGGAATTGTTAGACCGATTCTAGGAGCAGTGGATCTCTAAGGTTAAAAACCCGAATTCTTCTTCTTCCAATAATAGATGGATATTAAATTTTATCAACTGGGATACCAGAACCTGGAGATACCATTTGCTATATCTCCTTTTTCCCCATTTGCTATCTTACCAAACATCCTAGGCTCCTAGCCATTCTCATTTCCCTGGAGAATCATCAGGTGAAGCCATTCTCATTTCCCATGTAATCTCAGACGTATTATTGCACAAAAGACTCCCCCAACTTGTCGGGAACAGACTATTGTGCAATTTTGCGGTTGAAATTGCACGGGAACTGTCACAACTAGGATTTTTAACATAAAAATAAATAACTACTTGAAATAAAGAGCCTTGCTTGCCATCGTATTCCCAGAATAATATCCCGCCTGTTAAACTTCACAAATAAGTTCCAGTTTCAAAGAGTAAACATTTTTGGCACTCCGGCCCCAAATAGATTACAATTGTTCGTACGGACAAATCATTAAGTTACAACCTCATCTTTATCAAAAGAAAGTCTATTACAAAGATGACTATGTAACTAAATCAGAGTTAGCTTCCAAAAATCCTTTTTCACTTCCAGGCACTCAAGTCATGCAAATCACTGTCCAGCATTTAATCCTGAAAAGAAAGATTAGGTTGAGCTATGCGAGCCCAGTAGGAAAATCTTTACTAGACTTATGTGCAAATAACATGCCAAGTGCAAAAGGGAACTAATGAGAAAACATGGTTCAATCAAGCATGACAATGATCAGTGTAATCATTCTAACCATCCCGACAAGACTCGACGACATCAACTTCCACTAACTGTATTTCCACCCCTTGCATTACAGTGTTACATCCCGAGAGTCACCGTGTTACCACCCCTTGCGTTACGGCGAACCCCAACACCTCGGACCATCGTGGTACCACCCCTTGCGTTACGAGGTCCACTAGAGTCTCCGTATTTCCACCCCTAGCGTTATGAGACTCCCTATACCAATCCCGACTCAACAACTTCCTATTTAACCAACACGTAAACTAAGACTCTCTCATAATCACACTCATGCATGCAACATCTCACATTACGTCAACAATATCACCGAGATGCCACAAATACTCAAAAACAATCAATCAATCGATAAGTCTCATCTCGACAAGGTTTACTCTAATGAACTTATAGAAAATCCTACTAACGAGAGGTCAATGGAACAAGGATACACCAATCAATCATTGGAAGTCAATTGAATAGCTTGTGATAGTGTAAGAGGTGTTACAAGGGTGTTAGAAGTGTCCGGGGTTCAAAACAATCGAAGTAGAAGCAGCGAAGGCAAAACTGCCCATAAGGAACTGGTATCGATATGGCCATAATGGCTGTATCGATACAGAATGCAAATCAGCAAAGTCCATTCTGTTTCAAATATGTATCGATACGGCAAGAATCCCGTATCGATACGGAGAGGTTTCGAGCAGATTTTTCTGCAGATTTCAGGAATTCAACTACAACACCAATACCAACAATTACAAGCACGATTACACACCATAACAAGCTACTAACACATAAAAGTAGCAAAGAAATCCCTACCTCGATTCAAGGAACGAACCCAACACCTCGAACGAGATCTAGCTCCCAACTTTCAAAATTTGCCGCGATCTCCTTCCCGAACCTCACCCAACGCGATACGAGCTCGGGGTCGCGGAGAGGAGGTGAAATAAGGGTGGGTTCTTGAGAGCTTGGAGGTGTTTTGGTGGGTTTTTGAGTGGGAGGAGAGGAGAGAGAGAGAACCGGTGGAGGGAGAGAGAGGGAGACGCCGGATGAGAAAAAGGAAAAGGGGGAAAAATGATCCCCTACATGATCTCTCTCCTACATATATCATCAAATCGCAAAATCACACATTTACCCCTCAACCTTCCATTCTCTCACTTAAGTCCCCAATTTAAATATTCACAAATAAATCCATATTTTCTCAATTAGACTTTTAATCGATATTTCAAACATTAAAATTATTCGGGTCTCTACAATCTACTCTCCTTAAAGAAATTTCGTCCCGAAATTTACAACGCAAGTCAACTAAAATTTATGCATCAATTAACCATGCTCATGTAACAACACATATTACCACCAATAAGTTATCAATCATAAGGTTAAAAGTTCGAGACTCACATCGATTAACTCGGAAATAAATGCGGATATTTCTCCCTCGCTTCATCTTCCCTTTCCCACGTCGACTCTTCCCTTCCGAGATGACTCCATAAGATTCGCACTAACGGAATGGTTTTACCCCTCAAAACTTGCTCGCATGAATCTAGAATGAGTATCGGTTCTTCCTCATACGATGCATCGGCTTCTAACTCAAGTTCGGACCATTCAAGAACGTGTGACGGATCCGGCTCATACTTCCGCAACATCGATACGTGAAATACATCGTGGACACCCGACAACCTCGGCGGTAACGCCAATCGATGCACGACTTCTCCGATTCTCTTGATAATATCAAATGGCCCGATGAAACGTGGCGATAACTTGCCCCTTTGCCCAAAACGAGTTAGTCCCCGACGCGGTGATACCTTAAGGAACACGTGATCCCCCACTTCAAATGATAGAGGTCGGCGACGGCGGTTTGCATAACTCTTTTGCCTACTTTGAGCGGTTATTAATTGTTGGCGAATAGTCTTGACTTGTTCGGTGGTTCTCTTTTGTGCTTCAAGAAGACGTAATCGGATCGCTCTCATGCTCTCGGAAGTTTCTTGAACTAATTCCGGCCCAACCAAAGTAGCCTCGCCCAACTCGGTCCAACAAACGGGTGATCGACACGGTCTCCCATACAAAGCTTCATACGGTGCCATCTCGATACTAGATTGGTAACTATTGTTGTACGAGAATTTGACTAACGGTAAATGATCCTCCCAACTACCCCGAAAGTCCATAACACAACCTCGAAGCATATCTTCTAGAATTTGGATCGTTCTCTCGGATTGTCCATCCGTTTGCGGGTGATACGCGGTACTGAACAAGAGGTTTGTACCAAGAGCGGCCTGTAGACTCTGCCAAAAACGCGCAATAAATTGTGGATCTCGATCTGACACAATAGAAACGGGAATTCCATGAAGGCGAACAATTTCACGAATATACAAACGACTAAGCGTATCTATCGAATCCGTAACTTGAATCGGTAAGAAATGTGCGGACTTGGTCAATCGGTCGACTATCACCCAAATGGCATCGTGCCCCCTCGGAGATCTCGATAATCCGGTAACAAAATCCATTGTCACGTTTTCCCACTTCCACTCGGCCACAGGTAACGGTTGCAATTTTCCCGCGGGTCGTTGGTGCTCGGCTTTGACTTGTTGACACGTAAGACATTTGGACACGAAGATAACGACATCTCTCTTCATTCCCGGCCACCAAAACTGTCTACGCAAGTCGTGGTACATTTTCGTTCCACCCGGATGCACGGCTAACGATGAGTGATGGAATTCTCTCAGAATTTCCTTCCGACACGAAACGGGTACGAACAACTTTCCCTTGTATCGCAAACCTTGATCGGCGTGTATCATCCACCCCTCTCGAGCATTGCCACTAAGAAACTTGGTACGGAACCCTTCCGCTTCTTCATCAGGTTGTTGGGCCTCAATAACTCGGGTTGATAAGGTCGATTGGACGGTTAAGTTGCATAATGTGACTCCTTCTCGAACTTCCTCAAAATGCAACGCATACGAGCCTAAGTCATTCATCGTTTTCCACTCACGGACAGCCAAACTCGTAAGTTGGGTCGATTTCCTACTTAGCGCGTCTGCTACCACATTCGCCTTTCCCGGATGATATTGTAACTCGAAGTCGTAGTCCTCTAAATGTTCCATCCATCGGCGTTGTCGCAAATTGAGCTCCTTTTGAGAAAACAAGTATTTTAGACTCTTGTGATCGGAAAAGACTTCAAACTTCTCACCATAAAGATAATGACGCCAACTCTTCAAAGCAAACACAACGGCCGCAAGTTCTAAGTCATGGGTAGGGTAATTTCGCTCATGAGTCTTCAACTGCCGCGAGCCATATGCTACAACACGTCCCAATTGCATCAACACGCACCCCAACCCTTCCTTCAAAGCATCACAATATACTGAATAACTAATTCCTCGTTCAGGTACAACCAAAACCAGCGCGGTAGTCAATCTCTTCTTCAATTCTTGAAAGGCTATCTCACATGCGTCACTCCACACGAAACGAGTCCCCTTACGGGTCAATTTGGTCAGCGGAGCTGCTAGGCGAGAGAAATCTAGTACAAACCGGCGATAGTATCCGGCCAAGCCCAAGAAACTACGGATCTCGAATACATTCTTCGGTCGTTGCCAGTTCATCACGGACTCTACCTTCCCCGGGTCAACGGACACCCCACCATTCGAAACGACGTGACCCAAAAACTTGACTTCGGACAACCAAAACCTGCATTTACTAAGTTTGGCATACAAATGGTGTTCTCTCAAAAGTTCAAGGACGATGGAAAGGTGAGATTGGTGTTCCTCCTCCGAAGGCGAGTAGATAAGGATATCGTCCACGAAGACAACTACGAAACGATCGAGATAAGCACGAAAGATACGGTTCATCAAGTCCATAAAAGTTGCCGGTGCATTAGTTAATCCAAAAGGCATAACAACGAACTCATAGTGGCCATACCGGGTACGAAAAGCGGTTTTAGGAATGTCTTCTCTCCGAACTCTCAACTGGTGATAACCGGACCTCAAGTCAATCTTAGAGAAACAAGTGGCACCTCGAAGTTGGTCGAATAGATCGTCGATTCTAGGCATAGGGTACTTATTCTTTATGGTTACGCGGTTCAACTTACGATAATCGATACAAAGACGAAGAGAACCATCTTTCTTCTGAGCGAACAAGGCCGGTGCTCCCCATGGTGAAGTACTAGGGCGAATAAATCCCAAACTCTCCAATTCCTGCAATTGAATCTTCAATTCTCTCAACTCGGCGGGCGCAAAGCGGTAAGGAGGTACAGAAATAGGAGTGGAACCAGGAAGTAAGTCAAAGGAAAATTCAATTTCTCGCTCGGGCGGTAAACTAGGTAACTCAGTCGGAAACACATCCGGAAAGTCACAGACAACCAGGGGCAACTCCCCACGCATGGATACGTCTGCATCTAAGGTCAAACTTGCTAACAATGCATACATCGACTCATGTTCCCGGGATTCACACAGGTACGGTTCTATAGGTTCCCGACGCTCCCCGAAAAACTCAAAACAGGCACCCCCAGGCGGACAAATACGGACTCGACGCTTAAAACAATCTATGGTGGCGTGAAACGTAGACAACCAATCCATTCCCAAAATAAGATCGAACCCTGTCATGTTCAGCACGATGAAATCAAAAGTAAAACGACGATCCCGAATAATAAGTTCACAATCCCGGCATATGCAATCTAACGGCGACATACCTTCTATAGGTGTGTCAACAAACAACGGAGGATTGATGCTCTCAATTTCCAATTCCAAAGCATGAGCAAAAGATGCGGCAATAAAAGAATGCGATGCTCCCGAATCGAATAATACTCTAGCAAAGGAGTTAAACAAAAGAAATGTACCCCTCACTACCGAAGTCTTTGGAGCCTGAGAAGTGACTGGAGGTGGAATGGCAGAAGTGATGGCAAAAGCTCTACCCTGAGTTGTCTGACCCTGAACGTGTCCACCCCGATGACCGGAACCCTGAGTAGGTGTAGACGAACTAGCTCCTCTTTCAGCCTGAGATCCCTGAGCCGAAGCGGTCTGACGGAAGTGAGACTGCTGCTGTCTCTGAGTGCCCCGAAACGACTGCCGACTAGAACCCTGTCCACCCCTCGATTGTTGCACTGATCCTGACTCACTGCGAGCCCCATCCCCGTGCGGACAATTCCTAGCAAAATGACCGGACTTCCCACAAGTGAAACAAGTCCCCAAGAGCCGCGGACACTGAGCACGGATGTGCCCCGCTTGACCACATTCGTGACAAGAGATCGAAGACTTATTGGAAACTCTTCTCGTTCCAAATGAAGAAGAAGGCGGTGGTCTAAAGTGTGACGGACCTTGAGAAATAGACATTTGATCCCGTTGTCTCTTCCTCCCTTGAGTACCGAAACTTCCCGACGACGAACTCATACCTCCCACTGATTGTCTCGGTTCCCATGTCTTAGGATTCTTTGGCGCCTCTCTCGGTGTCTCAATACTCCTAGCACACTCCATAACTTCGGAGAACTTTCCCTTTCGTTGCGCCACAACAAACTTCTTCACGGCATCACTCAAACCCCTTTCAAACCTCCTACACTTTCTCTCCTCGATTGCCACCATTTCCGGCGCAAAGCGGGACAAAGATTGAAACTTCACCGCATATTCCGAAACGGTCATGTCTCCTTGCTCAAGCTTCTCGAATTCGTTCCTCAGTTGATCCCGACTCATTTCCGAAAAATATTGCTCCTCGAAGAGCATCTCAAACTCCGCCCAAGTCAAGTTCTCAATGTCTGGCTCATCTACTTGAGCCGCGGTCCTCGCCGCTCTCCTTGCGTCTTTCCTCGATTCCAAAACCGACTCCCACCACTCGCCGGCTTCTCCAACCAATTGCACAGCCACAATTCCCACTCTAATACCGTCTTCGATGATGTTAAGAGCCCTAAAGATTTTCCGGATTTGGGTTAACCAATGGTCGGCTACCAAAGGGTCACTAATGGTTCCATCAAAGGTTGGAGGATTTCTACGGCTAAATTCCCGCATTGCTATCATAGCCCTATCCTCGGCATTCTCCCTCGGATCTTGGTTCAACAGGTTTGTAGCTGTAAGTGCCGCAACAAGATCCCTAGCAAATTGAGTTTGATTCGGAGGTACGCCTGCACCTCGACCGGCCCCAGCCCCCGGATTCCCACCTAGATTCTCCCCATGCTGACTAACTTCGTCCTCGGGAGGTACCCCACGGCCACGACCACGGCCACCCCGATTTCCAATCCTACCTCGTCGCACACGCAATCTCGGAGGCATCTTACTACAATTATAAGAAAAGAGAGTCCATTAACAACAACATCATTTAATGAGGTCAAAACCTCCAACTATCCCAACACGGGTCTAAGATAACGCTACACCACTCTACTTTATTGAAATGCTATGCCATGTAAGTCAAGTGTTAACAATGCACACAAGCACACACGAGTTATGAAAATTTGTGTGACATTTTAAACCCATGAGACTAGAAGTCTCCCCACGGTCTCTAGGTGTTCTAAACCTAGATGCTCTGATACCAATTTGTCACGACCAGGATTTTTAACATAAAAATAAATAACTTCTTAAAATAAAGAGCCTTGCTTGCCATAGTATTCCCAGAATAATATCCCGCCTGTTAAACTTCACAAATAAGTTCCAATTTCAAAGAGTAAACATTTTTGGCAATCCGGCCCCAAATAGATTACAATTGTTCGTACAGACAAATCATTAAGTTACAACCTCATCTTTATCAAAAGAAAGTCTATTACAAAGATGACTATGTAACTAAATCAGAGTTAGCTTCCAAAAATCCTTTTTCACTTCCAGGCACGCAAGTCATGCAAATCACTGTCCAACATTTAATCCTGAAAAGAAAGATTAGGTTGAGCTATGCGAGCCCAGTAGGAAAATCTTTACTAGACTTACGTGCAAATAACATGCCAAGTGCAAAAGGGAACTAATGAGAAAACATGGTTCAATCAAGCATGACAATGATCAGTGTAATCATTCTAACCATCCCGACAAGACTCGACGACATCAACTTCCACTAACTGTATTTCCACCCCTTGCGTTACAGTGTTACATCCCGAGAGTCATCGTGTTACCACCTCTTGCGTTACGGCGAACCCCAACACCTCGGACCATCGTGGTACCACCCCTTGCGTTACGAGGTCCACTAGAGTCTCCGTATTTCCACCCCTAGCGTTACGAGACTCCCTATACCAATCCCGACTCAACAACTTCCTGTTTAACCAACACGTAAACTAAGACTCTCTCATAATCACACTCATGCATGCAACATCTCACATTACGTCAACAATATCACCGAGATGCCACAAATACTCGAAAACAATCAATCAATCGATAAGTCTCATCTCGACAAGGTTTACTCTAATGAACTTATAGAAAATCCTACTAACGAGAGGTCAATGGAACAAGGAAACACCAATCAATCATTGGAAGTCAATTGAATAGCTTGTGATAGTGTAAGAGGTGTTACAAGGGTGTTAGAAGTGTCCGGGGTTCAAAACAATCGAAGTAGAAGCAGCGAAGGCAAAACTGCCCATAAGGAACTGGTATCGATACGACCATAATGGCTATATCGATACAGGATGCAAATCAACAAAGTCCATTCTGTTTCAAATATGTATCGATACGGCAAGAATCTCGTATCGATACGGAGAGGTTTCGAGCAGATTTTTCTGCAGATTTCAGGAATTCAACTACAACACCAATACCAACAATTACAAGCATGATTACACACCATAACAAGCTACTAACACATAAAAGTAGCAAAGAAATCCCTACCTCGATTCAAGGAACGAAACCCAACACCCGAACGAGCTCTAGCTCCCAACTTTCAAAATTTACCGCGATCTCCTTCCCGAACCTCACCCAACGCGATACGAGCCCGGGGTCGCGGAGAGGAGGTGAAATAAGGGTGGGATCTTGAGAGCTTGGAGGTGTTTTGGTGGGTTTTTGAGTGGGAGGAGAGGAGAGAGAGAGAACTGGTGGAGGGAGAGAGAGGGAGACGCCGGATGAGAAAAAGGAAAAGGGGGGAAAAATGATCCCCTACATGATCTCTCCCCTACATATATCATCAAATCGCAAAATCACACATTTACCCCTCAACCTTCCATTCTCTCACTTAAGTCCCCAATTCAAATATTCACAAATAAATCCGTATTTTCTCAATTAGACTTTTAATCGATATTTCAAACATTAAAATTATTCGGGTCTCTACAGGAACAGTGGCACAGACACGTTTTTCTGTACAGAAGATTTGACCTAGGACATAGATGGTCTTTGTTCGAGTGTGGTGTTGCAGAAGAAACGGTAGAACATGTGTTCCTAGTTCTCATAAGCCGGAAATAATGACACTTTGATAGAATTCCTTTTTGCTATTTGGGCTCTTTGGCTGCATAGGAATAAGGCACGCTTGGACAAAACCATTCTTTGTCCTTTGAAAATTATAAGTATTTGTTTGTACAAGGCTCTTCTCCGCTACGCATGGGGCTTCCAGCCATTTCTTTCGCCGTCGATTTCTCTTATGGAAGAACTGATAAACTCTCATGTGAGGAGTGATGGCATCACAACTATTCAACATAATATATCGAGTCCGCCATTTGCAAATTTTGAGATGTAAATCTATGGAGAAAAAAATTCAATTGAATGTCGTCAACATTTTGGTATAATAGTGCTTATTTGGACAAAATTAGATAGCCGGAATTCAAAGGAATAGTTAAGACTGTAACCATTTATTTTTGTAAGTCTCAATGTATTCGTATCTCGTACTAAAAAATGAGTTCAATAGGATAATAGTAAAAGTTTAGTCGAATTATGCAAATCAAAGTCAGAGTCTATTTTTCTCTCTTCATAGGAGTGATTATCACAAGAACACTAATGCACTGTTTAGAACTTTGTGGAAAATGAGAGAGAAGAAAAAATAATAATTAAGATGGAAAATGTGAGAAAATAAAAGAAAAAAATTCATACTAAGCACTACTCTATTTAGTCATTTTTTCTACTCTTTCTCTCAAACCAAACGGGATAATACTCTAATATAAAAAGAGAGACAACTCATCTTTCGTGTGACCTTTTCGTGAAAATGTGTCACAAAAGTTATTTTCATTACTACCCCATTAAAATAACTTTTACAACTAATTTTAATATGGCATGAAATAACAGATGTATGAGCAAAATAATAGACTTAAAAGCAGTTTAACATTACCTTTCATGGGATTGTCTTATTCACAGAGCAGTCCTAAATAAGACATTCACGAAGGCGCGCAATCTGGGCCATCCGTTTCGACTTTGGACTTAACTCTTCTCCGAAAAAAATTCATTTAAATTCAGACCGTCCAAACCTGGAACGGACGCATGCGATCCAACTTCGTAAACCCCCATTCACGGAAGCTTCATTAAATTTTTTTTCCTACCTTTCAGTCCTAAAATGTGTACCCACACATATAGTGCATGCCAACCTTTTACAGATCTTGACATGAAGTATCATTTTGTTCTCCCTCTCTTTCCCATGCTCAAGAACAAGAAGCATTTGTAAGTCAAGAATCTGAAATCCCAAAGCTGTAACTGGTCGTAGAATCGTAAAGAACTGAAGACAACCATTATGTCCGGCTATGGAACCATCGACAATTATTCCCGCAGGAGAGACCTTCCGCCGGAGATGGTCGCCCACATACTCTCTTTCCTACCGGTAAAGTCTCTCTGCCGATTCAAGTGCGTCTCTCCCTCATGGAATTTCCTAATCTCTTCCCCCCAATTCGCAAAAACCCACCTTCGTATAACCACCAACAAACCTCAAAAAAACATTCTCATTTCCAACTCGAAGGCTCTCTACTCCGTTGATTTCGCCGCCGCAAATCCCACCGCAGAAAAGACATTCTCATTTGGTTTGTCGATCCATGTTTCGGGCTCTTGCAATGGTTTGATTCTAATTTTTGATCATTGGCATGGTAACTCTAACTTCTTGTTGAATCCATCCACTAGAGAATGTAAGAAACTGCCTAAATCCCCTATTTTTGACAACTCTTCATCTGCCCGAATCAAATTCGTTCCATATGAGACGGAGACCCACGCGTTCCTACCTGGGTTGGGCTATGACTCGTCTTCGGATGATTACAAGGTTGTGATGCTCCTTTACCATAACATTGCGGAAAATGAATCTGATTTTGATGATGATGATGATGTCAGTAGTATTACTGATGTGACTATCTATTCACTAAAAACTAATTCTGTGGATCCTTTTGATGGGGTTCTTTTTAATGAGCGTCTCCATTGGCTAACTTCGAGTACTGGTTGTTTGGATGATTCTATGGTTATTGGCGCTTTCAATTTGTCAGATGAGATTTTCAGGGAAGTGCATCTGCCTGTTACATTTCATAATTATGAGTTTGAGTATCATAAAATGGCGGTTCTTGGGGGTTATCTCTGTTTGGTTATTTTGCTGTGCATTGACAAAATTGAAGTTTGGATGATGAAGAAGTATGGGGTACGAGAGTCATGGATCAAATATACAAATACAATTGCTATGCACAGGATATCTAGGTTATGATGTGTTGTATTTCTCAGCGGAAGATGAATTTGTATTGAGAACATATAGAAACGGTGCGAAACTAGTTGGGTACAGTCTGAAAAAGGAAGCACTGAGGGACATGGTGGTCGGTGGCCTTCCAACTCACCTTATAGATGGGGGCAACTACATCGAGACCCTCGTCTCTCCTAATCTTGGAGTACGGATTAGGAGACAATGCGAAACTTCATCTGGTGAATGTTCAAAGAGTTATCAGGTATATTTCCGACGCATAAATGACTCTGTCCTTTATCAGGTATATTTCCAACGCATAAATGACTGTGTCCTTTCTTTTGTTGACTAATAATTTTATAAATCAACAACTACGGGAGCTTTATATTTAAAGGTCTTTGGAGGTTGCAAATCCACATATTCATTGTTGATACTTGTATAGATTTAATAGTATTGGTTAGTGATGTATGTTGAATTTGATTATACTGTTGATGATACACTTGTGGCTAGAGCCCGCTCAAAATGATTGGAATCTAACCTATGAAGCATGACTGCAAGAGGATACGAAGACTACGTGGATACTCACTGGCACGTATCTGATATGCAAGCTTATCCCGACCAGACCTTGTATAGGCTTCTCTAGTTGGGTGATTTCACATGTTTATATGTTATCTTGGGCCTTTAGTTTGTACCAATAGTTTTTTCTTAGTTTCTTTTGAACACCATTTCCTACTTTAGGATCACAAAGTGTGTTAACGTATCTAACTCGAAACCAATTAGCAAAGGGTGGAGTGCTGCTCGGGATTCTAAACCTAATTTTGGAGGATATAATTAACTATACAAGCTCTTAGCAAAGTGAAAACAAGTGTGAAGAACACCATGGTTTACTTTTAAGGAACAATACGAAAGGAGAGGTAGCATAGCTATTTTGATATCTTGGGACTTTGTTGATTGAATTGCGATGCTGGGGCAGCACTCACTTTGGTTTATTAAGGTTGCTTACAAAATTGGGAGCAAGAAGCAGGACGATAGTAGTCCCAGTACATTGGCAAGCTTCAAAGAGACCTGGTAAATGAGGGGTATGATTCCTCTGTCCATATTTTGTCTCTCCACATGGTGTGGAGGTTTTAAACAGATACTGTGAGCACATTAATGAAGATATTTGATTGCTGCTGACATCCTACACGCGCCTTTGTTGGTGCCAACAGTGGTTGAGAGAAAGATGAGGACGGAGAGCCCTGGTAAAACCTCCACATCATAGCAAGTTCAGATGTTCTATTGTTGCCATAACTTTGAAATCATGTGCAGAATTGCCTATACACCTTTAAGGACTGGTGGACACGACAAAATACCCATGCTTTGGCACTACTTATCCATCCTATGTGGTTATTTCAAGCGTTGCTCTACCCTCATTTCCCTATTTGATGTAGATGCACACTCGTTTCATAGATTTGGAATATTTAATATTTGTTGAACTTTTAACTCAATAACTTTCTTCGTTTTTCTCCTTGATCAAAACAATCTTTCAGTTGGGTTTCCTAGAACATCGGATGAAGCCTAGGAAGTCGGGAGCGGTCAATCGTCCCCAAAACGAAGGAAGTTATCTGGTGGAACTGAGGTCAAGGGGCGATTGTTCTCCATTTCAAGATGCTTGGATTTTCTTCGAGTTGATCCAGATTGTAGAAGGTCGAGGCTATAAGGAAGGCCTCGAGGATGTTTGAGGACCCATATTTACAGAAATTGTTCGTCAAAATGCCTGATGATTGGAAGATGTTTTTGGTGCTTATCCTTTAGTGATGACGTATGGTTCTGTTTTGTGGATGAATCTTGTGGATTTTTGGTTGATTATTGGCACGCTTTTTTGGTACTTTTCATTCCATGACCTATCTATCAGTTGAATTTTAAAATTAATGTTGTTTCACTTGTTAGATGGTTTCTTATTGTTTTGTTTGTGGTTAGCCAGATTTCAAACCATGCTGTCTTTTTTTGCCTTCTAACTGTGCATATTTGCATCTATGTATAATGCGTCCTGTATTTGACATGGGCTTTGCTAAAGGGGTTAAAAGAGAATGAAGAACAACAGAGAGGAAGACAACAAAGTTATATTACAATAGAACTCTTCTGGCGAAAAATGTGTGGCGCATCCTAATGGACCCTAGCTCCCTATATGCCAAAGTTGCTTTGTAGAAATACTGTCATAACCAACCTTCTTCTGTATGGTATGCCGAAGATTGATTGTTCATCGGAGAGGGGGAGCCTTCTATGGGGTAGAGATATGTTGTTGAGTGGCTTCAAATGGAAGGTACGAAACAGGGAATCATTAGACCAATCGTAGGACCAGCGGATCGCTAAGGTCAAAAACCCATATTCTTCTTCTTCCTACAATAGATGGTTCAATAACTTTTTAGTATCAAATCTTAGCAACTGGGATACCAGAACCTGGAGATACCATTGCTCTCTCTCCTTTTCCCATATGATATCTTACCAAACATCCTAGTCATTCTCATTCCCCTGGAGAATCATCAGATAAGCCATCCTGGGAATTGTCCAGAAGTAGGGATTTCACTGTCAAATCAGCTTATTTTCTTGTTCATAGGGAGTAGTTTACCTCCTAAATTTGCAATGTTTCTTTGGAAGCTAGTCCACCGCATTATTCCTAACTTAAAGGCTAGAGGTATGGGCATAGACACCTCAGGTCACTTGTACCCAAAATGTCTGTATCGGTTCCCATGCGATGTCAGCCACAGAACGAGACTATTGTGCAATCTTGCAGTTGAAATTGCACGAGAACAGAGGTAAAGACACTTTTTCGATACAGAAGATTTGACCTCGGACATAGACGGTCTTTGTCCGAGTGCAGTGTTGAAGAAGAAACGGTGGAACACTTATTGCTATCTGGGCTCTTTGGTTGCATAAGGTAGACTTTCACAAAACCAGTCTTTGTCCTATGGAGACTATTTGCTTGTGCACGGCTCTTCTCCATTTCGCGTGGGGCTTCTAGCCATTTCTTTCGCCGTCTAATGGTCAATTACTCGCGTTCTTAGTGGTGTTAGAATACATACACACTAATAGGCTAAAAATATTTTGTAGTCGATAGCGAAGGAACATCCAAGCTCTAATCCGTCAAAATAAACTCTGTGCAGGAGTAGTACTCAACTTGTTACAGGAAACCATGTTCAAGCTAGATATGCTCGTGAGTACTTCATCTCCTAAACCTTTTGAAGGCACCATTGGTGCTTGATTTCAACTGCATTTTTTTTAAATAATATGTATTATTGTAACTTCAATGTCATTTCTTGGTTAGGAGAATTTTCCCCATGTCCACTGTACCATATTCTAAACCCCATAAGTCCACTTCTAAATTCTATAACCCCTTAAGTCCACTAACCTACTAATCAGGATATAATAAACCTGTTTAGTCTAATATACCCGTATTTTTAAAAAACCTTTTGTCACGTTTTGTTATCTATTTGAAAAAAAAACGTTTGAAATTTCTAATCCCTAAAATCTCTCCCGATTTCTCTCCCGAAAATTTATCCTTCCCTTCAGTACAAAACCCTACTGATGCGCGCCAGGGCGCAATCATCGCGCACCAGGATGCAACCATCGCGCGCCCGGGCGCATCGTCGCGCGCCAGGGCGCACCGTCGCGCGACAGACTAGAACCCTCGCGCGATGGTCAGTTCCCCACCTACTTTTTCAGAGGCAGAAATTTGGCCACCGATGCAACTTCAGCCAGGCCTCGTGGCTGGCTTTGTCCCTTTCTTGGCACCAACCAGATCCACCCTCCATGCCTATAAATAGCCCCCTTTGTTCTCTTTCAAAGGGTTACAAAAAATCAAGCACAAAAGGTTACACAAACCCAAATACACTTGATACTTCATCACTCTAGCCATCTACATACACTTATTTTGCAAGCTCTATCACCTTGTTCAACCTCAAGCATCAAAGCTCAAACACCGTTCAAACTCAAAAAAAAGCCAAAGGTATAACACCTTTGTTCTGCTCACTGTTCTGATCCCTGAGGGGGGCTGGCAGGGTCAAGGCTGGTAATCAATACCAGTCCTGGCCCAAAAGCTGGCAGAGGTTCAAAACCGTAGTGGCAAGGACCCGCGCGCGACTGTCCCACATACTTACGCGACACTTCGTGTTTGCACGTACAGGACAACGTGGGGATGGGTGCCTTGTTGTTTTATGCATTTCTTTGTATATAAATCACTGTAAAGCATGCTAACAACCAATTTACTGCTTTCCTTTGTTAGAAATGTTAGTCTTGCATTTCAATATTAAGTTCTGTTCTGTTGGAGTACCCCTGGGATCACTCTGGACCTGTCTCAGAACCCAGGACGTGAAAAACCAGACACTGGAAAGTTGGCTCGAACCCGCGCGCGCTGCACCCAAACCATCGCACGATGGCCAACGCTCCATTTGACCAGCGCGCCAGGGCGCAATCGTCGCGCGCCAGGGCGCAACCATCGCGCGCCCGGGAGCATTGTCGCGCGACGGTTTGGAACCCTCGCGCGATTGTTTATACCCGATCAGTGGCTGGCCTTGCATGTTTAACTTGGTTTTAGGCTATTATTTTGTCCCCACACTGTTTATGGGGTGTTTTTGTTTATTTATTAGGCTTTTCAGCCTTTAAACTGTATATTATGACTGCATAAACTGCTTGGTTTGTCTTGGGTGTGCACTGGTCCTTCTAGAGCCCAGAGAGTTTAAACTGCTTGGTTTGTCCTGGGTGTGCACTGGTCCTTCCAGAGCCCAGAAGGTTTGAGAATAAGAGCTGTGGGCTTAGGCTTACTGGCGTGCGCAGGTCTTGTAGTAGCGCGCGCAGGTATGATCAGCATGCATTGACTTGATCAGTGCATACTGGTTACCTCTTGCGTGCGACACTCCAAAACAGGAGCTTTCCAGTCTGTTTAAACTCCCACAGCAGTCTGTTCTCATCCTATACTAACTGCTCATCCATGCCATCTATCACATCCTGCAAACATGTTACAGTTTTAATCCCCGATTAACTGTTCTCCGCCCTAATTGGCTAAAATTGATTAATAAAAGAAGAATCGCAATGTTTTCAAAATGCCTAAGTAGAGACCGATCTCCGGATTGGGCGAGAGGGGTGCCATAAAACCCTTCCCCTCTTGTAACCTGGCTCCCGAACCCAGATATGGTTATGACGGACTGGTTCCTTAACTTTTTCAAATCAAACAGCGCGGCAGGTGCTTCGAAATACGGTTCCTTGGGTGTCGGACCTTCAAAACCCGAGTAGCAACTCTGTATTTTTGAGCGCTTGCCACATGCGCTCGCGCTCTCTCGATCCGGGCCCTTGCATTTTTTGGAAACCGGAATTTCCAGGGCATGCTGCCCACAGTGGCGACTCTGCTGGGGATGATCGAACCGATATTAATCCATACTTAGAGTTTAATACACTTGTGAACAATCCCTTAAAAGTCTGTCAAAACGGTTAGCTTCGCGCTGCCGAAGGTTGGAATGGTGATTTAACAGGACCTCGTGTCCGGCCATTCTAATCTGGGGCTTTTTCGATTGTTCACTTGCGTAGTTTCTTCTAAAGATGGACTAAATAAAGTGAGCCAAATTTGAAAAGGCGTTTTTACGACTCTGTGATTCTTCTTCTTTTAAAACAAATTTTAGCATCTCATTTGCATCGATGTGGGATAAGCCTCGTTGGATCGTTTTGGCAATCCGGCACGGTTTACCGGAGCCCGGGGACCCCGAATGACCGACAACCTTCGACGACGATGGGTCATGCTACCGTTCGACTGTTACTCTGCGAAAAACGCGAGTAACGGGAGGTATATCTGTGGCCCTAGTCCGAGGAACCTGTTACAAACCAAAACCGGCCTTTTGCATATACAAAGCATTAGAACTCTCCAAACTAGGACAGGTACCCACAGGTTAAGATCTATTTGCATCTAACCCCATATACTGTCTATGTGTTACTGCTTTCCCTATCGCATGCACTGTACATACACTGTTTTGCATAGGAGCATGCTTAAAGCTGTTTTGTCTTTCGAGTTTGTCTTACGCTGTCTAAGACGTTGTTGGACCCGATGAGGAGTCGTTCATTCTGTTGAATGTTCGTTATCAATCGCAAAGTCCTTAGTTCAATGAGACTTTGAGAAATCAAAATTTACTACATCCTTGGCTCATGCCCGTTTAAGGATTCAACCGACAATATGGAACAACAAAGTGGTGATGTCGTGTCGCTGGCGCCACCCAGGTTGAAGTGCGTTGTCACTATACACCGCCGTGTTCAAGGTTAAGGTGCCATGACATCAACACCGAGTTGTTCCAAATTCAAAGTCGAATCTTCAAAAGGGACTAGCCAAAGATTTAGTCTATTTTGACATCTTTTAGGATCTGTCGATCTACTCAGGGACACATCGCCGAAAAGAATTCTGAGGATTCCGGCAACGTCTGAAACTTGTGAGGCAAACTTGTCTCTGGAACTGTGCATGCATACATTATGTTCTGCGTAGGAGCATGTTTAGGGCGGCTTCTAGGATTGTCACTCTTTCGAGTCTGTCTTATGCTTACTAGGACGCTGCTATAACCCGATGAAGAGTCGTGCATCTCGATGGTGCACGTTGTTAATTTTTCAAAAGTCCTTAGATCAGCGAGACTTTGAGAAATCAAACCTTACTAAATCCTTGGCTCATGCCCGGTTGAGGATTCAACCGAACATAAGGAACCACAAAGTATTGATGTCGTGATATTGATGTCGTTTTGGTTATCGTGCTTCGCACGTACACCGCCCCGGCTAAAGCGCATTGTCGCTCACGCCACCCAGGTTAAGATGTCACGCCATCAACACCGAGTTGTTCCAAGTTTAAAGTTGAATCTTCAAAAGGGACTAGCCAAAGATTTAGTCTGTTTTGACATCTCTTAGGATCAGTTTGATCTTTCCAAAGGATATACCCTCGAAAAAAATATCCGAGGATTCTGGCAGCATCCGAGTATCATGAGACAGACTTGTCTCTAGTTCTAGAGTCTAGGAGGACACTGACAACGATGATCTCTGCATTTTCGTTCTTTCAATTCTTTCAATAAACTGCTGAAAGGGCATCACTGAGCTTTCATTACTTTACTGTCAAAGCTTCGAGCCATTGCATCATCGGAAAGTACCGAAAAGAAGAGCCAAACCTGCTTGGGAGAGTCTACCGGGGCTGTTACACCTTCGCTTTCAAGATTATATCACCTACCCTGTTCATCAATTCAGAATGGCAGTACAAATGGAGTTGGCTGAGCTCAGGAAAGCTGTAGAAGAATTGGGTCACAAGATGGACAAACAGATGATTATGGTCCAGGGACTCGTTGGCCTTGTTTCCTCTACAGCCTCGCAACTAGATATGGGGCTGATCAAAGAACCTTCTCAAGCCTACCACCCTCCAACAGTTGGAATCAAGCTGTGCTCAGGAACATGTTCAAAGACCTGGCTGAGTTTCATGAGGCCAGGACTCACTCGAAGGAGGATGCTGATTCCTTGTTCAAAGCCTTTGCCAAAGGAGAGGACATGCTTAGTGATGAATTCAGCCCCAAAGGCAAAAGAATGCATCCTGTTGATGAGGCAAACTGCAAAGCAGACAAGGGTTCCGCTTCGAACTCTCAATCCACTCGCCGGAACCCACCAAGGACTTTCTCATGCTTCTCTGCGCCTTTGGTCTCAATTTATGAGAAACTGCTCGATGCTGGTTCCATCAAGCCCCTCGATCCAACTCCTCTACCCAAAAATCCATCACCCAATTTCAAGCATAACCTCTATTGCACCTACCATCAAATGCCTGGCCATTCTACCTGTCACGCCCTCAATTTTCAACATAAACAATGAATACTCTTTTGATAAATAAAGGTCTCGCACTAATACAATTAATACCCAAAACATCTTCCTTTCCCCTGTCCTCAAATAAGATTCAGTTGTTACATTTTTGGCTCAATGGCCCCAAGTATTTTGAAATACCAATGTCCAAAGAAAATAATATTACAGTTGTAGCAAATGTCTTTCCAAAATACTTCTTTCGAATCAAATACAAATAATCGCCTCTTTTATACCTTTGAAAGACATGATCAACAAGCACGCCATGCCAACTTCCTTGTTTTGTACCTGAAAATGATAGGGTTGAGCATACACGTGCCCAGTAGAGAAATCTATACTCAAGTTATATGAAAATATGGTGAATTATGCTTCTAGAGTGAATGAATACCGATAGACAAGCCCAAAGTTCACATGATCCTCAATGTGCAGCGTACAACGGCCAAAGGATTCTAAACAATCCTAACAATTCACAGGCTAAGGTAGAATCGCTAATATTCCCACTCTAGCCTAAACATACCATTAATTTGGGTTCAATCCTCCTCAACAGTTTTAGTCACATTTCATTTGTTATCACAAATCTTCATATTTATAAGTACCGCGTTTAATTCTCATTCGACTTTCGTTCATTACCATGCAATTCATTTAATCATTCATTTTTATATCAAAACAGAGTAGAAAAACACTCACTCTGTTGATTCGAGCCGGAATACCGAAATCCGTTGATTTGTGCCCAAATACCGGAAACCGTTGATTCGCTCAGAATGCTAGAGGATTTTTATCAAAATCCTTTAACCCAAACTAAAATCTCTTTCTTCAACTTTATAAATCAATTTTGTGCCATGTGTCTGAGCCTAAGCTCCTGCTGGGCCAATTAAAGGACCCCGATGTCCTCTGCCAGGCACCTTACCCATAAGGAGGTCCTGAAGTAACCAATATGAGCATTTAGCTCCTGCCGGGCCAATTAAAGGACCCCGATATCCTCTGCCAGGCACTCACCCGTCGATGAGTCCTGAAGTAACCAATATGAGCATTTAGCTCCTGCCGGGCCAATTAAAGGACCCCGATATCCTCTGCCAGGCACTCACCCGTCGATGAGTCCTGAAGTAACCAATATGAGCATTTAGCTCCTGCCGGGCCAATTAAAGGATCCCGATATCCTCTGCCAGGCACTCACCCGTCGATGAGTCCTGAATGTTCTCGTTGTGTCCGTTTGTTATTCACATTTCAATTCTCGTTTCCAATTTACTAGCCCCAAACCATCCAGTCATTTCTCAATTTAATCAAACAAGTACTTCTCTACCAATTACGCACGTCACAATATTCCTTATAGTCTACGATGTTCACGAGCTCCTTCACACTACTATAGCCTTTACGATGATACTCCAACTATGCTAACGAAAACCAATGGCACAGATACGTTCAACGAGTCGTACGATATGATCTTTCAAACTTAGGAATGACTTTCAGATATCCTGATTTTCAGCAGAGCAATCCAAGTCGAAAATTCATCAAAAATAGCATACTCAATATTTTTCAATGATTCCAACGCTAAAAGATCACCAACTTACCAATCTTTAAAACCCATAAGGACCCATACCCAATAGCATCATTTAACTATAACAAGCGATGAAAAACGCAGCCCAATAAGCTGTCCAGATTTTCAGATTGCAGGACAATCTTCTAAAAATCACTATAAATCGAGTTCTTAATATTTTTGGGTGATTCCAGTCCTGATAGTTGCGCGATTGAATGAATTACAAAAGATGCGAAGGAACCTTAATCAAATTTGCACTTGAAACATGGTTAAACAGGCATTTACAGAGCAATACGAATCTGTCGAACTACAACATGACAGATTCGTGGCCAGTTTTCTAAAATCCACCATTTAATCAATTCTCAACGGTTTTGTATGATTCCAGCGGCATTAGAACGGGCTCTAAGTCTACTCTATTTCATACGAGGGAACCAAAATTCAAAACTGAGCTTAAGAAGGCATAAAACCCCAAAAACGCAGACCATGTTCTGCTGATTTTCGGAAATGGAAGGAACAAGCTTAAACAACGAAGCAAGATGCGATCTAGGTACATAAACACCGTATAAACGCATAACAAGAGTAAGAAATCCCTACCTCACGGGTTTTGAGCAAAACCCCAAAGATCCAAGTGAAACCGAAACTCCAACGTAATCCGATCGTAAATTTTCTTGGATAGATAGGAAGCCCGCACTCCGTAGAATAACTTTAATTCTCGGACTTTGTCCGGAATCTTGCTCTAAGAAGATGAACTTTAGGAGAGAAGTTGATGGAGAGGTGAGAGGCGAGAGAGAGCCGGATGAGAGTTAGAGAGAGAGATGATATGTGTGTGTGTCGGCTGACATAGAAAAAAGGAAAGAGGAAAAATTATTCCCTGCTACTCACCCACACTTATATACATGCACACACACTAATAACACTTGTTCCCCTTCACAAATAATGATATCACATTAACCCCAATCAAGTAACCATGCCATTATCACAATTTACGCCTTTACTCGATAATTATAATATTTATTTAAAAAAAAAATATAGCCCTAAAATACGGGTCTCTACACTACCAATGCCTGTTTTCGGCTTCGACATGCCGTTCAAGATCTTGTCGATTGTGGTATCGTCACAACTCCACCTCCATCAACAGCCGATATCAACCAAATTCGAAGCGCTCAAAGCCTCCGATCTCGAACACAACCCCGGAGTTTCTCTGTCTTAGAGGTATCTCTATCTGCAGTAATGGAGAAACTCGTCAAGTCTGGGCACCTCAAACTTTTGACCACAACTTCTCCACCCAAAGTCTTTCCAGCCAACTACAATGCCAACCTTTTCTGTGCCTTCCACCAAATGCCTGGCCATCTCACTGATAGCTGCTTGCATCTCCGACACGAGATTCAAGATCTTATTGACGATGGCACGATTCAAGTTCCACCAAAGCCCGATGTCATTTCCGACTCCTTGCCTCAACACGAGTCTGACCCTCTGGTTGGTCAAATATCAATCGACTCTACTCAGATCAACCCGAGCTCCACCATATTCAACCCTAGCCACTATATCGTCCCAGCGAATCAACCCAAACCCATCGTATCCATCCCGTCCGAATCGGAGGTTAACATGATGGCTGTAGGTGGGGCAACCGAGGTTTTCACTGCCAACGTTTGGTTTGACAGTGATGAGGGGCTTGCAAAGGAAAGGACCGTTTGGCTGAGGTCCATCGTTCAAAGGAGCATCAAGTAGGTTTGGCTGAAGAAGCTGAGGAAGCCGAAGTGCTGTTGCTTGGGTCTAACACCTGCTGGATCCTACCTCTTTTTGTGGAAGCTATGGGTAGCTTTTTAACAATTGCATTTTCAAAACCACGTCTAGTTTGCATTGGCGTCTTGTCTGAGTCTGACACAGAGTCTTTTGCGTTCGTCTAAGTCTAGCTCTGAGTCGGAGGTTGTGCCTCTTGGCCCTCCACGTCGTAGCTTTTGTTTCAAGTTTCGAGTCTGCTGTACGTGGCAAACCCCGAGAGTTTTTATGATATGCATCGTCTTGCTTCTACATGCTTCGCTGGCTTTTATATAAACTGTGTCGACCCTGACGACGAAGGGATAGATTTCGATGGGATCATTCCCAAGGAAATGTGTTCTCTCGCCAAAAGGGAAGACGAAAGGCATGCTCAGCCTATTAAAAGAAGAAGTAATTTCAAATAAACTTGAAAGACAAGTATAACCTCCTGAAAGGTTCAAAGTTGGTTCAAAGCCGCCCCCGGAGGAGCATTGCGCCCGGTCAGACAGGCTCGAAGAATTCATAGACGTCTTGGCATAGTCTTACCAAGTCACGCCTCGCGTTTGATTTTGAGACAAAGGAGCATCAAATCCCCTGTTATCGGGTGCCAATCCAGAAAGCAGAAGCACAGAAGGCTCCGGGCCTTGTACCATGTTCAAAGCAATGATGATGGCGTTCTGCCAAGCATAAATGAGAAAGTGTACAAAACGGCCCGGAGCAAGGCATTTCCAACCGAAGCTTTCTTGACTCTTTGTCATCAAAGCCATCGTATCTGAGGCTACAACCAAAGGTCTTCGACCTCGACAGCAACAAATTCAATACCCTGGGTCAACCTGGATCAATTCAAATGTTGCTTTTCCCTGTGAGAAGCTCGTTGGGCTGAAAACCCCAAGGGTGGGCAGTTCCAAGCAAAAGTTAGAGCAGCCTGCTAGACCAAAACCTATGAAGGAGGTTTAGGCAAAAATGAATAGGCAATATTCAAAAGCTCGCTAGACCGAAGACCTGAATGGGCGGTACTAGGCAAAAGTTAGAGCGTAAAAGGAGAGGTAAATACTCGAGAGTTAACCCTTGGCCTGAACTACGTTTTGACCTGATTCCCTAGCTTGGGATACGTAGGCAGTCTCTCTATGAGACTCGGTCACAATCTATCAATTGGATCCATGGTTGACATTTTGGTACACATCAAAGGTCAAAGAGGATCGAAGATCAAGATAAGCTGCTTTGGAGGAACCAGAAGGGGGAAACCCTTCGTCTTTCAATTTTATTACCAAACTGCTTCTTCAATTTATAGGCTGAACATAAGTCTTAAAAAAATAATTGAAGCATAAAAAAACAGAACGAAATGCTAGCGAGGCCTAACGGCTCACAGTTTATTCTAAGTTCAGCGAAGTTTGGTGTAAACAACCGTAGCATGTTTGTGCAAAGTAATGCGCGTCAGTCTCAACCATGAGCATGCTTATTCAATTCCAGCAGACGGTAGCAGTTGGCTACTACCCTCGAATGCCGTTCCAGGGGCTTTTGCCAAGTCTTGTCATACCATGCAAGTCATATGGACTTAATGTGACTGCACGGGGGTGTCGGTTTCAGTCCGGGCCTATACGTGTCATAATCTGCGTCTTATGTCCGTTTTTGCGACATTTTTCCAGTTTTTCAACTGTCATATCGGGATGCTTTTCTCGATTTTGTTTGTACAGGTCTTTGTACATTTTGCACTTTTCGTAAGTGTCAGTTTCACCTATCAAGGGAATGTTGTGAGTTTTGGCACATTAATACCCAAAATTTCATTGTATTCCATGTGTCTAAGGGTTCGCATTGTACCCTGGTTCTCTTTTTCCATTTTTGTTCGAGCTAGGCGAGTCCGTACATATGTGCGCGCGTCTGTGTGTCGATTCAAAGCACTTGTCGATGCAAAGTAGATATTAGTGGTTAGTTTTTGCATTCTCTTCAACACTTGTAAAAAGAGAATCAATAAACTGGAAAACGCAATTGTTACATTGCTACCCTAGTATCTGTAATCCGCAAGCAGTGGAATCTCTTGAAAGAAGCAGGGGCACGTCAGCCCAAGGCCAAGCAAGGCATCTCTGGGGCATATCCACCCAAGCATCGAATAGGGGGCACGCAGGCCCAATGTCATTGCTCAAACGTCAATTGGGGCACGCCAGCTCATTCAGCGCCCATCTTTCTGGGTGCGCGTCTCAGAAGCACTGACAGTACAGTAATGAGGCTCAGTGGTAGTCCTTAGGCGTCGTTGTCCTTCTAGGAGCCGCCCTAAGCTTGCATCTGCATTTTCAATATGTTATACATATCATTGCATATTGTGTGTATATCAAATGTTGAACGCAGGAAAAATCCACCAAAACGACAAAGCAAGCCTGCCCGGTATCGAAGGCAGCAAGTAAACAGCCCAGCAGTTGTCACCAATTTCTCCCCAACTGCAGTCCGCCTTGCTTCTATCCATGTTATCCACTGTTTGTGCTACTTGGATCAACACAACGACAGCCGGTCCTGTCCAATCTTCAGTGGCCTGATCGTTCTGCACACTGATCTGCCCATTTCTAATCAACGACAGCCGGTCCTGTCCAACCTCAATGGCTCGGTCACTTTTTATAGCGATCCGCCGTCTCTATCAACGACAGCCGGTCCTGTCCAACCTCAATGGCTCGGTCACTTTTTATAGCGATCCGCCGTCTCCGTCAACGACAGCCGGTCCTGTCCAACCCCAATGGCTCGATCACTTTTTATAGCGATCTGCCATTTCAAATCAACGACAGCCGGTCCTGTCCAATCTTCAACGGCTCGATCACTTTTTATAGCGATCCGCCAGTTCAAATCAACGACAGCCGGTCCTGTCCAACCTCAATGGCTCGGTCACTTTTTATAGCGATCCGCCAGTTCAAATCAACGACAGCCGGTCCTGTCCAACCCCAATGGCTCGATCACTTTTTATAGCGATTTGCCATTTCAAATCAACGACAGCCGGTCCTGTCCAATCTTCAACGGCTCGATCACTTTTTATAGCGATCCGCCAGTTCAAATCAACGACAGCCAGTCCTGTCCAGGCTTCAACGGTTTGGTCATTTATACTGTTGATCCTCCCATCCAGGCTTCAACTGTTTGATCATTTATACTGCTGATCCTCCTGTCCAGGCTTCAACGGTTTGGTCATTTATACTGTTGATCCTCCCATCCAGGCTTCAACGGTTTGATCATTTATACTGCTGATCCTCCTGTCCAGGCTTCAACGGTTTGGTCATTTATACTATTGATCCTCCCATCCAGGCTTCAACGGTTTGATCATTTATACTGCTGATCCTCCCATCCAGGCTTCAACGGTTTGATCATTTATACTGATGATCCGCCCATCCAAGTCCCCCAACGGCTTGATCACTCAGCACAATGATCTCCCCGTCCGCTTTCAACGACAGCTGATCCTGTCAATTCCCCCAACGGCTTGATCACTCAGCACAATGATCTCCCCGTCCGCTTTCACCGACAGCTGATCCTGTCAATTCCCCCAACGGCTTGATCACTCAGCACAATGATCTCCCCGTCCGCTTTCAACGACAGCTGATCCTGTCAATTCCCCAAACGGCTTGATCACTCAGCACAATGATCTCCCCGTCCGCTTTCACCGACAGCTGATCCTGTCAATTATCCAAACGGCTTGGTCACTCGGCACAATGATCTCCCCGTCCGCTTTCACCGATAGCTGATCCTGTCAATTCCCCAAACGGCTTGATCACTCAGCACAATGATCTCCCCGTCCGCTTTCACCGACAGCTGATCCTGTCAATTCCCCCAACGGTTCGATCATTTATATTGATGATCCTCCATTCCAGTCCCCAACGGCTCGATCATTTATACTGATGATCTGTCCGTTCAAAAATCAAATCAGCGTCGAGGCGTTCTTCAGTCAGTGTTGAGGCATTGGCAAATCAAAGCGTGTTGAGGCATTCTTCAGTCAGTGTTGAGGCATTGGCAAATCAAAGCGTGTTGAGGCGTTCTTCAGTCAGTGTTGAGGCATTGGCAAATCAAAGCGTGTTGAGGCGTTCTTCAGTCAGTGTTGAGGCATTGGCAAATCAAAGCGTGTTGAGGCGTTCTTCAGTCGGTGTTGTGGCATTGACAAACTAATCAACGACAGCCGGTCCTGTCAAATCCACAAACAACGACCAGAACATCGTTCGATGGTCCGTTCATCCGCAACTGATTGTTCCCCAGGAGAGTCCGTCTTGGCCTGTCCCGAACGACAATCACCCTCAGTCTAGCCGAAAGTGCATCTTCCAGCAGGCTTATTGCTCTGTCTCGGATGGTCTTTGATAAGGAGATTGGCTCTGATTCCCAACAGATGGAATTCAACTTGCCTGACACGACCTACCCGTGTTTGTTGTAGTACTTTGTGCCGAGGATAGCTTGATCCCTAGCAACGACGGCCGGTCCCGTCAACATCTGCAGCGACAGCCTGTCCTGTCCAAATTCAATCAACAAGTGACGGTCTGTCCGTCCATTCAACCAATCAGGTTCTGTAAGTATGTTTGTCTACTTTGTTAGTATGTTCTGCTCTGGATTGCCTTGAGGGGTGTCTAGAAACCTTTGACGTTACTTGTACCAATTCAATGGTGCTCCAAGTGCCATCAAAGGGGGGCTACTGTAGACACCCCAATCTGGGCTTCCAGATTAGTTTAATTACGATTTTTGATTCCCCGATGATGAAATGGATCAAGAACACCCCGGGAATGTCGAGTGTTTGAGCTTTGAGTGTTTGCAAAACCCAATAACCTAATCTAGCCTAAGCCACTTCCAAAAGCCAAAAACTCTACTGATGCGCGCCAGGGCGCAATCATCGCGCGCCCGGGCGCATCGTCGCGCGCCAGGGCGCACCGTCGCGCGACAGACTAGAACCCTCGCGCGATGGTCAGTTCCCCACCTACTTTTTCAGAGGCAGAAATTTGGCCACCGATGCAACTTCAGTCAGGCCTCGTGGCTGGCTTTGTCCCTTTCCTGGCACCAACCAGATCCACCCTCCATGCCTATAAATAGCCCCCTTTGTTCTCTTTCAAAGGGTTACAAAAAATCAAGCACAAAAGGTTACACAAACCCAAATACACTTGATACTTCATCACTCTAGCCATCTACATACACTTATTTTGCAAGCTCTATCACCTTGTTCAACCTCAAGCATCAAAGCTCAAACACCGTTCAAACTCAAAAAAAAGCCAAAGGTATAACACATTTGTTCTGCTCACTGTTCTGATCCCTGAGGGGGGCTGGCAGGGTCAAGGCTGGTAATCAATACCAGTCCTGGCCCAAAAGCTGGCAGAGGTTCAAAACCGTAGTGGCAAGGACCCGCGCGCGACTGTCCCACATACTCTCGCGACACTTCGTGTTTGCACGTACAGGATAGCGTGGGGATGGGTGCCTTGTTGTTTTATGCATTTTTTTGTATATAGATCACTGTAAAGCATGCTAACAACCAATTTACTGCTTTCCTTTGTTAGAAATGTTAGTCTTGCATTTCAATATTAAGTTCTGTTCTGTTGGAGTACCCCTGGGATCACTCTGGACCTGTCTCAGAACCCAGGACGTGAAAAACCAGACACTGGAAAGTTGGTTCGAACCCGCGCGCGCTGCACCCAAACCATCGCGCGATGGTCAACGCTCCATTTGACCAGCGCGCCAGGGCGCAATCGTCGCGTGCCAGGGCGCAACCATCGCGCGCCCGAGCGCATTGTCGCGCGACAGTTTGGAACCCTCGCGCGATTGTTTATACCCGATCAGTGGCTGGCCTTGCATGTTTAACTTGGTTTTAGGCTATTATTTTGTCCCCACACTGTTTATGGGGTGTTTTTATTTATTTATTAGGCTTTTCAGCCTTTAAACTGTATATTATGACTGCATAAACTGCTTGGTTTGTCCTGGGTGTGCACTGGTCCTTCCAGAGCCCAGAGAGTTTAAACTGCTTGGTTTGTCCTGGGTGTGCACTGGTCCTTCCAGAGCCCAGAAGGTTTGAGAATAAGAGCTGTGGGCTTAGGCTTACTGGCGTGCGCAGGTCTTGTAGTAGCGCGCGCAGGTATGATCAGCATGCATTGACTTGATCAGTGCATACTGGTTACCTCTTGCGTGCGACACTCCAAAACAGGAGCTTTCCAGTCTGTTTAAACTCCCACAGCAGTCTGTTCTCATCCTATACTAACTGCTCATCCATGCCATCTATCACATCCTGCAAACATGTTACAGTTTTAATCCCCGATTAACTGTTCCCCGCCCTAATTGGCTAAAATTGATTAATAAAAGAAGAATCGCAATGTTTTCAAAATGCCTAAGTAGAGACCGATCTCCGGATTGGGCGAGAGGGGTGCCATAAAACCATTCCCCTCTCGTAACCTGGCTCCCGAACCCAGATATGGTTATGACGGACTGGTTCCTTAACTTTTTCAAATCAAATAGCGCGGCAGGTGCTTCGAAATACGGTTCCTTGGGTGTCGGACCTTCAAAACCCGAGTGGCGACTCTGTATTTTTGAGCGCTTGCCACATGCGCTCGCGCTCTCTCGATCCGGGCCCTTGCATTTTTTGGAAACCGAAATTTCCAGGGCATGCTGCCCACACAAAACATAACCCCTAGTATATTGTGAATATCACCTTGAGATCAACTTTACAAAACTGCCAAAAACTCATAAAACCTTTACTTCTAGCCGATTAATTACCTAAATTATTTAATTATGGTACACCACTAATTAATAAATTAATTAGACTTATACCCTAAAATCCATAATAATGACAATTATACTTCTAATGTGCACCAAATAGTTGAATACCATGAAAACCAAATAACCTCAAGTCTCCAGTAAACTATCAAACTTAAAACTCTTTTAAGTCCTCCAACTAGTTTGATACATGTACCAAAAATCACTTCTAAGGGCCAAACCCACATGTTTCGATTCAAAACATCTAACCAACAACACTAGATTTATACTCTACAATAAAACTAGATTCTTTGTGTATACTATATATAAGCAGAAGTCAAACACACAAACCACCACAACTCAACACGTACAGCCACGTATACACACACATCACAAAAACCATCAACACTCTACTGTCACTTCATACTCTACAATAAAACTAGATGCTTTGTGTATACTATAATTAAGCAGAAGTCAAACGTACACACCACCCCAACTCACCACGTATAACCACGCAAACACACATATTTCCAGAACAACCAATACTCCCTCTCTCTCTCTCTCTCTTTACCATCCTACAAAACAATCACATATTTTCCAAAATAAATAAATACCAAAACATGCAACCCAAAAACTTGATCTCCTCTAACAATGTTACTCCTCCAAAGTAAGAAAATAAACAAGAATAATAATATTACGTACCCCGACTGAAGATAGAGAACGAGTTCAAAAAATCGTGGTGTAAGATCGGCTTCAAAAAATTCTGAGACGATGGAAGTTGCTCTCTCTCCCAAAGCCTCCCCTCAATATTCTATCAAAATATAACCCTAGTATGTTGTGAATATCTCATTGAGAGCAAGTTTATAAAACTAACCATAACTCACAAAACCATTACTTCTAGCCAACTAATTACCTAAAGTACTTAATTATGGTACTCACATGGGTCCAAAGCATTGCAACACGGACACGCAACAAGTCACTAACCTGTACATAACGAACCAAAGGAAATCACTAACTTTTTCAAATATAATACTACCAAGAGCTACTTAAGACTACCCTAAAAGTAATTAACTACCCTCAAAACTAAGTCAACTCAAGTCTCCAGTCAACTACCAAACCTAAAACTCTTCAAGTTCTCCAAGTAGTTTGATCCACATGCCAAAAACCACTTCCAAGTGTCAAAACCACATGTTCCTATTCAAAACATCTAACCAACAACACTAGATTTATATTCTTCAATAAAACTAGATTCTTTGTGTATACAATATATAGGCAGAAGTCAAACACACACACCACCCCAACTCACCACGTACAGCCATGCATAGACACACATCATCAAAACCAAAACCCCTCAACCATCTCTTCATACTTTACAATAAAACTAGATTCTTTACTTATACTATAATTAAGTAAAAGTAAAACATACACACCACCCCAACTCACCACGTACAGCCACGCGAACACACACATTACAAAAACAACCAACACACCTCTCTCTCCCTCTCTCATTACCATCTTACACAAAAATCACATATTTTCCTAATTAAATAAATACCAAAACATGCAACGCAATAACTTGATCCTCTTTAATAATGTTACTGCTCCAAAATAAGGGAAAAAATAAGAATAACATTACGTACCCAGACGAAAGATAGAGAACGAGTTCGAAAATCGTGGTGTAAGATTGGCTCCAAATAATCCTAAGACGAAGGTTGTTGCTCTCTCCCAAAGCCTCCCCTCAATATTCTATCAAAATATAACCCTAGGATCTTGTGAATATCTCATTGAGAACAACTTTATAAAACTACCCATAACTCACAAAACTCTTACTTCTAGCCGACTGATTACCTAAAATACTTAATTATGGTACTAACATGGGTCCAAACCAATGCAACACGGACACGCAACAAGAGACTAACCCGTATATAACGAACCATATGAAATCAGTAATTGTTTCAAAGATAATACAGCCTAGAAAAATTAGGACAATCCAAAAAGTAGTTTACTACCCTCAAAACTAAATCAACTCAAGCATCCAGTCAACTAACAAACCAAAAACTCTTAAAGTCCTCCAAGAAGTTTGATCCACTTACCAAAAACAACTTCCAAGGGCCAAAACCTCATGTTCCTATTTAAAACACCTAATCAACAACACTTTATTTATACTTTTCAATAAAACTAGATTCTTTGTGTATACTATATATAAGCAGAAGTCAAACACACACACAACACCAACTCCTCACGTAAAACCAGGCATACACACACATCACCAAAACCACAACCCCTTCACCATCTCTTCAAACTCCACAATAAAACTAGACTCTTTGCTTACACTATAACTAAGCAAAAGTCAAACATACACACCACCAAACTCACCACGCAAACACACACATTACCTATATAACTAACACTCCTCTATGTCACACACTCTCTCTCTCATTACCGTCGTACACAAAAATAACATATTTTAACAATTAATTAAATACCAAAACATGCAACCCAATAACTTGATCCCCTCTAATAATGTTACGGCTCCAAAGTCAGGAAACAAATAATAATAATATTACGTACCCCGACAAAAGATCGAGAATGAGTTCGGAAATCATGGTGGAACGCCGGCTCCAAAGAATCCTAATACAATAACTGTTGCTCTTTCCCCCAAAGCATCCCTTCAATATTCTATAAAAATATAACCATAGTATGTTGTGAATATATCCTTGAGAACAACCATATAAAACTACCCATAACTCACAAAACCCTTACTTCTACCTGACTAATTACCTCAACTATTTAATTATGGTACTCACATGGAACCAAAGCAATGCAACACGGACACGAAACAAGAGACTAACCTGTACATAACGAACCATATGAAATCATTAACAGTTTCAAATACAATACTACCTAGAGCAACTTAGGACTACCCTAAAAGTAATTAATTACCCTCAAACCTAAATCAACTCAAGCCTTCAGTCAACAACAAAACCTAAAACCCTTACCTCAAAGTCCTCCAAGTATATAATTCACGTTCTAAAAATAAATTCAAAATGCCAAAACCACATGTTCCTACTAAAAACATCTTACCAACGACACTAGATTTATAGTCAACAATAAAATTAGATTCTTTGTGTATACTACATATAAGCAGATGTCGAACACACACACCACCCCAACTCACAACGTATAGCCACGCATACACACGCATCGCCAAAATCATCAACACTTCACCGTCACTTCATACTCTACAACAAAAGTAGATTCTTTGTGTATACTATAACTAAGACGATGGCTGTTGTTCTCTCCCCCAAAGCCTCCTCTCAATATTTTATCAAAATATAACCCTAGTCGGTTGTGAATATATCCTTGAGAGCAACTCTATAAAACTACCCATAACTCACAAAACCCTTACTTCTACGCGACTTATTACCTAAAGTACTCGAACACACACCACCCCAACTCACCAAGTACAGCCACGCTACACTACATCACCTAAACCACCAACACTCCAGCGTCTCTTTACACTCTGAGCAGAAGTCAAACATACACACCATCCCAACTCATCACATACAGCCACGCAAACACACACATTACCAGAATGACCAACACTCTTCTCTCTCTCTCTCTCTCATTACAATCATACACAAAAATCACATATTTTACCAATTAAATAATTACCAAAACATGCAACCCAATAACTTGATCCCCTTTAATAATGTAACTGCACGAAAGTAAGGAAAAAAACAAGAATAATATTACGTTCCTCGAGAGAAGATCGAGAACGAGTTCGGAAACCGTGGTGTAACATTGGCTCCAAAGAACCCTAAGACGATGGTTGTTGCTCTCTCCTCCAAAGCCTCCTGTCAATAATCTATCAAAATATAACCCTAGTCTATTGTGAATATTTCCTTGAGAGCAACTTTATAAAACTACCCAAAACTCACAAACCCTTACTTCTACTTGACTTATTACCTAAAGTACTTACTTATGGTACTCAGATGGATCAAAAGCAATGCAACACGGACACGAAACAAGAGACTAACCTATACATAACGAACCATATGAAATCAGTAACAGTTTCAAATATAATACTACCTAGAGCAACTTAGGACTACCCTAAAAGTAATTAACTACCCTCAAAGCTAATTCAACTTAAGTCTAAAACACTTATCTCCAAGTAGTTTGATCCACTTACTAAAAACCACTTTCAAGTGCCAAAACCTCATGTTAATATTCAAAACATCTAACCAACAACACATATATATACTCAAGAATAAAACTAGATTCTTTGTATATATTATATATTACAAGAAATCAAACACACAGAGCCCCAACTCACCATGTACAGCCATGCATACACTACATCACCAAAACCACCAACACTCCACTGTCTCTTCATACTCTGAGCAGAAGTCAAACATACACACCATCCCAACTCACCACATATAGCCACGTAAACACACACATTACCAGAATGACCAACACTCATCTCTCTCTCATTACCATACAACACAAAAATCACATATTTTTCCAATTAATTAAATACTAAAACATGCAACACAATAACTTGATACCCTCTAATAACGTTACTGCTCCAAAGTAAGGAAACAAACAAAAAAATATTATGTTCCCCGATAGAATAACAAGAACGAGTTCGGAAATCATGGTGTAACACCGGCTCTAAAGAACCCTAAAACAATGACCGTTGCTTTCTCCCCCAAAGCCTCCCCTCAATATTCTTGCAAAATATAACCCAAGTTTGTTGTGAATATATCCTTGAGAGCAATTTTTTAAAACTACCCATAACTCACAAAACCCTAACTACTACCTAACTAATTACCTAAAGTACTTAATTATGGTACTCACATGGAACCAAAGCAATGCAACATGGACACAAAACAAGAGACTATCATGTACATAACGAACCATATGAAATCACTAACTGCTTCAAATACAATACTACCAAAAGCAACTTAGGACTACCCTAAAAGTTATTAATTACCCTTGAAATTAAATCAACTAAAGCCTCCATTCAACAACAAAACCTAAAACCCTTATCTCCAAGTCCTCCAAGTAGTTCCACAAACAAATTCAAAATGCCAAAACCACATGTTCCTACTCAAAACATCTTACCAAGGACACTATATTTATAATCAACAATAAAATTAGATTCTTTGGGTATAATACATATTAGTAGAAGTCAAACACACACACCACCCCAACTCACCACGGACAGCCACGCATGCACACACTCCACCGTCACTTCATACTCTACAACAAACCTAGATTCTCTGCATATAATATAATTAAGACGATGGCTGTTGCTCTCTCCCCCAAAGCCTTCTCTCAATATTCTTTCAAAATATAACCCAGTATGTTGTAAATATATATTCTTGAGAGCAACTTTATAAAACTACCCATAACTCACAATTCCCTTACTTCTACCCGAATTATTACCTAAAGTACTGAAACACACACCACCGCAACTCACCAAGTACAGCCACGCATACACAACATCACTAAAACCACTAACACTCCACCGTCTCTTTATACTCTGAGCAGAAGTCAAACATACACACCATCCCAATTCATCACATACAGCCACACAAACAAACACATTACCAGAATGACCAACATTCCTCTCTCTCTCTCTCTCATTACCATCCCACACAAAAATACATATATTCCCAATTAATTAAATACCAAAACATGCAACCCAATAACTTGATCCCCTCTAATAATGTTATTGCTCCAAAGTAAGGAAACATACAAGAATAATATTACGTTCCACGAGAGAAGATCGAGAACGAGTTCGAAAACCGTGGTGTAACATCGGCTCCAAAGAACCCTAATACGATGGTTGATGCTCTATCCCCCAAACCCTCCTGTCAATATTCTATCAAAGTATAACCCTAGTATGTTGTGAATATATCCTAGAGAGCAACTTTATAAAACTACCCAAAACTCACAAAACCCTTACTTCTACCCGACTTATTATTTAAAGTACTTAATTATGGTACTCACATGGATCAAAAGCAATGCAACACGGACACCAAACAATAGACTAACCTATACATAATGAACCATATGAAACCACTAACTGTTTCAAATATAATACTACCTAGAGCAACTTAGGACAACCCTAAAAGTAATTAACTACCCTCAAATCTAATTCAACTTAAGTCTAAAACTCTTATCACCAAGTAGTTTGATCCACGTACCAAAAACCAATAACAAATGCCAAAACCTCATGTTAATATTCAAAACATCTAACCAACAACACATATATATACTCTACAATAAAACTAGATCCTTTGTGCATATTATATATAACTAAAAATCAAATACACACACCCCCAACTCACCAAGGACAGCCACGCATACACTACATCACCAAAACCACCAACACTCCACCGTCTCTTCGTACTCTGAGTAGTAGTCAAACATACACACCATCCCAACTCACCACAAACAGCCACGCAAACACACACATTACCAGAATGACCAACACTCCTCTCTCTCTCTCTCATTACCATCCAACACAAAAATCACATATTTTCACAATTAATTAAATACCGAAACGTGCAACCCAATAACTTGATACCCTTTAATAATGATACTGCTCCAAAGTAAGGAAACAAACAAAAAAATATTACATTCCCCGACAGAAGAACGAGAACGAGTTCAGAAATCATGATGTAACACCGGCTCCAGAACCCCAATACAATGACCGTTGCTCTATCCCCCAAAGCCTCCCCTCAATATTCTATCGAAATATAACCCTAGTATGTTGTGAATATATCCTTGAGAGAAACTTTATAAAACTTCCCATAACTCACAAAACCCTTACAACTACCTGACTAATTACCTAAAGTACTTAATTATGGTACTCACATGGAATCAAAGCAATGCAACATGGACACGAAACAAGAGACTAACCTGTACATAACAAACCATATGAAGTCACTAACTATTTCAAATACAAAACTACCAAGAGCAACTTAGGACTACCCTAAAAGTAATTAATTACCTTCGAAATTAAATCAACTCAAGCCTCCAGTCAACAACGAAACCTAAAACCCTTATCTCCAAGTCCTCCAAGTATATGATCAACGTTCCAAAAACAAATTCAAAATGCCAAAACCACATGTACCTACTCAAACATCTTACCAACGACACTATATTTATAGTCAACAATAAAATTAGATTCTTAGTGTATACTACATATTAGCAGAAGTCAAACACACACACCATCCCAACTCAACACGTATAGCCATGCATGGACACACATCACCAAAATCATCAACACTCCACCATCACTTCATACTCTACAACAAAAGTAGATTCTTTGCGTATAATATAACTAAGACGATGGCTATAGCTCTCTCTCCCAAAGCCTCCTCTCAATATTCCATCAAAATATAACCCTCGTATGTTGTGAATATATATACTTGAGAGCAACTTTATAAAACTACACATAACACACAATACCCTTACTTCTACCAGACTTATTTCCTAAAGTACTCAAACGCACACCACCGCAACTCACCAACTACAGCAACACATACACTACATCACCAAAACCACCAACACTACTTTATCTATTTATACTCTGAGCAGAAGTCATACATACACAGCATCCCAACTCACCACATACAACCATGCAAACACACACATTACCAGAATGACCAACACTCCTCTCTCTCCCTCTCTCTCTCTTTCCCTCTCTCATTACCATCCTACACAAAAATCACATATTTTCCCAATTAATTATATATCAAAACATGCAATCCAATAACTTGATCGCCTCTAATAATCTTACTGCTCTAAAGTAAAGAAACAAATAAGAAATAATATTACGTTCCCCGATAGATGATCGAGAACGAGTTCGAAAACCGTGGTTTAACATCGACTCCACAGAAACCTAATACGATGGTTGTTGCTCTTTCCCCCAAAGCCTCCTCTCAATATTCTATCAAAATATAACCCTAGTATGTTGTGAATATATCCTTGAGAGCGACTTTATAAAACTAACCATAACTCAAAAATCCCTTCCTTCTAATTGACTAATTACCTTAAGTACTTAATAATGGTACTCACATGGAACCAAAGCAATGCAACACGGACACGAAAGAAGAGACTAACCTGTACATAACGAACCATATGAAATCACTAACTGTTTCAAACACAATTACTACCTAGAGCAACTTAGGACGACTCTAAAAGTAATTAATTACCCTCGAAACTAAATCAATTCAAGCCTCCAAGCAACAACAAAACCTAAAACTCTTATCTCCAAGTCCTCTAAGTATATGATCCACGTATCAAAATCAAATTCAATATGCCAAAACCACATGTTCCTATTCAAAACATCTAACCAACGACACTAGATTTACACTCAACAACAAAACTAGATTATTTGTGTATACTACATATAAGCAGGAGTCAAACACACACACCACCCCAACTCACAACGTATAGCCACGCATACACACACATCACCAAAATCATCAACTCTCCACCGTCACTTCATACTCCACAACAAAACTAGCTCTTTTGCGTATACTATAACTAAGACAACGGTTGTTGCTCTCTCCCCCAAACCCTCCTCTCAATATTCTATCAAAATATAACTTTAGTATGTTGTGAATATATTTTTGAGAGCAAATTTATAAAACTACCATAACTCATAAACCCTTACTTCTACCCGACTTATTAACTAAAGTACTTAATTATGGTACTTACATGGATCCAAAGCAATGCAACACGGACACGAAACAAGAGACTAACCTGTACATAACTAACCATATGAAATCACTAGCTGTTTCAAATATATTACTACCTAGAGCAATTTAGGACTACCCTAAAAGTAATTAATTACCCTCGAAACAAAATCAACTCAAGCCTCCAGT
This sequence comes from Rhododendron griersonianum, assembly GCA_018127125.1. Classification (NCBI taxonomy): domain Eukaryota; kingdom Viridiplantae; phylum Streptophyta; class Magnoliopsida; order Ericales; family Ericaceae; genus Rhododendron; species Rhododendron griersonianum. Next base: position 13,243,613 of record CM030796.1, read on the forward strand.
CAACAACAAAACCTAAAACTCTTATCTCCAAGTCCTCCAAGTATATGATCCACGTACCAAAAACCAATTCAAAATGCCAAAACCACATGTTCCTATTGTAAAGATCTGACCAACGACACTAGATTTATACTAAAAAATAAAACTAGATTCTTTGTGTATACTATATATATGCAGAAGTCAAACACACACATCACCCCTACTCACCACGTATAGCCACGCATACACACACATCACCAAAATCACCAACACTCCACCGTGTCTTCATACTCTACAACTAGTGGTGATAACGGTCCGGTTTAGACCGATTTTGGTATATTTTTCGGTCGAAACCGCTTATCCGGTTTGAGATTTTATAAAATCGGAACTGGTTGAGTTAATACGGTCCGATTTCGACTGGCTCAACCAGTTTCGGTCCGATTTATCCGATTTTCATTCATGGGTCATATATTGAGCCCAACAAATCAAAAAATCCACAATTCCACCCACAAAATATCAATCAAAAACCCATAATTCAACTTCTTTTTTTAGGCCCAACAGAAAATGATCAAATTTGAGCCCAATAAATAAAAAAACCCGTAAAAAATCATTAATCCCACAAAAACAGTTTGTATATGTATGTATATATTAAACGTTTTTACATATATATGTATATACATATTATACATATATATATATATAACCGGGCCGATTTCAACTGGTCTTAAAAACACATAAACCGGATCGAAATTATTTTTTCGGTTTATAAAATTTTATAAACCGAAACTGGATCGAAATCATTCTACCGGTTTAAAAAATTCGATCCGGTCCGATTTTTTCGGTTTCGATCAAGTTTCCGGTCTCGGCTAACAGCCCTATCTACAACAAAAGTAGATTCTTTGCGTATACAATAACTAAGACGATGGTTGTTGCTATCTCCCCCAAAGCATCCTCTCAATATTGTATCAGAATATAACCCTAGGATGTTGTGAATATATCTTTGAGAGCAACTTCATAAAATTACACATAACTTACAAAACCTTACTTCAACCCGACTTATTACCTAAAGTTAATTATTATGGTACTCACATGGGTCCAAAGCAATGCAACACGGACACGAAACAAGAGACTAACCTGTATGTAACGAACCATATGAAATCCCCAACTATTTCAAATATAATACAACCTAGAGCAACTTAGGACTTCCCTCAAACTAATTAACTACCCTCAAAATTAATGCAACTTCAATCTAAAACACTAATCTTCAAGTAGTTTGATCCACGTACCAAAAACCACTTCCAAGTGCCAAAACCTCATGTTCCAATTCAAAACATCTATCCACTAACACAAATCTATCCTCTACAATAAAACTAGAATTTTTATGTATATTATATATAACCAGAAATCAAACACACACCACCCCAACTCACCAACTACAGCCAAGCATACACTACATCACCAAAACCACCGACACTCCACCATCTCTTCATACTCTGAGCATAAGACAAACATACACATCATCCCAACTCACCACGCACAGCCACGCAATCACACATTACCAGAATGACCAACACTCCTCTCTATCTCTCCCTGTCTTTCTCTCTCTCATTACCATCCTTCACAAAAATCACATATTTTCCCAATTAATTATATATCAAAACATGCAACCCAATAACTTGATCGCCTCAAATAATGTAACCGCCCCAAAGTAAGGAAACAAACAAGAATAATATTACGTTTCCCGATAGAAGATCGAGAGCGAGTTCGAAAACCGTGGTGTAAGATCGACTACAAAGAACCCTAATATGATGGTTGTTGCTCTCTCCCCCAAAGCCTCCACTCAATATTCTATCAAAATATAACCCTAGTCTGTTGTGAACATATCCTTAAGAGCACCTTCATAAAACTACCCATAACTCACAAAACCCTTACTTCTACCCGACTTATTACCTAAAATACTAAATTATGGTACTCGTATGGATCCAAAGCAATGTAACACAGACACGAAACAAGAGACTAACCTGTACATAACGAACCATACGAAATAACCAACTGTTTCAAGTACAATACTACCTAGAGCAACTTAGGACTACCCTAAAAGTAATTAATTACCCTCGAAACTAAATCAAATCAAGCCTCCAGTCAACAACAAAACCTAAAACTCTTATCTCCAAGTCCTCCAAGTATATGATCCACGTACAAAAAAACCAATTCAAAATGCCAAAACCACATGTTCCTATTCAAAACATCTAACCAACGACCATAAATTTATACTCAACAATGAAACTAGATTATTTGTTTATACTATATATATGCGGAAGTTAAAAACACACACCACCCCAAATCACCATGTATAGCCACGCATACACATACATCAACAAAATCACCAACAATCCACCGTCTCTTAAAACTCTACAACAAAAGTAGATTCTTTGCATATACTATAACTAAGACGATGGCTGTTGCGATCTCCCCCAAAGCCTCCTCTCAATATTGTACCATAATATAACACAAGTATGTTGTGAATATATCCTTGAATGCAACTTTATAAAACTACCATAATTAACAAAACCCTAACTTCAACCCGAATTATTACCAAAAGTTCTTAATTATGGGACTAACAAGGGTCCAAAGCAATGCAACACGGACACGAAACAAGAGACTAACCTGTACATAACGAAACATATGAAATCACTAACTATTTCAAATATAATACTATTTATATCAATTTAGAACTACCCTTAAAGTAATCAACTACCCTCAAAACTAATTCAAGATAAGTCTATAATTCTTATCTCCAAGTAGTATAATCGACGTGCCAAAAACCACTTCTAAGTGCCAAAACCTCATGTTCCCATTCAAAACATCCAATCAACCACACAAATTTATACTCTACAATAAAACTAGATACTTTGTGTATATTATACATAACCAGAAATCAAACACACACCACCCCAACTCACCAAGTACAGCCATGCATACACTACATCACCAAAACCACCAACACTCCACCTTTTCTTCATACTCTAAGCATAAGTCAAACATACACACAATCCCAAATCACCATGTACAGCCACTCAACCACACATTACCAGAATTACCAACACTCCTCTCTGTCTCTCCATCATTACCATCCGACACAAAAATCACATATTTTCCCAATAAATTATATAACAAAACATGCAACCCAATAACTTGATCACCTCTAATAATGTTACTGCTCTAAAGTAAAGAAACAAACAAGAATAATATTACGTTCCCCGACAGAAGATCAAGAACGAGTTCAAAAACCGTGGTTTAACGTCGACTCCAAAGAAACCTAACACGATGGTCGTTGCTATATCCCCCAAAGCCTCCTCTCAATATTCTATCAAAATATAACTCTAGTATGTTGTGAATATATCCTTGAGAGCAATTTTATAAAACTAACCTGAACTCAAAAAACCTTTACTTCTACCTGTCTAATTACCTTAAGTACTTAGAGCATGTACATCAAGGATAGCAATTTTACCTACTCAAAAAGGCAATTTTCTATTTTACCTATCCATTTTTTACTTTCATACCACAACAAACTCTTTATAATTTCCTCTCTATCTATTAAAGTATTAGAAAAGAATACAATGGCAGTGGAGGGAATATTTTCTGGGCTTGAGAGAGAGAGAGAGAGAGAGAGAAATACTAATAAAATAAAGAATAGAGATGAACAGGACCTCGGTAATTCTACCGAGCAATTGAAGCAAAGGTATTTTTCCTTTGCCTTTTGCTATGCTGGTGCAGAGGATATTTGGGGGTTTTCCTCTGTATTTTACCTAACAGATACCATATACCTACTCTTGTGCACATGCCCTTAATAATGGTACTCACATGGAACCAAAGCAATGCAACACGGACACGAAACAAGAGACTAACCAGTACATAATGAACCATATGAAATCACAAACTGTTTCAAACACAATACTACCTAGAGCAACTTAGGACGACCCTAAACGTAATTAATTACCCTCGAAACAAAATAAATTCAACCCTTAAAGCAACAACAAAACCTAAAACTTTTATCTCCAAGTCCTCCAAGCATATGTTCCACGTATTAAAAACAAATTCAATATGCCAAAACCACATGTTCCTATTCAAAACATCTAACCAACGACGCTAGATTTATACTTAACAATAAAACTAGATTATTAGTGTATACTACATATAAGCAGGAGTCAAACACACACATCATCCCAACTCACCACATATAGCCACGCATACACACATAAAACCAAAATCATCAACTCTCCACCGTCACTTCATCTCCACAACAAAACTAGATTCTTTGCGTATACTATAACTAAGACAATGGCTATTGCTGTGTCCCCTAAACCCTCCTCTCAATATTCTATCTAAATATAACTCTAGTATGTTGTGAATATATCATTGAGACCAACTTTATAAAACTATCCATAACTCACAAAACCCTTAGTTCTACCCAACTTATTACCTGAAATACTTAATTACGGTGCTCACATGGATCCAAAACAATGCAACACGGACATAAAACAAGAGACTAACCAGTACATAACGAACCATATGAAATCACTAGCTATTTCAAATACAAAACTACCTAGAGCAACTTAGGACTACCCTAAAAGTAATTAATTACCCTCAAAACTAAATCAACTCATACCACCAGTCATCAACAAAACCTAAAACTCATATCTCCAAGACCTCAAAGTATATAATCCACGTACCAAAAACCAATTCAAAATGCCAAAACCACATGTTCCTATTCAAAACATCTAACCAACGACACTAGATTTATACTCAACAGTAAAACTAGATTCTTTGTGCATACTATTATATGCTGAAGTCAAACACATACACCACCCCTACTCACCACGTACAGCCACGCATACACACATATCACCAATATTACCAACACTCCACCGTCTCTTCATATTCTACAACAAAAGTAGATTCTTTTCGTATACTATAACTAAGACGATGGCTGTTGCTATCTCCCCCAAAGCCTCCTCTCAATATTTTTACCAGAATATAACCCAAGTATATTATGAATATATACTTGAGAGCAACTTTATAAAACTACCCATAATTCACATAACCCTTACTTCAACCTGAATTATAACCCAAAGAACTTAATTATAGTACTCGCATGGGTCCAAAGCAATGCAACACGGACACGAAACAAGAGACAAACTTGTACATAACGAACCATATGAAATCACTAACTATTTCAAATATAATACTACTTAGAGCAACTTAGGACTACCATTAAAGTAATTAACTACTCTCCAAACAAATTCAACCTAAGTCTAAAACTCTTATCTCCAAGTAGTTTGATCCATGTACCAAAAACATCATCCAAGTCCCAAAACTTCATGTTCCTATTCAAAACATCTAACTAACAACACAAATTTATACTCTACATTAAAACTAGATTCTTCATGTATAGTATATATAACCAGAAATCAAACACACACCTGCCCAACTCACCAAGTACAATCATGCATACACTACATCACCATATGAAATCACCAACTGTTTAAAATAAAATACTACCTAGAGCAACTTAGGATGACTCAAAAAGTAATTAATTACCCTCGAAACTAAATCAACTCAAGCCTCCCGTCAACAACAAAACTTAAAACTCTTATCTCCAAGTCCTCCAAGTATATGATCCACGTACCAAAAACAAATTCAAAATGTCAAAACCACATGTTCCTATTCAAAATATCTAACTAACGACACTAGATTTATACTCAAACAACAAAATTAGATTCTTTGTGTATACTACATATAAGCAGAAGTCAAACACACACCGCCCCAACTCACCACGTATAGCCATGCATACAGACACATCACCAAAATCATCAACACTCCACCGTCAGTTCATACTCTACAATAAAACTAGATTCTTTGCGTACACTACAACGAAGACAATTGTTGTTGCTCTTTCCCCCAAAGCCTCATTTCAATATTCTATCAAAATATAACTCTAGAACGTTGTGAATATAACCTTGAGAGCAACTTTAAAAAACTACCCATAACTCACAAAACCCTTACTTCTACCCGACCTATTACCTAAAGTAATTAATTATGGTACACACATGGATCCAAAGCAATGCAACACGGGCACGAAACATGAGACTAACCAGTACATAACGAACCATATGAAATCACTAGCTGTTTCAAATACAATAATACCTAGAGCAACTTAGGACTACCCTAAAAGTAATTAATTACCCTCGAAACTAAATCAAATCAAGCCTCCATTCAACAACAAAACCAAAAACTCTTATCACCAAGTCCTCCAAGTATATAATCCACATACCAAAATCCAATTCAAAATGCCAAAACCACATGTTCCGATTCAAAATTTCTAATAATTACACTATATTTATACTCAACAGTAAAACTAGGTTCTTTGTGAAAACTATATACAGGCAAAAGTCAAACGCAAACACCACCCCAACGGACCACGTAGAGCCACGCATACACACACATCACCAAAATCACCAACACTCCACCGTCTCTTCATACTCTACAATAAAAGTAGATTCTTTGCGTATACTATAACTAAGACGATTGCTGTTGCAATCTCCCCCAAAGCCTCCTCTCTATATAGTATCAGAATATAACCCTAGTATGCTGTGAATATATCTTTGAGAGAAACTTTATAAAACTACCCATAACTCACAAAACCCATATTTCAACCTGACTTATTACCTAAAAACTTAATTATGGTACTCGCATGGGTCTAAAGCAATGCAACACGGACACGAAACAAGAGACTAACATGTACATAACGAACCATATGAAATCACTAACTATTTCAAACATAAAACAACTTAGAGCAACTTAGGACTATCATTAAAGTAATTAACTACCCTCATAAATAATTCAACTTAAGTCTAAAACTCTTATCCCCAAGTAGTTTGATCCACGTACCAAAAATCACTTCCAAGTGCCAAAACCTCGTGTTCCTATTCAAAACATCTAACCAACAACATAAATTTATACTCTACAATAAAACTAGATTCTTTATGTATATTATATATAACCAGGTATCAAACACACACCAGCCCAACTCACCATGTACAATCATGCATACACTACATCACCAAAACCACCAACACTCCACCGTCTCTTCATACTCTGAGCATAAGTCAAACATACACACCATCCAAACTCACCAAGTACAGCACCGCAACCTCACATTACTAGACTGACCAACACTCCTCTCTCTCTCTCTCTCTCTCTCTCTCTCTCTCTCTCTATCTTTACCATCCTACACAAAAATAACATATTTTCCCAATTAATTATATTCCAAAACATGCAACCCAATAACTAGATCCTCTCTAACAATGTTACTGCTCCAAAGTAAGGAAACAAACAAGAATAATATTACATTCCCCGACAGAAGATCGAGAACGAGTTCGAAAACCGTGGTGTAACATCGGCTCCGAAGAACCCAAATACGATGGCTGTAGCTCTCTCCCCCAAAGCCTCCTCTCAATATTTCATCAAAATATAACCATAGTATGTTTTGAACATATCCTTGAGAGTAACTTTATAAAACATCCCATAACTCAAAGAACCCTTACGTCTACCTGACTAATTACCTCAAGTTCTTAATAATGGAACTTATATGGAACCAAAGCAATGCCACCGGGACACGAAACAAGACACTAACCTGTACATTACAAGCCATATGAAATTACTAAAAGTTTCAAATAAAATACTACCAAGAGCAACTTAGGACGACCCTAAAAGTAATTAATTACCCTCGAAACTAAATCAACTCAAGCCTTCAGTCAACAACAAAACTTTAAACTCTTATCTCCAAATCCTCCAAGTATATATGATCCACTTACCAAAAACTAATTCAAAATGCAAAAACCACATGTTCCTATTCAAAACATCTAACCAACGACACTAGATTTATACTCAACAACAAAACTAGATTCTTTGTGTATACAACATATAAGCAGAAGTCCAACACACACATCACCCCAACTCACAACGTATAGCTACGCATACACACACATCACAAAAATCATCAACACTCCCCAGTCACTTCATACTCTACAACAAAACTAGATTCTTTGCGTACACTACAATTAAGATAATGGTTGTTGCTCTCTCCCCCAAAGCCTCCTCTCAATATTCTATCAAAATATTACTCTAGAATGTTGTGAATATATCCTTGAGAGCAATTTTATAAAACTACCAAAAACTCACAAAACCCTTACTTCTACCCGACTTATTACCTAAAGTACTTAATTATGGTACACACATGGATCCAAAGCAACGCAACACGGACACGAAACAAGAGACTAACTTGCACATAACGAACCATATGAAATCCCCAACTATTTCAAATATAATACTACCTAGAGCAACTTAGGACTACCCTCAAATTAATTAACTGCCCTCAAAATTAATGCAACTTAAGTCTAAATCACTTATCTCTAACTAGTTTGATCCACATACCAAAAACCACTTCCAAGTGCCAAAACCTCATGATCCTTTTTAAAACATCTATCCAACAACACAAATTTATACTTTACAATAAAACTAGAATCTTTATGTATATTATATATAACCAGAAATCAAACACACACCACCCCAACTCACCAAGTACAGCCACGCATACACTACATCACCAAAACCACCGACACTCCACCGACTCTTCATACTCCAAGCATAAGTCAAACATACATACCATCCCAACTCACCACGTACAGCCACGCAACCACACATTACCAGAATGACCAACACTCCTATCTGTCTCTCGTTGTCTTTCTCTCTCTCATTACCATCCTTCACAAAAATCACATGTTTTCCCAATTAATTATATATCAAAATATGCAACCCAATAACTTGATCGCCTCTAATAATGTAACTGCTCCAAAGTAAGGAAACAAAGAAGAATAATATTACGTTTCCCGACAGAAGATCGAAAGCGAGTTCGAAAACCGTGGTGTAACATCGACTACAAAGAACCCTAATATGATGGTTGTTACTCTCTCCCCCAAAGCCTCCTCTCAATATTCTATCAAAATATAACCCTAGCCTGTTGTGAACATATCCTTGAGAGCAACTTTATAAAACTACCCATAACTCACAAAACCCTTATTTCTACCCGACTTATTACCTAAAATACTAAATTATGGCACTCGTATGGATCCCAAGCAATGCAACACAGACACGAAACAAGAAACTAACCTGTACATAACGAACCATACGAAATCACCAACTATTTCAAATACAATACTACCTAGAGCAACTTAGGACTACCCTAAAAGTAATTAATTACCCTCGAAACTAAATCAAATCAAGCCTCCAGTCAACAACAAAACCTAAAACTCTTATCTCCAAGTCCTCCAAGTATATGATCCACGTACCAAAAACCAATTCAAAATGCCAAAACCACATGTTCCTATTCAAAACATCTAACCAACGACACTAGATTTACACTAAACAATGAAACTAGATTCTTTGTTTATACTATATATATGCAGAAGTTAAAAACACACACCACCCCAAATCACCACGTACAGCCACGCATACACACACATCACCAAAATCACCAACAATCCACCTTCTCTTCAAACTCTACAACAAAAGTAGATTCTTTGCATATACTATAACTAAGACGATGGCTGTTGCGATCTCCCCCAAAGCCTCCTCTCAATATTGTACCATAATATAACACAAGTATGTTGTGAATATAACCTTGAATGCAACTTTATAAAACTACCCAAAATTAACAAAACCCAAACTTCAACCCGAATTATTACCAAAAGTTCTTAATTATGGCACTAACATATGTCCAAAGCAATGCAACAGGGACACAAAACAAGAGACTAACCTGTACATAACGAACCATATGAAATGACTAACTATTTCAAATATAATACTATCTATATCAATTTAGGACTACCCTCAAAGTAATCAACTACCCTCAAAACTAATTCAAGTTAAGTCTATAATTCTTATCTCCAAGTAGTTTAATAGACGTACCAAAAACCACTTCCAAGTGCAAAAACCTCATGTTCCCATTCAAAACATCCAATCAACCACACAAATTTATACTCTACAATAAAACTAGATACTTTGTGTATATTATACATAACCAGAAATCAAACACACACCACCCCAACTCACCAAGTACAGCCATGCATACACTACATCACCAAAACCACCAACACTCCACCTTTTCTTCATACTCTAAGCATAAGTCAAACATACACACAATCCCAAATCACCACGTACAGCCACTCAACCACACATTACCAGAATGACCAACACTCCTCTCTGTCTTTCCATCATTACCATCCGACACAAAAATCACATATTTTCCCAATAAATTATATAACAAAACATGCAACCCAATAACTTGATCGCCTCTAATAATGTTACTGCTCTAAAGTAAAGAAACAAACAAGAATAATATTACGTTCCCCGATAGAAGATCAAGAACGAGTTCGAAAACCGTGGTTTAACATCGACTCCAAAGAAACCTAATACGATGGTTGTTGCTATCTCCCCCAAAGCCTCCTCTCAATATTCTATCAAAATATAACCCTAGTATGTTGTGAATATATCCTTGAGAGCAATTTTATAAAACTAACCTGAACTCAAAAAACCTTTAATAATGGTACTCACATGGAACCAAAGCAATGCAACACAGACACGAAACAAGAGACTAACCTGTACATAACGAACCATACGAAATAACCAACTGTTTCAAATACAATACTACCTAGAGCAACTTAGGACTACCCTAAAAGTTATTAATTACCCTCGAAACTAAATCAAATCAAGCCTCCAGTCAACAACAAAACCTAAAACTCTTATCTCCAAGTCATCCAAGTATATGATCCACGTACCAAAAACCAATTCAAAATGCCAAAACCACATGTTCCTATTCAAAACATCTAACCAACGACCCTACATTTATACTCAACAATGAAACTAGATTATTTGTTTATACTATATATATGCGGAAGTTAAAAACACACACCACCCCAAATCACCATGTACAGCCACGCAAACACACACATCACCAAAATCACCAACAATCCACCGTCTCTTAAAACTCTACAACAAAAGTAGATTCTTTGCATATACTATAACTAAGACGATGGCTGTTGCGATCTCCCCCAAAGCCTCCTCTCAATATTGTACCATAATATAACACAAGTATGTTGTGAATATATCCTTGAATGCAACTTTATAAAACTACCCATAATTAACGAAACCCTAACTTCAACCAGAATTATTACCAAAAGTTCTTAATCATGGCACTAACAAGGGTCCAAAGCAATGCAACACGGACACAAAACAAGAGACTAACCTGTACATAACGAACCATATGAAATCACTAACTATTTCAAATATAATACTATTTATATCAATTTAGAACTACCCTTAAAGTAATCAACTACCCTCAAAACTAATTCAAGATAAGTCTATAATTCTTATCTCCAAATAGTATAATCGACGTACCAAAAACCACTTCCAAGTGCCAAAACCTCTTGTTCCCATTCAAAACATCCAATCAACCACACAAATTTATACTCTACAATAAAACTAGATACTTTGTGTATATTATACATAACCAGAAATCAAACACACACTACCCCAACTCACCAAGTACAGCCATGCATACACTACATCACCAAAACCACCAACACTCCACCTTTTCTTCATACTCTAAGCATAAGTCAAACATACACACAATCCCAAATCACCACGTACAGCCACTCAACCACACGTTACCAGAATGACCAACACTCCTCTCTGTCTCTCCATCATTACCATCCGACACAAAAATCACATATTTTCCCAATAAATTATATAACAAAACATGCAACCCGATAACTTGATCGCCTCTAATAATGTTACTGTTCTAAAGTAAAGAAACAAACAAGAATAACAAAACATGCAACCCAATAGCAATTTGTGAAAGGAACTTTGGAAATTGTGGTTTTTTTGTAAAAGTGAAAAGGATGACACGGTCTACGATGAGTCGCGTAGGAGAAACACGAAAAGGCATGACACCAACGCTAATAAGATTTCGAATGTGGATGTGTAATTGCTAGCCATGTTGTTGAATGAACTTGTGTAATTGTCTATGTGAATTTCTGGTTACTTAACGATTTTCAAAATGTTAATTTGAGAAATGAAACGCTGCGTAAGAGAAACTCTGATATTTCGAAAACCAACGATAGTTAGGAATATAGAAAAATGCGGATGTGTTACTGTTAATAGCTGTTGAATAAACATGTACTGCGTAGATATCATTATCTGTATGATTCACTGCTGTTATACGTGACTTGCTATGTGTAAGTTAAGGGTTAGTGGGTTTGGTTTATTCTATTGAGCTTTTTAAGCTCACGGTGTTGCCTTTGGTGACCCTGACATATTATATTGGTGGCGACGCCGGTATAATGTGTCAGACCTTATAGACGAACAGGGTGAGATGTACACTTTGGAGGCTTTTGGAGCCGAAGAGCTGGCTAGGATGGAAGAGCAGACGAAGCTGTAGTTAGGAACCTTAGTTCCCTTCCCTTTTGAATAAATGTACACCTTGTGAGGTTGATGATGTAATAATGAGCCAGACTCCATTTGATTTTATCAATAAAATTGTCCTTTAACGTACCCGAAATTTGGGGCGTTACAACATGGTATGAGAGCTCTAGGCTCAACACTCGGCCATGGGTAGAATGGGTAGAACCATAAGATAGTTTGGCCGTTGCACAAACGTGAAATTGAGTTTAAGTTTACCGTCCTAAATTGGGTGGAATTCTGGCAAACCAATCTTCGGATTGAAGCAAAGTGTGGAAATTGGCAGTACCACCGAGCTGGGAATTCCCGAACAATTGGATGATGACTTAAATCAAGGATCGAATGTGGAATTTAGAAACTCAAAGTTCTTTAGAGTTAAGAAAAACCCTTGTCTTAAAAACACTACTTGAGGTTAAAAATCTTTCCTTATAGATAGACCGCCTAGTCAACCTGTTAGCTAGAATGGAGTAGCTGCAGTGCAGAAGTATTAGAATAAGGTCCCAAGAGTCGTAGACGCACCTGTAGTACACTAAAGCAAATCGGACCATGTAGGAATATATAGGATCGTTTCAACTTGTACTAGGAAGAATCTTATGTGTTAACTTGCCTTTTGTAGTAAAACTCTATGCTTATAAATGTAATTTTCTGCTTATCTATGAAGAGCATGCTTTATTTTAGGATACTGTCGCACACTACCCGTTAAGCAATTTTTCGTTTACTAGTTCGTGAATAGCCATTCTTGGATATATATTTTCCTACGCCTCTTAAGGGACGAAAACAGAACCTAGCACCGAGTGCCGAGCGGGCCCCCATTTGGCCCGGCAAACCACTCCCTCCAAACTCCAAATTTCAAACTCCAAAATTTTAAATTTCAAATTTCAAACTCAAATTTCAAATTCAAAACTTTCCCTCCTCCACACCCCTCACCCGACCCTATAAAAACCCCCTCTTCCCATCTCTTCATCTCTCCCACTATCTTAACCCCTCCATATCACTACCCTACCATGGCAATCCGACGACGAAGATTTTGGGAAGACGCCGCGTTCCGAGAAATCGAGCGAGCCGAACTCACCATGACAATCCGAACTCTACGGGTGCAACCCTTCATCTTCATTCTGTTTTGTGCGGTGCTTACTATAGGCATGCAACGGTGGTTCAATAGGAACAACCGTCTCAACACCTTCTGGTACTGGGTTCTCGTGGTGGCCGCCGCACTCACGACGTTCGTAACGGAATACGAACGTCTTTTGCGCCAAGCTTTCAATGATAGATGGTAGGATATCCCGGCGCGGACGAGGCATGGTAGTGGCACCGTAGCTAATGTTATCTATTTTTCTTTTCTTTGTATCCAATGATGCCTTCGGGCGAGTAGTATGATTGATCTTATTTTGTCTCGAAATTTTAAACTGCTTGCCTGCAGCAATCTGTCTTGATCACCGTTCGTGTACGAAAATCTCATCTTGTGCCCCTACTTGTCATCGTAGTAGAACTCTATGCATTCTATCGTACTTATCCTATTTATGGAAGGCATGTCTTAATCCGCTAGTCGTATCCGTACTGTTTTCCAACTACATTGCTTCTCTCCATTTCGATTTAAAATCGGCATTCTTGGGAAGGAAACCCACATTGTTTCAAATAATGAAATCATCCTTACGACACTTAATGACAAGAGTGGCGTAATCTTGGGTATCTTTTGTGACCCGACCTTGTTGGCCAAACTGTTCGACGGCTAAAGCAACTTCAACCCCTTCTTGTTAAACAAGTGATGAGACTTAATTCGATAGAGGATAGAGATGGATGCCTGAAACGCCGTCGTACTTCATCGAAATACCTCTAGGATCTGCCGAAGCCTTTAAACTGTGGTCGTATGGTACCAAACCGTGTTGTAGGTTACCAAGTATTGAATCTTGTTTAGATCACTAGTATTTGAGAATGACCTGCTTCTATTTTAAGGGGGATAGACGATTATTCAAGGACCTTATAGTAACAAGTTCCAAACCGTAGCCGCGCACCAATTTCGAGGACGAAATTATTTTAAGGGGGATAGGATGTAACGACCCGAATTTTTGGGAAATAAAAATTTCATTAAAAATTTGAATTTTATTTTATTACTTGGATTCCATTTAAAATTCTTTTTCTAAATATCCAAAAATCCATCGTTACTAAAAATCTAGACTTATGAATATAGTTTTCTTCATATAGATTTCTAGTCATTTCTCCTAGACAAGTATGCTTGTAAAGCACTTGTATATTTTCCCTAGTAATCCGTCGTAATTAGATTTCTTCGCCATGCAACTTAGTCATTTTCTAAAAGACAAGTGCCTAGCATATTGAGAAGTCGTAGAATCGTATTTCTTGACTGGGAATCCTATTTAGCAAGCCTAGCTAGCTTCTAACTAATCGTTAGAGTAGCCTAATCGAACCTTTGATCTTCCTGAACCATTTGAACCCTAAGTGAGACCTTGACCAAAAGTCAACCTTTGATCTATTACCCATTGGACGATAGATGCTAGGATAATCTTAATCCATTGGACCATAGGTTTACACCGAGGATATTGTGACGAGATTGCTAGGTACACTTTATATGATTATATATTACTTACCATCTTTACCCATTGGACGATAGAAGTTAGGGGAATCTTTATCCATTGGACAATAGGCTTTCTACCTAAGATATTTTATTAGATTTAACCAAGGTACACTTATATAGTATTATATATGCCTTTGTACACATATTTGAAAGATGTATATATAATATTCCAATATTGTACTTTACTCTTTTACCCATTAGTCCATAAATGTTAGGAGAATTGTTACCCATTGGACAATAGGTTAAGTCTTCCTATCAAGTACAAGATCCATTAGTTTAATAGATTTGTCATGAGTCATTGTACTTATATCTACATATAATACCTTCCATCTTAGACCATTGGTTAATAACTACAAGGGAAATGGATGACCTTTGGATAATAAAAGTTAGGGGAATTTTGGTCCATTGGTCAATAAGGCCAAGTCAAGCCATAGTACTAGGTTTTATTTAGTTAATTGCTTACTAGATATGATATGTACCTATTTACTTAAAATATTAGATATGATTATGTTAGTCTAAGATTTTAAAGTCCTAGAATAAAGTATATAAGTACATAGGTGGCATTTAGGCTTATTCTATTAGGAATTTTGACTTAAAAATCTAGAATAGAATCATGTAGTACAATTGTCCTTTAAGGTTAGTCATCTTTTTTATTTTTAAACTAACCAAGGGAAAGAGAGAGAGAGAGAGAATTCGGGAGAGGAGAGAGAGGGGAGAGCCGAGAGAGAAAGATAGTGTTGTACCTTCTTCATCTTCTTCTACCAAAAAAAACCCTAATTCTATTTATATAAGTACTTGTACTTTGAAAGATAAAGGATAGGATGACATAGGTTAGATTGTTAGTACTAGATTTACCTACACCAAAATCTTACTCTTCCACTTGGTCAACTACAAACCCTTGTCCTTTCTCCATTAGGTGTCCAAGAGAGAGAGAAAGAGAGAGAGAGAGAGAGTGGCCGAGAGAGAGAGAGAGAGTGGCCGGTTGAGAGAGGGAGAGAGAGAGTGAGGTGTGTGACTAGTGTACTCACCATATCTCCTACATCATCCTATTGCATCACCTTGTACCACCAAAACATCTAACCAGAAATCACACAGACACACCACCCCAACTCACCAAGTACAGCCACGCATACACTACCGCTCAAAAACCACCAACACTACACCGTCTCTTCATACTCTGAGCATAAGTCAAACATACACACCAACCCAACTCACCACGTACAACCACGCAACCAGACATTACCAGAATGACCAACACTCATCTCTCTCTCTCTCTCTCTCTCTCTCTCTCTCTCTCTCATTACCATCCTACACAAAAATCACATATTATCCCAATTAATTATATTCCAAAACATGCAATCCAATAACTTGATCGCCTCTAATAATGTTACTACTCCAAAGTAAGGAAACAAACAAGAATAATATTATGTTCCCCCACAGAAGATCAAGAACGAGTTCGAAACCGTGGCGTAAAATCGGCTCCAAAAAACCCAAATACGATGGCTCTAGCTCTCTCCCCCAAAGCCTCCACACAATATTTTATCAAAATATAACCCTAGTATGTTGTGAATATATCCTTGAGAGCAACTTTATAAAACTTCCCATAACTCAAAAAACCCTTACTTCTACCTTACCAATTACCTCATGTACTTAATAATGGTACTCATATGGAACCAAAGCAATGCAACACGGACAAAAAACAAGACACTAACCTGTACATAACAAACCATATGAAATCAATAAATGTTTCAAATACAAGACCACCTAGAGCAACTTAGGACGACCCCAAAATTAATTTATTACCCTCGAAAATAAATCAACTCAAGCCTCCAGTCAACAACAAAACTTAAAACTCTTCTCTCCAATTCCTCCAAATATATGATCCACGTACCAAAAACAAACTCAAAATGCCAAAACCACAAGTTCCTATTCAAAACATCTAACCAACGACACTAGATTTTTACTCAACAACAAAACCAAATTCTTTGTGTATACTACATATAAGCATAAGTCAAAAACACACACCACCTTAACTCACCACGTATAGCCACGCATACACATACATCACTAAAATCATCAACACTCCATCGTCTCTTCATACTCTACGACAAAACTAGATTCTTTGCGTACACTACAACTAAGACAAAGACTGTTGCTCTCACCCCCAAAGCCTCCTCTCAGTATTCTATCAAAATATAACTCTAGAATGTTGTGAATATATCCTTGAGAGCAACTTTATAGAGCTACCCATAACTCAAAAAACCCTTACTTCTACCCGACTTATTACCTAAAGTACTTAATTATGGTACTCACATGGATCCAAAGCAACACAACACGGACACGAAACAAGAGACTAACCAGTACATAACGAACCATATCAAATCACTAGCTGTTTCAAATACAATACTACCTAGAGCAACATAGGACTACGCTAAAAGTAATTAATTACCCTAGAAACTAAATTAACTCAAGCCTCCAGTCAACAACAAAACCTAAAACTCTTATCTTCAAGTCCTCCAAGTAAATAATCCACGTACCAAAATCCAATTCAAAATGCCAAAATCACATTTTCCTATTCAAAACATCTAACCAAGGACACTAGATTTATACTCAACAATAAAACTAGATTCTTTGTGAATACAATATGTATCCAGAAGTCAAACACACACACCACCCCAATTGACCACGTACAGCCACGCATATACACACATCATCAAAATAACCAACACTCCACCGTCTCCTCATACCCTACAACAAAAGTAGATTCTTTGCGTCTACTATAACTAAGACGATGGTTGTTGCAATCTCCCCCAAAGCCTCCTCTCAATATTGTATCAGAATATAACCCTAGTATGTTGTGAATATATCCTTGAGAGCAACTTTATAAAACTACCCATAACTCACAAAACCCATATTTCAACTTGACTTTTTACCTAAAGAACTTAATTATGGTACTCGCATGCGTCCAAAGCAATGCAACACGGACACAAAACAAGAGACTAACCTGTACATAACGAACTATATGAAATCACGAACTATTTCAAACATAATTCTACTTAAACCAACTAAGGACTAGCATTAAAGTAATTAACTACCCTCATAACTAGTTCAACTTATGTCTAAAACTCTTATCTTCAAGTAGTTTAATCCACTCACCAAAAATCACTTCAGTGCCAAAACCTCACGTTCCTTTTCAAAACATCTAACCAACAACACAAATTTGTACTCTACAATAAAACTAGATTTTTATGTATATTATATATAACCAGAAATCAAACACACACCACCCCAACTCACCAAGTACAGCCACACCTACACTACATCTCAAAAACCACCAACACTCCACCGTCTCTTCATACTCTGAGCATAAGTCAAACATACACACCAACCCAACTCACCACGTACAGCCACGCAACCACACATTAACAGAATGACCAACACTCCTCTCTCTCTCTCTCTCTCTCTCTCATTACCATCCTACACAAAAATCACATATTATCCCAATTAATTATATACCAAAACGTGCAACCCAATAACTTGATCGCCTCTAATAATGTTACTGCTCCAAAGTAAGGAAACAAACAAGAATAATATTACGTTCCCCCATAGAAGAACGAGAACGAACTTGAAAAACGTGGTGTAACATCGGCTCCAAAAAACCAAAATACGATGCCTGTGGGTCTCTCCCCCTAAGCCTCCTTTCAATATTTTATCAAAATATAACCCTAGTATGTTGTGAATATATCCTTTAGAGCAACTTTATAAAACTTGCCATAACTCAAAAAATCCTTACTTCTATCTTACTAATTACCTCAAGTACTTAACAATGGTACACATATGGAACCAAAGCAATGCAACACGGAAACGAATCAAGACATTAACCTGTACATAACAAACCATATGAAATCACTAAATGTTTCAAATACAAGACTACCTAGAGCAACTTAGGACGACCCCAAAAGTAATTTATTACCCTCGAAAATAAATCAACTCAAGCCTCCAGTCCACAAAAAAACTTGAAACTCTTATCTCCAAGTCCTCCAAGTATATGATCCACGTACCGAAAATAAACTCAAAATGCCAAAACCACATGTTCCTATTCAAAACATCTAACCAACGACACTAGATTTATACTCAACAACAAAACCAGATTCTTTGTGTATACTACATATAAGCATAAGTCAAACACACACACCAGCTCAACTCACCACGTAAAGCCACGCATACACATACATCACTAAAATCATCAACACTCCATCGTCTCTTCATACTCTACGACAAACTTGATTCTTTGCGTACATTACAACTAAGACAAAGGCTGTTGCTCTCTACCCCAAAGCCTCCTTTCAATATTCTAACAAAATATAACTCCAGAATGTTGTGAATATATCCTTGAGAGCAACTTTATAGAACTACCCATAACTCACAAAACCCTTACTTCTACCCGACTTATTACCTAAAGTACTTAATTATGGTACTCACATGGATCCAAAGCAACGCAACACGGACACGAAACAAGAGACTAACCAGTACATAGCGAACCATATGAAATCACTAGCTGTTACAAATACAGTACTACCTAGAGCAACATAGGACTACCCTAAATGTAATTTATTACCCTAGAAACTAAATCAACTCAAGCCTCCAGTCAACAACAAAACCTAAAACTCTTATCTCCAAGTCCTCCAAGTAAATAATCCACGTACCAAAATCTAATTCAAAATGCCAAAAACACATTTTCCTATTCAAAACATCTAACCAATGACACTAGATTTATACTCAACAATAAAACTTGATTCTTTGTGAATACAATATATATGCAGAAGTCAAACACACACACCACCCCAATTCACCACGTACAGCCACGCATATACGCACATCATCAAAATCACCAACACTCCACCGTCTCTTCATACTCTACAACAAAAGTAGATTCTTTGCGTATACTATAACTAAGACGATGTCTGTTGCAATCTCCCCCAAAGCCTCCTCTCAATATTGTATCAGAATATAACCCTAGTATGTTGTGAATATATCCTTAAGAGCAACTTTATAAAATTACCCATAACTCACAAAACCCTTATTTCAACCTGACTCTTTACCTAAAGAACTTAATTATGGTACTCGCATTGTTCCAAAGCAATGCCTCACGGACACAAAACAAGAGACTAACCTGTACATAGCAAACCATATGAAATCACGAACTATTTCAAACATAATTCTACTTAAAGCAACTAAGGACTAGCATTAAAGTAATTAATACCCTCATAACTAGTTCAACTTAAGTCTAAAACTCTTATCTCCAAGTAGTTTAATCCACGCACCAAAAATGACTTCCAAGTGCCAAAACCTCATGTTCCTTTTCAAAACATCTAACCAACAACACAAATTTATACTCTACAATAAAACTATATTTTTTATGTATATTATAAATAACCAGAAATCAAACACACACCACCCCAACTCACCAAGTACAGCAACGCATACACTACATCTCAAAAACCACCAACACTCCACCGTCTCTTCATACTCTGAGCATAAGTCAAACATACACACCAACCCAACTCACAACGTACAACCACGCAACCACACATTACCAGAATGACCAACACTCCTCTCTCTCTCTCTCTCTCTCTCATTACCATCCTACACAAAAATCACATATTATCCCAATTAATTATATACCAAAACGTGCAACCCAATAACTTGATCGCCTCTAATAATGTTAGTGCTCCAAAGTAAGGAAACAAACAAGAATAATATTACGTTCCCCCACAGAAGATCGAGAACAAACTTGAAAAACGAGTGTAACATCGGCTCCAAAAAACCCAAATACGATGGCTGTAGCTCTCTCCCCCAAAGCCTCTTCTCTATATTTTATTAAAATATAACCCTTGTATGTTGTGAATATATCCTTTAGAGCAACTTTATAAAACTTCCCATAACTCAAAAAACCCTTACTTCTACCTTACTAATTACCTCAAGTAATTAACAATGGTACTCATATGGAACCAAAGCAATGCAACACGGAAACGAATCAAGACACTAACCTGTACATAACAAACCATATGAAATCACTAAATGTTTCAAATGCAAGACTACCTAGAGCAACTTAGGACGACCCCAAAAGTAATTTATTACCCTCGAAAATAAATCAACTCAAGCCTCCAGTCCACAAAAAAACTTGAAACTCTTATCTCCAAGTCCTCCAAGTATATGATCCACGTACCGAAAACAAACTCAAAATGCCAAAACCACATGTTCCTATTCAAAACATTTAACCAACTACACTAGATTTATACTCAACAACAGAACCAGATTCTTTGTGTATACTGCATATAAGCATAAGTCAAACACACACACCAGCTCAACTCACCACGTATAGCCATGCATACACATATATCACTAAAATCATCAACAATCCATCGTCTCTTCATACTCTACGACAAAACTTGATTCTTTGCGTACACTACAACTAAGACAAAGGCTGTTGCTCTCTCCCCCAAAGCCTCCTTTCAATATTCTATCAAAATATAACTCCAGAATGTTGTGAATATATCCTTGAGAGCAACTTTATAGAACTACCTATAACTCACAAAACCCTTACTTCTACCCGACTTATTACCTAAAGTACTTAATTATGGTACTCACATGGATCCAAAGCAACGCAACACGGACACGAAACAAGAGACTAACCAGTACATAACGAACTATATGAAATCACTAGCTGTTTCAAATACAGTACTACCTAGAGCAACATAGGACTACCCTAAATGTAATTTATTACCTTAGAAACTAAATCAACTCAAGCCTCCAGTGAACAACAAAACCTAAAACTCTTATCTCCAGGTCCTCCAAGTAAATAATCCACGTACCAAAATCCAATTCAAAATGCCAAAACCACATTTTCCTATTCAAAACATCTAACCAATGACACTAGATTTATACTCAACAATAAAACTAGATTTTTTGTGAATACAATAATTATGCAGAAGTCAAACACACACACCACCTCAATTCACCACGTACAGCCACGCATATACGCACATCATCAAAATCACTAACACTCCACCGTCTCTTCATACTCTACAACAAAAGTAGATTCTTTGCGTATACTATAACTAAGACGATGGCTGTTGCAATCTCCTCCAAAGCCTCCTGTAGAGACCCATAATTAAATTATTTAAAATGTTAATATTTGATATGTGTTTGAGTTATATAAATGTGAAAAAAATGAATGAATGTGGGGTCCTTGTGAAATAGAATATTGATTGTGGTATTTAATGTGATACTTTAGAAGCTTAAGGGTATGAGTGTGATAAACCCTATATAACAAAAAAATCAGAAGCAGGAGATTCAATTTTTTTTCCCTTTCTTTTCTTCTTTTCCTGCGTCTATCTCTCTCTCTCTCTCTCGGCTCTCACCTTCTCTCTTTGATTTCATCTACTACGATTGAGATTTTTGAAAAATTCCAAGTGTTAAAGTTGTTCTACACGACGAGATCTTCCTATTGATCCAAGAAGAATCATGATCGGAGCACTTTGAGGTTTACTCCACGTTCGGGCTTGCTTCTAACCTTCGAGGTAGGGATCTCTTACCTTCTTTATATGTTTATGTGTTGGTTTGTTATACAAGAATCAAGCTTGATAATCTGTTTGGAGTCTTGAATAAATATAGTGAATGCTGAAAATTTCGTGGTTGCTAGTAATTCGTCCTTTTGAGGTTCTTCTGATACGATTCAATTTTTGGTGTCTTCATAACTGTTAAAGTACATTTCAATACGAAGATTTCGGTACCAAAATCATGCAAAACCGATAATCACACAATTAGTTATGAATTTTTGAATACCGACTGTCACCAGTGTATGCGAGACTGTGCGTGGCTGTCTTCTTTTAACTTTCTGGGCATGCTGAACTACTTGGGTGGCTTTGGGTCTGTTACAGGAGTTAAATATTTAAGTTAAGAAGAGATTGGAGTTGGAATCAAGTAATTTGGTTAAGTATACAATTTTTGGTGAATTTCTAAAGTAAGGTTGGTTGATTGGTGCGAAAATGGTTGCGAATCTGTTATTCGCTTGATTGTTGGGTTAAATTCCTCTCATTCCTAGACCTGGGATTTTTACTGAGTGTAGGGCTTGTCGTGGTGCAACTTTTGGCGTTGGTTTCACTATTTTTGGGTTTAAGACGAAAGAGTTATGATTTTTCAATCAATTTGTACTTATTCCCACGTAGAATCTGACAGCACCGGCGGACTTGGGTAAAATGGCCATAACTCCTAGCTGGGGACTCGAAATGATCCACCGTTTGTTTTGTTAGAAACTAGACACATATAGCTTTCCAACGATGCATCCCATGCATCATGGGTATGTCCGAGCGATAACAGATTTGCATCCAAAGTTGACCCAAATTCTGCCTTGTACCAATTTCACCGTTACGTTGAGCTATAATCGTGAGGCCGTAGTAAGGTCACCAGAACTCCATTTTGATGGATGACCTAGGGGCCGAAGAAAAAGAAGTATACTTTTCAATGGTTTAAGTGTCGTCCTTGAATTCACGTTGTTTAATTGGATATAGTCTAATGTGAGTGATTAACTTTGCCAATTTGACTGGTGGGGATACGATAGATTGATCTAGATGATTATGTGTTGGATTAAAGAGAACTTGTGGTGTATAAGGGATATGCATTATTGGTGTATTGACATTGATGTTGTTTGACACTTAGAGAAAGATAAATAGTTTTTCCTATTTATGTGCTGTATCCAAGGGTTGGTTTAGTATGCGTGTTTTGGTATGTGGGTTTAATTTAAGAAATGTGAAAGGTTGATTTTTTTGTTAAAGGGGTATGTTTTAGTAAATGAATCGGTAAAGAGAAAGTGGTCGTTCGAGAACCTAAGGTGTATCCAAGTCTTTAAAGATAGAAACGTGATAACAAAAAATGATATTGGCAATGGTAAGCCTAGAATCTAAGTAAAAAGGTGTGTGAATATGTGTGTGTGGGAGCTTCTCGATGTCTAGCGTGATTAAAGTGTCACGTGTATTGAGGTGTCAATATGCAAGCGAATGCTTTGATGTTAATGTTATTTGATTGAGGAAGATATGTGGTAGATTTACTACATAAAAGAGTTGGACTTGGGTGTTCTTATTGTTATAAACGTGAAGATGATATTATTTATGCATAGTTAATCTTTGAGTTGGTTTGATCGGTGTGTTTTGCTGTACATCGGGATTGGGAAAAAGTGTTTGATGTTATCTGATTGATGAGATTAATCGATTGTAGTCCAAGGGTTGTACTGGGAAAGTACTGCAACGCAAGGGGTGGTAATGCAGACGGCAACGCAAGGGGTGGTAATACAGAAGGTTGTGAGTATTGATATGTTGATTTCGAATGTGAAATTTAGATAGAACAAAACACTGATGTGAGAAACTATGAACTTTTAACCTGAGTTGGTGTCTTGGATGGTTTGAAGTGTCGATGCTTGCTTTCTTCCTTCTTATAGAATTCTTGAATTATAGTGGCTTGATGAATTGGGATTGGTGTGGAAATTTATTTGGTATGGAGACATGTCAATTTGATGCCGTAGATGTCATAATATCTATTGTGAAAGAGTTACGTTGGTATTGTAGATTAAACTTATAATGGTAAACTCGGTTAAAGAATTCGGAGTTGTCTCTTAGTCACTGGAATGAAAACGTAGAAGTATGTTCTGGGTTTGGTAATGACAGCCTGAGTTTATTAAAGATAGAAGTGGGTGCGTGTACGTGTGTAGCTGAGAGTGTCAGTGAGAAATTGAGTTAAATATTTTTCTAACATGAGTATGGTATTTTGTGTTCCACCCTTTGACAAAACAAATCTATCTTTGAAAAAATATCCTTTTTTTTGGTATCTGCCTTCATATCTGCATATAATTTAGGTATGGATATCTCTACGAGCTAGTGTAGCTCACCCTATCCTTTCAGGTACCCGTCGTGGCACTTAGCTCGGATTGCATGGAGTGCACATTGAGACGTCTTTTGAGAGCTTCATTGGAATCATTAAGGAGTTGTTTATCATCAAGTTTAATTCATGTAGTGTACTATACTTGCAATTGAAGGTTGTACCTTTTGATTAGACAATATGTAAAGCTATATATAAACTCCTCTCCTTGATTATTATGAAACCCCTTTTAATTGTAAACGTTGGGGAGACTATGTGTTTCAAAAAAAAAGGAAGAGATTTTGATTCGTTATTTGGATTGGCATGACAATTAAGGGTAAGTATAGTTGAGAGAAAGACTATTGTTTCTAGAAAATATATTATGATTTTTGTTAAAAATCGAGGGCGTGACAGGGACTTGTTTGTAATTCAAACAGGTGGGATATTATTTTTGGAATACGATGACAAGCGAGGCCCTTTTATTATAAAACGTTATTTACTTTATGTTGAAAATTCAGGTCGTGACACCTCCTCTCAATATTGTATCAGAATATAACCTTAGTATGTTGTGAATATATCCTTGAGAGCAACTCTATAAAATTACCCATAACTCACAAAACCCTTATTTCAACCTGACTCTTTACCTAAAAAACTTAATTATGGTACTCGCATTGTTCCAAAGCAATGCCACACGGACACAAAACAAGAGACTAACCTGTACATAGCAAACCATATGAAATCACGAACTATTTCAAACATAATTCTACTTAAAGCAACTAAGGACTAGCATTAAAGTAATTAATACCCTCATAACTAGTTCAACTTAAGTCTAAAACTCTTATCTCCAAGTAGTTTAATAAACGCACCAAAAATCACTTCCAAGTGCCAAAACCTCATGTTTCTTTTCAAAACATCTAACCAACAACACAAATTTATACTCTACAATAAAACTATATTTTTTATGTATATTACAAATAACCAGAAATCAAACACACACCACCCCAACTCACCAAGTACAGCCACACATACACTACATCTCAAAAACCACCAACACTCCACCGTCTCTTCATACTCTGAGCATAAGTCAAACATACACATCAACCTAACTCACAACGTACAACCACGCAACCACACATTACCAGAATGACCAACACTCCTCTCTCTCTCTCTCTCTCTCTCTCTCTCATTACCATCCTACACAAAAATCACATTTTTCAAATTAATTAAATACCAAAACATGCAACCCAATAACTTGATCCCCTCTAATAATGTTACTGCTCCAAAGTAAGGAAACAAACAAGAATAATATTACGTTCCCCCACAGAAGATCGAGAACAAACTTGAAAAACGTGTGTAACATCGGCTCCAAAAAACCCAAATACGATGGCTGTAGCTCTCTCCCCCAAAGCCTCATCTCTATATTTTATCAAAATACAACTCTTGTATGTTGTGAATATATCCTTTAGAGCAACTTTATAAAACTTCCCATAACTCAAAAAACACTTACTTCTACCATACTAATTACCTCAAGTAATTAACAATGGTACTCATATGGAACCAAAGCAATGCAACACGGAAACGAATCAAGACACTAACGTGTACATAACAAACCATATGAAATCACTAAATGTTTCAAATACAAGACTACCTAGAGCAACTTAGGACGACCCCAAAAGTAATTTATTACCCTCGAAAATAAATCAACTCAAGCCTCCAGTCCACAAAAAAACTTGAAACTCTTATCTCCAAGTCCTCCAAGTATATGATCCACGTACCGAAAACAAACTCAAAATGCCAAAACCACATGTTCCTATTCAAAACATCTAACCAACGACACTAGATTTAAACTCAACAACAGAACCAGATTCTTTGTGTATACTACATATAAGCATAAGTCAAACACACACACCAGCTCAACTCACCACGTATAGCCACACATACACATATATCACTAAAATCATCAACACTCCATCGTCTCTTCATACTCTACGACAAAACTTGATTCTTTGCGTACACTACAACTAAGACAAAGGCTGTTGCTCTCTCCCCCAAAGCCTCCTTTCAATATTCTATCAAAATATAACTCCAGAATGTTGTGAATATATCCTTGAGAGCAACTTTATAGAACTACCTATAACTCACAAAACCCGTACTTCTACCCGACTTATTACCTAAAGTACTTAATTATGGTACTCACATGGATCCAAAGCAACGCAACACGGACACGAAACAAGAGACTAACCAGTACATAACGAACCATATGAAATCACTTGCTGTTTCAAATACAGTACTACCTAGAGCAACATAGGACTACCCTAAATGTAATTTATTACCCTAGAAATTAAATCAACTCAAGCCTTCAGTCAATAACAAAACCTAAAACTCTTATCTCCAAGTCCTCCAAGTAAATAATCCACGTACCAAAATCCAATTCAAAATGCCAAAACCACATTTTCCTATTCAAAACATCTAACCAATGACACAAGATTTATACTCAACAATAAAACTAGATTCTTTGTGAATACAATATATATGCAGAAGTCAAACACACACACCACCCCAATTCACCACGTACAGCCACGCATATACGCACATCATCAAAATCACTAACACTCCACCGTCTCTTCATACTCTACAACAAAAGTAGATTCTTTGCGTAAACTATAACTAAGACGAAGGCTGTTGCAATCTCCCCCAAAGCCTCCTCTCAATATTGTATCAGAATATAACCCTAGTATGTTGTGAATATATCCTTGAGAGCAACTTTATAAAATTACCCATAACTCACAAAACCCTTATTTCAACCTGACTCTTTACCTAAAGAACTTAGTTATGGTACTCGCATTGTTCCAAAGCAATGCCACACGGACACAAAACAAGAGACTAACCTGTACATAGCAAACCATATGAAATCACGAACTATTTCAAACATAATTCTACTTAAAGCAACTAAGGACTAGCATTAAAGTAATTAACTACCCTCATAACTAGTTCAACTTAAGTCTAAAACTCTTATCTCCAAGTAGTTTAATAAACGCACCAAAAATCACTTCCAAGTGCCAAAACCTCATGTTCCTTTTCAAAACATCTAACCAACAACACAAATTTATACTCTACAATAAAACTAGATTTTTTATGTATATTATAAATAACCAGAAATCAAACACACACCACCCCAACTCACCAAGTACAGCCACGCATACACTACACCTCAAAAACCTCTAACACTCCACCGTCTCTTCATACTCCGAGCATAAGTCAAACATACACACCAACCCAACTCACCACGTACAACCACGCAACCACACATTACCAGAATGACCAACACTCCTCTCTCCCTCTCTCTCTCATTACCATCCTACACAAAAATCACATATTATCCCAACTTTATAAAACTTCCCATAACTCAAAAAACCCTTATTTCTACCTTACTAATTACCTCAAGTACTTAATAATGGTACTCATATGGAACCAAAGCAATGCAACACGGACACGAAACAAGACACTAACCTGTACATAACAAACCATATGAAATAACTAAATGTTTCAAATACAAGACTACCTAGAGCAACTTAGGATGACCTCAAAAGTAATTTATTACCCTAAAAAATGAATCAACTCAAGCCTCCATTCAACAACAAAACTTAAAACTCTTATCTCCAAATCCTCCAAGTATATGATCCACGTACCCAAAATAAATTCAAAACTCCAAAACCACATGTTCCTAGTCAAAACATCTAACCAACGACACTAGATTAATACTCAACAACAAAACCAGATTCTTTGTGTATACTACATATAAGCATAAGTCAAACACCCACATCACCTCAACTCACCACGTATAGCTACGCATACACATACATCACCAAAATCATCAACACTCCATCGTCTCTTCATACTCTACGACAAAACTAGATTCTTTGCGTACACTACAACTAAGACAAAGGCTGTTGCTCTCTCCCCCAAAGCCTCCTCTCAATATTCTATCAAAATATTACTCCAGAATATTGTGAATATATCCTCGAGAGCAACTTTATAAAACTACCCACAACTCACAAAACCCTTACTTCTACCCGACTTATTACCTAAAGTACTTGATAATGGTACTCAGATGGATCCAAAGCAACGCAACACGGACACGAAACAAGAGACTAACCAGTACATAACGAACCATATGAAATCACTAGCTGTTCCAAATACAGTACAACCTAGAGCAACATAGGACTACCTTAAAATTAATTAATTACCCTATAAACAAAATCAACTCAAGCCTCCAGTCAACGACAAAACCTAAAACTCTTATCTCCAAGTCCTCCAAATAAATAATCCACGTACCCAAATCCAATTCAACATGCCAAAACCACATTTTCCTATTCAAAACATCTAACCAAGGACACTAGATTTATACTCAACAATAAAACTAGATTCTTTGTGAATACAATATATATCCAGAAGTCAAACACACACACCACCCCAATTGACCACGTAATGCCACGCATATACACACATCACCAAAATCACCAACACTCCACGGTCTCTTCATACTCTACAACAAAAGTAGATTCTTTGCGTATACTATAACTAAGACGATGGTTGTTGCAATCTCCCCCAAAGCCTCGTCTCAATATTGTATCAGAATATAACCCTAGTATGTAGTGAATATATCCTTGAGAGCAACTTTATAAAACTACCCGTAACTCACAAAAACCTTATTTCAACCTGACTTTTTACCTAAAGAAACTTAATTATGGTACTCGCATGGGTCCAAAGCAATTCAACACGGGCACAAAACAAGAGACTAACATGTACTTAACGAACCATATGAAATCACGAACTATTTCAAACATAATTCTACTTAAAGCAACTAAGGACTGGCATTAAAGTAATTAACTACCCTCATAACTAGTTCAACTTCAGTCTAAAACTCTTATCTCCAAATAGTTTAATCCACGCACCAAAAATCACTTCCAAGTGCCAAAACCTCATGTTCCTTTTCAAAACATCTAACCAACAACACAAATTTATCTTCTACAATAAAACTAGATTTTTTATGTATATTATATATAACCAGAAATCAAACACACACCACCCCAACTCACCAAGTATAGCCACGCATACACTACCTCTCAAAAACCACCAACACTCCACCGTCTCTTCATACTCTACAACAAAAGTAGATTCTTTGCATATACTATAACTAAGACGATGGCTGTTGCAATCTCCCCCAAAGCCTCCTCTCAATATTGTATCAGAATATAACCCTAGTATGTAGTGAATATATCCTTGAGAGCAACTTTAGAAAATTACCCATAACTCACAAAACCCTTATTTCAACCTAACTCTTTACCTAAAGAACTTAATTATGGTACTCGCATGGTTCCAAAGCAATGCAACACGGACACAAAACAAGAGACTAACCTGTACATAGCAAACCATATGAAATCACGAACTATTTCAAACAGAATTCTACTTAAAGCAACTAAGGACTAGCATTAAAGTAATTAACTACCCTCATAAGTAGTTCAACTTAAGTCTAAAACTCTTATCTCCAAGTAGTTTAATCAACGCACCAAAAATCACTTCCAAGTGCCAAAACCTCATGTTCCTTTTCAAAACATCTAACCAACAACACAAATTTATACTCTACAATAAAACTAGATTTTTTATGTATATCATATATAACCAGAAATCAAACACACACCACCCCAAATCACCAAGTACAGACACGCATACACTACATCTCAAAAACCACCAACACTCCACCGTCTTTTCATACTCTGAGCATAAGTCAAACATACACACCAACCCAACTCACCACGTACAACCACACTTTACCAGAATGACCAACACTCCTCTCTCTCTCTCTCTCTCTCTCTCTCTCATTACCATCCTACACAAAAATCACATATTATCCCAACTTTATAAAACTTCCCATAACTCAAAAAACCCTTACTTCTACCTTACTAATTACCTCAAGTACTTAATAATGGTACTCATATGGAACCAAAGCAATGCAACAAGAACACGAAACAAGACACTAACCTGTACATAACACACCATATGAAATCACTAAATGTTTCAAATACAAGACTACCTAGAGCAAATTAGGACGACCCCAAAAGTAATTTATTACCGTAAAAAATGAATCAACTCAAGCCTCCATTCAACAACAAAACTTAAAACTCTTATCTCCAAGTCCTTCAAGTATATGATCCACATACCCAAAATAAATTCAAAATGCCAAAACCTCATGTTCCTAGTCAAAACATCTAACCAACGACACTAGATTTATACTCAACAACAAAACCAGATTCTTTGTGTATACTACATATAAGCATAAGTCAAACACACACATCACCTCAACTCACCACGTATAGCTACGCATACACATACATCACCAAAAGCATCAACACTCCATCGTCTCTTCATACTCTACGACAAAACTAGATTCTTTGTGTACACTACAACTAAGACAAAGGCTGTTGCTCTCTGCCCCAAAGCCTCCTCTCAATATTCTATCAAAATATAATTCCAGAATATTGTGCATATATCCTCGAGAGCAACTTTATAAAACTACCCGTAACTCACAAAACCCTTACTTCTACCCGACTTATTACCTAAAGTACTTAATTATGGTACTCAAATGGATCCAAAGCAACGCATTACGGACACGAAACAAGAGACTAACCAGTACATAACAAACCATATGAAATCACTAGCTGTTTCAAATACAATACTACCTAGAGCAACATAGGACTACCTTAAAAGTAATTAATTACCCTATAAACTAAATCAACTCAAGCCAGTCAACGACAAAACCTAAAACTCTTATCTCAAAGTCCTCCAAGTAAATAATCCACGTACCAAAATCTAATTCAAAATGCCAAAACCACATTTTCCTATTCAAAACATCTAACCAATTACACTAGATTTATACTCAACAATAAAACTGGATTCTTTGTGAATACAATATATATGCAGAAGTCAAACACACACACCACCCCAATTGACCACGTAATGCCACGCATATACACACATCATCAAAATCACCAACACTCCACCGTCTCTTCATACTCTACAACAAAAGTAGATTCTTTGCGTATACTATAACTAAGACGATGGCTGTTGCAATCTCCCCCAAAGCCTCCTCTCAATATTGTACAAGATAATTTATCCCTAAGGCTCCGTTCAGTTGCCAGGAATGTTGTACCAGAAAATTATTCTCAGGAAAAGTTAAGTCAAGTGAATTAAAGTAAAAAGAAATCTATTTTCTTGTGAGTGTTCATTTGACCGTTTTTTTTTTTGCATGAAAACAAAAGTTTAGTGGTTCATTTGCCGGGAAAAGACCCTTATGAGAAACTTCTTTATTTTTATTCCCATGGCTAATTTTAAATAAAAGTAACTTTGAGAGCTAAATAATATGGTATTATATTTCAAAAATTAACACATATGGAAAATGTATATTATCTAATGCAAATCCTAAACATGAAATGAAAAAATCGATTTGCAATTCCCTATTCAATTTGCTATATTCTGAATGGTCATGCAAATTCCCCATTTAAATTGACATTATCTTATAATCAACCGTACAAATAAAGTTTAAAAAATTAGTAGATGATAACTAAATAATAAATATTAAACAACCATGCTTGATTAGTTGCCGATACAAAAACTCACTGAAAATTAGTTAGTACAAAACAAAATTGAAGACTAATGACAAGATAAATAAATACTTCCAAAAAAATAAACTACCAATCTTTTTCCATAAAAATTATCTCAGAAAGTACTCGATATTGTTGTTGCTCACGTAAATCTCGAAGTGTCTTTCTAAGAACCTAATTTGTATTCTTTTGTTATTGGCGTGATCACTTTTTTTTTCTTACCCACCAATTATTTTGGCTCCACAATGGATAAAACTTTTCCCGTGACGCAAAATCCTATGCTTTCGGCCGGATCACTTTTGTAAGAAAGTAAATCTTGCAGGAAAACTTAAAAACATGTTTCCCACTACTTTCCTGCCAACTGAACAATACAAAGTTATGGAAAAATTGATTTTCCAATCATTTCCTGTACTTTCTTGACAACTGAATGGGGCCTAATATGTAGTGAATATATCCTTGACAGGAACTTTATAAAAATACCCATAACTCACAAAACCCTTATTTCAACCTGACTTTTTACCTAAAGAAACTTAATTATGGTACTATCATGGGTTCAAAGCAATGCAACACGGACACAAAACAAGAGACTAACCTGTACATAACGAACCATATGAAATCACGAACTATTTCAAACATAATTCTACTTAAAGCAACTAAGGACTAGCATTAAAGTAATTAACTACCCTCATAACTAGTTCAACTTAAGTCTAAAACTCTTATCTCCAAGTAGTTTAATCCACGCACCAAAAATCACTTCCAAGTGCCAAAACCTCATGTTCCTTTTCAAAACATCTAACCAACACAAATTTATACTCTACAATAAAACTAGATTTTTTATGTATATTATATATAACCAGAAATCAAACGCACACCATCCCAACTCACCAAGTACAGCCACGCATACACTACCTCTCAAAAACCACCAACATTCCACCATCTCTTCATACTCTGAGCATAAGTCAAACATACACACCAACCCAACTCACCACGTACAGCCACGCAACCACACATTACCAGAATGACGAACACTCCTCTCCCTCTCTCTCTCTCATTACCATCCTACACAAAAATCACATATTATCCCAATTAATTATATACCAAAACATGCAACCCAAAAACTTGATCGCCTCTAATAATGTTACTGCTCCAAAGTAAGGAAACAAACAAGAATAATCTAACGTTCCCCCACAGAAGATCGAGAACGAGTTCGAAAACCGTGGTCTAACATCGGCTCCAAAAAAACCCGAATACGATGGCTGTAGCCCTCTCCCCCAAAGCCTCCTCTCAAAATTTTATCAAAATATAACCCTAGTATGTTGTGAATATATCCTAGAGAGCAACTTTATAAAACTTCCCATAACTCAAAAAACCCTTACTTCTACCTTACTAATTACCACAAGTACTTAACAATGTTACTCATATGGAACCAAAGCAATGCAACACGGACACGAAACAAGACACTAACCTGTACATAACAAACCATTTGAAATCACTAAATGTTTCAAATACAAGACTACCTAGAGCAACTTAGGACGACCCTAAAAGTAATTTATTACCCTCGAAAAAAAATCAACTCAAGCCTCCAGTCAACAAAAAAACTTAAAACTCTTATCTCCAAATCCTCCAAGTATATGATCCATGTACCGAAAACAAACTCAAAATGCCAAAACCACATGTTCCTATTCAAAACATCTAACCAATGACACTAGATTTATACTCAACAATAAAACTAGATTCTTTAGGAATACAATATATATGCAGAAGCCAAACACACACGCCACCCCAATTCACCACGTACAGCCACTCATATACACACATCATCAAAATCACCAACACTCCACCGTCTCATCATACTTTACAACAAAAGTAGATTCTTTGCGTATACTATAACTAAGACAATGGCTGTTGCAATCTCCCCCAAAGCCTCCTCTCAATATTGTATCAGAATATAACCTTAGTATGTAGTGAATATATCCTTGAAAGCAACTTTATAAAACTACCCATAACTCACAAAACCCTTATTTCAACCTGACTTATTACCAAAAGAACTTAATTATGGTACTCGCATGGTTCCAAAGCAATGCAACATGGACATGAAACAAGAGACTAACCTGTACATAACGAACCATATGAAATCATTAACTATTTCAAACATAATATTACTTGGAGCATCATAGGACTATCATTAAAGTAATTAACTACCCTCATAAATAATTCAACTTAAGTCTAAAACTCTTATCTCCAAGTAGTTTGATCCACGTACCAAAAATCACTTCCCAGTGCCAAAACCTCATGTTCCTATTCAAAACATCTAACCAACTATACAAATTTATACTCTACAATAAAACTAGATTTTTTATGTATATTATAAATAACCAAAAATCAAACACACACCACCCCAACTGACCAAGTACAGCGACGCATACACTACATCTCAAAAACCACCAACACTCCACCGTCTCTTCATACTCTGAGCCTAAGTCAAACATACACACTAACCCAACTCACCACGTACAGCCACGCAACCACACATTACCAGAATGACGAACACTCCTCTCCCTCTCTCTCTCATTACCATCCTACACAAAAATCACATATTATCCCAATTAATTATATACCAAAACATGCAACCCTATAACTTGATCGCCTCTAATAATGTTTCAGCTCCAAAGTAAGGAAACAAACAAGAATAATATTACGTTCCCCCACAGATGATCGAGAACGAGTTCGAAAACAGTGGTGTAACATCGGCTCCAAAGAACCCAAAAACGATGGCTGTAGTTCTCTCCCCCAAAGCCTCCTCTCAATATTTTATCAAAATATAACCTTAGTATGTTCTGAATATATCCTTGAGAGCAATTTTATAAAATTCCCATAACTCAAAAAATCCTTACATCTACCCGACTAATTAGCTCAAGTACTTAATAATGGTACTCATATGGAAGCAAAGCAATGCAACACGGACACAAAACAAGACACTAACCCGTACATAACAAACCATATGAAATCACTAAATGTTTCAAATACAAGATTACCTAGAACAACTTAGGACGACCCCATAAGTAATTTATTATCCTCGAAAATAAATCAACTCAAGCCTTCAGTCAACAACAAAACTTAAAACTCTTATCTTCAAGTCCTCCAAGTATATGATCCACGCACCAAAAACAAATTCAAAATGCCAAAACCACATGTTCCTATTCAAAACATCTAACCAACGACACTAGATTTATACTCAACAACAAAACCAGATTCTTTGTGTATACTACTTATAAGCATAAGTCAAACACACACACCACCTCAACTCACCACATATAGCCACGCATACACATACATCACCAAAATCATCATCACTCCATCTTCTTTTCATACTCTACGACAAAACGAGATTATTTGCGTACACTACACCTAAGACAAAGGCTATTGCTGTCTCCCCCAAAGCCTCCTCTCAATATTCTATTAAAATATAACTCCAGAATGTTGTGAATATATCCTTGAGAGCAACTTTATAGAACTACCCATAACTCACAAAACCCTTACTTCTACCCGACTTATTACCTAAAGTACTTAATTATGGTACTCACATGGATCCAAAGTAACGCAACACGGACACGAAACAAGAGACTAACCAGTACATAACGAACCATATGAAATCACTAGCTTTTTCAAATACAGTACTACCTAGAGCAACAAAGGATTACCCTAAAAGTAATTAATTACCCTAGAAACTAAATCAACTCAAGCATCCAGTCAACAACAAAACCTAAAACTCTTATCTCCAAGTCCTTCAAGTAAATAATCCACGTACCAAAATCCAATTCAAAATGCCAAAACCACATTTTTCTATTCAAAACATCCAACCAATGATACTAGATTTATACTCAACAATAAAACAAGATTCTTTGTGAATACAATATATAAGCAGAAGTCAAACACACACACCAACCCGATTCACCACGTACAGCCACGCATATACATACATCATCAAAATCACCAACACTCCACCGTCTCTTCATACTCTACAACAAAAGTAGATTTTTTGCGTATACTATAACTAAGACGATGGCTGTTCCAATCTCCCCCAAAGCCTCCTCTCAATATTGTATCAGAATATAACCCTAGTATGTAGTGAATATATCCTTGAGAGCAACTTTTTAAAACTACCCATAACTCACAAAACCCTTATTTCAACCTGACTCTTTACCTAAAGAACTTAATTATGGTACTCGCATGATTCCAAAGCAATGCAACACGGACATGAAACAAGAGACTAACCTTTACATTACGAACTATATGAAATCATGAACTATTTCTAACATAATTATACTTAAAGTAACTTAGGACTAGCATTAAAGTAATTAACTACCCTCATAAATAGTTCAACTTAAGTCTAAAACTCTTATCTCCAAGTAGTTTAATCCACGCACCAAAAATCACTTCCAAGTGCCAAAACCTCATGTTCCTTTTCAAAACATTTAACCAACAACACAAATTTATACTCTACAATAAAACTAGATTTTTTTATGTATATTATATATAACCAGAAATCAAACACACACCACCCCAACCCACCAAGTACAGCCACGCATACACTACATCTCAAAAACCACCAACACTCCACCGTCTCTTCATACTCTTAGCATAAGTCAAACATACACACTAACCCAACTCACCACGTACATCCACACAACCACATATTACCAAAATGACCAACACTCCTCTCTCTCTCTCTCTCTCTCTCTCTCTCTCTCTCTCACTCACTCACTCATTACCATCCTACAAAAAAATCACAAATTATCCCAATTAAATATATACCAAAACATGAAACCAATAACTTGATCGCCTCTAATAATGTTACTGCTCCAAAGTAAGGAAACAAACAAGAATAATATTACTTTCCCCGAGAGAAGAACGAGAACGAGTTCGAAAACCATGGTAACATCAGCTTCAAAGAACCCTAATACGATGGTCACTCCCCCAAAGCCTCCTCTCAATATTTTATCAAAATAAATCCCTAGTATGTTATGAATATATCCCTAAGAGCATCTTTAAAAAACTACCCATAACTCACAAAACCCATACTTCTACCCGACTTATTACCTAAAGTACTCTAACAAACACCACCCCAACTCGCCAAGTACAGCCACGCATAAACTGTAAAACCAAACCACCAACACTCTACCGTCTCTTCATACTCTGAGCAGTAGTCAAACATACACACAATTCCAACTCACCATGTACAGCCACGCAAACACACACTACCAGAATGACCAACACTCCTCTCTATCTCTCTCTCTCTCTCACACACATTACCATCCAGCACAAAAACCACATATTTTTCCAATTAATTAAATACCAAAACATGCAACTCAATAACATGATCCTCTCTAATAATGTTATTGCACCAAAGTAAGGAAACAAAAAAGAATAATAATACGTTCCCCGACAGAAGATTGAGAATGAGTTCAGAAACCTTGGTGTAACATCGGCTCCAAAGAACCCTAATACAATGGCTGTTGCTCTATCCCCTAAAGCATTCTCACAATATTCTATCAAAATATAACCCTAGTATGTTGGGAAAATATCTTTGAGAGCAACTTTATAAAACTACCCATAACTAACAAAACCCATACTTCTACCCGACTTATTACCTAAAGTAATTAATTATGGTACTCACATGGATCAAAAGCAATGCAACATGGACACGAAGTAAGAGACTAACCTGTACATAAAAAACCATATGAAATCACTAACTGTTTCAAATACAATACTACTAAGAGCAACTTAGCACTTCCCTAAAAGTAATTAATTACCCTTGAAACTAAATCAACTCAAGCCTCTGGTCAACAACAAAATCAAAAACTCGTATCTCCATGTCCTCCATGTAAATGATCTACGTACTAAAAACCAATTCAAAATGTCAAAACAACATGTTCCTATTCAAAACATCTAACCATCGACACTAGATTTATACTCAACAATAAAACTACATTCTTTGTGTATACTTTATATAAGCAGAAGTCAAACACACACACCAACCCCAATCACCACATATAGCCACGCATACACACACATCACCAAAATCACCAACACTCCACCGTCTCTTCATACAATACAACAAAACTAGATTCTTTGCGTATACTATAACTAAGACGATGGCTGTTGCTATCTCCCCCAAAGCATCCTATCAATATTGTTTCAAAAAATAACCCTAGTATGTTGTTTATATATCCTTGAGAGCAACTTTATAAAACTATCCATAACACAAAAAACCCTTACTTCTACCCGACTTATTACCTAAAGTACTTAATTATGGTACTCACATGGGTCCAAAGCAATGCAACACGGACACGAAACAAGAGACTAACCTGTACATAACGAACCATATGAAATCACTAACTATTTCAAATATAATACTACCTAGAGCAACTTAGGACTAACCTAAAAGTAATTAACTACCCTCAAAACTAATTCAACTTAAGTCTAAAACTCTTATCTCCAAGTAGGTTGATCCACATACCAAAAACAACTTCCAAGTGCCAAAACCTCATATTCCTATTCAAAACAACTAACCAACAATACAAATTTATACTCTACAATAAAACTCGATTCTATGTGTATATTATATATAACCAGAAATAAAACAAACACCACCCCAACTCACTAAGTACAGCCACGCAAACACTACATCACCAAAACCACCAACACTCCACCATCTCTTCATACTTTGAGCAGACGTCAAACATACACACCATCACAACTCACCACGTACAGCCACGCAAACACACACATTACCAGAATGACCAACACTCTTCCCTTTCTCACTCTCTCTCATTACCATCCTACACAATAATCTCATATTTTCCCAATTCATTAAATACCAAAACATGCAACCCAATAACTTGATCCTCTCTAATAATGTAACTGCTCCAAAGTAAGGAAACAAACAAGAATAATATTACGTTCCCCGACAGATGATCAATAACGAGTTCGAAAACGATGGTATAACATCGGCTCCAAAGAACACTAACACGATGGTTGATGCTCTCTCCCCCAAAGCCTCCTCTCAATATTCTATCAAAATATAACCCTAGTATGTTGTGAATATATCCTTGAGAGCAACTTTATAAAACTACCCATAACTCACAAAACCTTTACTTTTACCTGACTAATCACCTTAAGTACTTAATAATAGTACTCACATGGAACCAAAGCAATGCAATAAGGAAAAGAAATAAAAGATCAACCTGTACATAACGAACTATATGAAATCACTAACTGTTTCAAATACAATACTACCTAGATCAACTTAGGACTATCCTAAAAATAATTAATTAGCCTCGAAACTAAATCAACTCAAGCCTCCAGTCAACAATAAAACCAAAAACTCTTATCTCCAAAGTCCTCCAAGTATATGATCCACGTACCAAAAATCAATTCAAAATGCCAAAATCACATGTTCCTATTCAAAACATCTAACCAACGACAGTAGATAGATACTCAACAATAAAACTAGATTCTTTGTGTATACTACATATAAGCAGAAGTCAAATACACACACCACCCCAACTCACCCCGTATAGCAATGCATACACACACATCACCAAAATCTGTCTCTCTCTCTCTCTAATTACCATCCTACACAAAAATCACATATTTTCCCAATTAATTAAATACCAAAACATGCATCCCAATAACTTGATCCCCTCTAACAATGTTACTGCTTCAAAGTAAGGAAACAAACAAGAATAATATTACGTACCCCACCGGAAGATCGAGAACGCTTTCGAAAACCTTGGTGTAAGATCGGCTCCAAAGAACCCTAAGACGATGGCTGTTGCTTTCTCTCCCAAAGTCTCCTCTCAATATTCTATCATAATATAACCCTAGTATGTTGTCTATATCTCCTTGAAAGCAACTTTATAAAACAATCAAAACCCTTACTTCTAGCCGACTGATTAGCTAAATTATTTAATTATGGTACACCACTAATTACTAAAATTAAATAGACGTATACCCTGAAATCCATAATAATAACATTTATACCTCTAACGTGGACGAAATAGTTGAAAAGGACCGTAGTATAATGGCTGAATTTTTAGAAAAAATTAATTATTAGAAGAAAAGGTAGGTCGTAACATCCCCCTTAATAATTATCAATTTTTCATAAGAATAATTAAAGGGACACGGCGAAGTAAAAAAGTATGTAATATGCTTAACCTCCCTCATTGGTCCAAAGCATTGCAACACGGACAAGCAACAATAGACGTACATGTACATAACGAACCATATGAAATCACTAACTGTTTCAAATATAATACTATCTAGAGCAACTTAGACTACCTTAAAAGTAATTAACTACTCTCAAAACAAAATCAACTCAAGTCTACAACTCTTATCTCCATATTGTTTGATCCACGTACCAAAAACCACTTCCAAGTGCCAAAACCTCATGTTCCTATTCAAAATATCTAACTAACAACACAAATTTATACTCTACAATAAAACTAGATTCTCTGTGTATGCCATATATAACCATAAATCAACACACACACCACCCCAACTCACAAGTATAGCCACGCATACACACACATCACCAAAACCACCAACACTCCACCATCACTTCATATTCTAACCAGAAGTCAAACAATCACACCACCCCAACTCACCACGTATAGCCACACAAACACACACATTACTAGAACGACCAACACTCCTCTCTCTCTCTCTCTCTCTCTCTCTCTTTCATTACCATCCTACACAAAAATTACAGATTTTTCCAATTAATTAAATAACAAAACATGCAACCCAACAATTTGATCCCCTCTAATAATGTTACCGCTTCAAAGTAAAGAAACAAACAAGAATAATATCATGTACCCTGACGGAAGATCGAGAACAAGTTCGAAAACCTTGGCGTAAGATCGGCTCCTTTGGACCCTAAGACAATGGTTGTTGCTCTCTCTCCCAAAGCCTCCTCTCAATATTCTAACAAAATATAACCCTAGTATGATGTACATATCTCCTTGAGAGCAACTTTATAAAATCACCCAAAACTCACAAAACCCTTACTTCTATTCGACCGATTACCTAAAGTCATTAATTATGGAACTCACATGGGTCCAGAACTTTGTAACACAGACACGCAACAAGACACTAACCTGTACATAACGAACCACATGAAATCAATAACTGATTAAAATATAATACTACCTAGAGCAACATAGGACTACCTTAAAAGTAATTAGCTACCCCCAAAACTAAATCAACTCAAGTCTCCAGTCAACTACCAAACCTATAACTATTTAAGTCCTCCAAGTAGTTTGATCCACATACCAAAAACAACTTCCAAGTGCCAAAACCTCACGTTCCTATTCAAAACATCTAACCAACACCTTTAGATTTATACTCTACAATAAAACTAGATTTCGTGTATAATACATATAAGCAGAAGTCAAACACACATCACTCCAACACACCACGTACAGCAACGCATACACACATCACCAAAACCACCAACACTCTACCGTCTCTTCATATTCAACAACAAAACTAGATTCTTTTTGTATACTATAACAAAGCTAAACTCAAACATACACCACCCCAACTCACCATGTACAGCCACGCATAGCATACACACACATTACCTTAACATCCAACACTCCGCTCTCTTTCACTCACATTACCATCCTACACAAAAATCACAAATTTTCCCAATTAATTAAATACAAAAACATGCAACCCAACAACTTGATCCCTTCTAATAATGTTACTGCTCCAA
Organism: Rhododendron griersonianum; assembly: GCA_018127125.1. Classification (NCBI taxonomy): domain Eukaryota; kingdom Viridiplantae; phylum Streptophyta; class Magnoliopsida; order Ericales; family Ericaceae; genus Rhododendron; species Rhododendron griersonianum. Next base: position 13,286,112 of record CM030796.1, read on the forward strand.
AGTAGGAAACAAACAAGAATAATATTATGTACTCCAACGAAAGATTGAGAACGAGTTCGAAAACCGTGGTGTTAAATCGCCTCCAAAGAACCCTAAGACAAAAGTTGTTGCGCTCTCCCAAAGCCCCCTCTCAATATTCTATCAAAATATAACCCTAGTATGATGTCAATATCTTCTTAAGAGCAACTTTATAAAACTACCCATAACTCACAAAATCCTTACTTCTTACTGACTGATTACCTAAAGACATTAATTATGGTACTCACATGGGCCCAGAACTTTGCCACACGAACACGCAACAAGACACTAACCTGTACATAACGAACCACATGAAATCAATAACTGATTAAAATATAATACTACCTAGAGCAACATAGGACTACCTTAAAAGTAATTAGCTACCCCCAAAACTAAATCAACTCAAGTCTCCAGTCAACTACCAAACCTATAACTATTTAAGTCCTCCAAGTAGTTTGATCCACATACCAAAAACAACTTCCAAGTGCCAAAACCTCACGTTCCTATTCAAAACATCTAACCAACACCTTTAGATTTATACTCTACAATAAAACTAGATTCTTTGTGTATACTCCATCCGTCCCTTTATTACAGTCCAGTATTTCATTTTGGGATGTCCCTTAATAAGTGTCCATTTTGTAAAATTAGTGGGTAAAAGTTGGTGAATTGTCTATTTTGTCCCTAAAAGTAGATTTCATTTTGAAAAGTTAGTGAGTAAAAGTGTAATGATGATGGGTAAGTAGGGAAAGTAGAGGAAAAAGTTGATGTGAAAGGTATAATGATGATGTTTTTTTAATAAGTTGGAGTTACGAAGCAGGACATTTAAAAAGGGACGGAGGGAGTACTATATATAAGCAAAGCTCAAACACACACACCATCCTAACTCACCACATACAGCCACGCATACACACACATCACTAAAACCACCAACACTCCACCGTCTCTTCATACTCTACAACAAAACTAGATTCTTTGCGTATACTATAACAAAGCTAAACTCAAACATACACACCACCCCAACTCACCACGTACAGCCACGCATACACACACATTACGAGAACATCCAACACTCTCCACTCTCTCTCCCTCTCTCATTACCATCCTACACAAAAATCAGAGATTTTCCCAATTAATTAGATACCAAATCATGCAAGCCAACAACTTAGATCCCCTCTAATAACGTTACTGCTCCAAAGGAAACAAACAAGAATAATATTACGTACCCCGACGGAAGATGGAGAATGAGTTCGAAAACCTTGCTGTAAAACGATGGTTGTTGCTATCTCCCAAAGCCTCCTCTCAATATTCTATCAAAATATAAACCTAGTATGATGTAAATATCTCATTGAGAGCAACTTTATAAAACTACCCATAACTCACAAAATCCTTACTTCTTGCCGACTAATTACCTAAAGTCATTAATTATGGTACTCACATGGGTCCAGAACTTTGCAACACAGTAACGCAACAAGACACTAACCTATACGTAACGAACCATATGAAATCACTAACAGATTCAAATATAATACTACCTAGAGCAACTTGGGACTACCCTAAAAGTAATTAACTACCCTCAAAACTAAATCAACTCAAGTCTCCAGTCAACTACCAAACCTAAAACTCTTTAATTCCTCCAAGTAGTTTGATCCACGTACCCAAAACTACTTCCAAGTGCCAAAACCTCATGTTCCTATTCAAAACATCTAACCAACAACACTAGATTTATACTTTATAATAAAGCTAGATTCTTTGTGTATACTATATATAAGCAGAACTCAAACACACACACCACCCCAACTCACCACGTACTGTCACGCATACACACACATCTCCAAAACCACCAACACTCCATCGTCTCTTCATACTCTACAATAAAACTAGATTCTTTGCGTATACTATAACTAAGCTAAACTCAAACATACACACCACCCCAACTCACTACGTACAGCCACGCATACACATACATTACCAGAACATCCAACACTCTCCTCTCTCTCTCTCATTACCATCTTACACAAATCACAGATTTATCAAAGCAAATTAAAAACCAAAACATGCAACCCAATAACTTGATCCCCTCTAATAATGTTACTGCTCCAAATGAAACAAACAATAATAATATTACGTACCCTAACAGAAGATCAAGAACGAGTTCGACAACCGTGGTGTAAGATCGGCTCCAAAGTACCCTAAAACGATGGCTGTTGCTTTCTCTCCCAAAGCCTCCTCTCAATATTCTATCAAAATATAACCCTACTATGTTGTGAATATTTCCTTAAGAGCAACTTTATAAAACTACCCATAACTCAAAAAACCCTTACTTCTAGCCGACTGATTACCTAAAGTACTTAATTATGGTACACCACTAATTACTAAAATTAATTAGACTTGTACCCTCAAATCCATAATAATGACAATTATACCTCTAATGTGCACAAAATAGTTGAGTAGGACCGTATTATAAAGGCCAAATTTTTAGCAAAAATAATTATTAGGAGAAAGAAAAGGTAGGTCGTAACATCCCCTGGTAAATTAAGATTCATCCTCGAAAATGCATACAAACATAAGTATTTTCTGTGCAACTCCTCTTCACACTCCAAAGTTGCTTCATAAACTACGTGGGCACCACAACACTTCCACCAAATGGAACATCTTACTACGACCCATAACAATAACCATCAACTAATCAACAAAAATATACCTCAAATTATAATCCAACTTCACCCAAGAATTACTCATTCAAAATAGAGAAGATAATCAACCAAGTCATCAATCGAATTTAGAATCAGCATAGTCATGGAAATAATAACAACAAATCCTAGCCCAAATCGAATAAGCCAAGCACTGATAAATAAACTTCTATTACTAACTAGTACTATACATTGAGCCTCAAAACCCCAAATCTAACTTATTTCACACCTGATATACCAATGATGCTAATAAAAGAATAAACATTTACCAAATTCCAACCACAAATCTGAGTTCGCTTACCACGAGATAAAGTTATTGTTGATCATCATATAGACATGGACACCCATATCAATTACTAAACTTCAGTATGGTTGTGAAAACTATTGCATCCAAAAAGAAAAGCCCATAGTACAATATCCCAATATATAGCAATAGTCAAGACCAACTCCAAAACTTTTAATTCCCTCTGACAATTTAAGGCCTAAACCCACGCACCAATGCATCAAAATATAATTTTACAAAATCTTGCGCACTACAAATTCTATCCATAATCACTACAGAATCATGTGTCCAAAATATCAAAAAAGGTAAATAATCCCAAAACTACCCATAATCAATATCTGTATTAATCCATATTCACTTGAACGTCACAATAGCAAGTCTCATTTCATAAGTTTATCCTGACACAATCTCTATACTCTACAATAAAACTAGATTTTTTGTGTATATTATATATACGCAGAAGTCAAACACACACACCACCCCAACTCACCACGTACAGCCACGCATACACACACATCACCAAAACCACCAACTCTCTCTCTCTCTCTCTCTCTCATTACCATCCTACACCAAAATCACAGATTTTCCCAAGTAAATTAAATACCAAAACATGCAACCCAATAACTTGATCCCCTCTAATAATGTTAGAGCTCAAAGCAAGGAAACGAACAAGAATAATATTATGTACCCCGATGGAAGATCAAGGACCCTAAGACTATGGTTGCTGCTCTCTCTCTCCTAAAGCATCCTCTCAATATTCTATCAAAATATAACCCTAGTATGTTGTGAATATCTCCTTGAGAGTAACTTTTTAAAACTACCCATAACTCATAAAACCCTTAATTCTAGTCGATTGATTACATAAAGTACTTAATTATGGTACACTACTAATTACTAAAATTAATTAGACTTATACCCTCAAATACTTAATAATGATAATTATACCTCTAATGTGCACAAAATAGTTAAATAGGACAGTACTATAAATGCTAAATTTTTAGCAAAAATAATTATTTGGAAAAAGAAAAGGTAGGATGTAACATAACTTGCTTTAGAAGGGCCTCGAGCACATTGAGAGATCACCTTTAAGTTTGCGCCAGCTTCCATACAGTCCCCAAATCTCAGATCCTCCACCACTTTGAACAACCTATATCAGAGCAAAAATCCAATTGTGAATCTTTATAAATGACAACATTTGCATAGGCCTCTCGGCTTTAAAATCATTCTGTAATTTCTTTATGGCCCACTGGGCATGGATTGCTCTTACCTCAATCATCTATTTAAGTTAAAGATCTTGTTTATTTAAAGGCCCAAAACCATAGATGTAGATGTTTTACAACTACAATATTTTACAAGCCTACTTTAAGACTACAAAGTTATAGCTAGCTAGAGGTGGCATTTCCAACCCAAACCTGTCTCCTCTACCAAACCCACCCTGACTGAATGGGGCTTGATTGCATGATTACACTATGGCACTGGGGTTCACCAATAACAACCTGCAAGTAGATGCATTGGTTATAAAACGTCAACGGGATAAAAAATTGAACTTACCCGCCAGTCGAAATTGCAACTTAAATGACTTTACATCCTTTCTGTAGCCGCTTTATGTGGCAACAAAATCCAATCGTGCTTCAAAAGTAAATTGGGCAAACCTAATTATCTGACACACAACCCACATACGAGATAACCTAAAAGGCTTGATAGGTTTTCTAGACTAGACCCCACCAAACTGAACCCAACCTAACCTCCAAACCCACCAAACACACACACGCGCGTGCTGACTAGTTGCTCGTCTACATAAATTCATTAAAATATGTGAAGAATACACGTAGGTATGTATATCATGCAATAAGAAAAACCCAAGAGTTGCTTAAACTTTATTAGATTAAGGAGAGTTGAGAAAAGAAATTAAAGGAATATGAATATATTAAAAAAAGTTGGCCACTTGTCATAAAATTTTCCCAAGCAACTCCGCCAAAAGATCAGTTTCTTGTGTTTTAACCAGCACAACTTCTAGATCAGTTGACCCATTAGCACAACCGATGTAAGAATTAACAGAAAGAGTTTGGTTGGTATCTCAATGGCTCGGCCCTTCAATATCTAACATCATCCTCTCTAAGAACTGTGCATCAGTTCTTTTATTGCTAATTATATCTAACACCAACTTTGTCGCTTCCTGTGCCTGCGACATTAAATCACAAATACTTTCAAATAGAATCAAGAATTCTACATCAATTTCCACACAAGACGAATGTGGTACCCAAGAAGTCAGATCACTAAGTCAATGCGAATCATTTACACAAGGAACAAACCCAAACAATATGAAGTAATTGGTGTATCTCATGCACATAATACTACAGCATACCGACTAAGCATTCTATACATGATAGGTATGGTGGGCCAAGATCAATTATCTTGTTTGATTATGGATTATAAAAAAAAGACTTGGATGAAATGTTCTGACCTTGCCCACTTCAAGTACAGTACATGGAGGGCAAAGTTTCAGTAGAGTGATTCCTTCCCTTGTCATAGATCGTGTCATCAGGCAGAGTTTAGGAAGAAGGGGTGTTACTGTTTGTGTGTACATTTCCTCAAGTCTCTTGGTCACCTGGGGGATAATGAATGCATCAAAACTAGCAGAACTTCATATCAAGGTGCATAACTGTATCTATGACAAGTTTCTTGATAAGTAGACACCTCCCACAAGGACAGAATATAAAAAATTATAAGCAACTTCACTCTTAAACCGAAGCTAGACCCACTTTGGTTACAGGTAAATGCAAGGTCAAACAGATGCCTATCAAGTAATCAATGAGGGCCACTGCTACGGCACAATTTGGTAGTACTAGGTTCAAACCCTAGTGCTAGCACAAGAATTTCGTGCATGTTGTTCTGTTGTTTGTTTTTTTAAATGATCAGGCGGATATGCTAGAGAATGTGTACCATGGGATAGTTTACAAGTTATTTACGTAAATATACAAGTGGTAAAGGATCCAAAAGTTCACGAGCAAATTAATGGGAACCAGTTGCACACGGTAGACCAAGTTCATCACTATTACTTTTACCTATGACTTCAACTGTTCAATATCTGCTGCCATTTGATTCCAGATAGCCCTGGATAGTTCTAGTTCCTAATTTAGATTAAGACTAGGTGATTGGCTTGTGCCAGCACGAGAAATTCCGTGCCTGGCTTTCTAAATTTAAGATGTTAGTAGTAGAATATGGTTTGGAAGTAGTCTGCATATATTTACATGTATTTATAAGTCATATAGTTGATTTAGTCACATAAAAGGAAAGAGTGCAGGAGCCTAAAAGTAAATAATGTAAGCCAAAAGATTTGTTTTTAAAGTTTATGGACAAGGAAGCTATAACAATCAAATCAAAAGTAGATATAAGCAAGCATTAGGTATTTCTATTCTCAACCATTTTACTTGGTAATGACTTTAACAGGCCAACCAAATATTACATTTGAGACAATTTTATCTGTAGAATTCAACAAACAGATCTTTATCGCTAATATAAAGCAAGCAGCTTTGGTACCAATAAAATAACAAGAAATCCAAGTTCAAACTTTTTATACTCACGAATAAGTCAAACGCATGCTATGAGAAAGCAGCACATATTCTCTAGCGTTTCTTCAATGGGGCCTTGTTCTCTTTGCGATTCAAAAAGAATTTTTCAAAAAATTCCTCCTAGATTCCACCTAGATTCCCCCTACTTCCAATATTTCTCTCTCTATCTCTCTCCACTTATTACCCCTACTATTTTTCAAAAAACTTTTCAAATTCCAATCCAAACACAGCATTCATCACTCAATTTCTCACTACCACCTTTCTTCATAATATTATCACAAAATGTAGTTAGAAGTTCTGCACTTGAGCTTCCACCAACACCCTTATTACAGAAGACTTCAAAAGCCTCCTTGAGTGCCTAAGCCAAAAAGTAGAAGTTGATGCAGGAATAATAGGATGAAAGCATGATCAAGATGAGGTACTTTTGCAACAAACCTTATGGAAAAGCGTATGGTTCATAAAACATTCGTTTATGTATGCCAGGTACTTGTAATGGCATACGTAAATGAATATTAAAATAGCTACTAAAAATTAATTTCCACACACACGCACACAACCCATAGCTACTACAAAGCGCGCGCACATACACATACACTCAAGCTACTACAACCCACGCGTGCACACACTCATACTAACTAGAACACCCATACAAAACGAATCCACTACATCAACATACGCATGCACCCTTGAAACACACACACACGCAGACACACACCCCCATCTAATAAATATGAAAATAGGATGCCAAAGAAAATACATATGTATCTCTTCTTACATGAACATTAGGTCCATACACACCCTACTCTAAACACATCCCTTGTTTGGTTGTTCAATAGTTGTCATTATCCCCATCGCCAGATCAAAATAATCCCAATAGTAGGTGGACCAAACCCATTCCAAAAATATATATATTAAAGATCCATCCCTCATTTAATTTTTCTGAATACCTGATGTGGCATTGGAGGACAAACTCCAATTAAAAACGACAAAATAATCCTGAGGAGGGGAGATTACATTAAGCTTTATCTTCTGTTAATTATGAAATATAAATCTATGTATGGTCATTAAAATTGGTTTGACATATCAAGCTTTCTTCCAATGTCCAACTTCAATCTTGTTTCCTTGAATACAATTCCTTTCAATTCTTCTCTCAATGGTTATTAGTGCGCAAAATATAGTCCATAGCTAAAGAAATCGAGGATAATCATAACAAACCTGCAAAAGCATGAAAATAACGCATGCAGCTATTCTAGTCTAATGTCCATGGCATCGCAATGTGGATAATATGCAGCTAGTATAGATTTGTGTGAAGGGTTTTGCATTATTTGCTTATATTAAGCTGAAACTTGATATTTGATAATATGCAAGAGGAAGGCTGAAGCATATCTTCGTGCTTTTGAATAATGAATCTTTTTCGCTAAGTCATCCCTCATGATTTGTACAGCCTACTGTCTTGTTTCTTCGGTGTCCAACATTCTCCCCGGATCAAAAGAAAGTTCTCCCTAGTACAATGACATCAGAACTATAGCACCCTTTCACTTGAACCAAATTACTTTGACGTAACAGATTAACCATTTTGTCCAAACTCTCCTTCCTTGATGGGTCCTTTAAGACAAGGGTATTAAATCCTGGTGTCCAGTAGTATTCAACCTTTCGGTCCTCTGCTAATTCTTTTCGTATTACTAAAATAGCAGCCCACACATCAACAATAGTACGTGACTCATGATTTTTTGTTCTAAAGCACAAATAACTGTTACACGGTCTTGGGTTAAAAAATCAACAGTAAGAATAAGACAAGCTATAAAATCAAATCACTCGAACTTCGAAGAACTATGCGCAACTCTGGTGAAACTATCATGACAACTGAACCATAGGATTTGTCAAAATTAATTTGTAGTTAGTATGAAGGGAGCTGTCAGCTTACCATTCCGTGAGCTTTATTGCAAGACTTACGCCCAGATATACCTCAAGAGGCTATTCCTGCTATTCACAATTAGTACCAATAGAATGGGTCAGCTTGGATCCCATTGCTACAACTTCATAACCTTTGTACTGCAATCATATTTGCACCGAAGTTGCATATACATGTATGCTAAGAAGCAAGAAACATACAGTGAAAAACAAACACACGAACATGTGACTTTTAAAAATTAAAACAAGGACAAGTTCAGGATACGCTATGCCGGCAGCATGTAGAAAAATTAAAAGACACTGTCTAAATAAGATGTGCTTAGTTGACACATTCGGTGCCTCTAGAGCTTTGCTAAACATCTGTGTTAGACACATATTGAGAGATTTAGACAACGGACGGTGGCCATTGCAGTATTCTTGAATTTTTTCGAGAAGATTCATGTTTGATGGATTGATTACATTATATGAAAAGGAGCCAAACCTTCCCCTACATATATAGGGTCTATACATCTGTAATAGACATACATGAGTTCTTATAAGATGATTGGTTTTGCACGGTGTGACATAGGGAAAGGCTCTAGTTTTTGAGAAATCATGGATAATACACCTATCTGTAGGAAATAGCATAGCAAATAATTTCATCAAAATCACTTCAAAACCAGTCATGCATCACTCACCCAACACTCGAGATGCTGCTACACTGGTGCAGCAACTGCTTTTAACATGTTTGAACAGTCAGCATGCTAATTATCGGGCGGAAAATCACTTTTCACAGCCACATTTGCAAAGCACAAAAGGTTTAAGTTAAGAGGAAAATATGGATGTCATAGTAGTCCAGAAAACATTTCGCTCTAGCTTTTGAGAAATCAGGGATAATACAGCTATCTGTAGCAAATAGCAAAGCAAATAATTTCATCAAAATCACTTCAAAACCAGTCATGCATCACTCACCCATCACTCGAGATGCTACTACACTGGTGCAGCAACTATTTTTAACATATTTGAACTGTTAGCATGCTAATTATCGCGCGGAAAATCACTTTTCACAGCCACATTTGTAAAGACCCGTAAATTCGAAAATGGGTTTAAAAAGGTTTTAAAGGAAATAAGAAGGATGAGATTGATTTTGAAATTTGGAGAGTTGGGGTTAATGTGTAAGGTGGAATAATTGTGGGTGAATTTATGAAATGTGTTTGGCATATATGTGTTGTGTGTGAGAGTGTAGGGAATAAATTTCCCCTTTCCTCTCTCTCTCCCCGTTCTTCCCTCTCTCTCCCGACGCTCACTCTCTCTCGGCTCCCTCACTCCTCTTACCCAAAATCCCACCAAAAATCACCCAAAACTACCATCAATCCTTCACCTCCATCGCGTATTCAGTCAGTATCACGTTGGTTGGAGCTCGGTGGAGGCGCATTTCGTTCAAATCCGAAGATTGGGGCTACGGCTCGAGAACTCCACCCAAATTCGTTCTTGATCTTGAGGTAGGAGGATCTAACTATCAATACATGTTTATGATGTGTTTCCTAAAGCTCAATTAGTGTCTTGGATCGTGGTTGAGGTTGTTGTTGTTGTTGTGGCTGAAAAACCCATCTCAATCTGTCAAAAATCTGCTCGAAACCCTTTGTTATCGATAACATTTTGTTCCGGAGCCCAGAAAACCCATTGTTATCGATACCTTTGGTCTTTGTTATCGCTACCCTTGCGGCTGGAATTATTTTAACCCAAAGTTATCGATACCTTTCTTATTGTTATCGATACCCTCGCGTTTCGACCACGAGTTATCGATACTTTCTCCGTTGGTTATCGATAACAAATTCAAAACTTGCATTGTTTATTCATCTTTGATTAAACCATTATTTTAAGCTTCGATCGTTCCTAATCTATTCTAATCACCTTCCGAGTAATTCTCAACTTAATTACATGCCATTAACCGAATCAATTGGTTAACTTTTGTTGGGACTGGATAGTTACAAAAATACTTTATGAACCAAGGTTGTATTTTGAACGGCATATCCGAACGGCGTGATAAATTTTGATACTTTCCGAATACAACGTGAACATTCAGGACTCATCGACGGGTGAGTGCCTGGCAGAGGATATCGGGGTCCTTTAATTGGCCCGGCAGGAGCTATATGCTCACATTTGATCCTTCAGGACCTCCCTATGGGTAAGGTGCCTGGCAGAGGACATCGGGGGTCCTTTAATTGGCCCGGCAGGAGCTTCGGCTCATGACACTTGTACAAGACACATGTTGACACTTGGTGTTTTCAAAAGTTACACGTTGAGACGCATGATTGGTTTTGAATATGAAAGGTTGGGTTGAAATCGCTATTGTTGTTCGTCCGTTGGACATTGTTGCCTTTGATCATCTTATCTTCTTTCCTACGTTTCATATGCATATATTGCTAGATTAGAGTTTTCTACTGGGCTAGTGTAGCTCAGACCTTCCTTCATTTCAGGTACTAACCCAGGGCCATAGCTGCATGTTCGGATTGCTTGATTGTGGACGCGGTTTTGAAAGCTAACACTGAGGAGTTACTTAGCCATCTTTATAATATATTTTTGGGAAGATGTATTTGTAACTCTATTATCAATTATTTGATTAAGAAATATTGTAACTTCTAAACTTTCTTTTGACATTCGGTGTTTATGTTAATTTGGGCCTCGATGCCGAAAATTGTAATCTTTTGGATACTCATGGTGAAGGAAGTGAAATCGTGAGGTGGAAATGTAAACTCTTTTGGGGTAATATTCGGAATATTGCGGGATTTCTATTTATGGATAATCTTTATATTTATGTTGAAAATCAAGGGTGTGACAACATTTGCAAAGCACGGAAGGTTTAAGTTAAGAGGAAAATATGGATGTGGTAGCAATCCAGAAAACATTTGGAGTTAGGTGCTTATATTTAGGTGGTAGTGGGGTTTTTTGCATATCAAGCAAATGACATCTTGCATTGACCAAACCATATGGGTTCTCTTTTTTCAATTCCCCTCTTAATTTCATCAACCAAGACAAACACCATGACCAGAAATGAATTACGCAAAAGCCAAATTGTAACAAATAGAGAAGAACAGAAAATATCAAGAAACGGGAGAGATACCTGGATCTCCATATCTTTATATCACCACCTTCAAGTCCACCCATAGCCTGATGGATCGTTATCTTCGACATTGGCAGGCTAAACCTTTTTCCTTTACTTTCCAGTGAGAGAAAGAAACATGTCAGCAATTTCAGAAAATAAAACTGCATAATGGTTATAAAAATCACCAAAAAATTGAAGACATGCACACCTTTGGTGCCAGCGCTAAGAATGAAAGCTCCCATGTTGTTCACCAGGGAAAAATTAGTTTCCATCACTAAAAGATAACAGTTATGTTGCAACTAAAGCAAGGAGCAGCATTTGGCCAAACCACCAAAGAGATCTCTGAAGTCCACTGGGAAAAAAAACCCAATCCCAGTTGATTAGTATAGTCGCACATGAATCTGTTGTATGCTTTGAAATGATGCTACCATTTTCTCCCGGGAATGATAATGCATCAATTACTTTTTGACGTTGATCAGTAAGAACATAATAAAAGGCATGAATACCATCTGCAACAGTTGGATGCCTCTCTAAAGTCCAGCGAATAAACGACGACTGAATCACCATAGTGCTGTAGCATACAACCTAAATTAGCAACCGAACGGATATAGTTCTGAGTCCGACAACTCTTTTTCCTAATACTCAGCTTCCAAGAATGCACAAATCATACAATAAAGCATCCGCACAAACAATACTAATATTAATTTCAAAACTAAATAATAATAAAGCTAAAATTATTCCTATCCATCTCAAAAGTAACAAAGAATCAAGCATGTAAATTATTGTCATTTTTTGAAAAAATCAAACGCACTATAAATGTACAATCAAAACATCACTAAATAAGAGAACAAGAGCTAAAATCAGGAAATAAACAAAATGGTAATTCTATGTTAGACAGATGTCACAGATCCAATATATAAATCAAAAAAATGACACAAACAATCTATTCCACCAGCACCCAAAAAAAAAAGCCATGCAAGCACACACCACCGCTCATCAGCATGAAATAACAGCATTCAAAAAAAACAAAAATACCATTAGGAAATAATTCTATAACACTCAATTTCAATTGTTAGGTGTTCGTAGACATGACCACGTGGTGTACTCAAGGGTTCCTAACGAGTAACCACCCGCAAATCGCAATCAAATAATTGTGTGGTGGTTAGGAACCCTTGAGTGCCACTTGAAGCCCTCAATAATATAATTACTCAAAGCTTCATATATTAACCTTGGATTATCTATCTGGTGGGTCAAGTTTGATCCCAAATGAAAAAAAAAATATCTGGTGCGTCAAGGTTGAATGGGTCACTTATCCTTCAAGCTAAGGTTTTGCCAACCCAACCAGGGCCAGAGGAAATTCAGTAAGGTGAATGCCAAAAGAACAAATTTTTGTGCCAAAAGAACAAATTTTTTTACCAAAAAAAAAGATTTGCTTAGCTCTGTGGCAAATTGAGGAGTCATTTAAAAAAAATCAATCCCAAGGGACAGTTCAAATTATTTTGCTGAGCTCCAAATATATAGACTCATAATTTGTTTTTTAACGCCAACATTCTGCACACGCAATCGGAAAGTAAAATCAACCCAAGGAAACAATAGTAAAACTTCAATTCATGGGCTGAATCCACAAACCTAACACCCGAAAACCAAACCCATTCAAAATTTGCAAACAATCTCCTCAAATTGGAATCGTTCACTCAAAATATTTTTCTAGACGCAAGCCGAAAGCAAAATCAACCCAAGCAAACAACAGTAAAACTCCAATTCAGTGCAAAATCAACAAACCCACACCCAAAAACCAAACCCACAAAAAATTTACAAACAATCTCCTCAAACCGGAATCATTGCAAATTAATATTATTCTAGACTCATTGAACAACTCAAACGAACTCAGCCCAGCAGCCCAGCAACGATTTGAAGAAACGACGAGAAACCCTAATCACGTTAGCTGTAACCAGATCAGATAAGCACATCACCCCAAATAACTACTGACGAGGTCAGAAAAAGAGAACACGAGCAAAAAAAAATACAAACTCGCCACCACGAGAAACTTTTAGCAACAACACCCTACGCTTAAATTCATCGCACGAAACAACACGCAGAAAACACCAACCAAAAAAAGGCGAGGAAGAAATCAAGAAAACAGAAATCTAACCTCATGGGACGAGTCACAGCCGGCAATGAGTTCGGAAAAGAGAACGCCAACGTGCAACAGCCAATCGGAACATCTAGCGCCAAGAAACCCCCAATATCTGTTCAAATTGTCTGGAAGCATCTACTCGTAGAGAGAGAAACCAAAAATGTATGTATACACTTTACATGGGGAGGTGTGGACGACATCAACTTGACACCAAAGATTCCCACATGGATGGACGTAATTACCCCTGGCCAAGACACAAATCTACGAAAACAGACCCCAATGATTGTACCAAATTACCCCATGGTTTACACTTGTGGCTGGACAATCAAGGGGCATAATTGGAAAAATCGGGCAAAAATTGCCGACCCATCCAATTTGCTTCAATTCTCTTAGTTTTAAGCCTTAGAAACCTCCATGTGTCCCTCTGTAGGAACTGCACTATCCAATGGATCAGACTTTGCACCCACATTATACTCAGCATAGCAGCAGCTACAACCATACAATTGTAATAGTAGCTAGGAGAAGGCAAATCTAATAGTAGCAATTAAAACTTAAGCAGGTTGGCATGCATAACAGCTTGAGATAAGATAACATGTGAAAAGCCTTTCATATCAACATGAGTAGCATCCAAGATTCTAATTGTATCTATAGTGGCTGCATAAGACAAATTATTTGTAGGCAAAATTGAATTTGCAGCATGTCTCATAGATATCACTGACACACTGTGCACCTACACTTGGACACACATACCCTTCATACTTTGGACCAAAAAGAATACAAAGACACCCAACATAGCAAAGACATCAAAGACACAATCCTCTTGATAAACACCAAGACCACCCTTTTGTATCCGTACTATAAATAGCAAAGGACACAACCAAAACGCCTTGGGTAAGACTGCAAACAATAAGACTCAACCCACCAACCATGATACTAAGACACCATGACACCATAAATTTACTAATTTACAGATGATTATACATCTATGCCTTTCACATATTGACATAACTGAGATTTTAGCTACTCTAGCTCCATTTCCATTTTACAGCCTTGACCAGAGGTGGAGGTCCAATGACCATGGCTTCTCCATCACAGAAACCTATTAGTTTTTGTTTTATGACTCTTTTCTTCCTTAACCCAAGTCCTTTGGGTCAAGGATTCAAGCTCCTAGACAATATATTTCAAAAACTATCGCGTTTTGCAATCATGTATCATCAATGCAGCAAACTAATAGTCCATGTTAACATGCATCTTCTTGGCCCTCTCATCATCAAGGCCTAAAATGATAGTAGTATCAACCGGAGATGAAAAATGAATAAAAAGCAAAACACTAAGACAAACAAAAACATCTACTGTATCATTGAACACTTTTGGCACAGTACAAGGATTGAAGTGATGATACAGAAAAATAGTTTGAGTACTAAAATCCATAACCACAGCAATTGTGTACCTTTGTTGCTTTCACTTGATTGCCTCGTTACAAGCCAAGCTTGGACATATTTTTAAAGGTTGTTAAGTTTTTAAACCATACTTAAACAATCAATTGCCCAACTCATTTAATAACCCTAGTTGTTAAATTGAACTGGGAGAGCGCTACAAATTACTATCTAGTATCATTTAAAAGTTAAGGGAAAAAAGATTGCCCTAATCATTGAGAAGCTCGAGTTTGATACTAATTAATACTGTACCCCATAGCTTCTGCTCTTAAATAACGAAATCTAAATAGTAATAAAGATACCAAATTCACCTTAACAAAGTTGTAAATCAGTTACAGAAAACACATAATGACAAGTTTTCAAACAATAAATACAGCGATCAATTAACTGGATTGAAACAGACCTGCCTCAAAACGAAGGCTCCATGATCATTCGAATTTCGAAGGCTCTTCGATCTCGGCCACACAAGCACGTCCATTGCCACACTCCTTCTTCACCTTCTTATCCTTGTTTTTCTCTTTCTCTTTTTTCTCTGATTCTCTTTCTTCTTTGGTGGATGAACTTTTCCACCGAAGTTGGCAAATTCACAATCTTGAAAATTTCTTCCTCGGTTGGTGCTTTTTGCGCAATGATTTGTAGTTTTCTTGCTGCTCCCTGTGTGAGTTCTTTTCTTTTGTTTGCATTTGTCAAACACCTACAGTGATCGTCATGATTAATAACATGTAAGCAAATACGACAGTCACAAAAATGGAGAAAACAGGGGCAAATTCCACTAAGCTACAACCAGCAATCACCACCAATTTCACTATCACCACCCATATTACCACCAATTCCACCACAGACCACCACCACCACTGCCAAGCACCTCCACGAACTTCACCATCACAATCTCGAACCACCCCCGCCATCACCGAACATCCACCACCAAAGAACCACCACTACACCACCTCAACAGCCACAAACCCGAATTCAAACCCCAAGAACCCTCCAATTTCGAATTTGAGAACCCCAATATCAGAAACCCCTAAATTCGAAATTAAAGCCCTAACCCAAATCCACTAATTCAAAGCAAGGAAATCTGAAACCCTTACCTCTGTAACAGTTCACCACGTCGTAAAAAATCCCTAAATGGAGAAGGAAGCCAAAATGTGCGAGTAGAAAAAATACCAAATCAAATCAAACAAAAAACTTGGAAATACGAATCAAACCCACCGTTTTTTTTTTTTTAGGATCGCCGGAAAGAGGGAAGGGATTGCAAAGAGATAACAAACCCTAAACGGCGGCTCCAATCCGATCGTAAACAACTAATCAGAAACAAGTACTCCTTTCTGCGGTCAAGACTCAAGAGGTGTACTCGGTGTCTACCATCTGCATGGGGGGAAACGCAGAACAGTAGCCTTGCGTCATCACAACCACGGGGGTAGAATGAACGAAACAACGGCGTCGGGCTAGGGTTGAACGACCGCCATTGCGAGAGAGAGAGAGAGAGAATGGACCGACTTTCTTTTTCATTTTTTGGCTGTGAGGAAGTTGTGCCGTTTGGATTTTAAAGCTGAGGGCGGTGTAACTTTTTTTTCTTTTTTCATTTGTTTTTTTTCTTAATAAGAAAGGAAAATTTCTCCCTTTTTAATAAGAAAGGAAACCTAATTTGAATGGATGGATGCCCCCGAATGGTGAGCCCTCGAGCCAAATCACCAAGCTGAGTTTCGAATCCGCTGAGTCGTTTGCCAAATCACCACATGTGTATAGAACTAGACTTAAAATCACATGTGTATAGAACTAGACTTAAAATCAATTGAGCTGTCCAGATAGCTCATCACAAACTGTGTATGGAATTGTGATTTACATTTGTTGAGTTGTACTGGCAGATCACCAACCGTGTATGGAGCTTCAATCTATTTAGTTGTGTGTTGAGTAGATTTAATTAGGACTTTGCGTAAATCTTTTTCTTCTTTGTTTTATTAAAAAAAAGAGTTTTGGTGCAACTTTATCTAAATTACTAGTAGTTGATTTGTCTACTAAAAAATTGTTTTTGGAGTAAGTGATTTTTTCAATTTATTTGATTACTTTGAATTTTGATTATAGGATTGCAAGAAAAATTATGGACCAAACATAGGAAGGGTTAAAAAAAACAAGATTTTTTTTTAAAATACATTCTTTACGTCTTCCGTATATTTTAAAAAAAAATCATAATTTTAACTTCTTCAGTTTGCTTATTAAGACAAATCACAAAAATAAAAACTTATAAAATTTCAAGAATATATAACAAATCTCTGTTATTGGAAAGTAACCACATAATATAGGACAATCTAACTCTTATACTTTGACGCTTTAACCAGTCTCATGGGTTCCCCATCAGTTGTGGGCTCCACGAGAGTTTCTGTGAGACTATGTTTGGAAGGTAGACATTTTAGGGGGGAATGGAAATATGATTCATGAATTCTTAGGATTTCTATCTTTGGGGTAAAAATGGAATAGAAATATGATTATTAATCTCCCAATTTAAAAGCAATCAGATTCTAGAAGACGAATCCGAGATTAATGTATAGAAAAGGAATCTCGAATTTAAGGAGGATGTGGTGCAGCCCGCACACAACGGTGTAGAGCGGCCAAAATGACATCATTTTGGCCTCCCTCGTTCAGAACCACAATAAGATAATCCAACCACTTATTTTATGGGCATCATAGACATTATCACTAGTTTAAAAATTATTTTGATAAGATATCAATAAGAATAAAAACAAGTAATATTGTTAATTTCTTTTTTATGGTTAGATCCTATTGTGATATTTTTAAAGTATTTTTTATGGTTAGATGCCTATTGATGTTCAATTACTATACTTTTTTTAACTAATGCTCTTCTGTACATGCTTTACAATAATAGCGGTTCGAATTATCAAATCGTGTGTCACGTATCACTCTGGAATTGCGAATATCAATTTCTATACCAAATATCAGACATCAATAAATATACTAGATAGAAAATCAAATATGAAAAGACAATGGGTGATAACTACTCATATAACATGGTTTGCTTGGAAGAGCATTCACGGTAAAAATTACATTAAACACAAAAATATTCTAAAAATATGAGTCATTTTGATTCCTATTGACGTCTTATCTAAATAAATTTTTTTAATAGTGATAATGTCAAGGAGGCCTACAAATTACAAGTAGATCAGATCATCTTATTGTGGTCCCAGTATGCGTCTTAAAAAATTATTATATGATTATTTAATTGCAGGTATTGTAGGGGTAAATTTTTACTTATTGTTAGATATTCGTGTAAAAAAATTGTGATGCCAAATATTTGTGTGTGGGAAAATTTGAGATCTCATTAATGATTTACCTACTTAAAGCACAAAAAGTGACACTTAACATTTAGGCTAATGATCAACATCTAAATTTTTCAGCCTATTACGTCGGTTACGTTGTTGAATTTTCATGCGAAAAGGGAAAATAGAATGAAATAAAACTTCATAAAATTCCCATATGTGTGAAAAAATCACCTAAGATTTCAAATTATCAACTATGTTATTTTAGTTGTAGGTACAATATCAAATGACGGTCACGTATCTATATACACAATGTCGTCTCCTTCCCCTTGCTTTTTGACGTCATATATTCATGATCTGTGAGGCTGAAATGAAGGAACCAATTATGGATTTTCCAATTCCTCTAATTTCGACCAAAGCCCAAAACAATTAGAAAAGAATCAAAAAATCAAAAACCCGTAACCACATTATTACTAATTCATAAGCTTCATGAAAACATACGGAAAATGAGTTTTTTCTAACATGGGTTTTTTAAAAATAACAATAACTGCTGATTTGGTGAACAATTGTTGAATGTACATAAATTGCTCTTTTCCTGCGAAATTGTGTTGTTCACTTTATAAAAATGTTTTGGAGAACTCAGCGCCTAGAGGAAACAGTCGCAGCAGTAAAGTTATGGAGCAAAATTGCGTATTCACTTGGCATGGAACGTTATGGAGCAATCCTGAGATGGTCACGAGGGAACAGTGAAGTTTAGCAGATGTTGTTGAGGGCACAAAAGAGCATTACCACACGCTCTAGTCCCACCCCAAAACCACCATGTGGAGGTGCACCATACCTACAGCATAACGGTAGTGAATCAAATTTCGCTAGTTTTTATGTTATCAGCTTGGATGTCCTAAGATCACCAAATCATATTTTGCTGGCCAAGAGTACTTCCGCAAGAAAACTTACTTGAGAAGAGCAGATAAAACTTGACAATAACATACACGTTAGGCAATCTATCAATTTATAACTAAAAAGTAGTCCACAGTATCTATAGACCTGAATGCTACCCAGAAAAAATGATCCCACTATCTATATAATAACATAGCTCATTATTTGAATCTTACATACATCATCCATAAATCTTAACCATTGAAATCTATATCCCATAAATCTCCACCCTCCATTTTACAAAATGGTATTTTTTGTAAATACATAACATTTTTAGAGCAAAAAAATAGACAATTAGCCAATCACACAATTTTCTCTACGTCTTTCCTCTACATCTCTGATATTCAAAATTTGAAACACTCTCTCTCTCTCTCTCTCTCTCTCTCTCTCTCTCTCTCAAACTTTCTTTCCTCCTTCTCATTCATCCGCCACATTAATTCTTGTTGTTCATATCTCAAGCAGCGAGACTGTTTTTTTTTTTTTTTTTACTTTGTTGTTGTTTGTCTTTGTTTCTAGCCCATTTGTAATTCTGGATTGTTGCAAACTCTCTATTACATTGCATCGTGCCTTTAGGCACAGGCAATTCCTCTGAATATGCATGGGTTATTTTTATTTTTTTTGTTTGCATAGTTGGGTTCATTGGGTAAGGGTTGATATATTGCACGTGAGTCCAATAAACAATGTTTATTTGCATGTGTGATCGTTTGAGCATACACGGGCATGAACCTAATTTAAGAAAAAATCTTCCCGTATAAATCAGTTTTGTTGGCAAGGGTGGTCAATAGTTTCGTAATTTATTTTAGTTGTGTTCAAAACGCGTTGTGCCATACCTTCAAGCATGGGAAAACCCTAGTCTATATTATAAAATAGAGCGATTTTTGTTAAGGCATACAAACAAAGTAACATTCACGGCCGTCCGATCAAATTTTTACGTTAAACTGTAGCTGTTAGATCACTTTCTTTTTCGAAAGATACATAGAAGATTCTTAACAAATCTACTCCTCCTTCTCTCATCATTTTTAAAGTAATGTATCCATATTTAAATGTTACCTCTTATATATGATCAAATAGGAAAACTATATTACGTTTTTCGTCAAAGCTTGTAATAATTTATTTTAATTAGGACTATATTACGTTCTGACGTGCTTTTAGGCACGGACATCCGCTAGTAGCACAATAAAATAGCTTACAAATTGTGAAAGTAAGTACAGGCCATTTGGGATATATTTAGATCAAGGACTGGCAGAGGTATCTGTAATCGAGCAAAGGATATTTGCATGTATATATGATTGAATGAGCATAACCAACTGTGGAAAATGTTTTGATACTCTTGGCTGTAGAGACCCGAATAATTTGAATTCTTGAAATGCTTAATAATTGTCTAATTGAGAAAATATGGACTAATTGGTGATTATTTGATTTGAGGATCTAAGTGAAAGAATTGAAGATTGAGGGAGAAAATGTGTAATTTCTAGATATGGGACTATATAAGGTGTGTGTGTGTGCAATGTAGGAGAATATTTTCATCTCCACCTTCTCTCTCTCCCTCACGCCGGTCTCTCTCTCTCTCCACCGTATGTATCTCTCTCTTGCTCCCTCTCAAAAACTCACCCAAATTCCTTAAAGATCTCAAGAACCCAACCTCATTTCTCCTCCTCTACGTAACCCCGGGCTCGTATCGCGTTGGGTGAGGCTCGAGAAGTAGATCTTGGTTGATTTCAAAAGTTGGAAGCTAGGGCTCGTTCGAATCCATTGGGTTTTGCTCCTTGACTCGAGGTAGGGATTTCTTTGCTTCTTTTATGTGTTTGTATGTAAGTTTGGTGTAGAATCATGCTTTGAATCATTGGATTTCGTTGTCGTGTTTGCCTTGAGTTTTCTGCACTGAATCGCTGTTCGTAATGTCCCCGTATCGATACAATCGTTTGCGTATCGATACGCTGAAGGGATCTGCATTCCAGTAGCATCAGAAATCTGTCGTAACGTAACCGTATCGATACTCCTTTTTTGTATCGATACTCCAGACTCTGCCGTATCAATACTCCGATTTCTGTATCAATACTCCTTGGCTTTCTGGGCAGTTTTTCCCTCCTTGCTTATACTTCGACTGTTTGATCCCCGATCACTTCTAAACCCTTTTGGACACTTCCAAACCTATCCCTAACATGTTCACTTGTTTTTCTGTGAATCATTGATGTTATCTTTGATCCGTTGATCTTCCGTTTGTAAGGGGCGAATAGGAGTTCACTTGATTAAAATCGTGTTAAAATATAACTTGTTGATTGATAGATGACTTGAGAGTAGTTGTGGCATTGTTGGCATAATGTATGATGTTTCATGCTTGAATGTGGTCATAAGAGAGTCCTTGTTTGCACAGTGAGTAAACGGGTAGTCACTTGATTCAATGGTTGGGATAGGGAGTCTCGTAACGCAAGGGGTGGAAATACGGAGACTCAAGTGGATCTCGTAACGCAAGGGGTGGTAATACGGTGATCCAAGTGGTTAGGGTTCTTCGTAACGCAAGGGGTGATAATACGGTAACCCTCGTGGTTTATTCCTGTAACGCAAGGGGTGGAAATACAGACGGTTGAGTTTGGTAACAGAGAGTCGTATCAAAATTATAGGGTTGCATGAGTCTTGTGAACATTGTGGCTAATTTTGTGATGACGGCATGTCGTAGGACGATTGTAACAAATGATTGGCACCCCAATGAGTTGATTTCTACCCATCGGTTGAACTATATCCCCATGTCTCATTCCATTGCACTTGGCATCATATTTGCACATAGAATTGGTAAAAGATTTTCCTACTGGGCTAGTGTAGCTCAACCTAATCTTTCTTTTCAGGACATGGTGCTAGACATTAGACTGTGTGCATTCGTGTGCTTGGACATGACGATCTTTTTGGGACATAACTATGTTTTCAGTTACTGAATCATCTTGTGTAATCGAATTCCTTTTGGTAAAGATGAACTTGTAACTATTCATTTCAGAAATTCCTTTGACTAATCAGTTTGTAACTTAATGGTTTGTCCATACTAACACTTGTAATCTATTTGGGACCGGAGTGCCAAAATTGGATATTCTTTCGAAATTGGGACTTGTTTTGTTAAGCTTAACATGTGGGAACTATTTGGGGTATTAATTACAATATGCAAAGGTCTTTCGTTGAGAAAGCTTTATTTAATTTATGTTGAAAATCTGGGTCGTGACAATTGGTATCAGAGCGTCTAGGTTTAGAACACCTATAGACCGTGGGGAGACTTCTAGTCTCATGGGTTCAAAATGTCATGCAACTTTCATAACATGTGTGTACTTGTGTGCATCGATATTACTTGACTTACGTGGCATAGCTTTTCAATACAGTAGAGTGGTGTAGAGTTGTTTTTGACCCGTGTTGGGATAGTCGGAGGTTTTGACCTCATTAAATGATTTTGTTATTGATGAACTCTCTCTTTCTCATAATTTTTGTAAGACACCTTTCAGATGAGCTGGAAAGCCGTGAAGGATTATGGTGATTGTGTGTGGTGCCGAGGCCGATATGTGAAAGCTGTCATTTGTTAGTACATAATAGAAGTGTTAGACTGTTAGTAAGACTTGTGAGCTAAGTGTTTGATGTATTTTGTTTGAATTGCGCAGATTACAAGTTGAGTTTTAAATATTTTTAGTAAATATTATGAGATGTGAGGTGCATTGAGTGTAAACGTACAAAGGGTCGTATGTTTGTTAGGATCGAAGAAGGAAGAAGAAAAGAGAATGCATGTTGAGGTGTGACAGGAACCATAGTTTGTCTAGGAATTGAGTGAGATATATCATAGCTAGAGGGTTGAACTAGTGAGTGATTTGAATGTGTTAGAAGGGATGATATTTTGTTGTGGTAGTGATTGTGGTCTGTTATTGTTATGGTAGTCATTGAAGTAGTGATTTTAAGTAAAGGTAAGACAAGTTGAGCTTTCGTTGAGAGTTATAAGTATTTGAGGTTGACATGGGAAGATGAGGGTCATAGGTAGGGTGTCTAGATACAGTATGTGTCTTCTGGACACCCAGGCGACTACCGATGAGATCCAGTTGGAAGAGGCGCTTGATCACCGCTCCTTCTAGATGGAAGTCTCGGAAAGTCAATTGGACACTAGGATTGTGTATAGGGGCTACACTAGGATTGTGTATAGGGGCTAGACCTCTAGGCTTGAGAAGAGTTATAGTGTTGTAGTCGTCATTGCTGAGGCGAATGCCGTGATGATGTCATTATGACAGATTGATAGAAACAAGTGAAGACATTATTTGGTGAGAAGGACAACAAGACTTGAGGTGAACTATATCGATGTGACTTGAGTCGAGTGGTTGAAGTACGCTGCATGGTGAGAAATTTGCTTGAAGCGAGAGTAATACGAATGGGAACCATTGTGGTTGATAACGAAGTGGAGTGTAATTAATGTCTTAAATTATAATGGTGGGAAATTTGGAGTGATAGGTGTGTGAGAAAAAGGAAAGGGACGTTATGAGTTGAAGGGTTTGAGTGTAAAGATGGTGTACGATATGTATTCGGTGAAGTAAATTTATACTGCCAATAGTAGAGGACGTGTCGAGGTATACCATTGGGATGATATGTTGGTTTGAGAGTGATTAAGAAATAATAGTGATAGTGATAGGTGGTAAAGTGAGATGTGAAACAAAGGGTTGATCTGCTATGTGAAAATGTGGAATTGTGTGCCTTTCTTGTTGAATAGAGAAGATGAGATTATTTACGTATGTTCGCTCCATGACTTCGTTTAGCTGGCGTGCTTTTGTTATGTATTAAGATTAGAGAAAATACTTGATAGTGAAGTTGCTAGACTAATATGATTTAAGTGGTTGTGGTTGAGAATAAGAATGTGGGTGTTTACTGCAACGCAAGGGGTGGGAATGCAAATGGTTTTGAGTATGCATCTTTTGATTCAAATCGTGAAATGAGGTTGTAATTCATATCTTGGTTGTATGCAATTATTATCGAATATGGGAGTTTGTGGTTTAAAAAAAAAATTTATAGAGCATTCAGATGAGAAATTGTTAACATTGAGTTTGAGTTGGCATCTTGGAGTGTTCGAAATGTCGATACTAATCTCCTTTTCTTTCTTTAGGACTTTCTAAATTTTGTGGCTGAGTTAGTATATTGGATCGGTTGGAATGTATGTACTTGCCTTCCTTCTTTCTTATAACCCTCCTGTATCGTGGGTCATTGTTCTATTATCAATGTGAAAATTTGCTTGGTATGATGACATGTTGACACTTGGGGTGCAGTAGATATTGTAGGAGGGTTATGTTGGTGTTTCATATGTGGATAAAAAAGGGGGCATGCATGCATACGAATATGAGCACTCATTGACACGTTGGCATTAAAATGAATAACGTAAAATAGAGGGATACGATGGGGGACACGATAGGTCCTTGTTGAAATACTTATTGTAATGGTGTTGTTGTTACTGTTGTGGGTTGGTGGCGAAATAGTAGTGCTTGTCTTTGAGAAACATTGATGTTGATATGATTACTTAGTGGGAATAGAGATTTGTGAGCTGTGAAATTGGTGGTGAGCGAGACCGTTGGAAGTTATTTGAGCGAGAGAATCTGACTCTTGAGTACTGGGCTAGTAGAAGTCCTAAAACATAATTAGGAATGTGATTAACTCTTTTTCTAAGATCGGATAAAGTATTAGATGTTTGTTGGTGCAACCATTGCACATATTTTGTGGGTGCTTGGGTGATGAGATATTATTAGGGTGTGACGTTATCGAGCCAGAGGAATGATTGGTACTGCTGGTTATATTAGAAGTGTGATTTAAGATAGTGAATATGAGAAATGCTTAAATTGACTAGACTAAATGAATGAGAGTACCGGAGAATGGTAAGGTGAATAGACATCGTGTGAAGTCTTACGAGAGTGAGGTGAACTTGATTACTATTGGGCTTCCAAGAGCCATGAACTATGAAGAGATGGTATTGTGTAAACTACTAATTTGTATAGTTGATAAAAAAAAATTCATGTAAGAAATGTGTTGCTACTTCGTTTAAATTTACATATTTGGCCTGTTATGTAATCTTAGTGTGTGGAATTCGCTCTTAGAATGCAGTGCAAGATGGACACTGATATGTGTGTGGGTACTTGCGATGAGGAGTTAATCTTTAGTTGGAATCTAGCGTATGTCCTTTCGTTTGCTAAGAATAATGAGACATGCAGTTTGACGAGGGTAGAATTTGACTTCAAAATCATGTACTTACTACTCTTTTGTGTGACCTAAATAGAAAATTAGATACAAGAGGTTTTCATGGTAGGTCAACCCCGCTAGTTTGAAGTGGTTAATGGCTTGTGATAAGGAGAATAGTGAAATGGAGAGTTCACCCGAATGGTTTCAAGGTTGTGTTAGGTAGGACGGACGCAGTTCTATATAAAAAAAAGATCTGGACATCCAAAAGAGAAACCGGTAGTGACTTTGAGTAAGCTGAGGGGAATGTGGAGTGGTATTGGAATTTTGGTTTTGTTCGAATGTCAGATGGACGAAAAGACGTCTAAAATGTGTGTGGAAATTGGACAGAGTAGTTCTATGGGTGAATAGATGTGTGAGTTGGAGGTAGTGGCAAGCGGATTTGTGTTATGTGTTTCGTCGCACCAAGGGAGGTTGATAGTGTCTTTATGAGAGGGAAGTGAGTGCTAAGATGCACAGGGTCATTTGGGATTGTTAAGGGAGTGGTGTTGCTGTCAATTATTAGCAGAATCAATAGAATCGAATAGGTTGAGAGACGTGTTAATTTTTGGAGTCCAAAGAAATATCAATACTTTTAGAGTGTGAGGAGTTTAACTAGGGTGAGTGGGTGTTTATAGCTGAGCAGATGGTGATAAGTCATTTTGTAGTCTAATAATTGGGTTCTGGGCTTTTTAGTTTTATTCTAATGGAGATTATTTGAGTTCTCTAAATTGATTCATTAGTTGATGTTGATTGGGGAAAATGAGAATTGGAGTTTATTAAGTGGTTCAATATATTCCTTAAAAAAAAAAAAAGGGGTTCGAGAGGCACTTAGTGAAATAAGGTAAGTTTGGAGAAACGTGAGGGTACCATCTGTTGAATTTCGGTGTGGATGTCATGTAACTGTAAGAGTACTAGGACTCTTGTATGAGTGTTAGAACTTGAGTGTCTGTGAAGGTTGAAGATCCAATAAGAATGATTAGAGGTTGGTGTAGTTTTGAGGGGAAACCGATATGCATCCTAGACACGCGGGACTGAGTGTTGAGGGGTAGGACCATACTGTTAGTAAGGGTTTCGAGGAGCAATTAGAGTAAGGAAAAGTCTATGTGGGAAAGGGAAGACGAAGTTAGAGAGAAGTATCCGCAATTGTTTCCGAATTAATCAAGGTGAGTTTAAGTTTCGACTTTATGATTGTTAATTCATTGTTTGGCAATGTATGTTGTGACGTGAGCATGATTACTTGATGCATGATTTTGGTTGACTTGCGTTGTAAATTTCGGGACGAAATATCTTTAAGGAGGATAGATTGTAGAGACCCGAATAATTTGAATTCTTGAAATGCTTAATAATCGTCTAATTGAGAAAATATGGACTAATTGGTGATTATTTGATTTGAGGATCTAAGTGAAAGAATTGAAGATTGAGGGAGAAAATGTGTAATTTCTAGATATGGGACTATATAAGGTGTGTGTGTGTGCAATGTAGGAGAATATTTTCATCTCCACCTTCTCTCTCTCTCTCCCTCACGCCGGTCTCTCTCTCTCTCCACCGTATGTATCTCTCTCTTGCTCCCTCTCAAAAACTCACCCAAATTCCTTAAAGATCTCAAGAACCCAACCTCATTTCTCCTCCTCTACGTAACCCCGGGCTCGTATCGCGTTGGGTGAGGCTCGAGAAGTAGATCTTGGTTGATTTCAAAAGTTGGAAGCTAGGGCTCGTTCGAATCCATTGGGTTTTGCTCCTTGACTCGAGGTAGGGATTTCTTTGCTTCTTTTATGTGTTTGTATGTAAGTTTGGTGTAGAATCATGCTTTGAATCATTGGATTTCGTTGTCGTGTTTGCCTTGAGTTTTCTGCACTGAATCGCTGTTCGTAATGTCCCCGTATCGATACAATCGTTTGCGTATCGATACGCTGAAGGGATCTGCATTCCAGTAGCATCAGAAATCTGTCGTAACGTAACCGTATCGATACTCCTTCTCCGTATCGATACTCCAGACTCAGCCGTATCGATACTCCGATTTTCGTATCGATACTCCAGACTCTGTCGTATCAATACTCCGATTTTTGTATCGATACTCCAGACTCTGCCGTATCAATACTCCGATTTCTGTATCAATACTCCTTGGCTTTCTGGGCAGTTTTTCCCTCCTTGCTTATACTTCGACCGTTTGATCCCCGATCACTTCTAAACCCTTTTGGACACTTCCAAACCTATCCCTAACATGTTCACTTGTTTTTCTGTGAATCATTGATGTTATCTTTTATCCGTTGATCTTCCGTTTGTAAGGGGCGAATAGGAGTTCACTTGATTAAAATCGTGTTAAAATATAACTTGTTGATTGATAGATGACTTGAGAGTAGTTGTGGCATTGTTGGCATAATGTATGATGTTTCATGCTTGAATGTGGTCATAAGAGAGTCCTTGTTTGCACAGTGAGTAAACGGGTAGTCACTTGATTCAATGGTTGGGATAGGGAGTCTCGTAATGCAAGGGGTGGAAATACGGAGACTCAAGTGGATCTCGTAACGCAAGGGGTGGTAATACGGTGATCCAAGTGGTTAGGGTTCTTCGTAACGCAAGGGGTGATAATACGGTAACCCTCGTGGTTTATTCCTGTAACGCAAGGGGTGGAAATACAGACGGTTGAGTTTGGTAACAGAGAGTCGTATCAAAATTATAGGGTTGCATGAGTCTTGTGAACATTGTGGCTAATTTTGTGATGACGGCATGTCGTAGGACGATTGTAACAAATGATTGGCACCCCAATGAGTTGATTTCTACCCATCGGTTGAACTATATCCCCATGTCTCATTCCATTGCACTTGGCATCATATTTGCACATAGAATTGGTAAAAGATTTTCCTACTGGGCTAGTGTAGCTCAACCTAATCTTTCTTTTCAGGACATGGTGCTGGACATTAGACTGTGTGCATTCGTGTGCTTGGACATGACGATCTTTTTGGGACATAACTATGTTTTCAGTTACTGAATCATCTTGTGTAATCAAATTCCTTTTGGTAAAGATGAACTTGTAACTATTCATTTCAGAAATTCCTTTGACTAATCAGTTTGTAACTTAATGGTTTGTCCATACTAACACTTGTAATCTATTTGGGACCGGAGTGCCAAAATTGGATATTCTTTCGAAATTGGGACTTGTTTTGTTAAGCTTAACAGGTGGGAACTGTTTGGGGTATTAATTACAATATGCAAAGGTCTTTCGTTGAGAAAGCTTTATTTAATTTATGTTGAAAATCTGGGTCGTGACATTGGCTCTTCATGACAATCAAATCACAACATGCACTGATAGATAAAAGAAAAATTATGATGACAGCAACTCATTATTATCGTCACAATGAGATTGATGATGACAATGACAACTTTTAACCAACAGAAGAGAAAGTCCCGTTCCAGAAACCCAAATAAATACTTAAAAAATAAGGACCTATTTTTCAAGCTTAAAAATAATGGGTTTACGAAAATAATTTTTCAATTTTTTTTGCAGGGTTTGATAGATCTCGATGAAAAAAACAAGATTCATATTGCATATTTTTTTTTATTTCAATAAGCCTATTATTTTTAAGCTTGAAAATTACAAATAAATACTTATTTTGTAAGGGGCCTTTCTGGAAAGGGGTAGTACTAAATAGAACGAAGAAGTAAACAACATTGAATATTACCCTGGCAAAACTTGTAAGATCTATTGGTAGAAGTTAAAGAAAATGCAGTAGATAAATTAAGCTCACTCCTAACAAATGTATGTCATATTACCATTCGGTTCCAAAAGCAAGACTAAGGTCTCAAAAATATCAAATATGAAAATGAATTGTACACGGTGGTTTGCACATTGTTACGGACTTTTCTTCACGGAACTTTTGTGGCTAGGATTAGGCCATAAATATAAAACATGAACGAAACCAAATTAAATTTCTCAAGTTTAGTGTAGATAAAGTTTCAAAATAGGAAAATCAATCTTCCAACATCAGGTAGCTGTAAGCCAACCAAAAAAATTTGAAAATAAAAAAAGTCTATGCTTTGTTTGGATGGGTTTTTTTAGAATTTTTGGGTTTGGTTTTTGGGATAATGAGTGAAGAGAGAAATGAGGGTAATAATTGGAGATAGGCGTAAGGAGTGGAGAGAGATAGAGAGAGAGAAATGAGAATAATGTTCGGAGAGTGGTTTTGGTTTTTGCTTCTAGTTCGTTAGGATCTTGTTGCAGCCTTTGGTTTTGATTCCAAGGGTTTACTCCCTTAAATACACCCATAACAAGTACAACCGTTGCAATTTAGCCATTACAAATACGACCGTTGAAATATACTCCCTCTGTCCCCGTTTTTGTTCGTTTTGGAAGGCTGTGTCATTTTTCAATTGATTATATATGGTAATCTATAATATTTAAGGTGATTTTGAAAATATTATTTAAAAGAACTAATTGAAATATGTAAAACAAGATCCATATAACAATATAAAAATTACAGAAAGTCTACAGCCACCGAAGGCAAAACGCGGTGGCCGGCCACCGCACGCCGTAAGGGCCCACTCCGGGATTCGTACAGATGATCCGAACCGTTCAATAATTTTAAAAAAAAAACCGAGTGGGTACACGAAAAATCAGCTCGATCCGATATGTGTAGGTGCTCGGATCAAGCTTTTCATCTTTGAAAAATCGGAAAACCAATCTTTCCATTTTTTCCGATTTTCCAAATATTAGAAGTTTGATCCGAGCACCTACACAAATCAGATAAAGCTGATTTTTCACATACCCACTCGGTTTTTTTTTCTAAAATTATTGAATGGCTCGGATCATCCGTGCGAAGCCCGGAGTGGGCCCCAAACGGCGTGTGGTGGCCGGCCACCGCATTTTGCCTTCGGTGGCTGTAGTCTTCCTCTAAAAATTATTACCAATTGAAAAATATAACCAATTTATTGTTCGAATAGGATACAATGAATGACTAAAAATTTGGGATGGAGGGAATAACTGTAACAACAATGGCAGTTAGGATAGCTTCGATTTTTTACTCCCTCCGTCCCAATTTAACTATTTAAGTGTGCACTATGATTTTGCATGTCATTTTCAATAGCTTATATCTCTCAACATATATTATATTTTATGTTTATAAAATCATTGTCTTATAGAAATAATTGAGATCTATCAAACAAGATTTATTTTAGCAATATACATTGAGAGATATAAGCAATTGAAAACGACACGCAAAACTGTAATGGATACTTAAATTGAGACAGAGAGAGTAAAATATAACAACCGAATCAAATAATAAATATCATTTAAATTGGAAAGTATAAGCATAAAGAAAGAATAAGAGTATGATGCAATAAACTTTTAAAAAATTGACTAGCTAAAAGAGAAAAATGCATCATATACTCTTAAAAAGTTGAGTAGGTAAAAGAGAAAAACGACTTTTGGGATATAATTTGAACCAAAATTTACTGAGGCTGATGTTGGTACTCTAAAGAGCATCAACCGTCCAAAATGGAGGGTTGTACATCTTTTTTTCTCCCAATTTGATGAGACACTTAACGTTACTATTCATCCCCGTAAAAGTAAAATAGAGAACAAAAAAGAAGATACATTATTTTAAGAAGGAAAAAAATAAAATAGAAGATGAGTTGGAGTTGAATCCCCCAAGCCTTTCACTTATTGCAACGAGCCAAAAATAAGATTAGGGGGCCTGTTCACAGGTACTTTGCACGGAGTCGGGATCCTGTCAATTATCCCCTGGACCAGTTTGGACGGCTCAGATTTTTTTCGTGTAAATTTTTATTAAAAAGTATTCTAAACACCCGAACAAATCTAGGCCGTCCAAAATACTTTTAGACGGCTCAGATGAAAAAAATGGACCGAATTGGTCGGAGAAAACTTGACCGGATCCGACCCCGTTTTGCACGAGACCCACACAAAGATAATTTCCGGTAAAGTATTTTTGAATTAAAAGTGTTTATCGTAAAAGAATGGTCTGTCTCGTAAATAAAAAAAATAAGTACTTTAAAAATAAAAACCTTAGCGGAACGAGTCTAATTAACAAAAGGATCAAGGATCCGCTCATATAATAACGTCATCTCATGAACCAAGAACCCTAAAGTAAAACCAATAATAGTATTAATTTTGAAAATTGATTTTAGCACTCCAAAAATTGATAGAGGAGCTCCAAAATAACGTCGTTTTGTGTATTAACACAGTTCAGTTTTGGAGCCCATTGTCAAGCAAGGTCATTAGAGTTTACTAATCTATAATATGTGATGTAATTAGTTGCAGTAGTTAGGGATTAGTTAAGTGTTTAGTTTAGTAGAGGTTGTTAGTTGCTGAGCTGTCATATTGTAATGCCAAGCTGTTGGTCGAGAATTTGGGAAATCAATAATAGAATACTCTTTCTCTCTGTAGCTTTACCTTCCTTCTCTCTTCTTCTCTGTTATGGATTAATGGTGTACTGTATTCATGGATTTCTATACCCCTCTATCAATTTTTGGAGTGCCAAAATCACAATCCTTAATTTTTCTGAACAGAGGACGACCGAGAATCGAAGCACTAGAAAATCAAAAAGGAAAGAGAAAACACAGGCATTGGCATCTTTTCGATGGCATGATTGGCATCACGGCAGGAGCAGCATCAAAACATCCCAAAAGAAATGGTGATCGAAATCCTCTCGCGCCTGCGGGTCGAATCCCTGCTCCGATTCAGGTGCATTTCAAAGCTATGGCGATCTTTAATCTCCCATCCTAATTTCACTCTGTCATCTCCGTCCCGAAGTCACCTCTATTATACCCATCATAAATATAGCGAGTTCTACTCTCTCAATGACGAAGACACTTCCTTGACCGGTCCTATTCCTCTTAAACAAATGCTTCTTAACATGAACGATAAGGACGTGAACAAAGAGGCCTTGTGGCATTGTGTTCAAATCTTAGGTTCGTGCAATGGCTTGTTGCTTGTAACCTACTACGCAAACGAATTTTTAGTATTGCCGATGCCACCGATACGTAACAATGGCCAATGGGAAACACAATTGTATAATAATAGGGTCGGAAATTTTGGAGGGATGTCTTTGTGTTGCACGCTATGTCTGTGAAGGGGGTGATGAAGTTGATGAACCTAGTTACGTAGACGATGAACATGATTTTACTATTAAAGTTGACCCGGTTTTGAAATTTATTGATGAAATGAAACCCATTTTAATCGAGGTGCTGGTGATGAAAGAACATGGAGTGGCAGAGTCATGAACGAGAGCTTTCATCATATCTATTGATTTGGGGATCTTACCGTGGTACGGGAACTTGGTGCCATTGTGCTTTACAAAAGATGGTGAAGTTCTTATTTCAGTGCATGGCGACCAGTTGCTAGTGTACAATCCCGGTGAAATGTTAGAAACGGATATTCCTCTCCTAAGGAATCAACGTTGCTATTATATAGCTTCATATGTGGAGAGTTTGGCTTCACCCGCGGCATATGGTCATGAGGAAGATTGGATAGTACAAGGTCCAAATGCCTGGGATTTCTTCTTTTGTTCCTATACTGATTGGGATGACAACTCGTTCGAGGAAGAGGGAACTTCCTATGGTTATTGCAGCAATAATGAGTCATTTTATTCGACCAAAGAGGATAGCTCCATCGAGGAAGAGGACACCTCCCATGGTTATTGTAGTGATAAGGAGTCCTTTCATTCGGCCAAAGAGGACAGCTCCATTGAGGAAGAGGGCAATTGTGTGTTCTAAGGCTTCTAACCAAACCAATCCGAGCCTTAAGTCCCAATCACTTGGGGTCGGCTACATGAATCCGTTTTCTCCATTGAGCTCTGTCGAGGGCCCCTTGTTCGCACAAACCTATTATACTCAAATCTTTGCGCACCACAGCATCTAATGTCAATTTAGGTCTACCCCTCCCCGTAGCATTGCTACCCAAAGCTATCATATCCGCTCTCTTTACTATTGCATCTCCTGATCTACGGTAGACATGCCCAAACACAAAAGCACAACGAAAAATAAGAGGTAAAAGCAAAGTAACAAGCGTAAAAAGAAACATGGACAAAAATATGGAGCTGGGAGGTTATGTATAAACAAGTATTCATTGTCATTCCTTTATGTATGGAGTTCAAGTGTTTCTTAATGGATAGTCCTGTCGGTGGAGTCAATAATCACTTATTTTGGGTTCATTATCAGTTGCTTTAACCTGAATGTTTTGTATACTTGACGTGTTAGCAAAGAAGCCTAGGCAATGTTCCATCTTTTAGTTGTTAGTTTTTGGCCTTTGCAAATGTTGATAACATTCAATACTTTACAGGAAAAGAAACACGAGAAAAACAGGTATTCATTGTCATATGCATAAACAGGTCTGCTTGCGACCTAGCATTGCGTTGTAGAAGTGACTGCCCCAAGCATAGGACTAGGTCGTCGGTAGGATAGTAAACTCGGAAGTCCAAGGTCAAATCCACAGAGAAGCAATGGTTTTGGGTCATGACATGTCATGACATGGCGATTGTTGGGTTGTCTGTGTGTGGTGGTTGTGCTTTCTGGACGTCGACGTGAGGTTTAGATGATGAAGGAGTACGGGGTAACAGAATCGTGGACCAAATTTACGATTAATCATGGGACATGGTTATTGGAGTTGTTGTGTTTATTAGTAGAGGACGAATTTTTGTTCAGAACCAAAGGAAATGTGGATTGAGCACACCAAGATAAATTGGTTGCGTACAATCCGGTAAAGAAAACACCAACACCGAGGGACATGGTGGCTCATGGCATTCCGTCTAAATTTCGATATGGGGGCACCTATGTCGAGAGCCTTGTCTCTCCTAATCATGGAGGAGGGATTGGGAGGCAATGAATGAAAAGCTTCTTCAGGTAGTTTTTGTGAAATGCAAATGAATCTATATGCCTTCTTATTTCAAGGTTTTTTGCGGTTGGAAATCCTTGTATACCTTATTGATATACTTACACAGCTTTGCTAGTTTGAGTTATATGGTGCATTGGTTAGTGATGTAAGTTGAACTTTGGTTATCGCCTTTTTATCATACACAAGTTGCTAATGCGCGCCCACATCAAAATGCTTTTTATCATCACAAGTAGCATGAGAACTTATTGATGGGGTTCATATACGTAGGATTTAAAAGTTAACTTTGCCTATGCATGAATCCGGGGTACTGTTCAAATACTCATTTGTCATGTACCCGCATTTCCATGAAAGTGGGAAGTGGGATTATAACCATTCTTAAGTACACCGACGAAGTCCGAATTTTTGCCTTGTGGCCAACACATAGTAGTTAGTTGGCGATAAGAGCTATTCTCAGTATATCCTATTTGATCCTAAATGTAATGATTTCGAAGTTTACTATGAAGAGTTACCAAAACACTAGTAAATTGACTAAGTTGTGCGGCATCTGACTTTTGGTGGCTGCATTTAGTAAACATACCTCTATGTCTCGCATAATCTCATGAGTAGTTTTTTTTTTTTTTTAGGACATGGCTTACTTAAATTTGTTTTTCTTCTGATCATTTATATCTCCCTTTACTTTGAACGTCGGATTGGAATGTGCCATAAATGAGACAGTTAGAGTGGAGCAATTGCTGGTTCAAATGTGGTTCGAGAACTTAACCGGTATCAAAAACGTGTACAGCCGAAAAAAGGTTTTGCTCACCCGAGGTTCTTGGCTTCATGGAGTTCGGATATTGGAGACGCGCTGTTGGAAGATTATGCGACTTCTCGTGGAGATTCTGGGGACTTGTTTGGGGGCTTAGCCGGTTCATGCTCCAAGAGTGGTTTGTTGAAAAATACCATGCACTTCACCGTTAAACTTTGGAAATCTAGTTTGGTGTAACTCATTATCTACTAACATATAGTAGTTATCTAAAGAGGTATTCGTTACTTTATGTATAAATGATCTTTGTTTATCTTGTACTTTCGTTTTTGTATTCTGATATTTCAAATTCTCGAACATTCTAAAATTCGGCTCGATTCGTCTCGTTTACGGTCCCAGATAAGGGGAAGAACTTTTTGTTTCTCCCGCTTGTTTGAAATCTTACAGGAGAAAGGAAAAACTAGAAAAACAATTAATCAATTTTCTCTACCCAAACAAATTTTCCACTACACAGACCCAACCTCTCACGTGGCTGAGTTGGGCCGATCACTTTTTATACAATTAGAATTGAAAAAAAAAAAAAACAAGAATGTTTGATACATACACTAAATTACTTCCTTTTTTTTCCTACGAACATGGGGTTTGTTTGGTACCTATGAAAAAGAAAGGAAAGAAATGAAAATAAAAAAGTTTTCTCTTCTTTTGTTTGGTTTGAAAGAAAAAAGAGAAAAAAAAAAAAAAGAGAAGAAAATACTGTATTAATTAAACAAAGCCTTATGAGCAATAAAATTTTCACTAAACTTTTCTTCTCTTTTTCTTTATTTTCCTTTTCCCTCTCCTTACCTTTCTTTTCTATATGTACCAAACAGGGCATTAAATTGGGAAGTAATTTGGCACTCTCATTTTCTCTCTCTAACGGAACTCTCCTTTTCTCTCCATCTCTATCACTTAATAGAGAGATACAAAGGCCTTTTCTCTCCGTCTCCATCTCTCAAATTTTTAATAGAGATACAAAGGGGAGTGCCGTTATAGAAAATAGGGTGCCAAAATTACTCTCCATTAAATTAAATTTCCTTAAATACTAAGGCTCCGTTTGTTTCGATGTAAAATGTTTTCTATGTAAAATGTTTTTTCAGAAAACGAACTTCAAACTTTTATTTTTCGGTGTTTGGTTGGCACTTAAAAATATTTTAAAAAATCAATAAAATAGTGTAGAGAGAGAGATGGGGAGCTTAAACGGTGGAGAGATATGAGATTATTGGAATTAAACGTGAGTCGGGAATGATGATCGAAAAAACTGAGCAGTGAGAATTGTAGTAGAAGGCAATGGGTTTATTTCAGAAAATAACTTACGGAAGATTTAAGGGTAAGTCATTTTCATCCAATTGATGGAAAATATTTTACATGTCCTCATTTTTTACACAACTAATTAACTAAACACCAAAAAATAGATAAAACATTTTATCGAAAAATATTTTACGTCCAAACAAATGGAGCCGAAGGATTCAAAGTACTTTATAAAATGAACCATTCGATCATGATACGGAGGGAGTGATTAGAAGGGGAGCCCCCAAAAACTGAAGATGAAGAAGAAGACGATTGTGTCCAGCGGTGATACCATTACCAAGGGCTCCTCAATCCAGAGAGTTAACCTTCCACCGGAGATTTTCGCCGACATACTCTCACGGTTATCTGTCAAATCTCTTTGCCAATTAAAGTGTGTCTCTCCCTCTTGGAATTCCCTAATCTCTTCCCCCTATTTCGCCAAAACCCATCTCAAACGAAACCCCCCAAGTCAAAAATCATTCTCATTTGCGACTCTGAAGATCTCTACTCCGTTGATTTCGCCGACGAAAATCCCACCGCAGAAAAGCTGGATTTCCCCTCGGTCCAATACTCCCACAAGTGGCAGTGGGTCAAGGTTTTTGGTTCTTGCAATGGCTTGCTTCTTGTTTATGGTCAAGATCATTCCGAATTCCTTTTGAATCCATCAACTAGAGAACGTAAGAAGCTGCCCGATTACCCTTCTTCTTTTATTTTTGATTTGATTTGTGAGCCGTTCATTTCTCTACATGGTTTTGGTTATGACTCGTCTACGGATGATTACAAGGTTGTGATGCTCTCTTGCCGGTTAAATAAATCTGATTCTGGATCCTATTGCGACTGTGATGCTAATATTAAGTATGTGTTTGTCTATTCACTGAAAACTAATGCTTGGAGGAGAATTCAAGGTTCCCATTATTGTCCTTTGGAATGTTTCAGACGTCCTTCCGGGGTTTACTTTAATGAGCGTCTCCATTGGCTTTGTAAGAGGAGTGGTGATTCGGATGGTTCTATAGTTATTGTTGCTTTCGATTTGTCAGATGAGATTTTCAGGGAAGTGCCTACTTTGTTTAGTTATTCCAAGATTTGGTATCATCGCATGGCAGTTCTTGGGGGTTGTCTCTGTGTGATTGTCTACACGCCTAGTTTCTGTAATGAAGTTTGGATTATGAAGGAGTACGGGGTAAGAGATTCGTGGACTAAATTTACGATTACCAAATGTATGATTAATACTGAGATGGTGCTAGTGGATTGGTTTTGTTTGTTAGCAGAGGACGAAATTTTGTTGAAAACCACAACCAAAGGAAATCTACTGGAGGAAGTGGACCAAGATGAATTGGTTGTGTACAATCGGAAAAAGAAAACAGTGAGAGACATGGTGGTTCGTGGCATTCCGCCTAAATGTCAATATGGGGGCACCTATGTCGAGAGCCTTGTCTCTCCTAATCATGGAGGAGGGATGGGGAGAAATGAATGAGAAGCTTCTTCAGGTAGTTTTTGTGAATTACAAATTATTCTACGCCTTCATACTTCAAGGTTTTTTGTGGTTGCAAATTCATATCTCCCTTATTGATACTAATACAGCTTTGCTAGTTTGAGTTATATGGTGCATTGGTTGGTGATGTAAGTTGAACTTTGATTATTGCCTTTTTATCATACAGAAGTTGCTAACGCCCACATCCGAATGGTTAGGGTCTAACCTAAAAAGCATGAGATATTATTGATTGGTTTCATATCCGTATGAATTAAAAATTAACTATGCTTATACATGAAGTACGTGGGGTACTGTTCGGATACTCTTATGTCATGTACCCAAATTTCCTATGAAAGTGATATTATAGCCGTTCCCAAGTATATCGACGAAGTCAGAATTAACCATAATTGTTGAGTTATACAAAACTAATTGTAAATTATCCACCATGGTAAACGTCTGATGCCAAAGGAATTGTACTTTTGAATCTCGGTTGAGACAAATGACCATTTGAAGTGTTTCTGTGCTTTGGAGCGTGTAATTCATTAAAAATGAAGAGTTACCGTGTAGTTTTCTTGTATTAAATGAGAAGTAATGCGCCTATAGTTTGGCGGTAAATTTACAAAATACTAGTAGAATAAGAGAATTTTTCTCAATTGTTTAGGTGGCAACCTCTCCTACTTGCCCCCTTGGCTTCACTATTGCTTAAGTAGCAGTCAAGTGCAATTATTGGCAATAAATACATGTTTCAAATTTCCAACACTTTACTTACATCGTAGAGATTAAAAAAAAAAAAAAACAATGAGAATTAAAGTTAGGATAGACAATATGAGGATAATTTGCAAATGTGGTTCCTGGCCTTCTGGACTTGTGATTCTTGCAGATCTCTTAACCCCTCCCTTGGTTGACAACACATCAGGTTTTTAGACTTATGATTCTTGCCGACCTCTTTGTCATTTGCAGAGTTGCTTTGAATGTTACAATCGATTTTGTATTGGCGGTATCTATATTCATTTCTCTCGTTTGACTAAGTTGTGTTTGGCATCTGACTTTTGGTGGCTGCAAGGTAAACATACCTTCCATATCTCGCATCATCTCATGTATAGTGTTGACTGTGGAGCAATGGCTTGTTCAAATGTGGTTCAAGAACTTAACCGGTATCAAAATGTGTTCAACCGAAAAAAAGATTTTGCTCACCCGAGGTTCTTGGTTTCGTGGAGTTCGGATATTGGAGACGGTTGGAAATTATTCTCATGGAGAGT
Organism: Rhododendron griersonianum; assembly: GCA_018127125.1. NCBI lineage: Eukaryota > Viridiplantae > Streptophyta > Magnoliopsida > Ericales > Ericaceae > Rhododendron > Rhododendron griersonianum. The sequence goes on from CM030796.1 coordinate 13,325,311, forward strand.
GTGGGGACTTGTATGGGCGCTTAGTTGGTTCATACTCCAAGAGTGGTTTGTCATGGAAGTTTTGTTTCGGTGAGACTGGTATTAGATGTTGTGTTGTGTCTTGTGTAGTCTTGACCTAGTCTTTACATCCTTCTTGTAGTTTAGTTCTTTAGTTTCCTCCATTAGTTATCAGTGTTATGTTGACTTCTTTAAGTGATAAAGGAAGCTCTTTTGTCGTGTTGAAACTGTATTAAGTTTTTTTTGTTCATGTTTTTTAGATGATTCAGACAGATTTCATCGAACCGATGACCATTCCAGTGAGTAACTTTCTTTGTTTCAAGTTCGAGCAAGCTCAACGAGCTAGTAACAAGGTTGATGTTATGGTTTGACTTTGTCAATGGTCAATGTCGATAGAATTGCTTGTTTACTTGTGAATTGATCTTGAATGGGTTTGAACGATCTAAATACTAGTTACTCCGATAATACTAGTGGAAGGAGAACTGTTTCTTTTCTTTCCCATCTGTTTTTTTATGTTCGTACTCCGATAGCAGTGGCGGCCGAGGCGGAACACCTCCCCCAAGAGATCACCACTGACGTACTCTCTCGACTACCCGTCAAATCTATTTGTTGATTCAAGTTTGTTTCTCGCTCATGGAAAAAACCCTAATCTTCGAACCCCGTTTTGCCAAAACACACCTCAATTTTTTATTTATTTTTGATTGTGTATATTCGCCCCCCCCACCCCCACGCAAAAGTTCTGGCTTTGTCTCATCTTGAGAATCGAAGAAACTACCTGGACTTGCCTTATGCCCGTGATTACTTATAGATTGGGGTATGATTCCTTGACTGATGAATACAAGGTGGTAACAAGTTATCAGGTGATGTAAAACAGATAGTGAGCAAAGGAAATGGCATTGGTATGAGGCGACTTCTCCCCAAACCCTAGCCGCCGCACCGACCACCGGCAATCCTCGCCGGCCGTGCCTCCCCACCTCCCCCGCCTCTCCTCTCCTCTCTTCCTCTTCTTCAGCAGTGGAATTCCTCTGGATACACGCTGATTCTCGAGGACTGCAGTCTGAGAGAGCACGCTGGGGGGTTACGATTGAACGATCTGTGGGGCGAACGGCGGAGGGAAGGAGGGGAAGTGAGGGATGTGCGCAGGTTAGCAGTGGAACAATCGGAAGGTCGACTCCACACAGGTCAGTCGATCAGTCAATCACTCAAGGGGCCTCACCTAGGCTTCTCCGTTCTTCTCTCGTCAGAAAGGTAAGTACCCTCCCTGCTCTTGTTAGGGCTTAACGTTCGGGTTTTTGCAAATCATGGATAAACTAAAATCGGCTCAGAAATTAACTCTACGGGACTTTCACGACCAAATTGATAATGGACATGATTTTTCTGATGTCGTAATTGTCTCTATTGATGAGGAAGATGATGATTTTTCAGTAGTGGCCACTGACAACAAAGTCCAGAAAGTGGCTATTGCGTCGATGGTTACCATTGATGTATGGCCGAAACTCGGCACAGTTGATCCTAGTCCGGGATTGAAATCCTCGGCCAAGGCAACTGAGTATGGTGGAGGAGTGATTAAGACACCTCCTCAGGGTCATCCTGTACAAGGGGATAAATCGGACAGTCAAGCTAACGCTTGGACAAACCGGAAGATTTTAGTAAAAAATGGAAAGCTAAGTAAACACCTTAAGAAGTTTTCAATTGTGTATGAGAATGGTCAAGTCAAGATTCCGACTAAAATTTCTGAAAATGGAGCTTTGAAATGGAAAAATGCAATTGTGGGCTGCTTTGTAGACAAACGTTTATCCTACTTCCAAGTTAGATCATGGGCTCAACAGGTATGGAAAATCGACGTTGAGGATGTCGTCACTCTAGACAATGGTTTTTTCGTGTTCAACTTTAGGGACGCAGCAGCTTTGGACTACATTATTGAGAACGGTCCATATTTCTGTGGGGGCAAACATATTGTGATTAAAAAGTGGCATCCTGGAATGCATCTTACTAAAGACGCCTTCTCTAGTGTTCCGATATGGGTTAAACTCTACAATGTTCCCCTTGAATCGTGGACTGAAGATGGTTTGAGTTATATTGCTAGTTATATCGGTAACCCCCTATACCTTGACAAGTTCACACAAGATCATAGCCGGTTGACGTTTGCTCGTGTCTGTATTGAAGTGGATGCGGCAAAGGAGATTCCCAAGTCCTTTGTTGTCAACTTGGGTTACGGTGAGCCATATGAAATTAGAGTAGAGGTTCCTTGGAAACCTCAAGCTTGCCACTTTTGCAAAATTTTTGGCCATACTACTAATGCTTGCGGAGTCAAGCCCCAAGCTCCTTCTTCTCAAGTGTGGAAAGTTAAAGAGACGGTAGGACAGGAAGTCTCGATCGTTAAAGAGCGAATTGCCAAAGAGCCAGTAGGACAAGTAGTCCCAGTTGTTCAAGAGCGAGCTGCTAAGGAGAGAGTAGATGGAGATAAAAATGAATGGGTCGAGGTGAAGAGGAAGAAAGCCAAAAGAACTCCTTTGGCCATCTCTTCTTCTTTATGTGGTTCTTCTACAGCAAACGAAGTTGGCAATCTAGAGAGATGTGAGGATTCGGGTGCCTCCGTCGTGGTAAAAGTAAAAAACAAAGATGATGCAGGGACTGTGCCTCATTCGGTTGTGCTTTATCCTGTATCTTGTGACACTACTCCGGTTGTCCAAGGTCAGGGTAGCAATCAACAAGAGCTTCCCCCCGTGGCTCTCCGTCAATCAACACGTTTTCGAGAGCCTCCAAGGATCCCTTTGGAATGCGATTTCATTGGACCTCATCAGAGCTTGAATCAGGTGGTGGGTGATTCCACATCACCTACGCCAGCTAGAGGTGAAACAAGAAAGAAGCTTCGAGAGAAAATAAAGATGTTAAAGGCTTCAAGGAGTTAAGGCTTGCTTGTCATTTGTGTTGCTTTCTTGAAGTGTGCTTTGAGCGTTATTGGATATTTGCTATGTGTTATTTAGGTTTTTTGTTTTTCTCTTTTCTTTTTTCTTTTCCTCCTGAGGTATGCTCCTTGTAGGCTGTATATTCGGTTAGCCTTTTTTCTATTTCAAGCTAAGTTACCCAAAAAAATAAAATAAAATACAAGGTGGTTGTATCACCAGTTATGATACATATATATCTATTGTATGTACGTATATGGGATTCGATATGGAGATTGTAATGATTCTAATACCGTCGTGAGTGTCTGTCTATTCACTGAAAACTGAGTAATTCTTGGAGGAGAAAACAAGATTCTCCTGATGTCTATGACAGTGACCTCTTTCCAATTGTTTGGTTTTGTGATTCATGTGTGTACTCATTGGCTAGCTAATAAGGGTTCTAACTGTCTTTGGAAGTTTGTTTCTGTTTGCTTGCTTCAAATGGTCATGTTCTGATGATGGAGGAATAACATCATCTACGGACAACTGTTGCGTTTATCGGGAAACTGGGAAGTTTTTTTTCTCAAAAGGGCCAAGAAAGAACGGCCTTATAATCGTCACAGGTAGGATCATAGAATAGACCAGAACGCAAGCGGTAGTCCCCGCACAATGGCCCAAATGCTAGCATTTTCTTGAAGAATCTAGTCAGTGGATTCCACAAGAACAAGTCCTGGTCGAAACCCATAAGCAACAGCCCGTTACACGAGAGCCCATTTTAAGTCGGGAAAAATTTAAAATACCCCCAACCTTTACACCAAAATTCAATTAGACTCCCAACCTTTTAAAAACTTCAATTTTACTCTCAACGTTATCTTCCGTTAATCAAAACGCCCCTTTCCGTCCGAATGACTAACGGATTTCGTTAAAGGCTCCGTTAAATATCGTCCCGATCGAATTTTGATGATCCGAGCCACTCAATGTGTTCAAAACGTGATTTTAAAGGTACTCTCAAGAAATCAGCAAAAAAAAAAAGACCGGGAAGGGCTTCATCCGAACAATTTTTTATTGAATAGTTCAATAAAAAAAACTGTTCAGATGAAGCCTTTCCCGGTCATTTTTTTTTGTTGATTTCTCACGTGTACCCTTAAAATCACGTTCTCTTCACATTGAACGGCTCAGATCATCGAAATTCTATCGGAAAAGGGGAGGTGCAGACTGAAGCAAAATCTGGACGTCCGGACTTGAACAAAATCCGGATCGATCCGCACCTCCCCTTTTCCAATCGAATTTCGATGATCCGAACCGCTCAATGTGTTCAAAACGTGATTTTAAGATTACTCGCTAGAAATCAACAAAAAAATGATCGGGAAAGGCTTCATCTGAACAGTTTTTTATTGAATAGTTCAATAAAAAACTGTTCAGATGAAGCCCTTCCTGGACATTTTTTTTTCCGATTTCTTGTAAGTATCCTTAAAATCACGTTTTGAACACATTGAGCGGCTCAGATCATCAAAATTCGATCGGGACGATATTTAACGGAGCCTTTAACGAAATCCGTTAGTCATTCGGACGGAAGGGGGCGTTTTGATTAACGGAAGATAACGTTGGGAGTAAAATTGAAGTTTTTAAAAGGTTGGGAGTCTAATTGAATTTTGGTGTAAAAGTTGGGGGGTATTTTGAATTTTTCCCTTTTAAGTCCCCCTAGCATTAATTTCTGATTACGTTCTTGCTTTGGTCAGGGTTAAATCTTCCTTAAAACTAAGGTTAAGATTGGCAATGGATGCTTCAAAAGAGAAACTGGAAATCTCTTAAGCCTATTCTATTGTGTCCACAACTTTGAAATCTTGTGTAGAATTGCCTATATACCTTAAAGGACAGGTGGACAAGACAAAATACCCATGTTTTAATTTGGCACTACACATCCTTTCTGTGTGGTTATTTCCTTTTTTTGAACAACCAAAAAAAATTATAATCTTTGAAATTGTTACAAAGACGGTACAAGAATTTGATGGCATTATATCCCTAAATCTAAGAATAATATATCCTAAATCTAAGAATAATCATGTGCCCAAGAATTCAAGACCCAATCCAGAGATTGGCAAGAAGCCAACCAAGGAAACACCCATTGGGACAAGCCCACAACTAAAGGGCAAAGCCCAGAACACCCATTGAGCCAATCTCATAAACCAAAAAGAAAAAGAAAAACCCTAACCCTACCGACAACAACCAAACCACCATCCCCCTCCAACCTCCACCGATAGCCGCCAGCCACCGCCACCGCCACCAACCACATCCACCAACAACCGCGTGTCGCTCTACCCTCGTTTCCCCAGTTGAAGTAGATGAATGCTCGTTCCATAGATTTGGCATATTTCATAATTGTGGAAATGTTAACTCAGTAACTATCTTCATTTTTCTCCTTGATCAAATTCAAAACCATCTTTTCGGTTAGGTTTCCTAGAACACCGGATGAAGCCTATGAAGCCGGGACAAATCGTCCCAAAACGAGGGAAGTTATCAAGGGAACTATGTTCAGATTCAGACAACACTGAGTCGAGTTCATGCAGCGATTATTTCTCCATTTCAAGATGCTTAGATTGTCTGCAAGTCGATCTAGATTGTAGAAGGTTGTGGCTATGAGAAGGCCTCGAGGATGTTTGAGGATCCATATTTGAAGAAGTTGTTCATCAAGATACCTGATGATAGGAAGAGGTTTTTGGTGCAGATCCTTTAGTGATGACTATGGTTCTGCTTTGTGGGTGAATCTTGTGGATTTTTGGTGGATTATTTGCATGCTTTTGAGCTGCTTTTCGTTCCATTACCTATCGAATTGTTGAAATCCCATCATTAATGTCATTTCACATGTTACGTGGTTTCTTAATGTTTTGTTAGTGGTTATATTTCAATGGATGCTGTTTTTTTTCCCTTCTAACTATGCGCATTTGCATCTACTTATAACTTCCTATATTTGATATGGGCTTTGCTAAAGGGGTCAAAAGAGAAGGAAGGAAGAGACAACAGAGGGGAAAACGTTCATAAATTCGTCGAAAAAGAAGAAAAAATTACTCCATCTTTTCCATAATTTGTCAGTTTTACAACCAAAAAAATCGTAAAATTTATTGGATGAAAAGATAAAGAAATTTGGTGCACAATAGTTTCAAGTTTTTGCATCAATTTGAAATATGTTATTGAGATCTTTAAGTTCCAATGGAACAGTTTATGCAAGGAGATGTGATACTTTTTTTGTTCAATAAATGGTTGCGCCATTTAAAATGGCTAAAATTTTGGGATTGGGGAATTTTTTTTTTATCGGACGGGGAATGAAGATTAGATACTGGTCTGTCGTTTCTCTACAACACGGAAGGCCTATTGCGAGGAAATATGGCGAGGAAAATAGATTTCGTCGCTAAAAGTACACAATCTGCGAGGAAATTCAATTTCGTCGCTAAAAAGTTACATTTAGCGAGGAAATTATTATTTCCTCGCCAAATGTAACCCTTTTGCGAGGAAATCTGTTTTCCTCACTAAATGTAACCTTTTGGCGAGAAAATATTTTGTCACCTTTTTTATGACTCATTAAATTTTTTATATGTAAGTCATTATTAATTATGTTCATGTATTTTTAATATCACGATGGTAAGGGATGATCAACTACATAGTTCAATATCATTAGCAAATTTATTAAAATAAAAATGTGATAAACGGAAAAAAATTGTTTCCTCACCAATCACATTGAATTGATGAAATAAAAAATATCTTTCTCACGAATTATGTGAATTCACTTTTCCCCAACTGAAATTAATTGTTAACAATGTCAGTATGTTCAAATTGTACTAAAATTTATTGTTTGAATACAAACATTTTTAAGGACATGCTAAAAAGAAGTTCATCCCATAGTTATTGTCAACCAATCAGTGCAAATGATCAGTTGATCAAGAAAAGAGGTCCTCTCGCAAGCAACGCACTGTTGCTCGCTATTCAACTGAATCCGAGTACAAGGCTATTGCGGATGTGGCCGCCGAATTAACTTGGGTTCAATCACTCCTCTTCGAACTTGGTCTTTATATCCCTGCCACTCCATTACTGTGGTGTGATAATGTTGGTGCAACATATCTTACAGCCAATCTCGTCTTCCATGCCTGCACAAAGCATGTTGAAATTGATTATCATTTTGTGCGTGACAAAGTCACTCGGGGTGATTTAACTGTCCAATATATTAGCACCAAGGATCAAATTACCGATATTTTTACAAAATGTCTTCCCGCTTTCAGACACTGCGTTTCAATCTGAAGGTCATGCCTCGACCATCAGCTTGCGGGGGGATGTCAACCAATCAGTGCAAATCAGTTGATCAAGAAAAGAAGTACTGATAATGTTAGCCATTTCAGTGGTTATCTTATTTTATCATTTACAATATCTTTTGTAAAGCTTATCCCTTGTATGTTTATCTTTTGTAAAGCTTATCACTTGTAACCGTATTTGTATATAAATACCCAAGGAATAGAACACTCTAGGTAACAATTATTCCAAAGAATAGCGGACAAGTCCGAGATCGTCCACGGAGAGTAAAAACCTAAGTTGCAGTACTTTCAATTAATTTCTAATTTAATTCTGAAACTAAAAGGGAGTTTGGATTTGTGATTGATTTGATTAAACTAAAACTAAACTAGAAAGTAAATTAAAGGAGTTGTAAACTGATTAGAGAAGGGACTAGGGTTTCCGATTCAGTCTCCCTTTGTAACGCAATTGTTTTGAAACCTAGGGTTCACATTCAACATTCAACCAGATCACCATAGGGTAACAATTCCTATCGATAATCCCCAAAAATATAATCAAGATTCGTACTCCGTATAGGCTATCTCAACACGGCACGGATCGTCTCATTGGATTTAATCACGGCACGATCCGTCTCACGTTGTATAGTCTATCTCAAAGCCTATCTTGAAACATTCAAAACCATTGTATGACAGTGCTTGAAATCATGAATACAAACACATTCGAATATTGGAAAAATATAAAACTTCATAAGAAGTTATGAATCAATCAAGTCACACAATCAAGTTGAATATAAAACCCTAGAAATCTAACAACTACGCTACTTGGAGAGACCTCCTCATCACCCTAGCCGAATAGTTTAGCCACTCATGGAGTGAGAACAAATAATCGTGTAAGAACAGAACTCCATTGAACAACAAACTGAAAGCTTTCTAATGAATAGTAAAAGAATAAAACCCAAAGCTCTTGTTGTCGGTTCAGCTGTGATTCGCAAACGTGGTGTGCGTGAACCAAGTCTTGTTACCGCAGCCCCCGTTCTTCAGTTTCTGTGTGGGAGAAAAGATATCCCTATATTAAACCCTTGCTGCCCCTCTTTTATAATGTAGTTCCCTCCGGTTGTTAATCAGCCGAGACTTTGGGCTTCTAAAAGTACATAACTTCTTCTTCAATTCCTTCCAAATTGTAATTACTAGGCCCACTTTATAATAGTCCAATTCCAGTCAATCGTCTCAATGGGTTTTGACCCAAATAAGACCAGTCCACGCCATATACTCGTCAATTGCCACTTCGAGCTTTAATTAATTTGACGACCGAGACTTTGTTTTGACACGAAATAAAATTCGACTTTGCGCTTTAGCTCCAAATGTTATTCATCAGCTCAAAGAGTCCTGAAACATAATTAACAAGTATCAAACTCCAAGTAGCACACTAAACGGACATAACAAACCTAAGTTAGGGGGCGTAAATAGGCATATTTACGCACCTATCAGATACGCACGAATAGGATTGAATGAGAACCATTTTAAGCCTAAAAACTTTCTCCCACAGTTTCAAGTTTTGGCATAGGAAACTCCCTATTGACTCCCCTCAGACAATTCGAAAGCTGCTGAAACTAAGAGAGAAACTAAGAGAGCAGGAGCATGGAATTTGTTAAGCATATAATTGTGAATGGACAGAATACCAATCTCCGGCTAGACAACTCGCATCCAATGGAGCCTCTCTGCAAGCCACTTACTGGGATGATGCTATTCTTTATTTGGGAAGGTCCTTAACTCATAAGGTCAGTTCATTCATCTCTAATTGTTTGTGGAATTGGCCTAGATCTAGAAATAGATTTATTCAACAAATTAAAGCTGGCACTACTCCTAGTTATTTTCTGCACTACATCAACATGGGAAGCTTTGAGATATAGAGCTGATAGGGTACTTCCTTGGGCTGCTGTTATATGGTTTCCTAAAGGAGTCCCCAAGAGGGCTTTACAAGCTGGTTAGCTTGGACACTTAATGTGTTCTTTGCTCTCGACGAACAGAAACCTTACAACATCTGTTCTTTCAATGTGGATATTCAGACAGATTCGGAATGCTATATATCGGGTAAATTTCGGATTCGAAGAGGGGCAGGACAATGGGATTTGGAGCTGAATTGGGCCATTGACCACTGTAAAGGGAAATCTTTCCAGACAATCAATGTTATTCAAACTGTCCCTAGTTGCTGCTTTGTAGGAGAATTTTATTTGGATTAAGCAGTATAGTAGAATTTTTGGGCGGTATTTCAAAGAGCCCAGGTTCTTGTTAGTACTGTGGAGGAATGCGTTATACAGAGTTAGCTCTTGGGAGCAGTTTCCTTGTTCTTCGGAAAACCATTGGCTGTGTTGTCAATGGAACATCCCTCCTAGGCCTCGTTCCGCTAAGGAAAATGAGTACTTATTTTTGAATTAAAGGTGATATATTGTGAGAGAATGACATTCTTGTAAAGCGGAAAATATGTACTTAATAAATAAAAATCTTAGCAGAATGGGGCCTAAGATTGCTGGGGAGTGGGGATCTGAATCTTGCCTGTTGTTGCTGGGGAGTGGGGATCTGGATGTGAAGTGAATTGGGGAGGTGGGGTGGACAATGTGCATTAGTGCAGGAAAATACTCCCCCTGATCAGCAGCCTCCTGTGGGTTTAAGAGAGAACTTGCCATGAAGCACCCACAAAGAATGGAGCGACGTTTCCTAGATAAATCAAACTGAATACAAAACTGAGAGACAGATATGAAGGAGAGATAGCTAGTTGTGAAGCCAACTGCAACGAGAATCGCTGCTCGAACAAGGAATGGAGTGATAATGCACAAATACTAAAATAAAATGGATTCAAACGGTTGACAAAACTATAAGCCAGTTGACGAAAGAAGGATTAACTTGTATAATGCCCGGTGAAAATTAGGATGTACGTAGAATATCCTACGAGTACTAGCATCAATGAAGAAATTACCGAATTACTCTCTGGAAACACTTTTACATCGATGGTCCTAACCAATGCTTGCAAGTGTCACCCTAAGCAATACAAGCTAGAATTTATACAGCCAAGATTGATCCTTTTCTTTTCATACAAAAAACAACCATTAGATTAATCAAGGCTGTGTTTGCCATTTGCAATGGAAAAAAATTCAAACTTTAGATTCTCTAGCATAGAAACCACACTACAAGAAAAATCACATTTCACAGCGTTCTAAAAACGCTATTAAAAGTCTTGGACCTTAGACAGCGTTTTTCAACCGCTATATATTACGAAGTTTCTACAGCGTTTTAAGAATGCTATAAATTTGAAAGTTTCTACAACGTTTTTAGAACACTATAGAAGGTAAAGTTTCTACAACGTTTTAGAACACTATAGAAGGTAAAGTTTCTACAGCGTTTCAAGAACGCTATAAATTAAGTGTTTTCGCGTCTGAAAATCCACCACCGCTGAAAGACTCGCGCCTTTTTAATTGCGTGAACGCTATAATTGAGTTTAAAGGAACGCTATGAAAATCTTCCGCTCCGCTACAGTTCCGTGCACGCTATCTTAACCTGAAGATGAAACTCTATTACAACATTTTTTAAAGAACGCTATAAAACAAAGCTATTAAAACTCATGTTTGTTGTAGTGCCACCTTAACTATCCCAGTACTCTTATGCTTCAAGCCACCGGAAAACCCACGGTTCTTTCTCATAAATTTTTAATGGGTGGAAAACCACCGATAGATAAATATTACGAGAGAGCCAAATCGAAGAAATCCACCCTCTCTTTGGGTAGTCAAATACTCGATGAGGACTACTTGTTGGGAAAATCCCTCAAGCAGAAACACATCAAGCAGTTTGCGTCGAAGGGCGGTCAGATGTACCCCATCAACGTGGTTATGACCGCCGCTGATGTGCTTGTCGAAGGGTTTTGCATGACTTGGCACCCATGGGTCTTCGAAGAGCAGCGCCCCGATAAACGGCAAGCACCACAAGTACGCCTACATTTGGGTCGGAAACTCGGAGACTCAGTGCCCGGGTCAATGCGCTTGGCCGTTTCACCAGCCAATTTATGGACCACAGAACCTGCCTCTGGTCGCACCCAACCAAGACGTGGGTATGGATGGGATGGTGATCAACCTAGCTAGCCTATTGGCCAAGACCGCCACGAACCCATTTGGAAAAGGCTACTACCAGGGGGAGGCTGGTGCTCCGATGGAATTTGAGTATGAGGTTTCGGAATTGCAGATATCCCTTATCATTTGGTCTATATACGGACTAAAATAAGACAACCCAGACAAAACGAAGACTAAGGTAAGCCTCTCTAAAGTGGAGTTCAAAATTGGCCAAAGTTTCGAATCATATCATAGATAGTGCAACAATTATATTGAACAAGGCTATACAAAATGAATTAAATGAATGCCGAGCTAAGTAATTCGAAAGTACTTTTGCTCGCCCTATATATAACTTTCCCTTTCGTACACATCTCTAACGGAAAAGATATGAGGACCGACGGTCCCCGGACCGAAATCGTACCGACGGCCTCGGTCGGCCGTCTCCGGCCACCGGACGGCCGATCCGAGCCGTCCAAAAATTCTAAAAAAAAAAACGAGGGGGCCTACGCGAGAATCAACGGCATCCGATGTGTGTAAGGTGCTTGATCAAGCACCCTTTTTTTCGTGTATATATGTATATTCGTGTGTATATACATATATACACGAAAAATAGGGTGCTTGATCAAGCACCCTACATATCGGGGACCGTCGGTCCCAATAGCATTACTCCATCTCTAACATCAAACAATTCAGACCAAAGTGGAACACGACGATGTGGCAGGATCAAAAAGAGCCGGAACCAAGTATTTTCTCCCATTAGCACCATGAGCATTGTAGCTAGCACCTGTCGTAGAGTCCACCAAAAGGTTCCCCGCGTAGCCGGGGAATACTCCCTTGGCATAAACTCCAGGACAAGCCGATGCGGCTTCTAATGGGGCATCGGCAGGTCCCTGATAGTAGCCATTTCCGAATGGGTTTGTAGCAGTCCCGGCCAAAAGGGTAGCCAAGTTGATCACCATTCCATCCATACCCACATCTTGGTTGGGTGCGACCAAAGGTGGAGTTTGTGGTCCATAAATAGGCTGGTGGAATGGCCAAGCGCATTGGCCTGGACACTGAGTCTCTGAGTTGCCGACCCAGATATAGGCAAACTTGTAATTTTTCCCATTTGCTTGGACATTGCCCTTGGAAGACCCGTGCGTCCCGCACCGGCTCATACAGAACCCATCGACGGTGACGTCGGCGGACGTGAGGACAACGTTAATGGCGTTCATCTGATCTCCCTTTGATGCTAATTGCACAATTTGTTTTTGAGTGAGCGATTTTCCCAAGGAGTAGTTCTCATCGAGTATTTGATTGCCAAGAGCGAGAGAAAGGGAAGACAATTTCTTGGATTTAACAAGGCCGTAGTATTTCTCGGTAGTTTTCCACCACGTGCCGACAGATGGTTGGGTTTGAGGTGAGGAAGAAGACAAGGAGGTGACGAAATCGGAGACTATGGCTCGTTGGGAAGGAGTGAATTTGCCGTACCAAATGAGATTGACTGGCATTTTGCCAGAAAGAAGAGGGCCGTTGTGGTATTGCATTAGTGTATTGGGTTGATCTTGGACCAACTCGGTGAGTTTCCTGGCAGCGAGTGAGACGTGGAAGAGAGAGATTAAGATGAGGAGTTGGGAAAAGAAAGACGACATAATTTTGATCTAGATGAGAAAATATGGGGTTGACAGAGAGAGAGAGAGGAATGATCAGTAGCTCTGATCTTTGGTTGGGTTTGTTGTTGGTGTAAAGAATAGAGGAGTAGTGGTGGCTATTTATATGGATAGAAGCGATGAAGGTGCTGAGAAAGAGGCCAAAACTTAACCTGACCATTGTCTTGTTAGCTGTTTTCTGCTAAGAGAGAGAACGGAACTCTCATACGCGTCTTTTTTAAAACCGGTGGAAAAGCTAATTTTAATTCCCACGCTCCTACCACGGTGTTGTCTCAACGGTTATGTTTCGTGAAGCAAGTAAATAATGGTAATTATGGCCGTAAATGAGCCGAGCAGCTCGCAAGTTCGGCTCATTAACGTTTCGCTCGGCTCGTTAAATATATGATTGAGCTTGGCTCGTTAAGGTTCGAGCCGAACTCGAGCTCGACAAGACTCGGCTCATTTACGACCCTAAATTGGTAATTGAATTTCAAAAAGAAAAAAAGCAAGTTTGGCATTGGGTTTTGAAATCTACGCATATTTGTGGCGAGTCCCCAACTAGATGTGGGCCGTTTGGACGCATTGAAATAAGGAGTAAAGATAAGGTGAAGTTGTGAAGAGATGCCCCCACTATGCAACAAAAAGGAGATTACAGCTTAGACACAGTGCGAACTTTGCAGCTGGTGGATTTTTAAATGACCAAAAGACCCTTGCAATTTGACTCCTGTTCCAGAAAGATGGAAATGAATAGGACATTTATGGGAAGGACCAATTGGGAAATCCAAGAGAGAGACATTGCAGAAGAAACCAAGGGGAAAGTAGCGGGACAGGCTGGACGCTGTGGGGGCTGGACAATCCCAGTTGGCACTCAAGAGCATCGTCCACAAAAATTCGAGATGCCACACTCCGACGGAGTGACTCCGTTTTGCTATTTAGGCAAATGTCCAATTTAGGTATTTTAAGTAGTGAAAACTCAAAAATTACCCTGCATCAACCTCAAAAGAAGCCTCAATAATTTACTCATATAAGATACCGTGTCCAACCAAACCTCACTCAGCATATCTTTTTGGTGAAAATACTAAAACGAATTAATTAGAAAATACTATAATAGTTCTGGGATATAAAATCCCTACACCGTCTTCATGGAATTGAAATACTAGAAAGGAAGGACAAGAATTAAAAACAACTAAGCCAAGATTGGCTTTGAGGCCTTCTTCTGCGAGAACGTCCACACATTCATTGGCTTGTCTAAAAATATGCCTGATTGAACTAGATTGGAATCTCCAGTCCCTAGAAATGACCTACAATCGAAAATCGAGTGAAAGAGTGGATGCAGTGAATTTTGTTACTCCGTTACAAATGAAAAGCATGCAAAGCATAATCTCCACGTCTATGTTGCTAATTCCTTTTTCCCAGGCTAGATTAAGTCCATCCCTTAGAGCCCAAAGTTCTTCTGCCTCCATTGAAGACTTCCCAATGTTTCTAAAAAAACACGAGATCCAATTACCTTCATTGTCCCTCAGCAAGCTTTCGCCCGCACCAAAGCCGTTATGGTCAAGGGAGCCATCAATGTTTAATTTATAACGCCTAGGAGTTGGTTTCGACCATCCCACAGCCAAAGAAACTGGAACCATATCACTTGCATAGGTTTTGAACAAATAAAATGCCATTCCCAAGCGCAACTGATGATATCATGCATCCAGAGAGAAGAGTTTGGGTAAAGGAGAGGTGGGCGTGGAAGGAAGGGAGTGGAGAAAGTGGCGACTATTACGGTTGTTCCAAATGGTCCAACAAGCAATGGAAAAAAATAATGGCCCAGGGGATACCCAAAGGGTGAGGAGTGGTTGAGGAGCAATTAAGCTTAAGCCAAAGAGAAATGGAGTTTTCAGTTGAGAAAGTGGAAGTAGTGGAAACCAGGGAATCACAAATAGAACGGGCTAGAGGGACAAATGAAATAGGAGATCCTAGGGTTGCAAGGGGTTTTCCAAACCCACTTCCAGTCTGTTATCCTACTGCCTCCGTTCCAAATTTTTTGGGGTCTACTTTCACTGTTCGGATCACCTCAAAAAAAAATCGTTTTATGTCTTTAAATGTGTACTGTAATGTTTTTTTATGAACAATTAGGGGGAGTTTCCACTAACAAAAATTACAAAAAACTTAGCGCATTTTACCATTTCGTTTCCACTAACAAATTTTTTTTAGCATTTTATCATCTCGTTTCCACTAACAAAAAAGTTGTCAACAAAAATATTTTTTACTACAGTAACTCTACTAACAAGTCCATCAAAAACTTATTCACTACCAGAAACACCTAACAACTTCTCAACCACAAATAACAATTTACAAATTTTTCACTACCGGAAACACCCCTTAATATGTGTTAAAAGAAGATTCAATATCAATGACTATTCAGTGGAGCATGTGAAAAATGTTGAGATGGAATCCACAAAGTGAAAGTGTAATTTTTGACTTTTATCGAATTTTGATCAATAAAATTTCTTTAACCTATAAGAAAGCTTCCTAATAAATTTTCTTAAATAGGATTGACTAGCTATGGTCTCACAACCTGGGTGCTACATACAGAAGTAAAACATAACACACAACAGAACCATTGTGTAAAACATAACACACAATCAATTTCTATCCGTTAATTGTTGTAATAAACGGCCAGGATTTGTTCAAACTTTTTTTCCGGAAAAGTTAAACTTTTCCCAGAAAGAGTTTTTTAAAATTTAAATTGTCCAAACACATCTGGACGACCAGAATTAAGCGCACAACCGTTGTTTGCGTAACATTTTTGTTAACCATATCGGGTGTGTAACTACTGCTTTTGCACCTTCCGATACCATTAGTCTCTGCCGCTGAATGTACTAGAAAAATCACACGTGTATCGGTTGTTCTGTTACGCGTCAATCCGTTTCCAATTTGTTGACCGAATCACGGCCCATATTCGACTCTTAACTATGACTGATTTAAAAGTGGAAGGTAGATTTTGCCGTGCCAGGGCATGATGCAGGGATTTTTCCATGAAAATGATAGAGAATAGGACCCGCCGAAGCTGGGAAAACTTCAAACCAATCTACTTCCTCCAAACAGATACATGCAAAGAGAAACAATATTGAACACAAAACTGTATTGGAAAAAGCAATGGATCAGGACAATGAAATATACATATGGGCTATTGAGCAAAATTTTTATAGAACCACATAAATAGTCAACCGTTAATTCAAATGATTTGGTAACACTGTACACAATAAATTAAAGAATGAGTTAGTACATTTTTTTCCCCATAGCTTAATCGTCCGTATAAACTTTTGTAGCATCTTATTCAGACTAAAGTGGAACACGACATCGTTGGATCAAATATAGCCGGAACCAGGTATTTTCTCTCATTAATTAGACCTATGGCAATTGTAGCTAGCACCGGTTGAAGCGTCCACCAAGAGATTTCCCGGGAAGCCAGGGTATGCTCCCGTGCCGTAAACCCCAGGACAAAACGATAGAATTTTCACAACCTAGATTCACCCTTTCCATGGGTCATGCAGTTTCAGTTTTTCAAACCAATGAAAATTCAGATGGGTTTCGTGGGAACACGATGATTAGGGGGTTTGGAAGGACGAGTCAAGTCGACAATGCAAAACACTATATGCAGGTAAGGAAACTAATTTACCTAAAAGAGTTCAATTTTGCCGTAGGTGTCTGTATGGCCAATTGCCGTTTCCGACTCCTTCGATTGTCGATCGTACAAACCCTAGATCTTGAGAAGTGAACAACAACTTGGAAGGTGCGATCACACAAGGGGAGGGCTGGGGCAAAGAAACAATAATCTGGAATACCAAACTAGAAGAACCTGCAAGCGATACCTCATCCAACTCAGACAAAAGCACATCCTCGGATTTCATCAAAGAGCTAGTTCAACCATTCAGAGCCCCCGAACTCGAGCGGCTGCTGGGAGACGGGGGGGCGGGTTTCCATATAGGGAGCCCATGTGTACTCTATTTCTTCTTTGGTCCATCCAAAAATCTCTACACAAAGAACAAAAAATTAAATGAATCCCCCTAAAAAAACAACAATACAATATCCTTACCTTTTATTCCAAATTTTGTAAGTTTAAGGGCATGAGATTATTGGCCTCTGCATCCTGCTTGTTGTTTGATGCAATCCTCAGACGTTTAAAGGCCTGAAAAACAGTCTCCCTGAGGTTCATTAGCGATGCCAAGTCACTACAGTCACGCATGTGCAGGGCAAGAGGGAGGCTCAACATCCACCGAGTTGTCGGTGGATGGAGGCCGGTAAGCAATTCCCTCCAGCCACGAGGGAGAAACCAGTTGCAGATTGCTCTGGTTGTCCAAAGGCAAAAATGAGATTATTTCGAAGATAATGTCATACAAAAGGGAACCCTAGTTGAACTCCATAACTTTGCAAGCACCCTATCGCAAAAAGAATGAACGGTTATGAAGTTCAATCAATAGGGTTTCGCCTAAAATCTACTTCGTAACCGTTCATTCTTTTTGCGATAGGGTGCTTGCAAAGTAATTGAGTTCAACCGGGGTTCCCTTCCGGATGACATTATCTTCAAAACAATCTCATTTTTGCCTTTGGACAACCAGAGCAATCTGCAGCTGGTTTCTCCCTCATGGCTACCTCTATCCACCGACAACCCGATGGATGTTGAGACTCCGTGATTTGGCATCGTTAATGAACCCCGGGGAGACTGTTTTTTCAGGCCTTTAAACATCTGAGGATTGCATCGAACAACAAGCAGGATGCAGAGGCCAATAATCTCTTCAAAGCTTGCGAGACTCATGCCCTTAAACTTACATAATTTGGAATAGAAGGTAAGGATATTGTATTGTTTTTTTTAGGGAGGATTTATTTAATTTTTTGTTCTTGTGTAGAGGTTTTTGGGTGAACCAAAGAAGAAATAGAGTACACATGCATCGGCTCTCTACATGGAAACCCGCCCCCCATCTCCCAGCAGCAGCTCGAGTTCGGGGGGCTCTAAATGGTTGAACTGGCTCTCTGATGAAACCGAGGATGTGCTTTTGTCTGAGTTGGATGAGATATCGTTTGCAGGTTCTGCTAGTTTGGTATTCCAAATTATTGTTTCTTCCATTGTCCAGTGATTTTCCCCTACTTCTTTCCCATGTACGGTATACTTGAGGAGTCTGATCACAAAATAAAAAACAATGAATATAATCAAGTGGCTCGCCATCAATTTCTCTTAGTTATGGAAGAACTGATGAACTCTCAGGCGAGGAGAGTTGGCATCACCACCAAGGGTGGAACCAGAAATTGATTTTGCCCTGGGCTAACCCAAAAAAAAAATTGGTGGGCAAAACAGTGTATATAATATGCATACGGGTAATTCATTCCATGCACCGTGCATATTGGTACCCTTGACCTCGCATAGTGTGAATGTCCAAATTGTAACAAGTGAAGACATCAGATATCTATTTCTTAAAAGTTAATGTAGTGATATCTTTAACATGCACAATATGAAGGGAAAAAAAAACACTCTCGTAAAAACCCGTAAACATCATCAAATCAAATAATGCTTTAGATTTGTTGTTGTTGTTCCATTATAACTTAAACCTAAAAGAGTAGGACTGTAAGAGCCAATATTTTAAAATTTAAGCACACCAGCAGTGTTCTGCATCAATTATTAAATCAATAAAAATCTAAGCAACATAAGAGCAAATCTAAGCACACCAATGAATGCTATGCATTTAAGAACATAGCTAAAAATTTAAGCACATCAATCAGTGCTCTACATAATAAAAAAATACTTACAGCTCTGGAGTCTAGCGATTCAATATTGTACTTGAAAGTCGATTTAAGAAGATTGAGCACCTGAGGTTTTGTAACGACCCGGATTTTCGACCCAATTTTTTTTTTAATAGCGTTAATATTATTAGATCTTAATTATTATTATTATTTTTATATATATCCTTTTCCTTAATTGATAAATACAGAAAAATATAATTATCTTATTTATCTCTTTTATTAGTTGCATGCATGATTAGAATTCCTTCCATCTCTCCATCTCCTATTCCTACTCGATCTCTACCACTCCCCTAACCATATTTTCGTCCATATTCCGTCCCCATCGAAACTCGAGAATTTGAAACCTTTTCAAATACGAATTATTCACCCTCATCGAAAATTCTCTTATAAATAACCCTTAAGCTCGACCCTAGGGTTCACCACGAAATTCCTCATACCCTACCAGTCCAGAAAAGAGAGAGAATTCGAAGAAAATTGAACTCCAATCCATGGAGTTTTAGAGAGAGAAAGAAAGAGAGAGAAAAGTGGGTTTCGTGTCTACGATCAACCGAAACTCAAATTGATTGTTCCAATCACTTCCCTCAACCCCAAGCATCTCCAAACGTCATCCAATTCGAGCCCAAGGTTCCCCGATCGAAGAAACCGAAGTCTTCTTCTCCAGACGTTCAAGATTCGTTTTAAATCAATCCGACCCGATTCGAGGTACTATAAGCTATTCCAAACACTCATCTAAGTATATTTAATGTTTTTATACTTAACCCAATAGCCCCCGTAGCCCCATGCATCGAAACCGTAGCCGAAAAACCAAAAAAACGAATTCTGGACGCAACCTTGCGGCCGCAAGGTGCGGGCCGCAAGCACCAGGCCGAACCTCACGGCCGGATGCTCAGCCGCAAACTCTGACCGGTCCAACCTCGCGGTTTGGACTGTTTTGGTTCGAATCGACTTTGCGACCCTCCGAACATCGTTTTCGACCCCCGATCTATTTTTCCTAGACTGCCCACACCTCAAAGATCATAACTTGTTAATGTCATATTTTTTTTATTTTATTATCTATTTATTAGTTATTTATTTGATTTCTTGTAAAAGTTTACAAACGAAAAAAATCTTGCGACCTTATAAACCATTTTATTAATTCCCAAAATATTTTTTTTAAATTCTTTACATCCTAAAGATGATATGTTGTTAATCTAAACATATTTTATTTATTAAATAATTTATTATCCATATTATGTTACTTTTGACAACTTTATAAATCATTTTTATTTTAAAAATAATTCCGGAACCCTCCGGAACCACTTGTTGATACTTGAACAGGTTACGTAGGACCCTAGGACTCCTTTTAGAACCATGCTACCTATTCTAGTGTTATTAATTACTTATTGTATTTATTATGGTCTTTAATCAATCCGTTTTCTTAAATAAAAATAATAATACAAGCTTAGACTTATTTATTTATTTATTTTTCTTTTATATATATATATAAAAACTTTTGTTTAATAAGAGTTTCTTATTTATTTGATCACATCTTGGTCACACAAAACTAAGGGCAACGGTTCATTCATAAAAGGTTATGTGATTTTATGCGTATTGTTTATTTCAATTTTTATTCTGATTGCCTGTTTATTATTTCAACTTCTGATTGATATGCTAGATTGGACCCTAGAGATATGGGGTGGTATGCGAAATAGAAATCACCTAAACGATGTTAGTTAATGGATGAATTGGAAAGTTTTTGTTTTAAATTGCCTATAGGAGTGATTTTGAAATATGATGAGATTGTAATGAGAATTAAGAGTCCTGGCGAGAGTCCAGTGGAACATCAAGAGTCCTGGCGAGAGTCCAGTGGAACATCCAGAGTCCTGGCGAGAGTCCAGTGGAACATCGAGAGTCCTGGCGAGAGTCCAGTGGTAAATTGAGAGTCCTGGTGTGTTCCAGTGATAAATTTTGATGATAAAACCTGGCGGTAGTCCAGAGATGTTTTCTGTTGATAAAATCTGGCGGTGGTCCAGTGATGTTTTGCGATGATAAAACCTAGCGGAGGCCTAGCGATATTTTGTGACAGTAAAACCTGGCGGGTAGTCCAGAGACGTTTTCTGTTGATAAAACCTGGCGGTGGTCCAGCGATGTCTTGTGATGATAAAACCTGGCGGTGGTCCAGTGACGTTTTATGTTGATAAAACCTGGCGGGTGGTCCAGTGAAATTTTGTGATGACAGAACTAACGGGAGTCCAGTGGAAATTTTGATGTGGTGATTAATATAGGCAAACCCTAGTTATGGTCTGGGCATGAATAGTTTTCTCTTGTTGTTAGGCTATTGGACAGAAATGAATAAATTCATGTGTGATACTTCTATTTTACTTTCCTGCATTAATAATATATGGTTATCTGCTAGCTGTAATGTAAGAGGGGTGGTTGGGTTGGATTATTCTACTGGGTGATTTATCACTCACGGATACGTCTGTATCCTGGTAAATCGATTGCTTCGGCGATCAATTTGCCAGAGGGCGCAGGATTCAATGGAGATGATTCAATGGAGATGATTCAACGATGGTGCAGTTCAACACAAGAAGAATATCAGGAATAGAGATCGAATATGCTTGGGATTCGTATCAAGCCTAGAGTCAGCTCTGAAGTTAATGTATTTTGAATCGGTAAAATTATTTTGAGATTGTAATAGACCTTTATTTTGGAAAATTATATTTATTTAGCAAAATTTTCTTAAGAAATTATTTTATTTTGCTTTCGAAAAATCGGGGCGTTACAGGTTTTATGAAATTCCTTGAGTCGATTTAACTAGGTTTTCAGCTCTGAACAATCAACAAGAACCCAATCCTTTACGGTAGTAGAGAGGGAGAGAACGAGAGAGAACGCAGAAAAGAAAGTTTGACTAAAATTACGTGGACTAAACTTATACATATAATTTTATTTTTTTTAAGTTTTCGAAAACCACCTGGGCTATAGCCTACCTTAGCCTTAAGGTGGTTCCGCCCTTGATTCACCACTATTTAACATAATATATTGAGTCCGCCATTTGTAAATTCAGAGATGTAAATCTGTGCAAAAAAAAAAAGAGTTAAGTGAATGTCGTCAAATTTTTTTGTCTAATCGTGCTTATTTGGACAAAATTAGATAGCCGGAATTAAAAGGGATAGTTAAGACTCTAACTGTTTATTTTTGCTAGTCTTATTGTATTTGTATCTTAAACTAAAAAATAAGTTCAATAGGATTATAGTAAAAGTTTAGTTGAATTATGCAAATCAAAGTCAGAGTCTATATTTCTTTCTCTTTTTTCACTCTTCATAGGAGTGATTATCACAAGAACACTAATGCTCTGTTTAGAACTTTGTAGAAAATGAGAGAGAAGAAAAAATAACACTATTAAGATGGAAAATGTGAGAAAATAAAAGGAAAAATTATTGTACTTAGTACTATTCTATTTTGTTATTTTCTCTCTAACCAAACAACGGGAATATATTCTAGATATATAAAGGGACAACTCATCTTTTGTGTGACCTTTTTGTGAATTTTGTGACAATTTTACAACCAATTTTAATGTCATGAATAACGGATGTATGAGCAAAATAATATAATCGACTTAAAACCATTTTAACATTACCTAATCAGTCCTAAAATGTGCACCCACACATAATGTAGGAGAAATTTTTCAGTGCCGGATGGGTACCAGGTAGTGCTCGCTCAGCGCATCCAGGCCGTCCATTTCGATTTTGGACGGCTCAGATTTGGAGAGAAAAAGAGGAGAGAGAGTGGTGGGGTGAGAGAAGAGAGAGTGTTTCAATCTAAGCCATCCAACACACTTTATAGCCTGCCCGAATGGACTGCTTGGGCACCACGTGGTACCCACTCCAAACCAAACCAAACCGAGCATTATGTCCCAATCAATTGGGGTCGGCTACATTAACCATTTTTCTCCATTGAACTTTGTCAAAGGTCATTTGTACACTGAAACCCATTAGACTCATATTTTTGCGCACAACAAAGATATGAGTATCTTCGTACAGTCGTACCCAAAAATTTCTCATAGTGTTTTTTTTTTTTTTCGTTTTTCTGTCAATCGGAAATTAAAATTTCTCGATAGTGTGTGCCCCGAAATTTCTCGATACATTTTGTAAATCAAAAACCCCGAAATCCCAAAGCTGTAACTGGTACTCCTAATCGTGAAGAACTGAAGACAACCATTATGTCCGACTGTGGAACCATCGACAATTCCCTCTGGAGAGACCTCCCGCCGGAGATGGTCACCCATGTTACTCTCTCTCCTACCGGTAAAGTCTCTCTGCCGATTCAAGTGCGTCTCTCTCTCATGGAACTCCCTAATCTCTTCCCCCCATTTTGCCAAAACCCACCTCCATATAGCCAATACTACCAACAAATTAAACCTCAAAAAAACATTCTCATTTCCAGCTTGAAAGCTCTCTACTCCATTGATTTAGCCGCCCCAAATCCCACCGCAGAAAAGGCATTATCATTTCGTTTGTTCGAACTCTGTCGCATTTCGGTCCAGGTTTCTGGCTCTTGCAATGGTTTGGTTCTAGTTTCTGATCTAGGTTACGGTAACTCCAACTTCTTGTTGAATCCATCCACTAGAGAATGTAAGATACTGCCTGAATCCCCGATTTTTTACAACTCTTCATCTGCCCGAATCAAATTCGTTCGAAATCAGACTGAGGCCCACGTGTTTCTACCTGGGTTGGGTTATGACTCATCTTCGGATGATTACAAGGTTGTGATGCTCCTTTACCATAATATTGTGGAAACTGAATCTGATTTTGATGGTGTTTAGCTCCGAAATGGCTCAAGGCCGGACTGAGCGGGCGTGCCAGGACTTGTCGCGTCCAACGTGAAGGACTGGGCGTCCCTTTTCTGACTTCTAGATCTGAGAGGGCGATAGTGCTGCAAGTCTAAGGGCTGGATTGCAGTGAAGGTCCGTGGTTTTGCCTCGACGAGTGAGGACTTAGTAATTTCCTAACCGTGTAGGAAAGAAAGCAACAACGTAGAATTACTTTACTATATCGTAATAATAAAGTAGGGGATAGAGAGAGATATGAATAACTTTATTATGTTTCGTAATAACAAAGTTGAGATACAAGAGAGACGAAACTCGAATTACTTGGTGAAGTAATTGAGTGAAAGTGAAAAAAAAGAGATAATTGCTTCGCTGGGAAGGCTTTGGTTTTAAGCGTTGAGCTTGATTGGTGTGGGAATCCTTTTTCTGACTTGAGAACTTGTATTTATAGACCAAAGTTTTCCACGGTTCTGCATGCAAAGGAATTTCCAGCCTTGCTTCTCCTTCCGCCATGTGTCCTATGTAACCGCTGATCATGGGCTGGTGGGAAGTTACTGGAGGTGAAATAAAAATTACCCATGTGCTCATCCATGATCGTGGGCAGTTAGAAGGATAATGGGTCTCCTCCACGTTTTGCTCCCGTAGAACCAAAAGAATGTGGGTCGTTTGACTTGGTCAGATTGCCATGTGGCAAAACTTCTTGTCTTTAATTCCTTCGTGAAGCTTCTCCAGGTTGTAAAAAATCATGGTAATGGGCCTCTTGAACAAATTAATATATAAAAGGCCTTTGTCACATAATAAACTTTATTGGGCCCTGTTCCAAATTTTTGCAGTACACGGCCCAATACCCATAGCAGCAATCTTCTCGACCGAACTGGATTAAAATTAACTAGGCCCAATTGACGTGGGTTTGGCCCATTAATTTTGGTCCAACAATTCTTCATTCCAAGGCCCAATTTAATCAAATTTTTAATTAAATGGCCGTCCAATGCTAGCCAGGACTGGGTGTCAAAAACGGGTGTAAACAGATGGTGATGTCAATAGTATTACTGATGTGACAGTCTATTCACTAAAAACTGATTCTTGGAGGAGAATTCAAGATTGCCATTATAAGCTTGCGGATCCTTTTCATGGGGTTCTTTTTAATGAGCATCTACATTGGCTAAGTTGGAGGACTGGTGATTTGGGTAGTTCTCTTTCAATTTGTCAGATGAGATTTTTGTGGGACCTCCAACTGCCTAGTAGATTTGATAATTATGAGTTTGAGTTTCAGGATCACCACATGGTGGTTCTTGGGGGTTGTCTCTGTTTGGTTATTTGGTCGACGGTTAGTGACGAAATTGAAGTTTGGATGATGAAGAAGTATGGGGTACGAGAGTCGTGGATCAAATATACAATTGCTACTCACGGGATGTCTCTGGGGAATGTGTTGTATTTCTCAGCGGAAGACGAATTTGTATTGAGAACATATGGAAAACATGTGAAACTAGTTGTGTACAGTCTGAAAAAGGAAGCACTGAGGGACCTGGTGGTCCGTGGCCTCCCAACTATATTTATAGACGAGGGCAACTACATCGAGACACTCGTGTCTCCTAATCATGGAGGATGGATTAGGAGACAATGCGAAGGTTATTCAGGTGAATGTTCAAAGAGTTATCAGGTATATGTCCAACGTATAAATGATTGTGTCCCTTCTTTTGTTGATTAAAAATTGTATATTTTGGTACTACATGAGCTTCTATATGTTAGCGATGTATGCTGAATTTTGATTATATCGTTGGACGATACTTGTGGCTAGGGCCCGCTTGAAATTATTGGAGTCTAACTTATGAAACATGACTGCATGCATGAATACTTATAGATGAGTGTCATATACATGTCTTGTCCCTATAGGATTCGAATACTCCTTGGATAGTCACTAACATGTATCTGATACTCAAGCTTATTCCGATGAGGAGAAATGTAGCCACATAAACTAATAAAAAGAGCCACAAAATCTCAAATAAAGTGCCACAAGATCTCATACGCAAGGTTGTGTACCGTAGATTTTTCGTCCGAGGAGACCTTGTATAGGCTCCTCTAGTTGGGTGAGTTCACTTGTTCATATCTTGTGCCTTTAGTTTGTTCCAATAGTTTTTTCTTAGTGTCTTCTAAACACCATTTTCTAACTTCGGATCACAATTAGCTAGTTCTACACCTAATTTTGGAGGTGATAATCAACTGTACGAGATGTTAGCAAAGGGAAAACCAGTGTGAAGAACACCGTTAAGGAACAATATGAAAGGAGAGGTGGCGTAGCCGACAATGTAATCAAGCATAATCTAAGGCCATATGATTTTCTTTAAAAAGAGTTGTACTGAGTGAGTATTGGGGATATGTATTAGGTGGACGAAGTATGATTCAGAGGTCAAACATTGAGAAAAAAGATTGTGCCGGCCAGGGAGATGCGGACAGTGGTTTAGAGAGCCCTCAGTTCTAGTAGCGGCAGCAGCGCCATTAGGATGAGTTGTTTTTATTAAATTCCCAAAACTATGCCATTGAACTAAACACCCTTCCATTGCTTCTTTGGGTTGTGTCGGCAGCCGTTGGGTATCTTCAGTGATGTGCTGCAGCATATGGTTAAGACCTCCGACAAAATATGGATAGCAGATCCAAATCTGCGAATGAGCATGGTTTAATTTCTTCCAATCCTCCCCATCCATACCCCCAATGATTGGGGATTAGATGGGTTCTGTAATTGTTGTTGTTGTATAAGAGGCCATTCTCGGGCCCCCTAACATTTCTGATTACTAAGGTTAAGATTGGCAATGGACACTTCATAAGAGAAACTGAAAATCCCTTAAGCCTGTTCTATTGTGTCCAGTGTCCACAACTTTGATATCATGTGCAGAATTGCCTATATACCTTTAAGGACAGGTGGACACGACAAAATATCCATGTTTTGGCACTACATATCCCTTATGTGTGTTTATTTGACGTGTTGCTATACCCTCATTTCCCCATTTGATATAGATGTTACGCTCGTTTCCTAGATTTGGGATGTTTGATATTTGTGGAAATTTTACCTCGGAAACTTTCTTCATTTTTCTCCTTGATCAAAACAATCTTTTGGTTAGGTTTCCTAGAACACCGGTTGAAGCCTACGAAGTCAGGATTCAAGCGGCAATTATTTTCTCCTTTTCAAGATGCTTTGATTTTCTCCGAGTCGATCCAGATTGTAGAAGGTCGAGGCTATGAGAAGGCCTCAAGGATGTTTGAGGATCCATATTTGAGGAAATTGTTCATCAAGATGCATACCTGGTGATAGGAAGTGGTTTTTGGAGCAAATCCTTTTGTGATGACCTATGGTTATGTTTCGTGGGTGAATCTTGTGGATTTTTGCTTGATGTCAGGCATGCTTTTGTACTGCTTTTCATTCCATGACCTATCTATCAGTTGAATCCAAAAGTTAATGTGGTTTTCACATGTTAGATGGTTTTTTGTTGTGTTGCTTGTGGTTAGATTTCAAAGGATGATATTCTTTTTCCCCCTTCTAACTATGCACATTTGCATCTACGTTTAACTTCCAATATCTGATATGGGCTTTGTTCCGGTGGTCAAAAGAGAAGGAAGGAAGAGACAACGGAGGGGAAAACAACAAAGTTATATTTGCCTAAAATTCTTAGGTTTTACAGAGCATTTTGGCTAAACATAACTTATAGGCCATTCCTAATTTCCTATATTTGTTATCCTCCTTGCGTACACCTATACACTTCATCAAGAAAATCTATAGCACTATTTGCGAAAGTTTGATTTGGAAATGGGCAAGAGGAAAATGTTCACTGGAAAAATGGAGTCATCTGTGTGTACCCAAGGGTGTTTGGGGCTTGGGTTTCAGGGATTTAGGTCCTTTCAATGGAGCTCGACTGGCAAAAAATTGCTTTTTGCGCATCTTAATGGACCCCAACTCCCGATATGCCAGAGTTGTTTTGTATGAATACCGTCATAACCATCCTTGTTCTGTATACTATGCCGAAGATGGGTTGTTTGTGGGGGTGAAGGAGTCTTCTATGGGGTAGAGATCTGTTGGTGAGTGATCTGAAATGGAAGTTAGGAAATGGGGAATTGTTAGACCGATTCTAGGAGCAGTGGATCCCTTAGGTTAAAAACCCGTATTCTTCTTCTTCCTATAATAGATGGATATCAAATTTTATCAACTGGGATACCATTTGCTATATCTCCTTTTTTCCCCATCTGCTATCTTACCAAACATCCTAGGCTCCTAGCCATTCTCATTTCCCTGGAGAATCATCAGGTGAAGCCATTCTCATTTCCCGTGTAATCTCAGACGTAATTTTGCACAAAAGACTCCCCCGTCTTGTCGGGAACAGACTATTGTGCAATTTTGCGGTTGAAATTGCACGGGAACAGTGGTACAGACACTTTTTTTCTGTACAGAAGATCTGACCTCGGACATAGATGGTCTTTGTTCTAGTGTGGTGTTGCAGAAGAAACGGTGGAACATGTGTTCCTAGTTCTCACAAGCCGGAAATAATGACACTTTGATAGAATTCCTTATTGCTATTTGGGCTCTTTGGCTGCATAGGAATAAGGCACACTTTGACAAAACCATTCTTCATCCTTTGAAAATTATAAGTATTTGTTTGTACATGGCTCTTCTCCGCTACGCATGGGGCTTCTAGCCATTTCTTTCGCCGTCGATTTCTCTTATGGAAGAACTGATAAACTCTCATGTGAGGAGTGATGGCATCACAACTATTCAACATAATATATCGAGTCCGTCATTTGCAAATTTTGAGATGTAAATCTATGGAGAAAAAAACTCAATTGAATGTCGTCAAAATTTTGGTATAATAGTGCTTATTTGGACAAAATTAGATAGCCCGAATTCAAGGGAATAGTTAAGACTCTAACCATTTATTTTTGTAAGTCTTAGCGTATTTGTATCTCAAACTAAAAAATGAGTTCAATAGGATAATAGTAAAAGTTTAGTCGAATTATGCAAATCAAAGTCAGAGTCTATTTTTCTCTCTTTATAGAAGGAGTGATTATCACAAGAACACTAATGCTCTGTTTAGAACTTTGTGGAAAATGAGAGAAGAAAAAATAATAATTAAAATGGAAAATGTGAGAAAATAAAAGAAAAAAAATCATACTAAGCACTACTCTATTTAGTCATTTCTCTACTCTTTCTCTCAAACCAAACGGGATAATATTCTAATATAAAAAGAGAGACAATTCATCTTTCGTGTGACCTTTTCGTGAAAATGTGTCACAAAAGTTATTTTCATTACTACCCCCATAAAAATAACTTTTACAACTAATTTTAATATGGCATGAAATAACAGATGTATGAGCAAAATAATAGACTTAAAACCAGTTTAACTTTACCTTTCAGGAGATTGTGTAATTTACGGAGCAGTTGTGATAAGACATTCACGGAGGCACGCGATCTGAGCCATCCATTTCGGTTTTGGATTTAACTCTTCCCTGGAAAAAATTTATTTAAATCCGGACCGTCCAAACCTGAAACGTACGCATGCGATTCACCTCCGTAAACCCCCATTCACAGAAGCTCCGTTAAAAAGATGTTTCCTACCTTTCAGTCCTAAAATGTTCACCACACATATCATTCTGTTCTCCTTCTCTTTCCCCATGCTCAAGAACAAGAAGCATTTATAAATCAAGAATCTGAAATCCCAAAGCTGTAACTGGTCGTAAAATCGTAAAGAACTGAAGACAACCATTATGTCCGGCTGTGGAACCATCGACAATTATTCCCGCCGGAGAGACCTTCCGCCGGAGATGGTCGCCCACGTACTCTCTCTCCTACCGGTAAAGTCTCTTTGCCGATTCAAGTGCGTCTCTCCCTCATGGAATTTCCTAATATATTCCCCCCAATTCGCCAAAACCCACCTCCATATAACCACCAACAAACCTCAAAAAAACATTCTCATTTCCAACTCGAAGGCTCTCTACTCTGTTGATTTCGCCGCCGCAAATCCCACCACAGAAAAAACATTCTCATTTCGTTTGCCGATCCAGGTTTCGGGCTCTTGCAATGGTTTGGTTCTAGTTTTTTATCATTGGCATGGTAACTCCTACTTCTTGTTGAATCCATCCAGTACAGAATGTAAGAAACTGCCTAAATCCCCTATTTTTGACAACTCTTCATCTGCCCGAATCAAATTCGTTCCATATGAGACGGAGACCCACGCGTTCCTACTTGGGTTGGGCTATGACTCGTCTTCGGAAGATTAAAAGGTTGTGATGCTCCTTTACCATAACATTGTGGAAAACGAATCTGATTTTGATGATGATGATGTCAGTAGTATTACTGATGTGATTGTCTATTCACTAAAAACTGATTCTTGGAGGAGAATTCAAGATTGCCACTATAAGCCTGTGGATCCTTTTCATGGGGTTCTTTTTAATGAGCGTCTCCATTGGCTAACTTCGAGTACTGGTTATTTGGATGATTCTATGGTTATTGCCGCTTTCAATTTGTCAGATGAGATTTTTAGGGAAGTGCATCTGCCTGTTACATTTCATAATTATGAGTTTGAGTATCATAAAATGGCGG
The DNA here is from genome assembly GCA_018127125.1 of Rhododendron griersonianum. Taxonomy (NCBI): domain Eukaryota; kingdom Viridiplantae; phylum Streptophyta; class Magnoliopsida; order Ericales; family Ericaceae; genus Rhododendron; species Rhododendron griersonianum. The sequence continues at coordinate 13,355,372 of CM030796.1, forward strand.
TTCTTGGGGGTTATCTCTGTTTGGTTATTTTGCCGTGCATTGATAAAATTGAAGTTTGGATGATGAAGAAGTATGGGGTACGAGAGTCATGGATCAAATATACAAATACAATTGCTATGCACAGGATGTCTCTAGGTTATGATGTGTTGTATTTCTCAGCAGAAGACGAATTTGTATTGAGAACATATAGAAACGGTGCGAAATTAGTTGTGTACAGTCTGAAAAAGGAAGCACTGAGGGACATGGTGGTCGGTGGCCTTCCAACTGACTTTATAGATGGGGGCAACTACATCGAGACCCTCGTCTCTCCTAATCATGGAGGACGGATTAGGAGACAATGCGAAACTTCTTCTGGTGAATGTTCAAAGAGTTATCAGGTATATTTTCGACGCATAAATGACTCTGTCCTTTATCAGGTATATTTCCAACGCATAAATGACTGTGTCCTTTCTTTTGTTGACTAATAATTTTATAAATCATCAACTACGGGAGCTTTATATTTAAAGGTATTTGGAGGTTGCAAATCCACATATTCGTTATTGATACTTGTATAGATTTGATAGTATTGGTTAGTGTAGAGACTTGTCCCTAATTTTAATCTTTTTATTGGTGATGTCGTTACGTGGAATTATAATTAGATAATTTTATGCGCAATGAATTTTATTTTATATATGTAGATGTATGTTTGGTCATGCGGGCCCGAGTTCGTGGGCCATAGGACGAGAGTGTTGAAGGACCCGCGGTGGGTAACTTTTATGAGTAGTTACCGTTTATTTTTATAGCTCATGGAGTATTAGTGTAGCTACATATTAAATTCTAGAACTTGAGGAAGTGCTTAAGGTAGTCGAGGGGGTGTAGTGTAATAACTACACTTAGAATCAGAAAATAGGATCAGAGAGACCCGGCCGATTCCTCATTTCTTCTTTTTTCCTTTTTCCTACGTCTTCTTTCTCTGTTTTCTCTCTCTCTCTCAAGCCCTGTTTGTTCAACACCAAAATCGAAGGTCAAGGCTCGTGAATCTCGCAAAAAGGCAAGTAGAAAACATGATCTACGGACAAAGGGCTACGCATCTATCCGAACAAAATCTCAATCGGTCAAATTTCGGGATTTCAACATTTTGGGGATTTCACTCTTTGAGGTAGGATATATGCTAAATGTTTACATATGGATGTGTATATGTGTTGATGTACCCTTATTTTGAGATTTTGGTAGAGTTCTCATAGTCTAAATCTTGCCCTAGTTTGATGTGGTTGATAGTATTTGCCTTATATGATTTTGGTTAGAAATTTGTATGGTTATTCATGATTACGATAGGGAGTATACCTTTTTAAGCATTCTTGATCTTTAAATGTATGGGGTTTCCATTCAAAGTGAAAATTATGAAATTTAAGTGATACTTGAACGTGAGATAGTTTGTATAGTCCATGTAGTGATGAAATGCTAGTAACTTAGGCAAATATTTTTCTAAACCAGGTATATTTTTCTTGGAGGAAGCTATGGTACACAGGGTATACCGTACGTTTAAATTATGACAATTTGTGATTTTCATTATGCCGATTTTTGGTTTTCTAATGCATTTTTATGACTCTAGTTACGACTTGTACTTTAAAATTTACCTGTTGAACAGGTCACTAGCAGGTTACCCATAATTAAAAAATATTGTTATGATATAACCATAATTATTCGTACCGAAATCTATAATACTTGTACCCTAACCAGAAATATGAGTCCAATATCAAAAATTAAATAATACTACCCACAAATGTTATAACAACACCATAAATTGGCATTATCTTACCACAATAAGTCATACTAAAAATTCTTTGACTCGTATGATATTCCGTAACAAAATCAAAATATGTCGTACTAGAATCAACAATTGTTATATCCAAGCCAAAAATATTTGTAGAATGCCACAAATTTTATAAAATAACCACAATTGTTATGACAACACCTAAAATTGTCATTTTCTTAACACAATGTGTCATATCAAAAGAAAACATATTTAAATACCAAAAATTATATAACAAATCACAATTGTTATGACAATATCATAAATTGACGTTTTCTTACCACAATGTGTCGTACCAAAGAAAATTAATTAAAATATTCCGTAATAACACATGTCTAAAATATCACAAATTCAGTAATATAACCAAATTTGTTATGACAACACCATAAATTGACGTTTTCATACCCATAACGTGTCATATAAAAAATTCAATCGGAAAGTTCAAGTAGCGATAGTTATTTTAAGCAAAATATCATACCACAAATTGAGTAATATAACCAAATTTGTTATGACAACACCATAAATTGACGTTTTCATACCCACAACGTGTCGTACAAAAAAAATTCAATCGGAATGTTCAGTTAACGATAGTTATAATCAGCAAAATACCATTTCACAAATTCAGTAATATAACTAAATTTGTTATAACAACACCATAAATTGACGTTTTATACCCACAACGTGTCGTATAAAAAAATTCAATTTAAATGTTCAGTTAACGATAGTTATAATCAACAAAATACCATACCACAAATTCAGTAATATAACCAAATTTGTTATGACAACACCAAAAATTGGCGTTTTCATACCCACAACGTGTCGTATAAAAAAAATTCAATCGGAATGTTCAGTAAACGATAGTTATAATTAGCAAAATACAATACCACTAATTATTTTCAATTCCCGCCACTTTTTCTTTTCAAATTTTAAAATTTTCACCATATTATCTTAATTTTCGATTCCCTCCACACTATTTTTTCAAATCCTCTTATTTGTCCTTACACAATACCTCAATAATTTAAACTAAAAATGAAGTTCTCGCTCAAAATTTTCATCCAAGAAATTCACCAAAAAGTAAGTACTATACCCAAATTTTTGAATACAACTACAATTTCCTCTCAAAATATTAGTCTAAATTAAGTTCTTTCTCTAAAAAATTTAATTCAAAAAATCAAAATTCCTTCAAATTTTCATGGAATAATGAGAGGCCATTAAAACAAATAATTATCCAACTATCTCAAGATACGGATATTCAGGGCAGTGCACTTAACAATGGGCACTATATATTTGACAAGCGGATCGGTGCCAAACCTTCACCTATGCATACAAATCCAAATTTAATGGTGGTCCTTGGAACTAGGTCATGGAAGTACAATCTAAATAATTTTGTAAATTTATTGTCATTGTACTTTCTTTTAAAAAAAATTATTATAGCCAACATACTGATTTACACCAATGACTTGGGCCATAATATGATCTACAAGTGCAGGCCCAGCATTAGGATGGAGGCATTTGAGGCCACTGCCTTCTCAAATTTTCAGTCGGAAATAGGGCCCCTATTTTCAAGAAAGTATTATATAATTAATAGCCTTCAAAATTTCAAATTCTCAATTGTGTACTACAATGATAAGGTGTTGGAGTTTGGACATTTATCTAAAAGATCAGGGTTCAAGTCTTGCAACCTTCATTCCTCTTTTTTTTTCTTTTTTTTTTTAAGAATGTTGTTTTTTAAGGTTAAATTACATAGTTAGTCCTTGTAGTTTCATACTTCGACAAATCTAGTCGTTTAATTTCAATACAACAATAAAATCTAATAATGCACCATCTGAGCCCCACGTAAAGTGGTTTTTTTTGTTTTTTCTTTTGTTTTTTTTTTTATCGAAATCGTCTATCTTTTACATAATATCAATTAGGTCATTCGTACCAAGAATGAAGTTGATGGCTTATAGGTAGACACTTAATTGGATGAAAAATATCATTATATTATTAAATTTGCGTGCCGATGATGGAGCTTCCTAAACTAGATCGAGGCCAAAATTTACGTAGGTGACTTAATCAACATACATAAAAAAATTCAACGGAATTGATCGTCATTATTGTGTCACGGTCGCATGGCTACCTTACATTCAACTACAACAGAGGACTAAGTTTCATATCAAATATAAATTGAATGTACAATCTAAATGTGGTTAGTGAGTGTATTTTTAGAATGATCGATCAGGACTGTTAAGATGTCAATTTATACAATATTCAACAATGTCACCAAAATTAGAGATTATCGGATATCGACAACTACGTAATTAAAAGACTTTTAATGTATCCAAATGCATATAATGTCTAATAATGCAACAATTGAGCCCCATGTAAGCCATTTTTTTTCGATCGGACCCGTCTATCTTTTACAGAATATGAATTACATTAAATGTACCAAGAATGAAGTTCATCACTTATCGTTAGACCATTAATTGGATGAAAATATTCTTTTTTTATCGAATTAGGGAGCCGATGAAGAGGCTTTCTAAATCCGATCATAGCAAAAAAATTCATGGATGATTTAATCAACAAAGATAATGCAATCAACGGTTTTGATCGTCATTATTGTGTCTCATTTAATGCATCCCGAAGTTATTGAGCACATCAAGTGTGCTCTTTCTCGCAGTCTCTCGGTATGTATCTTTTTTTTTTCCCGCTCTCTGTATGTATCTAGCAGCTAGGTATAATAAAATAGGGCGGTAACTTTGGGAGAATATGCTGATCTAAGGGCTCCTATTGCCAACTTATATTTGAGTCGTTGGATTAAACGGTTTTTTTCTTCCCATAATTGGAGTAAACCTAGCCCCCTCTCTCCACGTTCATAGTATAATTTTGAAAAACCCCAACAGTCCGACGTTCTCTCTCTCTCTCTCTCTGAAAAAGCCCAGCAGTTCGACGCCCTCTCTCTCTCTCTCACCTGATAATTAGGTGAAACCTAGTCTTGCAGAGGTCCAAAGGTTGCTCCTCACTAATAACCTCGGATAGGCACTCTATAAATAATCGCAACCGGCACCATTGGCACCATCGTAAAGCACTGCAAACAACTATCGTTGCCACAATCGGTAAGAAGCCGTGTATCAATTCATCTTGGAAATTTTGAGTGTCTATCTGTTGGGATTTTCTACTGCCATTGTGCAAATATTCTTGTTAGGGCTCTTAACGGTGCATGGCATAATCATAAAAAAAAAAATTAGTGTCATTCTGGCCATGAAATCGTTGCTCATAGAAAATGTAATGGTTGTTCTATGTTTGGTTTGATAAGCACCCGAGAATGTAATGAAGGGTGCGCTAAATCTCTATTTTTCGTTTAATTTCGTCGTTAATTTAGTTATTTTTAATTACTTTTACTCGTAAGGTATTCTAGTTTGTCGGTAATCTTTAATATGTTATATAAGCCTATCTATTGGAATCGTGCACAACATGGAGTAAAAAAGGAGGTCTATATTATGTCATTCAAATTTTGCAGTTTTAAGCGTCTATATGTCCGTATTGTTGTTTATTATATTCACTATGTACATGTAGCAAATGATCATTAAGAATGAGGAATACGAGGGAAATAATGAACGTGTAGCAGACTTATTCTTCAAAAATAAAGGATACACCGGACCAATTGATGCTTGTGAAGAGGTAATATCACTACGTATTTGTATGCTAACAATAAAATAAGTACGACCAAAATGGTTGGATGACCACTGTCATGATTATGTTGTTTTCATGCATGTGTAGATTTATATACCGTTCAACCACAATAAAGATCACTGGTTGTACTTGAAGATTGATATGGTGCAACATGCAGCCTATCTATTCAACTCAAAGCCGTCTCGAAGGTTTGGCGAAGACAGGAAAAAAATGGGTGAACTACTGGTATACAATATTTCTTTGCTTTACTCTAGATCATGAAGTAAAACTTATGCATAGATATTACGAGTAGATTCCCTTGAACAGCTTGAAAACATGCATGAAGTATTGAAGCATGCGTACGAGTCGGATTATGTCCAAGATGTGAGCCTATTTAAGGTGGACTGGCTCTCAGAACAACCCTTGCAATTTGATGAAGATAATTATGACTGTGGGTTGTTTGTTATAAAGTACATGCAGTGCGCACCGTTATTGCCTGGTTTCCAAAAGGTATCTATCAATTATCAATTTCCCTGAAACATAATATAAGTCGACATGATTGTATACACTAATTTATTTTGTACAAAGTTCGATCCAATTTAAAGGCGCAGGTTGCTGGTAGACTTGTTGGAAGATGTGAATAATAGACGTTATTTGGAGTTTAGAATTCAGTTTGACATGTATAACATGAGGAAGGTGCACATAGAATATTACATTACAACCCATATTTCGAGTAATTTTACGTAATTTATTTTTTTATGCGAACGTTATAGAATCTATTTTCCTCTATGCAGGGATAGTAGAATGAAGGCTATACTTCAGGGTGACAAGGCTAGTATGACTGGCATTGTGGCTAAAAAGTGTGTTCCTATTCGCAAGAGGGGTAAAAAGTAGAGATTGAGAATGCTCTTCGTCAAGCGATTTTCATTTCGGATAACATCACCTTACATTTAGGACATTGTTTTATTTTTTTCAAAATCGAAGACATGTACTATCGATGCACTGGCATTAAATCTGTTTAGAGACATTGATGTATAATTATCATTTATTTATCCTTCACTCCATGCCAAATTTTGGCAAGTAATTTGATTGATTTGTACACTAGTTGTGGATACTTTGAAATTGGGCGTCAGTTGCTTGACAGAATTTGATTGATTTGTAAAAAGTAGTGTCCTATTGAGTTTTTGGCACATAAGTTTTATTTTGGGTAAATCAGCTTGAAATAGAAAAAGGATAATCGAATATATAGCCTACAAGGGGCATACCCCAGGAGGAAACAAAAGAAAGAAAAGAGCGACCTAAGCCAATTGGCTACAATAAACTATGATAGAGAAACCTATTGTTTCCATTCCATCTAGCGAAGAGGGAACGGAAACAACGGAGTAGAATTAAGAGTTTGAGACTAGTACAAAACTAGAACCATGTGGACAAACCACTACAAAAGGGCCCTGCCCCATGCTATGAATGATTCTGAAATCTGAGAAATATAAGCAATGGAAGCAGTTCAGCCAACTTGACAGCCACCGTAACTATGAACAATCAGATGTCACTGCAATAAGGATACAACCATATGCCACTCCTGTCTTCACATGAATAAGGATACGCGAAATGGGTACTTGCTATAACCTGTGATTGGAACCCATCAGTTACGAACTCCATTTGATTCCTAAGCAATTAACATTAAAAGGGAACAATGCAGTAGCTGGACACCATAAAGCAACAGCCGTAGGCATAAAACAGCAGCAGCAGCAGCAATCAATTGGAGAAGCAGGGAATGAATTTGCAGCAGCTACAGCAACAGAAAATAGCATACAACAGAATTGCATTCTATCTGAAACTGGAGCAGTAAAACAGTAGTAGAAAGTAGTAGCTATATACTGCATGAAAGGTACACATGCATGCCCACCAAAAATAGCCCCAACAGTGATTGTTTCCTTACTTTATGGCCTAGCCCGACGCTTTGCGTGTCAAAATGGCAACAACAAACATCAAACCTAAGAATTGTTGTATGTGCAAAAAAAAAAAAAAACTACCGGTGTTATTTTACTTGTAACTAAAACTAAAAAATGAGCAAGGATTTCCTTTTTATACAGGCAGGACGTAGTCAAACAAAAATCCAGTTCACCAAACTCAACAAAGCAGTTAAAAAAGCTAAAATAACTCATAAGACACCATAAAGACAAGATAAGGCCACCTATAAGACACTAGAACTTCGCACACGAGAACAAGCTGAAATCAAGTAAAAACAAAAAACCATCCTCGCTATCAACTGCCTTGTCCTCAAGTGCCTCTCCCTCGGAACCTTGACTGGATGGCTCCATTTGTTGCAGTTCCTTCTTCATCTTCCTGTGAGAACACAAATGATAAAATTACCCATAGGATGAACATCATTGTACTACTTTTCAAGAAAAATTTCAAAAAAATTTAACTTGTAAAAATGCGATCAAAGGTGTTCTCCCTTTACAATAGAACTGGTGCTTGCTTGGGAAAACACAAACATCATGTAGAAAATAATAGTGCAATTAAAATCCCAAAATTTTAAACTACACCAGAGGTAGACATACCTTACTAGCTTCACTAATTGTGAATGATCCATTTTGGCACACTTGAGCATCACGACTCACAGTTGCTTTATTGATGTCGTGTCCTGACTCCAAAGGAGTTAGATCTGTACGCTCATGGTTAGTGTTGCCTTTTCACACAATGGGTCATAGCAAGACATGTTGACTTCCTTTTACATCCTGTTTGGTTAAAAGGGGAAGAAGGAGGAGTTGGATAGTCGTCCTCTGGAGGAAAGTGTGTCGCCGCTGGTTGGTAGTCATTCTTATCGAACGAGTTACTACCAACTCCTCGGCTAGCTGAAGGAAATTTTGGACACGTTCTCTTTGTGTGGCCTGGAACCCGGCACCTTCCGCATTTCCTTGGCCTTTTGGGTTTGCCCATCGAAGAGTTCCCCCCCGGATTACCTTTGGTCTTGACTATATTAGGATCCCCAATGCCAAACAGCTTGGTCTTCCTATTTCCTTGAAAACTGTTGGGGTTATCCTCCTTTGTCATTGCCCGGCGTTTCTTCAACCGCCACAGAAACTGGATGGCTACTTCCCTAGCCTCTTTGAAATCCAAGTCTGCGTGCGAGGCATAATACGACACTTCATTGAAAAGTGAGCTTAATATACCGTAACGTGCTGTCTGAGTTAGTGTGGTATCAATTTTGCTATGACTATGTACCTGATGGTTAGGCCTATGTTGCCTCGCCCACCTCTGCAAGACACAATTCTGAAGAATACACAATAGATGGTTTAATTTCATAACACAAATCATGTGGCAGCAGGGTATGCCAAACGATTCAAATTTCAAGCAAGAACACATCATTCGATTCTCCACTAGATGATAGTCAACTGTCCATGTTTTCTCAGGTGACCCGTATTTAGATAAGTAATACTTGTGATGGTCTATTCCCTCGATCACAACTGTTTTCTCCATAATGTACTTGCCTGCTCGGTCAAGTTCCTCACAAAATAACAAGAAAATATTTCGAGTGAACATGTCGGCTCCATGTTTCTCTAGACGCTTCAGTTGTGTAGTCAAAACCGGAAAACTGTTCTCTGTTCGGGCCTCTGCCTTTGCCTCTCTATTTCAAATACGCCCAAGAGCCCTATCATAATGTACCATAAATTCAAATAGCCTTAGTCTCTGTTTTAGGAATTGGTTGAAATAGGCATTCATGCACTCTACCCGTTGTGTACTTGATGCCCCAGCAAACATATAGCCACGAAGGTATGCCTGAGCCCATAAAGAACGTTTGCTATAAGTCTCCAACACCCAAGGTTTTTGCTCAATATTATACCGTTTCACCACCTGATCTCAAGCCCTTTCAAACTCATCTATTTCACAATCCATTTGCATACATCGCTTGAAATCTTCTTGAAACTCAGGTTTGTGGATATTTGTCGCGGCATTTTGAGACAGATGCCACGAACAAAGACGATGCCTACAATCCGGAATGACTTTTTGAATTGCCTGACACATTGCCCTATCACCATCTGTCACTACGGACACAGGTCGTTTGTTATCCATGGCCTCCATTAAGGTTTCCAACACCCATGTGTATGTTGCAAATGTCTCATCAACCAACAAGGCACAACCAAAAATAGTCGTAAGAAAATGGTTACTCACGCCGGCTAAAATGACAAACGGTTTCTTATATGCATTAGTTCGATAGGTTGTGTCAAATATCAGTACATCACCGAAAGCAGCGTAATCCATCCGAGACTTTGAGTCTGCCCAAAACAATTTACCTAGCCGGTTGTCCTCATCCACGGTATACTTGAAGAAAAATAATGGGTCGGCATTGGCTCTCGCAGATAAGTAACCCAAAGCACCCTCTGCATCCCCGTTTTGAGTTCTACTCTACGCTCAACTTCAATTTTGTTCTGCAGATCTTTGAGAGTGAAGCCCACATCCCCGTATCCCCCTGATTCATTGACCTTCAAATCCATGATCTGACCTGTTTTCACACCGACATTGTGCATAACTTTTGTTTGAGCTTTAACCGCATCACTCACACGCCTATGTGAGAGGAGGAAAGGCACACAACGTTTCTCTATAAATGGATGGTTGTGTTCATCGTCAAAGTGAGACACCACATATTTTTCAACTCTTTTATCATATCGGATGCTGAAAGTAGCGCGACAACCAACTCTAGTTTCATCCCTGGGGGTTCTTTTCCGATCCTTACGGTCCAAATGTTTTTTGCTCTTCGACCTTGCTTTGAACATACCCATTTCCTCTTACGAGGCACATTGGCTTCGTCGACTTCCAACCTATCTTTCCGTATGCTAAACCCCATTTCCTTAGCGTATGCATTGTAGAAGTCATGTGCATCATCCTCTGAATCAAATTTCTGCTCGAGAATGTCATTCTTACTATAACTGCTAGAATTAAATTTATCATTGTGGACATTTGCATGACCACCCTGACTACCATCGGACTGATCCATAATATCTACATACCAAGAAAAGTAAAGGGATGTAGTTAAAACAATTATATTGAAACATATAAAATGGATAACTACACCCAAGTGATGATTGGATTTAACCATGAGCAATCACAAGAAGCTTTGAGAACTAACGGATTTATGATGTTTACCAAATGCTAAAAAACAGTTCATCAAGCCTCTAAATTGACAGCATGAGTATTTTTAAAAATTGAATTTTTTTTTTTTATCAGCTTGACCAAAAATGGGGACAAAAACCACAAGCATTCAAATATAAGAATACCCTCCAAATTCCAACAGAGCAGAGATGATACAAATTACTGCAAAGATAGCATATAAGATAGAAAGTCAATGTACTAGTTACGTATAAGCTTCAAATGAAAAAATCAATTCAAATGTTACTCTATTTTACTTAACTTATCTGGTGGAGTTATTTTCTAAGCATGTCATTGTCCTAGTGGGTTATTGTGTGCATGAAAATCAAAAACCAGTTGTAGCCTCCATGGTCCAACCATAGGACTATAAAAAAAAACTCCCTATGTTAGTTAGAATTGTACCAGGTTGTCTAAGGGGAAAATAACTGAATAAACAACCATGGTCTGAATTCTAACTCATAAGGCATGAGCATATTCTAATATTAGCATCTAAAAACAATCAATTAGTTCAATTTTCTCACAAACTAAGATGATTTGTATTACGTAGAGCTAATTTCCATCATACATTGGAGTCATATAGTTGAGAGAGGCATTTTATCGAACACGTGGTTCGCAGTGAAACTACGTAATCAAAATTTTCATTCAATTATGAATAGCATTGATGTGATGAAGGCATAAAAAAACTACACAATCAAAAGGTTGAACCAATTCCTTATCTATGGAAAAAGCCCTAGTTTTTCCCTACAGAAAAACGTAATTTATTAACCCTTTCATGTCGGATGATCAAAAAATTTCAGTTCTTGATTCTTGCTTGAGCCGGATGATGAAGCGGTGACATTAAAATTTCAGTTCTTGATTCTTACACAATCAAAAGGGTTGCTCACCTATCGTAAACCCATGAAAGGTTTACACAATCAAAATGTTTAGACAATCAAAATTTCAGTTCTAATTTCTTAACCCATGAAAGGATTAAATTAAAACGAACAAGATGGAAGGAGCTCGCGGGTGCTCCCCTATCGTCATGTGTCGGGTGAGAAATCACCGTTACTAGGCCTGAAGAGAAAGGGAGAGAGACTTACTGTCACGCTAGCGAGGACGTCGGAGTGAGTGGTCGCCCGAGTGTGGTCATCAAACCAGAACGAGCAGTGGGAGGGACAGAGAGACAGAGATGATAGTCAGTGAAATCACAACGGATTGAGATGTGGGAGGATGGCGGAGGAAATCCTCGGAGTGAGGTCTTCGAAGGGTAGTTAGTGGGAGGGAGAGAATGCAAGAGAGGAGATATGGAGAGCGAGAGAGAGAGTCAGGGAGGGAGAGACACCGTTTACCTGTTAAGCCAATTTTTCATTTTGTTAATTGACCTAATAAATGAGTGGTCCGGATTATTTACTTTTAAATCCAATGGTTTAAAATTAAGGTGTGTACGGTACATCCCCTAATAAGGGGTGTGTACCATAGGACTACCCATTTTTCTTTGGCATTCAGTAAATATGTGGAAGGCTTTTCTTGATATATGGTTCAGATACTTGTTAGTAGATTTTTATGGAGACTACATTGAATTTACCCCATATTGGCTATTTTGATGAGTTTGGGTGAGTATTTGAGGAATTTTGGTTGATTTGGGCTTAGAGCCAAGTATTGAGATATTGGGATTGTTATTTTCATGATTTTGAGTTGGGTCATCAGGAAACTCGGGTCAATTGTGACGCCGTCGGTGAAAGTCCGTAAACTCACTGGGTCAATTGTGACGCCGTCGGTGAAAGTCCGTAAACCTACTTGGGTCAATTATGACGCTGTCGGTGAAAGTCCGTAAACCCGCGCGGGGTAGGTTGCTTCGTCCTTCAGGTTAGTAGCCCGTAAAGTGCATGTGCTATAGACGTCTAGTACGGTTGTTGGTTGGTTGTATCGGTGAGCAACTCATATAATTTTATGTCTCGGGTTGAGTAAATTTGATGTTCGTTTTGGTTGGCTATTCTATTATGAGCTTTGTTATTTTCCATATCGACTTTTATGGGTAATTTCCTTTATTCGGGACTTGATTTGAGTTTGTGGTTTAATGACATTCTTTTGAGCATTTGAAGGGAAAGAGAAATTGGAAACACATAGTATAATGCATGAATTATTTTTGTTACTTTGAACTTGGCTTTGAATTGGGAGATTTAATAACTTCATTTAGAACATCGGACGAAAGGAAGCATGGAAAACTTTTCAATACTCGTATATATAAAAAGAGTATATTTTGTATTTCAAGCTTTGCATGTTCATATCTTTTCATTTAGCGTATTTCTTGCACGAGCTGTGGCTCATGTTGTTGCAACCCAAATTTTTCAGGTTTAGAGATGGATCTGAAGGCTTAAGAATCATGGACATGTTCTCGTTCTATTTTTTTTTATTTGAGAACTTAATCGGATACTTGTACATCTTTGTTTGTAAGGTCATCGAGGCATGTAAACTTTTATTTTATTTTAGAAATGTAAAATTGCATATTGAGAGAATGGGGCCTGGAAGTGTATTAGATATATTGTATTTTAGAGTTTATTTGTAATAAAAGGCGGGTCGTGACAGTTAGTGATGTATGTTGAATTTGATTTTACTGTTGATGATACACTTGTGGTTAGAGCCTGCTCAAAATGATTGGAATCTAAACTATGAAGCATGACTGGAGGAGGATGGGTGTCATATACGTCATGTCCGTATAGGATACGAACACTACGTGGATACTCATTGGCACGTATCTGATATGCAAGCTTATCCCGACCAGACCTTGTATAAGCTTCTCTAGTTGGGTGATTTCACCTATTTATATGTTATCTTGGGCCTTTAGTTTAGTTTTTTCTTAGTTTCTTTTGAACACCATTTCCTACTTTAGGATCACAAAGTGTGTTAACGTATCTAACTCGAAACCAATTAGCAAAGGGTGGAGTGCTGCTCGGGATTCTAAACCTAATTTTGGAGGATATAATTAACTATACAAGCTCTTAGCAAAGTGAAAACAAGTGTGAAGAACACCATGGTTCGCTTTTAAGGAACAATACGAAAGGAGAGGTAGCATAGCTATTTTGATATCTTGGGACTTTGTTGATTGAATTGCGATGCTGGGCAGCACTCACTTTGGTTTATGAAGGTTGCTTACAAAATTGGGAGCAATAAGCAGGACGATAGTAATCCAAATACATTAGCAAGCTTCAAAGAGTCCCGGTAAACGAGGGGTATGATTCCTCTGTCCATATTTTGTCTCTCCACATGGTGTAGAGGTTTTAACCAGATACTGCGAGCACATTAATGAAGATATTTGATTGCTGTGGACATCCTACACGTGCCTTTGTTGGTGCCAATAGTGGTTGAGAGAGAGATGAGGACGGAGAGCCCTGGTTAAAACCTCCACATCATAGCAAGTTCAGATGTTCTATTGTTGCCACAACTTTGAAATCATGTGCAGAATTGCCTATACACCTTTAAGGACTGGTGGACACGGCAAAATACCCATGCTTTGGCACTACTTATCCATCCTATGTGGTTATTTCACGCGTTGCTCTACCCTCATTTCCCCATTTGATGTAGATGCACACTCGTTTCATAGATTTGGAATATTTAATATTTGTTGAACTTTTAACTCAGTAACTTTCTTCGTTTTTCTCCTTGATCAAAACAATCTTTCGGTTGGGTTTCCTAGAACACCGGATGAAGCCTAGGAAGCCGGGAGCGGTCAATCGTCCCAAAATGAAGGAAGTTATCTGGTGGATCTGGTGGAACTGAGGTCAAGGAGCGATTGTTCTCCATTTCAAGATGCTTGGATTTTCTTCGAGTTGATCCAGATTGTAGAAGGTCGAGGCTATGAGGAAGGCCTTGAGGATGTTTGAGGATCCATATTTACAGAAATTGTTCGTCAAAATGCTTGATGATTGGAAGATGTTTTAGGTGCTTATCCTTTAGTGATGATGTATGGTTCTGTTTTGTGGGTGAATCTTGTTGATTTTTGGTTGATTATTGGCACGCTTTTTTCTATACTTTTCATTCCGTGACCTATCTATCAGTTGAATTTTATAATTAATGTTGTTTCACTTGTTAGATGGTTTCTTATTGTTTTGTTTGTGGTTAGCCAGATTTCAAACCATGCTGTCTTTTTTTGCCTTCTAACTGTGCATATTTGCTTGCATCTTTGTATGATGCGTCCTGTATTTGACATGGGCTTTGCTAAAGGGGTTAAAAGAGAATGAAGAACAACGGAGAGGAAGATAGCAAAGTTATATTACAATAGAACTCTTTTGGCTAAAAATGTGTGGCACATCCTAATGGACAACCTTCTTCTGTATGCTATGCCGAAGACTGATTGTTCGTCGGAGAGGAGGAGTCTTCTATGGGGTATAGATATATATGTTGTTGAGTGGTTTCAAATGGAAGGTAGGGAATGGGGAATCATTAGACCAATAACTTTTTAGTATCAAATCTTAGCAACTGGGATACCAAAACCTGGAGATATCATTTCCGTCTCTCCTTTTCCCATCTGATATCTTACCAAACACCCTAGCCATTCTCATCCCCCTGGAGAATCATCGGATAAGCCATCCTGGGAATCGTCCAAAAGCGGGGATTTCACTGTCAAATCGCCTTATTTTCTTGTTCTTAGGGAGTAGTTTACCGCCTAAATTTGCAATGTTCCTTTGGAAGCTAGTCCACCGCATTATTCCTGTTAAGTATAAGTTGTATAACTTACAGGCTAGAGGTATGGGCACAGACACCTCAAGTCACCTGTACCGAAAATACATGTACCTCTGTTCCCATGTGATGTCAGCCACAGAACGAGACTATTGTGCAATCCTGCGGTTGAAATTGCATGGGAATAGAGGTAAAGACACTTTTTCGATACAAAAGATTTGACCTCGGACATAGACGGTCTTTGTCCGAGTGTAGTGTTGAAGAAGAAACGGTGGAACACTTATTGTTATCTTGGCTATTTGGTTGCATAAGGCAGACCTTCACAAAACCAGTCTTCGTCCTATGGAGACTATTTGCTTGTGCACGGCTCTTCTCCATTCCGCGTGGGGCTTCTAGCCATTTCTTTCGCCGTCTAATGGGCAATTACTCTCGTTCTTAGTGGTGTTAGAATACATACACACTGATAGACTAAAAATATTTTGTAGTCGATAATCCATCAAAATAAACTCTGTGCTGGAGTAGTACTCAACTTGTTACAGGAAACCATGTTCAAGCTAGATATGCTCGTGAGTACTTCATCTCCTAACCCTTTTGAAGGCACCATTGGTGCTTGATTTCAACTGCATTTTTTCTTAAATAATATGTATTATTGTAACTTCAATGTCATTTCTTGGTTAGGAGTTTGTTTATTGTGGTATTTCTGTTTGTTATTCGATGATTGTTCTGTTAGTCTCTGCTCGTAGTTTTCGTCTTCGGGATGTACCTAAACTGCTAATTTACTATTCTCAGTCTTCTGTCAATAACATTCTTAAATTTGTCGAAAAAGGGAAAAAAAATTACAATCTTTTCCATAATTTGTCATTTTGTAATATATTTGCATAATAATTTATTGGATGAAAGATTTAAAAAACTTTCGGGCAGAATAGTTTCAAGTGTTTGCATCCTTTTGAAATATTTATCGAGGCCTTTAAATTTAAATGGTAAAATTTAAGCATATTTTTTTTTTCGAAAAATGGTTGCGCCTTTTAAAATGGCAAATGAATAATTCACAATGATTGGAAAAATTCTCTTAAATATCATAGAAACGCAAGGAAGATTGTTCTGCTAAGCAAATAATGTCTTTTTGGAACCCTTCAAAGTAGAGGGAAAAGAAATTAATTCTTCAATTTTCAATATGTCTCCATTAATTCTTTCCCGCCTATGATCTGCTTGACGAGTCTAACAATATTAAAAATGACGGATATATTCATGTGGGTCGCGATCGATTTCTCTTTTGGAAGAACTGATGTCCTCTCACTCGAGGAGAGATGGCATTACCATTATTCAACGTAATATTTTGGGTCGTTTGATTTGTAAATTTTGAGATGTAAATCTGCGCAAAATAAATATAATGTAGGCCGTCAAATTTTTGGTCTAATTGTGCTTGTTTGGACAAAATTAGATAGGCGGAGTTAAAAGGGATGGGTAAGATTCTAAGAGCATCCCCATTGTAATAAGTAAATGGGTGTGGATATGCAAATTTAATAAT
Organism: Rhododendron griersonianum; assembly: GCA_018127125.1. Classification (NCBI taxonomy): domain Eukaryota; kingdom Viridiplantae; phylum Streptophyta; class Magnoliopsida; order Ericales; family Ericaceae; genus Rhododendron; species Rhododendron griersonianum. The sequence goes on from CM030796.1 coordinate 13,372,150, forward strand.
AATGCAAAAAAAAACACCCCACATTATAATAAGCAAAATTACAAGTCTTTTAGCAAATAACCAAATTTCACCCATTCCATAACCAAACTTAACAACCTTTACCAATAACTAAACTCAATAACTCAAAAACACCCCCACATTGGAATCGTCTCATCGAGACAAATAATTTGGTGTGGTCGGGTGCGTGATTGAAACTCGTTTGCGATTGGACAAATGTGCATTGTGTATTGTGAAGTTTTTTTTTTTTTTTGTTAGGGTTGCAAAAATAACCATTGTGGAGATAGAAGTTGTTAAGTTTGATTATGAACTAAATGGATAATCAAATGCTGACGTGACACATTTTGATTATTAATTTTAATTATTACCATTGCGGATGCTCTAACCGTCTATTTTTCTAAGAGAACATGTCTCGTATAATGATCTCTCATATAACGCAAAAATGAGACCCAAAAATGCTTGCATCCAAAAAATCAGAGCAATTTATTTTGCAAGTCTCAGTGTACTTGTCTCTCAAACCAAAAAATGAGTTCAACAGGATAATAGGAGAAGTTTAGCTGAATTATAAAAATTTATATGTCTCTTTTTTTTTTGACTCCTCGTAGAGCGAGTGACTATCACAAGAACCCTAATGCTCTGTTTGGAACTTTGTGAAAAACTAGAGAAAAAAAATTAAGATGGGAAATGTAGGAAAATAAAAGGAAAAGTTTACTGTACTTTGTATTCTATTTTGTCATTTTCTCTCAAACCAAAAAAAGAGGAATATATTATAATTAATATATATATATATATGTGTGTGTGTGTGTGTGTGTGAAGGGACAACTCATATTTTGTGTGACCATTTTTTAAATCGTGTCACAAAAGTGATTTTCATAACTACTCCTTAAAAATAAGTTGTACAACTAATTTTAATATGACATATAACCCCAACCCCAAAACACCATATGCAGGTAAGGAAACCGATTTACCTAAAAGAGTTTGATTTTTGCCGTAGGTGTCTGGCACAATTTATGTACACTTGTTCTTTTATTTCTTGTAAAAAATGAAATTGAAAAAATGAAAATTGAAAAAATGAAAAAAAAATTAGCATAATGGTTTGTATAGCCACCCGTTCCTTGCCCCACCGGCGAGGGATGGGGAGAAAAGTATAACACGTTGATCGCGTGAAGATTTGGTGGAGTATTTATTTATTTATTTATTTTTATCTGTGGGAGCCCGGATAACATGAGCCGGGCAGTACTAGTGTCTTTTATTTTGTGTTGTGGGACTAACAAACTGCAGGTTCAACACTTCAAGTTGGGGGATGTCTCCCACCTCTTCTTTTGCCTTGCCTTTTGTTGCTCCTCTACGAGGTGATATCTCTCATTTCTTTCTCCGGCTTATCTTTTATTTTTCTATGGTTGAGCCGTCACTGAGGGCAATGTCGTTTTAAGTTGGGGGATGGATCACTTTGTTCATTATCTTTTTGCAAAACAAAAAAACAAAAAAGGACACCCAAAAAAAAATGAAAATTAAGAAAATTCAAAAATACTTGTTGGATCCTGTTTGCTTGAGCCTTGGAGATGCGATATTTACTTATTGGTTGCTAGTGTTGAGAATTGTTGGGCATTACTTGAATATGATGTTGCATGGTAGTTCTTTTTGCTAACTTGGCGATAGGAATTTATCTTGACATAAACTCTTAGCCTCTTTGCACTGCACGTTTCTTGGACCTTGACTGCTTGTGAGTTGTGACTTTAGTGCTTTCAATGGCTAGATTAGTGGAGACTTTTGCCCATGTGAGCTTTAGTGCCTTACCTTCCTTTGGAGTGGTGTCATATAAATTCTTTTGTTTGTCATTAAAATAAATGAAAGCTTAATAGTTGTCGATCTCATTATCTTTGTCATCAAGTATTGGGACTTAATGCATGCCTATTATTTCTTCTTTTGGGAATGGAAAGTTACATGGTTGTATTGCCCCTAGGAGATGATAGTAGGCCATTTTTGTGCTTTGAGCCGGTTCGTTTCGTTTTCTTAAACACTAATCCCTTGGAAGCCACATTGTGCCTTTTGCATGAGCCTTTTTCTTGTTAAGCTTCACCAATCATTTGTGTCTTGAGAATGACAAGTTAATCATGTGAAGGTTAATTTTTGAAGAGAATGGAGAAAGTGTATTTGAGAAAGATGTGCTTGAAATGTGGTGTGTTCTTCCCCATAGCTAAAAAGAAAAAAATTGAGAAAATAGTAAAAAAGAAAAAAAATTGAACTTGAATGAAAAGGGGAAGACAGCCATGCATTTGTTTGAAGAAAGAAACGTGTGAACTTCATTGGGAAATTGTGTGAAGGGTGAAAAATAAGAGAGATGTGGCAGAGTTGAAAAGAATAATAATAGGGTGCACATTGTTACACTTGCCCTATGTTGTTTTAGTCTATTCTCGGACACTTGTTTATGATTTATCCTAACCTTTGAAGTACTTTTCCTTACCCAACGATATAACCGAATAAAAATCCTATTTGATCTTAGGGGCAATGGGTTATGGATCGATGGATAGATAGTCTTTCATGCTTGACATTCCTTTCATGAGATCATGTGTCTACTTTAAAAAGCTTTCTCTTCGTGTCTAAAGTGTGCGGGGTACTTTGATTCTTCATTGCATAACTTCTGCCGCACACTTTGAGAGTTTATTAAATGCACCTTGTTTCAAGCATTTTCTTTTGTTGAGTGCACGACACAGTGAGAATTGAAGTCGATACTCGGTCCGGAGAGAGTACTTGGTTGTGGTTCACTTGTGGTCAAGGTCTTTGCTCACTCACGCTAAGTTTGGATTCCATCATTAATTTCTATGTATTGATAGCATCTAGAACTACTGTTGCGTATGCTATATTCTTGGCATTGGTGTATCAATGAGTTGCATTGTAGTTTTTGGGTTCCAAGTGTAAAGGGATCCGCGGTGTTTTGTGAGTGATCACTGCTGAAAACCCTCACGAGACTTCACTCGTCCTACCGGGGCCACCAAGGAGTTTAAAAGATCTATCCATTAGTTAGTTGCTTTGTTTTACTTGTTTTTCCTTTCTTCACTAGGGACTAGCAAAGTGTAAGTTGGGGGGTGTGATAAGCGCGTAAATGTTCACATACGCGCAACTTATTTTATCTTTGCTAAGTCTTTTTAATATTGTTACTTTGGAATTTAATGCTTAATTGTTGTGTTGTAGGTATTTGGAGAGTTTGATACAAAAATATGCAAAGTTGAAATATTAAACGGTGTTCGACGTTGGGTCATTCGAATTCAATCAAGTGGAAGGTCTGGACTGCAATAGGAGTAATGAATCGCAAGTCAAATTGGCGGAGGATTGTTTCAGTGAACTAGATGCAGGGCGGCGTGCAAAGCACGCCCATCATGCCCGTTGTGGAGTTTTTTTTGTGGTCGTTTTTAATATTCTGCATGTAGTTGCTCATAGCAGAAGTTATATGCATTAGTTTGACCAAGTATTTCATCATAGCAAAAGTTACACGTAGGAGTCATGGTTTAGATATGTTTCTATCTTTGGTTGCTAATTACACGACTGTGGCTACAAGTTTTTTTATACAACTGCAAAAGGCAGAGTTCGTGCAAGTTAGACCAAGCAAAAGATTTTGGTGGAGACTTTTTTGTGCCAAAAGCTTTCAAAGTTCTGCAGCTTATGGATGCTAATTATTTGTTCTTGCTGGGGCTGTTGGGAGCTTCTTCAGTTGTTGGGGCGGAGGTTGAGCTGCTTGATTCATGCTCGCCTCTCTTGCTTGTCAGGGCTGGCACTTTTTTGGCACAGTAGTTGCACCAAAAGTCTCCATTTCCGTATGCATTTGTTGCTCTCTTGCAGATTGAGCAAGCGAGGTAGTAAAAGCTTTGTGCGAAATCGGTGACCTTTGCTATGCCTTGGACATTTAGGTACTGTGTCTGCATAGGAAGAATATGAATGCAAGGTTAAGGGTAACTGATTAGTAGAGTAATAGTATATGCATACTATAATACCACAGTTAGTAAGTATTTCATGCAAAATGAAGTTTAGTAATGCAAGATGAAAGTTTGGAACTAAATAAATGGTGAGGTCATTTGGAAATTGTCTATAGTTGTAAGTAGGCATTACAATTATATCAGGTCCTAAGGTGGCTCTTGGTGTAAAACAAGGCTATATCAGTGTGTGGTTTTGATCACCGAAATAAAACTACAAATATTTACTCCTGTCACAGATTGCACCAATGTGACAAAGAACTTCCATAAAACTTCTCATGCACCAACCTGTCACAGGTTGCATCCTCCTTTATTCGTCTCTCTATCTCCCTCGTACGACTCCTCTCTCTCTCTCTCTCTCTCTCTCTCTCTCTCTCTCTCTCTCTCTCTCTCTCTCTCTCTCTCTCTCTCTCTCTCTCTCTCTCTAATGTGTTACATAAACGTTTCTACGAGTTTGAATTATGCTGCAATTTACCAATTCAGTCTATTTTTCCCACCTTAATGCACCAAAATCGCAGATGGCAAGAACTTTTTGACCAAACATCTGTTATAGTCACGATTTCAGGATCCACTCCTGTAATTCACATAACCCCATAGCTATGCAGACAATCACATTTAGCAAGCCTTCCTCAGGATCAAGGACTATCATTCCCTAAGAAAAAACTTCACCTAGACTTCTAGAATTTTGTGCCAAGCTAATACTTTGCCCTGAGATCCTGGCACGGACACCCTAAGTTATCGAAAGCGGAAAACAATTTTGCCTAGATTCACGTGCCAGCACACTGGAACTTGGTATGCAATAGAAAAGAACACATCTGATCCACGATACCTAAAGTCTACAATAAGGCACATAGCAAGAGAAGCTAAAGGCATAGACAATGTAGTGGACCTAGTGGCTAACATAGAACTTAGAAGTTTCTCACGTCAATATACTTGGGAGGTACAAAGGTGGATCAGTGGAGTATTCTTTACTTTTGTGGGGACACAATATCAGTCCATGCAGATATATGTATTTTGTACCATGCAGTAACATAAGAGGAGTTTATGGAGCACACATACCACTAATGTTTTTAAAACAGAAAGTAAGAAAGAGTAGATATATCAGAGAATCAAGGTTCTTAGAACCAGTAAAGGCAGAATAAGAGAGCAAAGTAATGGATTAGCAAGGGATGAAATTGAGAACCCTTTTATAGTAGTGTCACTGAATGCACAGCACAGGAAAAGCAATTCTTGGTGCAAAAAGTTTCTATGATTCATTCCTTCTGACAGCTTCTTGCTCGCAACGTTTTTTGGCTTGCAAAATACTTATCACAACACAAGTATGATGATGGATAGAGTTAAAAAGCTTGAGGGTTTCGCTTGACGTGGTTAAAGTTATGTTCTTTCCTAGTTCAGTTCAGTTCTGGATTGATTTCAACCCAAGCATACCCGCTTTGAGTGCTGCCTTTGAGGATGTCTCCCTAGACTATTCGGAGAAAAATCTTATCGCCTCACTAAGAATAAGAACGGTACGCACAGCTTTCAACATTCACTATGCTACATGCTACACGGCTCTATTCATTCCATCATTCAATACACATGAAAAAGAGAAGAGGAAAAAACCTATACTCTAATAAAACCAAGAAACACTATTTCTAAAAAATCTACTACCCGGCAGCTCGTTGTATTAGCGCTAGAAATGTTGGTAGTCTCAAATGTTCCAGTTTAACCATACTCCCCGCGCGTAAGGTCAGTGGTTCTTCTCATCTATTCAGTTATCACAATAGTCTACATTACACCTATATATCAAGATCAGCATGTTTGAGTCCATTTTTCTGTTGTCTAGATCAGATCAGTACATAAAACATGACAAATATCATTAGCCTAGTGTAAATGTGCAAAATGGTTGATTAGCAGCATAGTAAATTCTGACCTTTATGATGTAGTATTGTTTGGAGTAAACTACACTGCTGATTGGAAAACTGCTGATCATGATTCTGCTATTTTGCTATCCTTTCATGCCATTAGGTAAAATCTACTGCCACCACATGAATGGCATGGCTGCTACATTACCATGACCATGTTACAGTGAAGAATTGCATTATGCTTGAAGGATTGGATTTTGCTGCTTACCAAGGCATTCCTTACCTGACTAAACTACACTACTGATTGGAAAATCTTAATGCTGAACCACTATATCATACCATTCTATACTTCTTTTCTGACCTCTTTTATCATCTTTTTAGTTTCCACTTTTATCTTGTTCTTCTGCAGCTTCTTTTATCGTTCTACCATTTTCCAACATGTTCTCTTCAACGGGCACAACATTTGTGCTGTGCATAAAGCTGGAACCTACCCATATCAGTAGAGAAGGTAGTAAAAAATCTTCCCCACACTTCTATACAGTTTCTAAAGCCTAAAGCATTGAGCTAGAAAGTAAGGACTTAAGTAGTTGATGTGCAAAATGACAAAATGGGACTTTTTCCTACAGAAAGTTTAGTTAGAGTAAGAATATAATCCTTGTTCAGTGCTATTTGTTTTGTTCTATATATGCACACATACACAAAGATTTTGTACCATGGACACTTTGTCAGAGCTTATGTAATGATGTTGTACACTTCTCGGACACCAACACTCTCCGGATACGTGTCCAATCCTTATCCTAGAATGTCCTATTTTGTTCCCAATATTTGGGGTTTAACACCGTTGGAACACTCTTGGCATACTTTCTGTATCCCCCAACGTGTTGTGTTCCTTTTTTCTGAAAATTTCCGTGTTGAGGTGTTGGAGAGAATGAGTTCTTAAAGTTTAGTTAGATTAAGTATATCATTCTTGTTCAGTGCCTTTTATTTTGTTCTATATATGCACACACACAGAGATTATGTAGTACGGACACTTCGTCGGAGTCACGTATTAATGTTAGACACTTCTCGGACACCGACACTCTTTGGCTAGTCTCCGGATACATGTCCAATACAGTATCCTGTTTTTTTTCCCAATAGATACCATATGCATGCATTGAATTTATGAGATAATAAATTTCAAAAAAATTGATCAAATAAACATGCATGCTCTCAAAAGATAGCAAAGACATAAAATCTGATAAGAAATGCAGAGATTTAGAGTATCATTTAAATATAGCAGATATATGTTTTTGATGTGAAAAGTAATGTCCTAATATATACGGAAACAATTTATATATAACAGAAACAGAAGAGGAGAAGAATACATGTACCAGGAAGTCAGAGTATTGAAGATTACTGAACAGAAGTTCAATTACTGAAGAGTTCGTGCGGTACCAGATGAAATTCACAGCTTTGTTGTATCAGCTAGATGAAAAGCTGAGTGCTTGAGACAGATTCTTTTGTGGAAGGAGTGAAGTGACTGTAGGATTGTAAAAGTGAAGAGGTGGAGTTAGAAAATGGAGAATCAACTGGTAGATGAAAAACGTGGCAAAGGTTAAAGGGTTGCATGGCTAAGGTTGAGTAAGAAAGTAGTATTGCTCAAGAGGTTAATGTACAAAGTGGGGAAATCAGAACTTATTGCTCAAAAGCTAAAGCTTGAAAGTGGAGGTTTTAAGGGGTGCAAGCAAAAAGTGATAAATGGCAAGCTTTTGTAAAGAGAAGAAATGAAAATATGTTTTGTCTTTAATTATGTTTTTTTTTTGGCATAATGTTTTGATCTAATCTAAGGTGGGTTTACGGTGGGAGTAGGATTCTATTGCTAGAAGCTTAGATTGTGCCTTTGAAAGAAGCACGTAAACCTTCAGGCAATAACTACACAACAGAAAATAATATATTTTTAAGAATTAACAGGATAGCAATAATAACATATGAATGCAAAGGACTAATTCCAATAATAATAAGCATAAATTAAATGACCACACCATAGTTGGCGCGAAGACATAGAGCTGAGACATGTGCTTAATATACCAGCATCGTTCAACACCTACAAAATGGAAAAACAAAAAAAGTATTAGAATGAATAGAACTTCATGAATCTGTAAGTTATAACTCAATGCATCCTATATGTTGAACTAAATTAATATCTGGAGTATTGTGGCATGTGAATGAATTATGCACAAGAGCATCCAACCATTTAACTAAATCATCGCGTTTAGCCCATATCAAATTATCACCCAAACCCAATATGTCTCTATACTCGCGCACAAAAATACTAAATGCTTTATACTCCAAGCGGCAATCACCCTTCGGCCTTGAATAGGGAGCAGACAATAAAACCCTCCATGCAGAGCTTGAGGATTTTGATGCTTCACATGCACCCACCGGCGAAATGGAACACGCAGAACCATGCTACTGCATAACAAAACTTAGGATTAACAATTCATTAATTCCATATAGTTAGCTATATTAATAGTGCCTGAACAACCAAACGGAAAAAACCACATTACTCTTTACTCCTCATTTCACAATACTGGTCTTACCAAACCAACCAACATGCAACAGAAAGGGGGATTATTCGTGGAAGTTAATTCAATGAGGCTTCTTTCTTGTTTTCCCCCTCCAACTGAGTCATTTCTCGTGAAGTTTGGTATCAATTATAATTCTAGATGAGAGGGGCATTATCAAAGGACACAACACACATGCAACACAAATATAGAAAAGAAAAAAGAAAGGAAACTTTGTGGAACTTTATATTCTATTCTGCTACTTTCTTTCAATTTTGTTGAAGTTGATTCAATGCGGTTTCTTTCTTCTTTTTCCCCTCCAACTGAGTCATTTCTCGTGGACTTCAGTATCAATTATTCTAAAATCTAGATGAAAGGGGGATTATCAAAGGACACAGGACACATGCAACACAAATAGAATAGAAAAAATAAGGGGGTTTCTTTCTTATTTTTCCCCTCCAACTGAGTCATTTTTCGTAGACTTCAGTATCAATTATTGTAAATTCTGCATGAGTGGGGAATTATCAAACGACACAGGACAAATCAAAAAAGAAATGACAAATCAAAAATACCTGCTCTGAATAAATCTCCACACACTAATCAAACATACAAACTAAAAAATTGCAAAAGCAAAAGAACAAAACGCAAAACATTACATGATAGAACATACCCAGAAACCTGCAATTTCTACTCGCACAAATCAAACACAGAAACTTGAAATTTCTGACCTAGGGTTTAAGATGACCGGCGTCAGTGGCGATGAAGCTATCGCTGATAGCCGAGAGAAGACGTAATAGCCAAGAGAAGACCGGCGTCTCTCTCTCTCTGTCTCTGTCTCTATCTCTGTTTTTCTCTAAACCCAAGGAATAAAAGAAGAGGGGGAGGCAGAAGAAAAGAAAAGGCAGGCGGAGCTAACAAAGTGATATTGTTAAAAAGACAAAATTACCCTGTGAAACAAAACCAGTGCCTTTCCAATCAGGGGGCAAAATCGTCCAAATTGGTAAAAATATGCCTAGCGATTGAATTGCAAAACTCATTCTTCTTATAGAGAGTTAGGAAATGAAGAATTGGACTTATGTCTATTAGATGGGCCCAATGGTTCACAATTGGTTTGACTAAATGGTGGGCCAAGAAGGGAAAAATGGGAGTCGGCTGGGAGTTAAAAGAAAAGAAAATAGGGCTTTTTATGTGGGCAATCAACAACTTATAAAAGGGCATCACTACCTTTGGGCAGGGGACTCACGCACGACTTTATTCCCATGGACGAAACAGAGTAGAGGCTGCGGTGATATCTTCTTGGGTGTCACGCAATACTGTAGGGGAAGAACGGGGGCTGCCGAGCCGAGCTTTTTGTTCCGAATATTGTTTACTTTTCTTCCGAGTTTTTCCTTCAAGTTTTGAAGCTTTGTTCAATTACTCGCACTCCGGTAACTCGTTTTAATTTCAGTTCTTTATAAAAGTTATTCGTTGATATTTGATTAGTTCATATTTCTTGTTTATTTTTCATCTCGCGTAATAGAAGCATGTTTCAAACTAGGGTTTTTCCTGTTTCTTGCGCAATGATTAGTGAGTAGTCGTTCAGGTATGGTTGCGGGGTGATTAGCACACCGTGGCCAGTTCGGGCACTGCTCCTATTTTTAAACAATAGAAAAATAATTTTAGATTAGAAAAATACTTCCCGTGGACGAACCCGGGCATTGTCGGAGCCCATGTGAACGGGGGAATGGGGGTCCAAAACTCATTCTCCGCTGCGCATGGGTATATGGCGACTATAGGGTCTCGCATCTTGCGGGGTATCTTTTTCAATCTAAAATTAAACGTTTTTAAGAACTCCAAACAGAGCAGGTTAATCCGGACTTGTTACGAGTGCTATGAACCCTACGACCGTACCTCTTTTTAATTATCTAAAAAGTCCAAACAATTCCGTAAGTTTAGTTAAATCTCAACACCGAATACAAGGGGTGGCTACCTAAGAGCCAGTTTAAATAAGGAACAACCCGAGTTTTTAGTCAGCACACATCACCGTCTTTGTGGATTCGACTCCGGTCTTACCGGATATTATGCTACGTCGGTCTCCGCCCTACGCTTGGGGCAACCCATTAATTTAGGACTAGAAAATCGTCAACCAAATCACAAGGATACGAAGTACTATGTTACCTTTCGGATCACTAGCCAAACTCACGACTACCCATCACACTCACCACAATGCCTTATATAACCTACAGTACATTTTCCATTTACAACGGTACTAAGATTACCTTTAACGAGTATCGTAAGGGTTGGAATGATCAACGAATCATTGGAACCCGAGTAATCAAGTTTAAAGATGATTAGAATATGATTGGAGAGTGTTAAAAGTGATCGGGGATCAACACAATCGACGAATGATTAACAAAGTTCAAAACAGTTTTCTGAGTCATTGGTACCGGTACCTCAAAAAGTAGGTATCGGTACCAATGCATTACAGCGGGCGATTTGCAGAAAATCAAGAATGAGCACCAAGTCGAAATCCAACGAACTAAAGCACGGTTTAGACACATAATTATCACATAAACTCATAACAAGAGTAAGAAATTCCTACCTCAAGTGATTCGATCGAAACCCAAGCGATTGATCAAGCCCTAGACTCCGAAAACTTCAAAATCAACCGAATCCTTCTCCTCCGAGCGAAACCCACGAAATTCAAGCTTAACAACGTGAATAGAAGGTCAAATGGAGGTGGGTTTGTATGGATTTGGTGGGTTTTTGAGTGAGAGAGGAAGAGAGTGAGAGAGAGCCGAAAAAGAGAGATAGATCGGGAGATAGAGAGAGAGTGGAAGGAGAACTTTGTTCTCCTACACATATACCCACACTTATATACTAGCATACACACAAATTACCCTTGCACTCCCTCAAACAGAAATCCTAACACATTAACCCCAAATCAAATAAACTTCACATTTTTCTCAATTTCTAACATTTATAAAACTTTTAAATAATATCCGAAAAATACGGGTCCTTACATTTCACTAAGTCCTCCCCAAAAATCCCACGCGCCTACCCATTCATGCACACATTAATCTCCCAAAATTTCATGTTTCTCTCTCTCCCTTTTTTAAAAATCTTGTAATATTTATAATTTATATTATACATATTCAATATTTTAAATATATATTTTTAACAATGTTAATTTAATACTATTAATTATTAATTTAGACAAAAATTAACGCTATTTTTTTGGGTAAGTAAAAAAAATAACACTGTTACTTGTGAAATTATGCTATTAAGTGACATTAGCTGTTAATTTTAACACGAGTAATTGTAAATTTAGATTGTTAATTACTAATTTTAACATACTTTATATTTAAATGAACACTGTTAACTTGTGAATTTAGACTCTTAACTGTAAGATAAAATAAAACAAAAATTAAAAATAAAAAAATATTCTTTCAAAATTTATATTCAATATTGATCTCATTAGTTAGATCTCTATGAGTAGATTTTAAAAATATAAATTCATAAAAAAATGGATATGCACAAAAAAGTTATAACCATTATAAGATTTTAAGCTTTAAAATAAAAAGGAGAGAGAGAGAGTGTGTGTGTGTGTATACACCCCAATTTAGCCTAACGATTATTTCAAGTCCCACCTTGGGGATCATCCCAATGATAATATGGATACAATGATTGTTGATTGACTTCTTGAACCTTAGGACTTTCGGTGAGAACTTTTAGCCACTTAGAGGACCCAATCCAGAGCCAAATAGCCTTACAGTATTGTAGGAGAATCCATCTGTCGGTCGTGACATTGATCACACGGCCTCAACATCATTTCTTCACCCGTGAAGCCTGTTGCTTGAAAATCTCCCTGAGAGATCGATTAGCCGGCCGCCAGGCCTATTCCTCGGCCGTAACATCAATTCCTCGGCCGCCAGATTCTTTGTTCGGCCGCCAGATCGTCTATTTTCTAGATTCTGGAACGTTCTGTCAATCGTTTGATCTGTTCACAAAACCCTAGCAGCTTTTTTCCGATGCGTTCGGGCCACGTTTAGGGATTGCCATGAAGAGTTTGTATTTCATTGCAATTCCAATTCCAACTGTCCATTTTGATTGGACAGAGTGAGTCACCCCTATACCTATATAAAGAGACCCTTAGGTTCCGAAATTAACAAAGAGGAGACACCATCATCAACCACGAAATTCTACAGAAATACACTCTCAAATCCCTTTTACAAAAGCCCTAACCTTCCGAAGGCAGCCACAATCCAACGATCCAAACCCCGAAGTTCAAACCCTAACCCTAGGGTTTCAAGAAGCAATCAGTCGATCACTCCCAATTCGAAGCAATCAAGCTTGTCACGCCCTCAATTTTCAACATAAATAATAATGACTTTCAATAAATAAAACTATCACTACAGTACCGATAATACCCAAATGACATATTTTCCCTTTAAACAGAGTTAAATTTAAAAGTTACAATCCCGGCTCGAAGCCCCAAGTTATACGAAATACCGAAATAATATTACAATTTACATTATTCATTCTTTCAAATACTACTTTCAAACAAATGCAGAAAAAATCTCCTTTTCTATACCTTTGAAAAACATGATCAACAATCATGCCATGCATGCCATGCCAACTTCCTTGCTCTGTACCTGAAAATGATAGGTTGAGCTACACTAGCCCAGTAGAGAAATCTATACTCAAGTTATGTGAAAATGCGATGAAACATGCAATAAGAGTGAATGATTTCCAATATACGATCAAGAGATACAAAAGGGGGCACCACCAAGAACCGACGGACTACGACCACAGAATTCTATACATCTTAACGATATCCCTTACCATTTTCACATTAGACTAGGGGTAGCATAAAACACACACCAATCTAACAAACAACAACAACTGTTCAACAATCCACCGACTTTCGAATGAATGTCGCGAGCAACTTCCTCATTTCATAACATTAACCATAGAGTCTTAGTTCATAAAAACCTTTCTTTTTGATTCCCAAAGCAATTTAGAGAAAACTCAAGACCATTACGGGTCAAGCTCCGTTGATTCGAGCTTGAATGCCAGAGTCCATTGATTTGTGCCCAAATACAGGATCCGTTGATTCGCTCAAGAATACCGGAGGATTTTGATAAAAATCCTCTTTTCAAAAATCAAATTTCTTTCTTTAATAAAACCTTAATAGAACCAGCCTTTTATTCTCATTTTCGACAACTACAATCTCAAGCAACCCACAGTACAAATATCAACATAAACTTCTAAAGTCAATCACAATTCTTTTCATCATATGAGACATTCAACTGTGTTACCACCTCATGCGTCACATTGAATTCTCTCCACCTGGGTTTCTGCATTTCCACATCTTACGTAACGGGCCCTCTAGAGTCCTCGCATTTCCACACCTTGCGTTGCGGGACCCTCTATTCAAGTTCTCAATTTAGGCATACACACACACATCAACAATCGATATACAAGCAGACAGTTCTCCGTAGTTCACATTCTTTCATTTATCCTCACATAGGGCAATACAAACGAATAAACATGTCACAATGTTCATTGACAACTACTCAAATCTAAGTTATTCCTCTATGTCTGTCATGATATTCTTTGTCATGCACCGGACCCAACATTGACTCTATGACATACCACCCGCTAGGTTCTATACTAGAATCTCATAGAACGAACACCCAAGGGATTCAGAAGGCTCATCTCCCATCCGGACCTCTAGGCAAGTCCCTTTCGACCAACTAAGCTTTCTACGTTATACCTTGTAATCTACGATACTCGATAATCCCTCTACTATACGTTTTCCAATTCACCGATCACCAATTCATGTCACGACGCCTCAAGTGTCAATATCATTGACCACATCATGCCACAATCATCCCCAAGTACAGTCAAGTTCATTAGAAGGATTCCGATCAAGCATTAACCAACTAAGATACTACTCTTTCTTTACTAACGGGAGACCAACGAGACGAGGGTAACTTAGATTAACCGAAGGTATTCAACTAAACATGCTTGAGATAGGTTAGGAGGTGTCCAAAAGGGTCTAGAACTGATCAGGAATCAAGACGGTCGAATCGGAACAACATGGCAAAACTGCCCAGAAAGTCAAGGAGTATCGATACGGAGATGGCGTATCGATACGGCAGAGTTTGGAGTATTGATACGGAGATGGAGTATCGATACGGCTACGTTATGGCAGATTCTGATGCTACTGGAATGCAGATCCTCTCAGCGTATCGATACGCAAACAACCGTATCGATACAGGGACATTACGAGCGGCGATTTTGTGCAGAAAACTCAAGGACAACACAACACAATAATCAACCATCTAAGGCATGATTGCCACATGAAATCAACTCATAAACACATAGCAAGAGCAAGAATCCCTACCTCAATGATCAAAGATCGAAGATCCAACCCAAACGAGCGAGCCCTAGCTTTTGAATTTGAAATCCTCCATGAAACTCTTCCTCCGAGCTCCGCCCACGCGATCCACGAGTCGAGAACACTTCCAAATGGGGAAGAGGAGATGCATCTTCAAGCAATCGAGGTTTGTTGCAAGTTTTGAGGTGGAACGAAGAGAGAGGGAGAGATGGGCCGAGAGAGGGAGAGGGAGCCGAGAGGGAGAGACGTGAGGAGAGAGAGAGAGGAGATAAAATGATCCCCTACGATGCACACATACACCTTATATAGTCCCATATCTTTAAACTACACATTTACCCCTCAATCTTCCATTCATTCACTTAGGTCCCCAATTCACATATTCACTAATTAATCCATATTTTTTCTCAATTTGGCATTTAATCGATATTTCAAAAATTAAAATTATTCGGGTCTCTACAAAGCTACTGAGGGATCAAGGTGGTGAGGCCCAGGGGCCTATGGTTCAATTTATTTTCTGTTTTTATGCTTAATTATAGCTTCTTGATTATCTGTTAGTCGTATAGTCTGGTGTGAGGAAGAACCGCTTTGCCACAACCTAACCGTTGAAAAGATTGAATTACCCCGAGCGTAGGACTAGGTCATTGTCAGCATAAATACTGGAAAGTCCGGGATCGTACCCACAGAGATAATCTTTATAGCTAATTCGGATTGTAGATGTAAGGGCTTGCGGTGTTTAGACAGCCAACTTTTGGTTTTCCTTTGAAAAGTGATAAGCACTTATGAAAAAGACTAGAAAATGAGTTTTAGCTAGGAATTAAAGGCGGCAAGGCGTTGGAGTTATTAACGCCCGTTACTTAGGCCATCGAACCATTCTCAACGAAAAGACGGTTGAATCGCACGGCATAAGCTATCAACCGGAATATTTAGCTATGAAACCATTGAAAGACTAGAAATGTAGTATGGAAAACAAGTGAGCTCTTTTGTTCTTTTGGCAAACACAAACTGAGACATCGCTCCGGAACCATGTGAGCAAGCACATGATCACTGGAGATTAACATCGGCAAGTTTTGTTACATGAAGGCGAACCCTTCTCATTTTTCATTCCGAACCTCAAGCCATGAGTTGAGAAAGACAAGATTAACCCAAGTCACGAGGCGTTAATCACTCCGATGCTAAGCCTAATCGACTACTCACACATAATGAAAAGACTAGACAAGATAAGAAAATGGAGCAAAAGATTTAATTGAAGGAAACGAAAATAAACTTGATTTATGCAAAGATCCAAAGCGTAGCTACAACATTAATAAACAAGAAATTAACATGAGACAAATACTTACTTGAGTTCTTGAAGAAACTAACTTGAAAAGCTTGAATAACAACTATGGAAATCTTAGAAAGCAAAAAAAAGACTTAGGCCTAAAAAGACTAGAAATTGCCATCCTTCCATAAATGGCATACAAGCCTATTTATAGAGCTTGCAAAATATCCCTTACAAAAGACCAAAAGGACCCTAAAGTATCCCAAAAACATTCCATAAATGGAAAGTTGAAAAAGATAACAAAAATCTGCAGATTTTTCCATGTAGTACCGGTACTGGAAATGCCTCAGTACCGGTACAAGGCTTAACGGGCAGGAAAAATTGATCTCTGGACACCCAGTACCGGTACTTGGAGTTGGCCAATACCAGTACCCGTTTGACAGATTTTTGGACAAGCTTCGCTGGCTCGCTCCGGACACTCCCGAACTCGGATTTGAGTGTTTTTTGGACCGTTGGAAAGCTTGTCAAGTCTACTTTCTAACCTAAGTGGTTTGGATCAAAAGTAATTTGTACATCAAAAGATATGACGATTCTACCCTCAGCTGGTCGGAAAATGAATAACTTTGGTAAAATCCTCCCTTCTCCTTCAATTTCCTTGACCCTTGGGCGACCCGAGCAACCTCCAAACCATCTCTTCATGACTCTTCGGGTGTCACAACGTGATGGCACGTGGCCTTGAGTACTTGGTTGCACCCGAAGCATTCCTTGGCATTCAAACGCGCCTTATTTATACGAATTACCTGAAACACACAAAAACCTACCTTACGTGCAATATCGCTATAAAAGCTAAATAAACGCAAGTTAAAACAACATAAAACGGGACTAGTCGCACCAAATATCTAGAATATTGGGTGCTCATCAAGAACATCGGCTGGGTCTTCGATCCATCGGCCGGTACATCAAACTAGGAGGATATCTCGGCCGTGACATCCATTCACCGACCGTGACATCCATCTCCCTGGGACATGTTTTATTCTGCTTTCTGATGCATGCTTATTTATCGTCTCGGCTCACCTTATTCACTATTAAAAGATAAAAACAGACTACGTATTAGAATTAAATGATGCATGTCTTAATCTGATGTCGAACAATTATGGGCCAGTCTCACGACTGGGCAGAGAGGGATGCCTAACACCTTTCCCTCATTGTGCCTTTGGCTCCCGTGCCCAGAATCTCTTATCTGTTTTTCCTAGTTTTTCTTAAACTAGGTGGCAACTCTGTTTTAATAAAAACCGTTTTCGCGTGACGATGTTCCTAGCCATGGGAATATCTGCGATCTTGGTTTATAAAGCAAACAACCAACAAACAGCAACGATCATTCTGTATGGCGACGCCCCGCTTCAGGGAGGTGTCTACAGTGTGTGTGCACATGAGTGAGGGAAGGAGAGGAGAGAGAATGAGATATATGGACGAAAGAGAGGGAGAGAGGCGTGCATGGGGTACAGGATTTCGTGAAAAAATACTTGTGCGTAATTGTGTGAATGATGGAGCATAATCCACTCACATAGGACCGGCCCTGAAAAGTCCCTTGACTTTAACAAACAAGGGTCTATATATGCCCCTATCTCACCACATTATAGATCATGTAACCTAATCGAACATAATGAGAGATAAAGAATAATTCGGAGTAATTGGGAAAAAATAGTATGTTTTGTTAAATAAGCGCTCTTATTGATTACTAATTAGTACAACACATGGAGGATGTGAAGTCCATTTTATTTCTTAATAAAACAACAAACCGTTATCACTTTACACTCTAGCCTATGAAAAGGACCCTCGTAACAACACCGTCCTGATTAAACCAAACACAAATCATATTTCGATCAAAATTCATGATGAGTTCCAGAGGCGGCTGCACCCTTGGCAATAGGTATTAAAATGAATATCTTCATTTTCTTAAAGGGTAAATTACCAAAATCACCCTTGAGATTTCTAAAATTTACAGATTGCCCCATCAGTTGCATAACAAATTACCCCCTATTGTGCCGTTAGAAAAAGTAGAAAATGAAGGAACGATTCCCGCTCGACGAACGCGTAATCTATTGTTCAACGTTTTCAAATAACAATTCTACTTCACGCTCCTACGTCGTTCATATATATATCAGCCATCACGCCTAGCCCTTACTGGCTGACGGACAAGGTGAAGAACGTGGAGTAGTGTTGGACTGACATTAATGAATACTGCAAGCAAAATGGGGTGAGAGCCTCTTTTTTCCCACCCTAATTAATTATTGCTTCATTTTTTATGTCTTCAATTTAGTTTCATTTTCTATGTTTTCTCTCTTCTCTGTCTTCAATTTATTGCCCAACATATATTTAATTGCCCAACGTTTCAATAGCTATGTTTTCCAGCAACTTAGAAACTAGACTCTCAGTTCCAACCTCAATATTCTTGGTTATAAACTGGCTAGGTACGGTAACATATTGTGGGTGTGATTTAGCATGAAAACTGCCTCAAAGACTGCACAAATCTCATCGCCAATTCATTCCCTTGTTCTAAATTACGGAAGATGCATGGAGATAGCCAAAGTGCTGTGGTTTACATTTTGTTAGCACAGTTTAACTGGATATCTTACATGCGGAAAAAACCAGATTTATCATTATGGTTAGATATTTAATTACATGCTAAAATAGTGGAGTAAATATATGTATTTACATTGTTGTGGACTTTTTTTTTTTTAAGAAAATCGCATTAGTAGTAATGAAATCTTATTGTTGGAGAACATTCCATATATAATGCACTTTAACTTGTGCCCCAGGGGCATTTTTTAGCAGAACCGTTAATTAAATTATGGTATTAATTACATATACTCCTTCCGTCTCCTTTTAAATGTCCTGCTTCGTAACTCCAACTTATTAAGAAAACATTTATCATTATACCTTTTACATCAACTTTTACCTCCAATTTCCCTATTTATCATCTATGGAGACATCATCATTACACTTTTACTCATTAACTTTTTAAAATGGAATCTACTTTTAGGGGCAAAATAGAAAATGTACCAACTTTTACCCACTAACTTTACAAAATGGACACTTATTAAGGGACAGCCCAAAATGGAATACTGGACTTTAAAAAGGGGACGGAGGGAGTACTACATAAGTTTTTTCATCCTTTTCCCAATTGATTTACCAATTTGCCCTTTATTTTGTGACACAAATATGTATACACATACATATATATTGTTTCTTGGTTTGGTGAGATTTTAAGTCGTGGGAAAATTTACAACAAGAAGAGAATATCTTACTACTGTTTTGAAAATCACTGGCTTCCAGACAACATTGCGTCCACACCGAAATCCCAATTGTTCACAGCAGCCTCATTATCATCTTCAAACAATTGGTCACATGGGCCCCTCTCCGATCGTTTATAATCTTGACATCCTTTAAATTGTGAATATTGCTCCATCATTTTTCACAGGATACGATATGTACTTGTTTTTGTCTCAGTAGTTGCAATATTCATTGATCCTTATACCTAGCTCATTGCAGTATTATGCTTCAAAATGAATGACTTTTCCGAAACATGTACGTTTCACCATTATGGTAAACTTACCATGTTCGTTCTAAAGATTTTTCGATGAATGTTATAATAAATTTATCATATTGCCCAGCCCAGCCCAGCCCCCCCCCTCATTCCCCTCTCTCTCTCTCTACTTCAGATCTATCCCTCCCTGATTTCGGCGTGCTAGCTCCTACGTCGACGGAGCCGATCGTCATCAGAGCAGTCTGCCTGTGTGCTCTTTTGTCCGATCTTTCTCACCGTGTGCTCTTCTTTCGATCGTCCTGTAATTCTATCGACGTTATCAGGCCGACCCCGTTCTTGTTGTTCTGGGCTTTGCATAAGTTCGCGCCCTGATGAGTGCGTAGTCTCTTGGGACGGAGATAGCAGTTGGCGGTGTTGTACGGTGGGGTGTGGCTGCTGTGGTGATCAAGGTTCTGTACCGTGGTCTTTATTGTGTCTCGGCCGCCCTTGTGGCAGCAGCAGTGAGGGTCTTGATCAAAGTTTTTGGGCAGCTGGACTCAGGAATGTAGATCTGTTGTTTGAGGTTTTGCTTTAGTTTTTATTTGCTGTTTTGTTGTTGATTTTCTTCCCCCTGTGTGGGATTTTTTCTCATTACTCCTAGTGGATGTTTTTGTGGTGGCTTTTCTATATTGTCTTGATGGCTTTTCATGGGTTTTAAAGTGCGAAGCTCTTAGCAAAACAAGCTTTTAATTTTAGTAATTGCAATATTATTGTATTTTCGGATTGTCCTAGTTTTTTAACGCAACAATTAAGCTGATGATGTTGCAGTCAATTAATTACCCCAGGACTTGCTTCTTTCTAGTGTTTTTTGAAATCTTTGATTTCCAAAAAATAAAATATTTATCATATCCGCTCAACCGAATCAAATTTCGGTAACAAAAATGATACTCACACAACAATCCAATTAAACACAACCTCTCACATACATGTGGGCTCCACACACAGTAGTGTGTGGAGCCCACATGTATGTGAGAGGTTGTGTAAGTTGTTGTGTTTGGATCGTTGTGTGAGTAGCATTTTTGTTTCGGTAAATTGACAACTTTATCGTAATGTCCAGTTCACAGTCGTTATGAATTATTTTACAGTAGTCATAATTAATTTCTCTTACATTCCGACAATTTTTGTGCAATAAATTTTACCGCAATTCCTGTATCGTCAATTTGTTTTTACATTTCCTACAGATAATTATGTACGTGGATGTGTGTACGTACGGAAATACTTTATCCTTTCCCCACTTCCTTTCAAGACAAACCACACAAAAGTTTAAAAAATGAGAAAATCTTTTTAACGGTGGAGCCGTGAATAATTATTTACGGAGCCAATCGCGACTGTCCAACTTTTAGACAGTCCGGATATTAATGAAACTTTTCCGGAAAAGTTTCATTTAAATCAAGATCGTCCAAAGCCGAAACGGACGGCCGAAATTGCGCAGAACCGCCGTGAATAAGTTTCTCTATTAAAAAATACAGTATAAATATATAGAGAAGTGGTTGTGAATTGGATCAAAATCAAATGTATTTTTAGTATCTCATTTTGAAAGTTCAAACCTCAAAATCAAATGTTGAGCGTTTATTAATTTATGAGTGTCATGAAAAGTGGAGAGGTGGGTAAAGCAAAGTGGGAGTGGAAGAGCGTTGGGTACTGCCCTGTGATTCCCATTAATAAAAAGAGAGAGGTGAAAGTGAAGGCATGACGAGTGTTAATCTTGTGAGGTGGAAATTAATCCCCCCCAGCTCCTCTCTCTCTCTCTCTCTCTCTCTCTCTCTCAAGTCAAAGCCAACTCTAACAAGACAACCATGCAAGGCCCCAGTATCTTTATATACACACCAGAACTCCATCTTGTATTTTCAGACCCTTCAGTAGTTATCAACTTCTCTAGGGTTGTACCAGCGGATATATATGGATGCTTCTGCTCTTCAAGCATCATAACCCCGGCCCACTAGCTTTGACTCTTTTGTTTTTTTTTTCTCTTTCTCTTTCCAATCAGGTTAGCCTTTGCCATCTAAACTTGTTTGTCCACAACTATATCATATCTTTTGGATCTCGGGTAGCTCTGGTTTGCCTTTGTTCCCTTTAATCTTTGTTCCCCTTTCAGAGATTAATAAAATTTCTTTTGCCGAGAAAAAAAAAACTATATCATATATTTGCTTGTGCTATAGAGAGTGGGAGAGGTATATATTTATTTGTTTTTTGATCAACAAGAGATATATATTTATAGTAACTTGTTTTTCTACCAATACCCAATATTTTTTAGGCGAGATAATGACCTTGGCTATGCTCGTTTAGTATTTCTACCATATATTTTGATTTTCATATTTCGAAAACCAGTTTAACTATTTTTGTTTCAAAAATTTCTCGTTTTAATTTTAAAAACAAATTTTATTTTTATATATTTTGCGAATTCCATTTTGTTCTACTTTTTGGGAGGAAAAACATTTCATTGAAAATTTTATTTTTTTTATTTAAAGAAAAAAACAGTTCTTGACATTAAACAAACGGAATCTTTTAACATTTTCTTACAGGGAATTATACTGTGTACAAACACACTATTTTGTTGTCCTTATTTTTTCAAACTTGCAAAATGGGCCATTCATCTGTGGAAAATTGTATCAAGAATTAATAAACAAGGGTAAAAACTTATAATTGCGACGTATTTTTGTACGAAAAGGAGGTTAATTGGAATTTTTCAAAATTTAATTACGAGTTGTAAATTCCTAAATTTATTATTGTAATTTTTTGTTTTTTTTCAGGAGGTGGACCCAAGCTGTGAAATTTCAGTGGGGCTTTATTTGCATGAACTGAGCTCTCTTTGAGGGTTTCTGATAAAAGCTACTTCTATTCTAAGTAATGGACAAAGAAGGGAACTACTCGGTAGTACATATAACTCAAATCCCATAACTTCCCTTGTCTACCATATTTTCTTGATAAATATTTTCATCCCCACACAGAAATTTTGTTTTTCCCCACTCTAAAACCCTAATTCCTGTTGCAGAGTAATTTCCAAGGAGCAGACTACTCTATCGACCATCACCACCAGCTCATGAAGCCAAGGATTAACGAAGAAACGTACGTCGATACCAGCAACCAAATAGCAGACTACACCTCGCTTACGAGTCATCCGCGAAGCTCAACTTCTCCCGATAAGTTGAGCTTCGCGGATGTGATGCAGTTTGCAGATTTCGGGCCCAGGTTGGGCCTAATCAACCAAACCAAGATACCCGAGGAAGGACAGGAGGAAGAAGTAGAAACTGGGATCGACCCGGTTTATTTCTTGAGGTTTCCGGTTCTGAATGAAGACAGGTATAAAGGGTTGGGCGAAGAACGAGGAGGCGAGGAGATAGGAGAAGGAGAGGGTAGGGGTAATTCGGAAAACAACAATAACGCCACGTCGGAGGGGCTTGGGATTGTTGGGGGGAATTTTGAGAAGAATTTGGCAGCAGATGATCATGGAGTGAGTAATAAGAACAAGAGGAAGAGAGCAAGAAGTGTGAAGACAAGTGAGGAAGTGGAGAGCCAGAGGATGACTCATATTGCTGTGGAGAGGAATAGGAGGAAGCAAATGAATGAGCATCTTAGGGTTTTGAGGTCTCTCATGCCTGGCTCTTACGTCCAGAGGGTATGCATATATGTACATATATATATATTATGCCTGTTTGGTGTTGTTTTTCTTTTTCTTTTCTTATTTTTTCGGAAAAAACACTCATCGATTAGTCATTTGTTATGTGAACTACAACTGAAAAATCAAAGAATATAGTCTCCAAAAAAAAATATTCAGAAAATGTTTTCGATTTTCGCTAACAATTTATGAAAATGAGGTTTTTTTTTTTTTTTGGTAAAACGAAGAAGATTTGAGCAAGAAAAGGAAACGATACCAAGCTGGATTTAAGCTAATTGTGACTGAAAAGAAAATACCAATCTCGAAATAAGGTTTTGAAAAAAGAAGTCCTGAAAATATATATATATATATAGCATAATAGCACTGAATTTGATAAGCCAATGATTTTTTTCCGTGTTGCAGAACATGTATAGTTAAGTCCTAATTTGATAGGCCATTAATCGATTTATTTCCGTGTTGTAGAACATGTACAGTTAAGTCCTTTCCAGAACCGGCCTTGAGCTAAGTAGTCGTTTTAGACCCCCAAAATATACAAATTTAAGAGCCCCTTCTACTTTGGTACCATTTATAATTAATACTCCAATATAAAGTAATGATCCCATCTTCAATTTTCACTTTAGGCTCCCAAAAAGTTAGGGTCTGCTTTGGTTCTTTCTTACATGATAAAACGTTGGCATCAGTCCATTTATTCTAAACGAAGTTTACCCCTTTTTTTATCGACAAAAGTAACATTTCGTTTTAAACGAAGCTTACCCTTCATTGGAATTACTAAAAAACGCCTTTTATGTAAAAGATTTCTAGGTCTGTAGCATTTTATTATTAGCTAAAACTTCAGAAGGGTTTGTGGGAATTTCACAGGGAGATCAAGCATCCATCATTGGAGGAGCTATTGAGTTTGTAAGAGAGCTAGAGCAACTCCTCCAATGCCTCGAATCCCAGAAGCGGCGGAGGCTCTACGGAGATCCACCACCGCCTCGGCCAATGGGAGACTCCTCCACCTCCTCCCTTGCAAATATCCCGCAACCATCTCAACCCCCGCCGCCATTCTTTCCTCCTCCGGTGGTGCCGTCGTTGCTCCCAAATGGTCATGATAATCAGCTTAAACTGGTGGAGTTTGATCCCACGGCCGGACTCCGGGAGGAGACAGCAGAGAGCAAGTCGGTCCTGGCCGACGTCGAAGTGAAGATGTTAGGGTTTGATGCCATGATAAAGATCTTGTCAAGGAGAAGGCCAGGGCAACTTATTAAGACCATTGCTGCATTGGAGGATTTGCAGCTTATTATCCTCCACACCAATATCACCACTATTGAACAAACTGTGCTCTATTCTTTCAATGTCAAGGTATACCACTTTCTCCTTCAAAATCTTGCATGCATACTATCACTAATGTGAATAACTTATTCACGGAAGCGCGCAATCTCATCCGTCTGTCTCGGCAATCGATGGTTGAGATATGATTTTAAACTTTGACCGGTAATAAATATCTCTGACCGGTAATAGTTTGTTTTTAATCCGAATCGTCCAAAACACTTTTGGACGCGCTCCATAAATAAGTTTTTCTCATCACTTAGAGGTGTCTGCATAGGGCAACACGAATACATAGAACCATGTATGTTCTATCTTCTTGATAATTCTGTATCCGGCCTAATGCACTGACTAATTCGAGGACTAATTCTACTGTCTACTAGTGGAGCTAATTTAAAGCCCGAGCAAACTATATAAGTATATATATATATATATATACACACACACGCATTTTATGTTGCGATTATATACGCCGAAAAACTTATCTTCGA
The DNA here is from genome assembly GCA_018127125.1 of Rhododendron griersonianum. Classification (NCBI taxonomy): domain Eukaryota; kingdom Viridiplantae; phylum Streptophyta; class Magnoliopsida; order Ericales; family Ericaceae; genus Rhododendron; species Rhododendron griersonianum. Next base: position 13,397,143 of record CM030796.1, read on the forward strand.
TCTGCTTGTATATGTAGGTTACTAGTGAAGCGCGATTCTCGGCGGAAGATATAGCGAGTTCAGTTCAACAGATATTTAGTTTTATCCATGCAAACAACACCATGTGATAATTAAAATGATAATCTCCAGTTTTTCATGAACTTTAATTTGTGAGTATTTTCTTTTAGTACTTCCTCTGTAATGCATGGGATCGATCCTCTCTCCCTATAATTTTCAGTCCTTTTAAGTTCCATATGTTGATAGTCAGTCACATCATGGCCGTTTAAATCTGGACTGTATAACGCGTAAAGATTTTTCTCAAGTGGGCTTACCTAGGGCTCACTTGATGATGATCTGAACCATTTATAATTATGATTATGTCATAATAACAGTATCGGGATCAGTGGCGGAGTCAGGATTTTAACCCGGGGGGGCCGGCTTAATTAATAGACATATATTTTTTATCGAAACGTATACTTTTATATATATCATAAAGTTTTTGCTTTTCAATTCATTACAATTGAACATTGAAATGATTCTTTAGACTATATCAACTATCACGTGCTTATTTTTTGTTTATGAAAAAAATTGATAAATGAGAATGTAAAATAACTAATTTTTTATCTAATCGAACCAAAATTATTAAGATCATAAGTAGCTATACACGAATAATTATCCAAAATATTCAAAATCGGGTATATAAAAAGTAAAAATTTTAAAATTCAGACGCTCAGGGAGCCGGGACCGGGGGGGCCGGGGCCCCCCGAGCCTCAACATAGCTCCGCCCCTGATCAGGACATTACAGTTGAGTCTATACTCGTATTGGGACTCTGGGAGTATTAACCATATGTAATGGGAATCGGTTGTCGTGGTTGTAAATATTTAAAAATCCATTTTTCAAGAGAAAAATTTTAAGTGCCGAAATCACCCGTAACAGTTGATACTCATAACAAGCGTGAATAGGTCTATGAATCGAAAACAGACGGATACATAACAATAACCGGCCGATACGCATGCAATTTTCCCTCCCAATGGTATACTTGGGTAGTGGGTACGGTATCGGAAAGCCAAAAAATTATTACGGATCAATCGTTATCCTTGCTAAGGATTATAGTACTCTCTCCGTCCCTTTTTAAATGTCCCGCTTCGTAACTCCAACTTATTAAGAAAACATCATCATTACACTTTTTACATCAACTTTTACCTCCACTTTTCCTATTTACCCTCTATAGAGACATCATCATTACATTTTTACTCACTAACTTTTCAAAATGGGATCTACTTTTAGGGGCAAAATGAAAAATGTACCAACTTTTACCCACTAACTTTACAAAATGGACACTTATTAAGGGACAGCCCAAAATAGAATACTGGACTTTAAAAAGGGGACGGAGGGAGTACCAATTATAGAAATTAATCCAAAATGATGTGATAGCCACACAATCAAAATCCATCAAGATATAGATTGTCAATTTTTTTTTTAACCAAATGTGATTGGATAAGATGACTAGCTACTATGCAGATCATGTGATCACCATGTAATTTGATGATCGATAATCTAGTTGGCAGACCCTCAAAATGAAGATCACGGATCATTATATCTCCAAGATAACAACTGCTGACAATTAATTTAGATTCTTTTTATATATTTTGGGAAATGATTTTGCCACTCCCTTTTTTGTTAACGCCACTCCCCTTCAAGTGTAAAAATATACTTGCAGGGGAGTGGCATTAACAAAAAAGGGAGTGGCAAAATCAGCAGCCTATATTTTATGAATTTTAGATATCATGTAGGAGTAATTGCTAATGCATTAGCAAAGGAATAAGGGTTTTTTTAAATAAAATAAAAAGCTCAAAGGAATGAGAGTTTATTTTGGGACTCAGAATTCTTAGGTTCTCTCTAAAAATACAAAAGGAAATTAATTTACACACTCCCTTTTTTTGTCATTTAGCATGTGAATTTACCAAACAGTCCCTGCAACTTATGATAAGTGTATTGTTTCAAGGACTGTTTGATAAATTCAGAAGCTAAAGAACAAAAGAAGAAGTTTTTTTTTTTTTGCATAAAAAAAGGGACTTGGATCCCGTCCATTAGGTACTGACAAGTTTGGTCCATTTGGTGCATCCGGATTAGAAAAAATCAATTTCCATACAAAATTGTTACTGTCTTTTTGCATTCTCTGTTCGATATGAAGGGTTGTTGGGGACATCACATCTGCACTGATGTTTGATCTATCAATTAAAATAATTTGGCTAGTAGTGTATGAGGGGAGAGGTCAACGAGCATCGTACCTTGTTGTTTGGCCATGGGTTGACCTGTCAGAGTGGGAACCTTGGTGGTACTAAACAAAGATGCATCCATGCATGCATGTTTAATTGGGGAATTGGGTCCCGACTTGAGTTGTGGATAGCTTTAGTCACATACTCTGGGACACTGCGTTCGTGGTCGCAAGCAAAAGCAGGTGAGCGAGCGTAAAAACGACTTCTGAAAATATCTCAAGCCACTTAATTTGCAAGAGCAAAAAGTAAAAATGAAAGCGCAAAGCGAGAATTTGGAACGCAAGCACAGAGTCCTACTAAAGGATTGTGCAACTTAAATGGACACTAGTTATGGGGAGTGCTTTTTGGTTAGGCTCTCTCATTCCGAGCCTATTAGTAGATTCGAATTACTCTCTCCGTCTCTTTTTAAGTGTCATGTATTTCATTTTGAGATGTCTCTAAATAAGTGTCCTTTTGTAAAGTTAGTAAATAAAAATTGGTACATTTTCTATTTTGCCCATAAATGTAGATTCCCTTTTGAAAAGTTGATGAATAAAAGTGTAATGATAATGTCTCTATAAAAGGTAAGTATGAAAAGCAATATTTTTGAGGTACGTTTCTATGGACTCCTAAAACTACGTGAAAGCCAAACTGAGACACTTAAAAAATGACGGAATGAGTATTTGATTTGTAATAAATGTCAAAAACAATATTGATTGGTCATCGGTATTTACATAAAAAAATTGTAGAGTACAACTTTTTTTTCTTTAAATAAAAAGCATAATAAGAAGTACAAAATTTAAGTGCAGGAGCTGACCACAAAATTTAAGCCACCCCTATCAAGGAGAAGTAATCCCAACATAGTATGACTTTTCTATTGACCTGACAACATTGTACACAGTAAATCTGAACCGTTCATGTACATTTTAAGGGTCTTTTCTTTGTCTATTCTTTTTGTCCCTAGCACAGCCCCAAAATTTAAGCCGCCCCTATCAAGGAGAAGTAATCCCAACATAGTACAGTATGACTTTTCTATTGACCTGACAACGTCTTTCAGTCATGTAATTGGACCATAATGTACTTGACAAGATTGAGACATATGCAGCATATATATGACAAGATTGAGATCAAACAAAAGTTACCTATTGCGATACATTGACCAATTTTATTTTGTTACTGAAACACCTATACCACCTGTCTGGAAAAGAATGTCTTTGTCCAATTTGACCTTACCCACTAGTATTAGAATTAAGCAAGGAAGAGAGAAACGTGTATTCGATTCGATAATTTAACAACAAAATGAGTTCACTATTTACGCAAGGGGAGGGAGCATAACTATGGAAAGAAAATCATTCTAATTACAATCAAATCGAAATAACGAAAATCATACTCAATTGTAGTCAAACAACGATATGCATGAGTGGGGGGTAGATGTGTAAAATAGTAGGTTAACAATCAAAGGGAGTTTGACGTCTCTCCGTAAACTTAAACCTCAGACCTTCCGTTTGAAAGCCAAGGGGTACCACCAGACAGTCTAACGTTGGCATCTCAATACTCTCATTGACCTCAAGATGTGACACAATTGTGAAGATGTGCAACCCTAAAGTGCCATTTCTTTGGAGTCCGATTTCTTTGCAGTTTTACATTTTGACCTTTCAGGTTTTCAGTTTTTACCACGTTCAGCTTTCTTCCTTTCATAGACATCAGAGATGGGAACCTTCTTTCATGACTGTGCAGGCCTTCAAAGGGTGCTTGCATCCTGAAATTGTACTGGAAATTGTGATGGGAAATGAAAGGGTCTTTATTTCCCTCCAAAAATCCAACTCTGATTCCTTAACTTTTCTTTTGCTACCACAAATCCAAAAGAATGAAGACAATGCAACATGAACATACAGTTAATTCTGCAAGCAAGGATGAGAGCAAGTTCAACAAAGTTTTACCGATGGACCCCCATGTGGGTACTTCATGGGGGACTTTAGAAGAACTTGGCAAGGCTATGCTCTACCGTTAAGCTATTTCCGCCAGCTACTGAGCAATTCACATCATTTGATACGTAAGACTTCTATTTTTCCGCTGGACCAGTCTTGACCTTTGATTGAGCTACGAGAAATTAATGAAACAAGGAAAAATTGCAAAGCATTTCACTAAGGACAGGTATGATCAATGTTTTGGAGTCATTTTTTAGCACCATATGTTTAGTCAATTTCACGTACCCAGAAAAGAAAAATAACTGTCACCTAGTAAGGCATTAATTATTGTACATAAAAAATCAGCAAAGCCCAGATGACTTTTCAGTGCATCATTTGGACCTAAATCATGCTTCCAAAAACTGCTCCTGTAACATTCTAATGTACAGGACAAGATACATCATCAAACGCGCTACTGCAAAGCTCATAAAACTGTTCAGATGCCGGTGATATAATTTAACTGGTATTATCTCGTTTCTTTTAATATTCCAAGATCCCGCCGCTTTAATGCCCTAGAAATTTTCCCGCCAAGTGTTTCCACCAGAATGGTTACATGGAGAGCGAGAATTTACCATGCCAGATGTCTACTTGGTATTGTGTGTTGGAACACTCAGATAAATCTTTGTATTCTTGAAGTCATCGAGAAGAGGGTTGTATCCATCTTTGGTTCTTGTTCTTGAGGGCTGACCAAACTCTTCCATGAATGATGATGTATCAAGCTGCACCCAATGTAAAACATGAGCATAAAAGTCTAAGCACTAGACATGGAGTTAGCTGGAAAAAAAAAAAAGACCAAAAAAAGGAGCAGCAGATTATATCCTTCAGTATGAAAGCAACATGAATGCCTCGTATCATGGAGTGGAAAACATTCTCTAGGAATACATATAAAGCATTTCTGCCCACGTAATTCCACAAGACTGCTAAAGTACCAAAGCATTGTAAAAAGATTCCAGTTTCCCTTTCCTGTTGGCTGTTACTGCAATCTCGTTTCCTAAGTAATGGAGCAAGACAAACTTGTCCTGAACCATCAGGGGATGTGGAAATGATAACATATGAAAAACACGAGCATGTCTTTAACAAAATAAGCATTTGAAAAAAAAACAGAGCAGCCATTAGGTGGTTTTTGGAAGTATAAGTTTTGATTTGAGAATGAATTTGAAATCTACTTACTGTATAAATATGAAAACAATGGGAAGGATTTGAAATCTGTGAATTTGGAAAGAATCGGGCATATAAATACACATAAGAACAAGAATTACAAGATTAAAAATTCATAGGACACCAAAAGATCAGATTCATATAGAAGATGGACAAGCGCAGACATGATTCATAACCTGTTCAAGAGAGCTCACAAAGTCACCACGAATAAGGGCATCAAAGAAAGTGGAAATAATCAAATAACAGAACACTCTTTGGTTCCAAAAAAATAAAAACAGAACACTCTCAAATTATCAATCACCAGCAACTGAAATTAGCCGCATGGCTTCTAACTTCCAGGGCTACTTACAACAAATTAATACCTACAAGGAATTATGCTCAATATCAGGACTCCTAATAAAACACTGGCTTTAAACACGCAAATATTCAATTTCTAAAATTGTCGCTATTCTGCAAGAGACTCTAACGCACCTTCAAAACTTATCTCATTGCACACAAACCTGGCTCTATGGAGAGAGAGAGAGAGAGAGAGAGAGAGAGAGAGAGAGGTTAGACTAATGGTCAAGAGGCCGACCCGAAGGTGGTGGATTTTTCAAATAGTTCCGGTCTACGATGCACTGACACTCAATAGAAATCGTCGTATCCTTGTTGGAGACTCAGGGGACACACCACATGTCATGTCCATTATATTTAGTATTGTTTATGCCGCAACATGCAGGGACACTGGAGGACACGCCATGGACACAAATGGAGACACGTCAATGGGATTTTTATAAATTTTAATAACTCCGAGGTAAAATATTTAAATTTAAAGTACTATGCCAAAAGTGTAATATAAATTACACTCCCTCTTTCCCACAAAGATTGTCCACTTTTACTATTCAGACAAAACTTTATTTAATGAAACTAAGTGAGATATATCACACAAATTCCATACTGCATATAAACAATATTATAAGCTAAAAAGCACGGACAATTTTATGAAAGGTGTGAATACTGAAAATAGACATCCTTTATTGGATGGAGACAGTATGCAAATGTGTATAGGCATACAGTATCCATAAATAATGCATTTGGTAGGAGTCAAACCCAAATATTTAGAGTCATAATGTAGGTTCGCATAATTTAGAAGTTATTTAAAAAAAATTCCATCTACCTTGCTGTATCTAGTGTTCTAAAAGTCGCTAGACGCTAGTCGGGCAAAAGAGGGACGCCTATAACCTAGAGGCCGACTAGCTCCCTAGCCAACCAACTAGTCGGCACCTAGACCAATTTCTATCTGGGCATTGGACCCCACCTAGACCGATTTTTAGAACAGATGTTATGCCTCTGTACCCCGCCATGTCCGTTCCATATCCGTGCTACATATGCACCAGTTTTCAAAGCCCTAGATTTTTATATTCAAGTTGTGAGACAGATTTGCCCATGTTTCAAATCTACAAGTGTTTTGGTCATCCAATTGGACAATAGATGGGGAAGCAAATTTAAATCGGTACTTCTAACCAAACCAAACCAAGTCTTGTGTCACAATCAATTGGGGTCGGCTAAAATCATTACTGCTAAATATCCATAAAATCCAAATAACCTTGTTCGAAACAAATACAATTGCTTTAAACATTAAGAGACCACTACAAACGTAGAAAGAAATTTTACTCATACAAACATATCCAAAGAGCTCATCCTTTGAATGCGATTCTTTTAGAAAACACACTTCTACTCCTTACAATGTCAACACAAGAAGAAATTACCGTAATCGTCCGCCTCTTTTTCCCTGCCTTGGATGATTTATCCTTTTGCAGCTTCATCCACCCAGAGGAATAATGATCAATGCGTTCCAAAAGCCAAAAGTCTGTTGGGAAAAAGATGTCTGCGTCACCCTGCAATACCAAATAGGGGACAGTATCTATCAGTCTTACTGTATCATTGTAATGGTTGGAAGGTACAGTAGCAGATGATAACAAAGAGATGTACCACTGAGCAAGGAAGATGTAAAAGATTTTCTGTTCATTGATTAAATTAAAATGTTGCACCATCAGGTGCTCTGGAAACCGGATGGGTTCATGGAAATAATCTATTTGCACATCTCTTCGCCAAGATTAAAAAGAAATCATTTTTTTACCTAGCACATGAAAATGTGTCTATCTCCACAAACAACGGGCCTTTCATATCAGAAGACATGCTAGCACAACATAGGTCAATGTCCATTAAGGAATATGTCAATTAGACCTAAGATCTATAGCACCTACATTACATAGTTCGTACCTAGATAAGTCTAAGAAGTTCAACGACGAAGACGTGGACTGTTCTCACGTAGCATATGCACCCAAACAACCAAAGCTATGCAGGACTAGAAGCTCAATAATTACAGGTGAAAGGCAGAGACCACTACTATTACCAGGCCTGACATTCAAGCAGGCCCGCTCGTCAGTAAGTTACCCAATTGAGCCCACTCCAATTCAGCCCATATTCAGTCAGGCCCAAGATCCAGGCCCATCAATATCTGAAGTGGGCTCCAACACTTCAAACACAATAGTTTTAGAGCCCAATGAACTCGCAAACATAGTGGGCTCAGTGGTAGCACAAGCAATGAAGGCCTCAACATCGGCACAGCCCGAAGAAAAGCCCAAAGTTTAATTACCGTAGTTTTATATTTGTAATCTCACCTGCGGTGCCTAATTCATTAATAATATGAGCCATTCCAATGTTATTATAAGTTCCCAATGCCCTTTTAAGTAAAGCAATCCCAAGACAAATGTTCTATTTTCTGTTTCCTCTTTATTTTTATATATATATTTCCAAAGGCAAATATATAAACCCTGGAAACCTTTATTAATAACAATACATTCAATGGAAATATACAATACGACTGTTTATGCTATATCGCAACCCTAATATTTCCATAACGTCCACTGGTATTAACACCCATATCTTTGAAAGAGGTCACAAGACGATTACGACCATTGAACTTCAAGAACCGCTTCAGAGTAAACATGGTGCCAGAAACATTCTCATTAACATACTTCCGCTCCCTGACTAGAACTTTAAATCTGCTTAGTTGATCAACACGAACATGTTGATCCAATCTCGAACCATCACTATTTGGTGATTCACCGAAGACATCGGAGAAGCTTGGAACACCAGTCGGTACAGGCATACGATCTAAAATGTACTTTCCCAAGTAGAGCTATTAAGGACGAGGTACTCAGACCAAAAGATGGTGTTGTTAATGGTAGTGATTACAGTGATTATTTTAATTTGCCAAGTCTTGGTCAAGGTGTTGATTCCAGACATACAAATCGTGTAAAAGTATGGTCTATGAATCTGGATGGTCGCTTTCACATTCGGAATATTGATCAAACGATGGGGGAGGATCAGAACCTTGTGGTTGAAAATATTGAAGGATACGTTGGTATCTTTGTTATTTTAGATCGTATGCCTGTACCGACTGGTGTTCCAAGCTTCTCCGATGTCTTCGGTGAATCACCAAATAGTGATGGTTCGAGATTGGATCAACATGTTCGTGTTGATCAACTAAGCAGATTTAAAGTTCTAGTCAGGGAGCGGAAGTATGTTAATGAGAATGTTTCTGGCACCATGTTTACTCTGAAGCGGTTCTTGAAGTTCAATGGTGGTAATTGTCTTGTGACCTCTTTCAAAGATATGGGTGTTAATACCAGTGGACGTTATGGAAATATTAGGGATAATGCTATATTTATGATTGTCATGTGGGATTCATCTGCGCATTGTATATTTCCATTGAATGTATTGTTATTAATAAAGGTTTTCAGGGTTTATATATTTGCCTTTGGAAATATATATATAAAAATAAAGAGGAAACAGAAAATAGAACATTTGTCTTGGGATTGCTTTACTTAAAAGGGCATTGGGAACTTATAATAACATTGGAATGGCTCATATTATTAATGAATTAGGCACCGCACATATTGGACTGGGCTCGCAACAACATCATGAATGACGCGCCCAAGTAGAATAGGTAAAACGAAGTGGGCCAGATCATTAGGCCCACATAACTATTTATCTGGTCATTTAGATTTAAATTCAAAAGTGTATTCAAATGATGCGTATTATAACGTCATTGATGACATCACACCGCACTATCTGTTTCTAAAGCACTGGAAACAATTTATTGGGGCCCAGCGAGACTGGCAAACCAATTGCAAATACGGAAAACCAGTTCAAATTAATGGCGGGATCCCAACAATCGTGCTCTGCAATCCTGACGTCCAATCAAGCTTTAGTGTCTACCTCAATAAAGACGAGAACAATGGTCTTAAAATATGGACAAGTCTCAATTCCATATTCATAGTTCTCGATGAGAAACCCCTCTATACCCAGGCTCAAGAACCCACCGTCACAGAAACCGCTACACAGAGCGTCCAAAACCAGGAGGAGACGAATTGACTGCCAATGTGGATGCACAATCTACTTCACATTAGAGTGTGCAAACCATGGATTCTCGCACAGAGGAATCCATCACTGTCCTTCAAGCAACTACTGGCGTCTACTACTGGGAGCTGAAGAATCCCCTCTGGTTCAAAGTCTCTCACACACACACACACACGCACACACACACTGTCTCAAGGGATGGAGTTGCACCTTTGCATTTAGATAACTGTTGTAATCTGCACTGCTCCCATCTTTCTGCAGAGATAAAAGGTGAAGAAAGGAATACGAACTTGTCAGACTGTTATTCATATTTGACATGCTTGTCTACAATCCAATAACAAAACACCAAGTGAAATCGCAGATATAATCAAATCAAGTAAAACTAAATCTCTTCTTGCCTTTTTTACTGAAAACAAACCCCAGTTTGGCAAGATTATGGTTGCGAACATAGGAACAAGGGTCCTTGAGAATACACAAGAAAGTCAAATAAATCTATACCGTTAGATTAAAATTGTTGTCGTCCGTAGGGAGTTAAACTTGGAACTCCTCTGGAGTATCAGCAGTTAAGCTGCTCTACTCAATTTCTCTAACCATTCTTCCACTCGTTATGGAGCAGCATCTAACCCTACAAGTGTTTCATATGTATGCAACCACATAAAGTCATGGTTGAACTACGTTGTCATGTTCCCCGTGTTCCTCACTTATATTAGACACATTGTGTCAATCATTCAGAAACTCTTTAGAAAAAGATGAAAGAGAAAGTAAGCATAAAAACAAGCAGCCAGAAATAGAATGCACCTTCGTTGAAACCAATGGAGCTCTTTCACCAGGTATTTTCACATCAGGAAGGTAACTGAAATCTGAAGCAATCAAAGACATCTTCGGTAGGGCTCCATGTAAAACTTCTAGAAGTTTCTGAATAAAGTGGTTTTCAGTGTAAGTAAAGTGGGACTAGGGAAAAAAGAATTATTCCATCTTCGTATTTGATGCTTTACCAAACAACCAGTAGGAAGCCAGCATCTTCGAGGCTTCGGAAAAACTTTAGCCATGATATTTCGTGTTGTGGAAGTTGCCCAGCCTCCTCGAGTTGTATTATCTTTGTCCAAATCGGTGATCTCCAAACATCTTCTAATTAGTGGATCTTGTAATGGCTTATATGACTCAGAGAGTTCTGACCTATAAATAACCAGAATGCTGTGCTAGTGAGTATCATGTGCAAAATGAATGGTCCCACATCTAACACTATAACGCTTGAATACATAAAAGACTCATTTTCTTGTAGGCTAGAGAAACAAAACTAAAGAACTTAAATTAGCTTTTGGACTTCTGTTGCGAGGCCACCCGATCCATATTCACTTTCCAGGACTCTTTGAGATGGAACGGATTCTAAAGAAACAGACTTCCACATGCACAAGGGAAAAAAATAGCTTGAAACAGTTGTCTTTTTGAACAGCAACTGTTTCAAGCTTGAAACAGCTGCTAGACAATGTTCTAAAAGTCACTAGGCGCTAGTCGGGTGGTCTGCCACCTTCGAGCAATTAATCGGATTAATCGGTGCATATTAATTAGTAATCGGCGATAAATCATTAGTCGGACCTAATCGGATAGGCCCCGCCAGCGATATATTAATTCCTTGTTTTAGAACACTGCAGTGTTACACAACAGACTTCATAAAAATCGGACTTTCAGCCACCAACTGGGACACTAAGTCCAAATCTTGGTTAAACAAAATAATGTCCTGTGACCTGTCTATGAGCCGTGAACAGACTAGTCCAAAATCAAATGAAAACGATGAAAGCTGAGAAAGGTGGTAAAGCTAAGCTAGAGATGAACACTTAGCTAATACTAGGGTAACAAATCATGATTCTGTTTTCAAATTTGTACCATGATGACGAGCTTATTTAGTCAAACAACAGGGGAAATACCTTTTGCCCCCCTAGAAGTTCCGGATGTCACAAATCACAATACAACATAGTCAGCAACGGGAATATACCTTTTGCCACCCGAGAAGTCTCATATGTCACACTTACATTCCCAGTGGTACACGCAGAAAATTAAATGGTTATTTGACTATAGAGAAAAACCTCAAAATGGCAAGTGGACGATGATCAATAATATTACATAGATTCCCCTTTAATAACGACTTGTTAACAAATTAATCTTCCTTCGCCAAGCAAAAAAAAAACTTGTTAACAAAGTCACACACTAACAACCTCAAAACAATCAACAGGTCATTAAACACAATCGTCTCTACCTAGGCAACCATACTTCAAACCACGTGTATTTCTGAGAAGGAAATTTTAGTAGTACTAGAAGATAGCTCGTTCCGAAAGCAATTTCAACATGAATCTTATGATTTCTCTTTAACCCATGTATGGTGTTTAAAAACATCTAGACCTTCTTTAGACATGAACACATTTGTCTCACCTTTTTTATATTCAGAATCAAATTCACATCAACTTCGCCATGTCAATAAAACTCAGGAATAAAATTTACAATCTGCTCAATGAGAAATTTACATAAAAGAGCCATGTCAAAAATGACAGTATTAACAATAAAGTAGTCCTACAAATTTAAATGTGTATGATTATCTGTTTTGATGGGTATTGCAAAAAAGGGAGGGAGAGCTCTGAATTTTAAATGCATAGTCACATGTGTTTGATGTGTATATCGTAAAAAGTGAGGAGGCAGATTTCAAATGTGTAGAGTTTTCTCTTTCTCAATCAGAAGACGCTTCACGGTAATTGGAGATATTGCAGAGAGAGGTGATAAGATTTTCCTTTTCTAAATCTTTTAACCTTGATAGAAAAAGGCGATCAATGGTTGCAGAGGCTCTCTCCTTCGTATGCTTAGGCATATTAAAAATAACGATGTGTTATAATTATATAGATTTGGACCATTTGGAAATAATCACCATAAGAATTGTTGATCACAATATTAGACAGTCGTACATAATAAGATGTCTTGTGGTTGGTCCATGTGGATACATATGTTGCAGTAAAATTTTACAACACTAGTTGAATGTGGTCACTCACCTTTCGTGTTGCTTTTCAACCCACACTTCCATCCATGGTGAAACTTGATTCTCCGAATAGATAAGATCGTGTGGAAGATTATCAAGCACCTAGACAAATTGACCAAATTAATCCATAAGTAGAATAAATATTAACACAACACGCAAATAACCTTGAGCACCAACTAACAATGTAGTCAAAGTACATAATGTGACCTCTCATAAACCAAAACATACCAAACTAAGCGTTCTGTTCCAATTAAATGGGGATGAGCTCATGCACAAGAGAAAGAACCAAAAAAATAGGACAAACTTCACTTTCACACCCCCACCCCCCTTTGGTTTGGACTTCATGCGGATTCCTCCCTTGGCATTTCAAAACTTGTACATTACCACCATGTTTTGTGGACTAAGAGTCTTAAAGTGCACCGTTGATTCCGTTAATGGTGCTTGTAAGAAAACAGAAGTGTCCTCATGTTCTTCATTTATAATGAACTTGATTATACACACACACACACACACAGTATAAAAATGTATGTGTATACATATAGTCATATATACATGCAATGTAAAAAACTTCATGCCCTGCACTCATCACCACCCGCCACTTTTCTTCACTACCTGACAACTCCTCCTTTCCTCAAAGAAACCACATTTTGATGTGCCACCACCACATCAGATAATATCAAACAAATCTCAGACTTCTATGGATTCTAGGGTAATGTCCACTTTACCTCCCTGTAGTTCAGGCCTCATGTGGATTGGCTCCCTTCTACACTTGGCCACATAAGCACATGTGACTCTTTTACCGAAAAAAAGTAAAGTCCGAAAGAACCCTACGATTGATTAACCTACATCAATTCTTCACCCCTCTGCCATGCATACAACTTGTCAGCTGCGGAATCAACTCTCTAATTCTCGCACTTTTGCTCTCTTTCTTTTCCGTCAACTGAGACGAGCCCCTTGTGATCCCAGCTGCCATTGCCGCAAAAGTTTTCCATGGGTCTAAGATTTTTTCTGACTCTATTAACTCTATAACATCTCACCAAAGAGACCATCTCCGTCATTGGGTTACAGAGAGTTCACAAAGTATTAACTGAGATTAAGTCTATCCCAATTAGATCTCCCCCACAAGCGTGTACATAGAAAAGTAAAAATACCACTTAAACTGCATGTATGTAATGGAAACAATACCTTACTTACAAACACAGTTGTTTTGTCGTCCTAGGGATTTGAATGGCTATATCTTATTAGTGTTGAAGGATAGTAACGTATCCAAACTGAGTTCACATACACTTACCCACCTTTGGATGTTTAGGAAAAAAGGGAGAATTTTAAGAAATTCAAAAAGCACCCAACTCATAGTGGCAAGTGGCAAAAAGCACGCCCACATCAATTCCCCACCAAGATGCACATCAAAATTTTCTGGAGAAGTACGCTGATGAGATACACATCTAAATTGGACTGCGACTGCTGCAGTGGACGGAGAGGAGAGTGGTGGTGAATGGTGGTGCTGCAGCCATGGTACAGAGATAGAGAGTTGGGTGTTTATTCCAGAGGAATGGGGAAGAGAGAGTAATCTTTTATTTAAGGGCACTTCTGCTGTTATTTTCGAAGAAAGATGTGTTTTGAAAATAAACATTCTATGTAGGCGTGTGTCATACAGACTGTAAATTGGATGAAATATTTAAGGGCCCTTTTCACTCTAGATCGTAATGGGATTACGTGTTCAAGGGTAAAAGTCAGGTAGACGATCAGCACAAGGCTTAAACTACCAGGAGGTAAAGTGGAGTTCACCCCCAAGTATCTAAGCGAAGTATTTTAAGTTTCTACTTTGGTTAAAAACTCACGTTTTGCATTAAAATTGCCAATATTCCAATGAATCAATCCCCATTCTCTTTTGTACATCTGTTTTCAGCATTGAGAATCATCTATGGGTAAAACTTCTGTTTTCTTTTCATTTTTTCCCAGCTGGTAACCTACCAACTAATTACATTTGTGACATCAACTGAGGTGTTTATGGACTGATACCTCTCTAATATGACATGTTTGCACAACAATAGCTATTGTTACCCCCTGTTTCACTCTCTAGGTGAAATAAATCACAGATCAATCATGATTCCTTCAATTGAGGCACCGAAAATCATTTTCGTAATGTAATCCGCATGGCCAGGGCAATCAACGTGGACTAATGCCAATTAGCGGCAAAAAAAGGGGCTAGCAGTAAAGAAGAATTGGGTTTTGCAAAGGAATAGCAATTGTGATTGAATTGCTATTGTCAGTCAATGTTGTCAAATCGTGAATCGAAATGACCATTTTCTAAATTGTGAATCGAAGCGAATTGTGTATCGTAAAAGATTTGGTCATAAGAAGAAAATATATACATATGCATAGAGATCATAAGGATGCATTATGAGGATAAGTCTTATGAGTACAAAGGGACAATCATTTAGAGGACAATCATTTTCTCTTTTCTAACAGAGGTTTGCTAGCAAGATGAAGTACAAGGGTTAGGAAATAAGATACCTCCAGCATTATTACCCAGCATGGTTGTTGGTCTGCATCTCCTGTTGTAACCAAAAATCCACCAAGGCAAATCAAAAAGAAATACAAATGTTGCACAAGAAGACAAAATGAAGTATTAGGTAGCACCAAAGGACATGGAAACAACATAACACGGACACACAGACACATTGTTCCTTTAGAAATTAGGACTCTAACACATTGAGGACAAGTGGAATAAAAAATTAAAATTGTCTCTACTGATTCCAAATATGAACAGTAAATACAGTGAGAAATCAATCAAATGAGGATCAGAACAGCATGAACAGTAACATCACAAAGAGATTAAAATAACAAACCACTATATTTCAAGAACTCAATTACAGTGCAAAAGAGATCTGCAAAAAACGGAGGTTCTACACACTGGCTATTTGCAGCAGAGGGGATCCATCACAAAGAGTGTAAGGAAAAAATATGGGTTCTTAAAAGGGACTGGATGCCTGGAAGTTCTTATGCCCAATGTTGTCAAAATCCTATGATATGCGATTCGTGTACGATTTAGTGCATTTAAAGGAAAAATCAATATGAATGTCTAAAGGTATCTCACGTTTAAATAAATCTTGCGATACACATACGAGATGGTACTTATCTTATGATTGGTAAGTTTACAGGTAAAATCAATACAGATCTATAAACGCATCTTTTGTTTAAATAATATTCTTGTGATAACCACATGATCCATTAAGCAATGCACAATATATTTTTATTATTAGAACATGTTACATGTTGAAGGCGAATTTTTTCGTATCGTCAACGTTTTTACTATGTGCAGTAAATATTGTCTTTTATATTTGGTATAACTATTACTTTAAGTTATGTTTACGCTTGTTAACGTATCTTATGATCCGCAATACGTATCCCAAAATAGAATATAAATGGAAAAAATGATACATTTTGCTTATCTCGTTTTGAAAACCTTGCTTATGTCTTAGCTTCCTTTGCCAGAAAATATGTCAGATTTTGCCAAAGGAGTTTGTAGAGGTTGGGACGGGTCTGCCATGCATACCTGCTTTGCAGTGGGAGAAAGGAAAAGTGGAATTTTCTATGACACTTCAAGCACAGTGGGCTGGTTATTCTTTTAGGGAGGCCTTCCCTACCCTTTGCCAGATAGGATCATGAAGTACATAGGGAGATGATGGTGGCTAACTATCTAATGATCAGCATTGTGTATAGGGTGATATAATGAAAACTTCAGGAGGAACTCAAAATTGAGAGGTCAAGTGAGTAGCGCAACTATCTGCTAATAAGCATACTCATATATTATCTGGAAGGGCTGACGTGAGATGTAACACGTGAAATGGAAAAGGGGCCATGGTACAGTGGGAGCATCAAAGGAACAAAATGTGGAGCAGAAGAGTTCCTTCTGTGGCATTTTCCACAGCCAACCACTCCTGAAAAAGTTTGGACAGTTGATAATTTAATGACGCTGCGTAATGCCTCATGTACCTAAAGGCCAGGTAATTTTGTAGCCTGAACTAGTTTAATCTAAATATCACTGTACGTAGGAAACAACCATAAGTTACTCCCTTTAATTTACCCCTTTCTTCTTCTTCTTCTCCTTCCCCCCTCCTTTCTCTTTTCTCTCCACTAGATCTAGCTAGGTATCTGAGCTGCAATCCATTGCTCTGCACAATAGTTTCCGCAGCTTCTTAATGTGATTTAATTTTTCCAGAATGAATCCTTAAATTGATCAACAGACTAGCATGTAAGGCCGCTGATTTCAGAAAAATAATCATACCTCATATGAGTTGATTTACTATGTTTTCCCAATGTTTTTTTCTGCATTTTGCATCTTGGACGCTTTTTAGGGCTGCTTTTGGCTCAAATGAGACTCTAGGGTGCCGAATAGACACTTATGAGGTTTCCCTAGATGTTTGAAGCACAGAGTGTTTGACTTCGTGGAGAAAATGGTTCAGTCCACTATTCTGGTCATTTGGCAGTCATTATTTTGCCGTTTTTCCCCTGATCGCCTACTTATTCTAAACTTCAGTAGATTCTGGACTGTGCTAAATTTTAATGCGGCGGTAAGTTTTGTGATTTGATGATTTGGATTGTCTAGGTTCATTCAACTGAGACTGTTCCTGTGAAGATTTATAGCTCAACTCAGTAGTCCCAAGAGGTTGGAGGGCAGTAAGTAATGATTTGGTTGCAGTTTGCAGTAGCGATTGACATCATGTACTATCTGGTTATATCTCCCATGCAACCAAGGAACCACAACTGGCACTGCATGTCATCAGTGGACCTAAAAAAGTCCAATACGTATGTCCCAGTTACTTAACAGGGAACCTACCTTAGTCAAAAGTTTTATTCCTTGACATAGATCATAAGATTTGGTCAGTTGTAGACCATATGCTCAGAAGATAATGGTTTGGGTGATAGGTCCCTTGTCGAGTTGCAAGGTAGGGCTCCATAGTTTTTGCAAATTGATACAGACGCACGATGTGGGAGGTGAAATCAAGTTAAAGTATTCATTTGTTTGATGCTGAGTTTGGTTAATTCTAGGAGCCGGGATTAATGTAAGAGATCCTTAACATGTCACGGCATGAAAAAGGCCCAAGAGTTGGCCAAGGCTTTAGTCATTAGCATGAGTGCCAACGCATCGAACGTACATTATAGATGCTGTCGGCCATATGAAGGACTATTGATAGCTATGCTTCCATAGGGTAAAAGAGTTCTGCAGTCCGCAAGGCGTATGCCCGACCAGATGATTATCAGCAAGTAAGTTAGCCAAGCATATGCGCGCCTTCTCGGCAAACCAGGCCTGGTGTAACGAGCACAGTGGCAGATAACCATTGGTAATGGTCAAACAATAATAAGAGTACAATTGCTACACAAAGCAGAAGTCCCAGTAAAGAGGGTAGAGATCTCACTAACCATGGCTGGCACCCAATGACCACCATCATGGTAAAGCTTGGAGGACAATCTTGCCACGTCTATAAATAGGAGGTGAAGTTCAGGCAGGGGAGATGATCCAATCATAAGCACTGCAATATATTATCCACCGATGTGATTTATACTACATTGAGTAGATCAACCAAGTTCTGACCATCGAATTCTCTTTGCCAACTTAACTATCGGAGTGCACCTCCAGCCAAACCCATTGGCTGGTGAGCATCTTGATGGTGTTCTTGTTTTGCAGGATAGATGACAGGATCCATTAGAAGTATTAATTCCACATTACCAGAGGTTCTTATGAGTTCATAATTTGGTATAAACTGCATGTGATTGCTGAACCATACAATGTCATCTAACTAATCATATATCACAGGAAACACTGCGTGGACTGGGGTTGCACCCTTTCATGTTTCTAAATTGGATTAACTTTCAGCTACAGAAAGAGCAACGGGGGATATGGGTCTTGCATTACTAAAACTTGAGATAAACACTGTTATGCAGAGATAATAAGGATCAGTCTCATTTCGATAAAGGCTTGGCAATGTACTTAAAACATTAAGTATGATCAATTAGTAGAACGTCCATCCAAACAAGATTCTATGATCCTTTCCTGCAAGTTGAGGGTCCTTCGAATAAACTTTGTAATTGAGGGTCCTTCCCTCGGAAAAAGAACTTCAAATGAAGCTCTTTGTATCCTCTCTTTGCAAGCATATATCCAAAACTATGTCCTGAAAAAATTTAGCTTGTGACTCCCAACTTTCCATGAAGATTTTACTCGATATTCTGAAGACATCCACTGAAACTTGATAACCTAAAGATGGCTCATGAATAAGCTTCCAATTGCAAAGCATGTTGTAGTAACTGGATTATGCTTCTCCTTTTAAAGTTTTGCTCATATCTCTCAGGCTATCATTTTGATTCCCTTTTTTGCTCATTGTCTCAGGCTTTCATTTTGATTCCCCAAGCAGAACGCAACTACAATTGCACTTTTGACCCAATCACAAGTGAGCTCATGCACTTAAAAATAGAAATTCTTGTTATTAATTGAGCAACGGATATTTGTTCTACTCAGATTTCAGGCCTAAAGAAAATGACATACAAAAGGCCATAAGTTTGTGTGTTCAGCTTCTTCAGAATGCACGAAATGAAGCATATTTCTTTCCTTCATCTTAGAAGTCAAACCTAGCTTTTCACTAAAAGACAGCCACCTCGTACGTAGCATTACCGCATACTTCTTATACATACCTAATAAAAGAATATCACTAATAACAACAACAATAGCAGTAACAGGAAGAAAATAAGGATAACAGAAAAAGAATCCAAGAGTGATAGCACAACTACAGCAATAGTGTATGAAGCTGTAATAGCCTCTAAAGCAGATTTGTCTTCATTCAAGTAGTTCAACCAAGGTAATCACTAATCAGTTGGGCCCTAGGAAAACAAATCAAGACAGCATATTTCTGGAATTAAAGCAAACATATCTTGAATGGGGTAGAAAATGAAAAAGTGCAGAGAAATAAGAATCGATACCCCACCCACTCTGGTCAGCAGCATCACGACACTCTACTCTAAACTTTGATAAATGACTGTGAACTGCTCCAACAGTTTCTAATTGTTTCTTGGCCAGTGAAGAACTGATTTCCACTGAGCTGCAGTGAACAGAAAAATCCTTCAAATCAATAACATGCAAGCTACAATGCCACACAAAAGCTATAAACAACTTCATAATGTTCAGGCAGCTTCATTTAGGTCCAAAACCATGAAACTAGTCATCCGTAATTGAAGAAAATTAGGAGAAACAAACTAGAGATGCTATAAAACTAAATCTTGATATAATTTGAAGCTACACCCAAACTTAAAAAAGTGCTTAAACAAGAGTTTAGCTGACATTCAAGTTGAATCTAGGCCAAATGGTTTCTCACTCCAAGTCTATAACATGACTGAATTAGACGTAAAGATTGGACGAATTGGCAGGTATGGGCAACAAGCTAGGCAATGTCTACCTGGTGCTCCAAGATTCAAATCTTATATTCTTCTTTCCAAGCCATAGAAAAGTAATCTTTGTTTTGCCCAATTTTCAAATCATATTGTTGAAAAAGAAGTATGCAAAGCTTAGGAGAAGTTAGAAATTTTTGCTATTCCTGATAGGAGAAGGTTCTACCATTTATAAAAATTACCTTTACACATTCACTAGTGAACTCATCTAAGACAAAACCTTTAGCATCCATTTAACTACAACGCCTATACATTTAAATACAGCGCAACTCCGTTATATTCCTTTTATCTATCTTTTTGTCCCAAAAATTGATAATGAAGAGGTAAGAGGCATCATAATGGCGCATGGAAAGAAGATATACAGCGAACAATGAGGAGGTGGAAAGCAGAGGAGGATGATCTGCCGGTAAAAAGAACGGCAAAGAATCCACTAAAAAAGTGGAAACCTAATGAAACAAGAACAACCATACTGCAATAGATCAACAAAAATAAATGTAGTCAGAATATTCTTTAGTATGAATAGTCTGTAGGCAACATACCAACCAATAACACATCATACAATGAGCATATGAAACATATACATTTCGCACTATTCTGTATATAAGGCCGTCTTTTGTAAAAGTGGTGAGCAGTAACATAGTAACTAAGGTAAATTCAGTGCACATACATGTAAGTCATGTTACTGTAAACTCTTGTGGGTGCATTCAACATTATGTAATCCATAATGCCTTTCGCACAAGTTCCTGATCCACCACCAATTTCATATATCTGAATGCAGATAATAAAAGAACATGAGCAATCTTTAGTCTTAACCTGCAAAAAACTAGATCCAAAGCTCAACCATCCCCCCTCCCTTTCACAAATTATTTGGGAAAAAAAAAACTAACATACGAAAGCTACAAATAGAAATTAATTTAATGACCAGTACATTGAAAAATAAATAATGTTAGAATTGTGGCTCATATGTTTAATATGAAGAGATACGAAGAAGTTCTAGAAAGAATGCCAGATGTCGGAGCGGAGCGGACCGGAACGAGTGGAGCGGAGCAGAGCGGAGTGACGGCATCTGGCCCATCACCGATAATCCAGTAAAAGTAGGCTGGGCCGAAGGCCCAGGAGTTCCATAAGTTGGGGGGGTGCGGGGGGCTACGCCCCCCACGGTATGGTACGGTATCATATAAGGCTATTTTTGGAATTCAGACCAAATACCAGGTTAGGGTTAGAATAGAGTCGCTATAAATACTCTATGTTGTAAACCCTAGTTGATAACTGTGATAATAAAAGAACAGCAGCCGCTCTCGCTCCCATGGACGTACCCGGTTTTGGGGAACCACGTAATATCTCTATGTTAATTCTTTACTGTTTTATACTCGCAAATCGTGTGCGTGTGTGTGACGATCCTAACAAATAACAAAAAAATAGAGAGGGTTGGAGAAAATGAAGAGCGGGATACAAATTTCAAGCATACCAGTTTAGAGTAACTGGGAGCCAGAATACTAATAGACTCGATTGGCTGAAAGCTAAAGTAGGGAACACTAAAAGATCAAGGACAGCTATAGCAGTGCTGAGTTTCAAGAAAAACAGTTTCTACAAACCAAAAAAAAACACACACACGGATCATTGCCACTACAACCTGGAGAGAATGCATGAAACAACTTTTTCAAAAAGTCACATCCACCGCACAAGGCCTTACAACAGGGTACGGGCCCTGGGGAAGGAAGTAAGTAGGCAGCTTTACCCCCATTGTGCACCAAACCTGGTTCCTAATAGTACAATCTGGTCAAGCAATGGTAGGAGCTTAGTGGTAGGGAGCTCCTAAAGTGGTGCCACTCCCACCTTAGGAGCACACTCCCTACTAAGGAGCTTGAAGGGAGCTTGCTCCCATTGAGATGGGAACACGCTCCTTACAAAGATGGGAGCTTTTGTATGATCTTTATACCAAAAAAAATAAAAACACAGGGATTTATCAAATGGCATTATAAAAGGGTCTGCAATTTAACCCATATGTAGAGCCCAAGTCATTTGATATCTTGAAAACAAAAGCATATATTGTAAGACTAGCCCATGTTTTTGCTCCCTAAAATGATTGTACTTTTAAAGTGTATATTCTATGCTACATAATTTTCGTAATGTATGTACACGGTTGGGAGCTTCTATGTTCTCCCGTACCCGCTCCCGCTTTGTGCAACTAACGGTAGGAGTATTCACCTATGGCTATGATCACCTCCTTCAATGAAATTTCTACAGCATTAGACACTCCAGCAACCACATAATAACTTTTGTTCACAATGAACGAAATCAGCAAGTTTTAGCTATTTATGTATAGAAAATGATGCAATGTTATAATCTTGTCGTTCCCTGATGCAATGGTGAACTGTTCAGTCCGAGTACAGCTACTTCACGTAAACAATGTCTATAGTTCTGAAGCAGTCTGTCATTTAAGTAGCACTAGATGTGTAGTCATTACATATCAACCATTGTGACAACATGGGTGCATCTAAAGAAAACACTCAGGTTAGATTATCCATCAACCATACCCTTGCATTATTTCCCCGACATTGTACACTGGAGCAACTCCAAAAGGCCCCTTTGAAGGTATAGAATAGTTTTGCAATGAAACAGCCAACCAGGACTCAGCACGAAGCTCATAGGAAAAACCAATATCCCAGCTTTTGAGAGACAAATTGTGTGGTAGATCAAGAAAACAAATTGTGTGGTAGATCAAGAAAACAAGGAACTTACTTTTAATGGAATGGAAAGATTTGCGGTTCGCAATATGGATTCAGCAATGCCGTGGGCATACCAAGGCTGCAAGGAAAAGTATTTCTAACTAAGAAAAGAGGATACACAACAAAAAACTAGGAAAGATAAAGGACAAATGATGAAAAATTAAGGAAATTGAAGCAAGCTGAGCCACTCTATTGAAGGAAGGAGCACAAGAAAAAGACATTCAACTAATGTAACTTAAGCAGGAGTCTTTTTTCATCATCTAGAAAGCAATCTCTAGTAAGCAATCTCCAGTAAGCAAGCTGGCTTACTAAAGAACTACTTATCAAAAAAAATTATTGAAAGTACTCCTCCCAATTACAGGCTTTATGCAACCTAAATACATCATAAAGTAGGCAAGCTATAACCACAAAAATAAATCAAAATTTTGAAAATCAAACGAATTTACCAAGCAACCAGAATGTACCAGAGTGTATGACATTACCTTAAAAAGTTCCACCGGAGTAAACCATGATATGTCATTCTTCTTGTATATTGCATCCAAATACTGCATATAAGCCTTCCTCCCTGTACTGAACAAGTTAGGTATCAACATATACTGACAAGTTTTAATAGACTCATTTATCCACAACAGCAGTCAATACTTCTTTTCTTTTAGAGCAAAGGGAAGATGTCCAATAAGATAAGCAAGAAAGGTGATCTACCAAATGAGACAAGAACAGGACAAAAGTGCTCATAGGATAGTCAGTATCTAACCTTAATACACATATGACATTTACGTTTACAGTGCGTGAGTATCATAAGACCGAAATATCCTCACTCACTAATACATAAAACAATATAACTTCTAACACTTGGTCCCAGATCCTGCAGTTTCCAACCAAGTAAT
This sequence comes from Rhododendron griersonianum, assembly GCA_018127125.1. Taxonomy (NCBI): domain Eukaryota; kingdom Viridiplantae; phylum Streptophyta; class Magnoliopsida; order Ericales; family Ericaceae; genus Rhododendron; species Rhododendron griersonianum. The sequence continues at coordinate 13,420,994 of CM030796.1, forward strand.
TTGGATCCCACCTGCAAATAGGGAATTAAGTGCAAATCAACTTTCAAGCTATAAGAACTGAATAGGCTCCTGTTTTTAGGTCTAAACTCGTATGGATCTCTCATCATATCTCTAGGTGGTCTATCATTCATTGGATGACCTTCAAGGCAGATTATCGATAAACGACAATTTATGCTCTTGCGGAAAGTCAGTTGCAGCAGGCGTATCCTATGCTCTAATCCAACTGAATCACATGGTCAACTGTTGTTGGAGTGCCGGTTCTACCTCCATGAGTGGCAGCATCGTGGCTAAATGAAGGTAATCCAATGCCCCTGGTCAGAGCACGGAAAATCTGCCACGGTAACTACGAACAAATTGGTCTAGATGTTGTTGGAGTCGTGGGCAAGGTAGAAGGGGATGTGAAAGCTTGTTCTCATCTAGGAAAGAGATGGCCCCTTCATTGGAGAATGGACACCTTTGCGAGTCTTGGGATTTCTAGTAGAGTGCTTGATATGTAATTCTTCAGTTTCTGTTGTGGCTTGAGTTAGTTATTTTTTCTAAGTGTGTTGCTTACGTAGTTCTAGTTTTTTGGTTATGGCTTGTTTCTTTCTTATGCTAGGCCTGTTTGCTCATTTTGTTTGTGCGGGTGGATTCTCAAGGTTATACCCTTGGTCCTTGATTCTTTTTGGTTCTTACACAACAACAGAACTCATCTAGTCCCCCAATCATTGTGGATATGGGTGGGGGAGGATTGGAAACGGACCTAACCTTTGGCAATATATGCACAAAGTGGTTGCTCTCAGAATACCACTGAAACAGTGATCCCCTGTACCTCCAAGAACCAAGGAGCTAAAGGGACGTTTTGCTGCAGAACCATGCCCTCAAATCAAAGCCAAAAGGCATCAGAGAGAGCAGGCCCAGCGACCCAAATCAATCTCTGTGCTGCTGTGCACATTGCCATATACAATACTTTTTGCAACGCTCAACTCCCACACAGCCTCCGCCTCCATAAGAGGCGCTCTGCAATAACTCTGAGATTGCGCTAAATTCAAGACAAATCACAACGATTCTGACAAACACATACCTTCATTCGGTCCCATAAACGAAGCTACTGATTAGTTTCATGACCCAATCCCATAAATGAAGAAATACAAGAAAGAGTAAGAGATATATGAGTACCTTCGAGCTGATTGAACTTAATGCTTTTCTCAAGCACTCCAACTGAACCCGATCTTTGGGAGAAGTAGCCATGATTTGGATCATACAATGCTGACCTTATAAAATCCCTAACCTGCGTGTCGAAAATAGCAAATTTCAGGCAACTACGATCATTTCAGTTGCAGAAGCTAAAGAAACACTGTTTATGTAATGTGGGTGTGTTTGGGTGTGGAGAGAGAGAGAGAGAGAGAGAGATTACGAGTATGGGGGTGTCGCCAACGATGTGCGTGGAGAAGAAGGCAGGAGGTGGGTGAGATAAGGATGTACAAGAACTCACTGCAGTCAAGGTCAGTAGTGAATAGTTAGAGAAACCAAAAAGGAGAGAGAGAGAGAGAGTACCTCTGGATGTGCGAAAGAGATGAGAGAGATTTCTCGAGGATAAAGAGCGAGAAGCCATGGTTTGAAAGCGAAGCACTTCAATTACGTTTGCCAGAGGGCTTTACAACCCAGGCAGAGAGGGTTTTGTGCGGCCTTTCCCCGCACCAAAACAAACCACCCCAACGAGTTAAGTATTTCTTTGTCAACGAGTTGATTGTTCAAAATTAATTCGAAAAACTTAACTAGTTTTTAAAATATGTTTTAACTTGACTTATTTATGAAATGAATTGATCTCAAACGAGTTCTAATTGAGCCAACCATAAATTGGTTTCGAGTAGCTTGAATTTCTTAAACTTGTTAAGTCGAACGAGCCGATCAGTTGTTTGTTCAAAAAGATGGTTAAATTTGTTATGTTTATGTAATAGATCGACCTCAAATGAGCTTTTAGTGCGCAAACACAAGCTCAGGCATTTTCGTTCGTTTATGAGCCAAACACCAGTGAAGTATTACATCCCGTTGAAACGGAAATCGCATAGACATCCACTTTATTTTCTGAAACCGCAATGACATCTTTTAGAAAACATTTAAAGCAAACACTAGCTCCAATCTAGTTGCCATCTGCAAGGCCATATTCCCATGTGGATTTGGCAAGGCCTTCATCCTGCCAATTTTGAAAATAATGTCAAATCTCTTTTTGTTTGAAAACGAGACTATTTGAGAATAAAAAAGGTTAAAGTCCCACTTTGACCCCTGTGATTATCGCCATGTGCGGATACCCCCTCATAGTTCAAAACTCAGCACATAACCTAGGGCTGCTAAAAAAATCCGGTGAACCATAAAACCGGTCCGGACCGAACCGATCCGATCCGTACCTTTTGGATTTTGTCCGTGGATTAATGGTCCAAACACGGATTGAAAAATTAGAAAACCGTGACTCGCGGGTCGGTCCACGGATTTTCGTTTCAAAACCGTGGATTATCCGAACCGAACCGTGAGATATTTATTTTCTATAAATAATATATATAAATATATATGTGTATTTATATAATAGTAAATTGTTAGTAATGTTAACACTTTTTTCTACCAATTTTAGTATTTTATCTTAATAATGGGATATAGTGTAGATGTACATAAAATATATGGAGTAAATCGTAATTTTTTTGTATAAATAACGAGTAACCTTAGTTAAGTTTCACTAGTTCGTTTCTTTTCCAGATCTTTTATGTTATGTACTATAATGATACAATCTTATTAGTGTTTAGATTCTTTTGAATCTGATTATTGAAGTAGGCTTTTGGTAGTTTATGTAATAAGTACTTTCTGGTGGTGTTAAACTTAATTCTGAATGTAATATTCCTCCCTTTTGCTAAAATCCGTGGACAAAATAGTAACCGATCCGCGAGTCACGGATCAGATTGGAACCAAATCGTAGGACTTTTGGTCTGGACACGGATTTCATTTTGAAAAATCGTGACTAGCGGTTCGGTCCTCGGATTCTTAGAAATCCGAACCGAACCGGATAGCGAGCAGCCCTAACTTAACCTATCTGTGGTTTTGAAAATGTGCGGATAGACCTTATATCATCATGTTTTCCATCCATATTAACAGAGGTGTATCTCACACGCCTCTAGAATGTAATCTGGGTCGTTCATAATGTATTAAATAAATAATAGAGTATCTCTGTAAAAAAATCATCTCGATCAGGCATCAATAACCCAGTGATCTAATTTTTAGTAAATTCAAATTTGAAATTTTAATTTCATAACAAAATCGATTCGACCATGAGCTTTTCATTTTTTGATTGACTTAAATTTTGGCATAGATGTAGTACTCGTCAAAATTTACAATATCAACGGTTTGGATTCAATTTTTTGTATAGGGGATGGTATGGTTAGATTTAAAAAAGAAGAAGAATCAAGGGACATGATGAGGGTATATCGGTCTTTTAATGTTGTGTTCGTTAATATGGATGGAAAACATGACGGCAGGGGGTCTATCCGCACATTTTCAAAACTACAGGTAGGTTATGTGTTCAATTTTGAGCCATAAGGGGTGTATCCGCACATGGCGATAACCACATGGGTCAAAGTGGACTTTAACCTTTTTTATTCTCAAATAATCTCGTTTTCAAACAAAAAGAGATTTGACATTACTTTCAAAATTGGCAGGATGAAGGCCTTGCCAAATCCACATGGGAATATGGCCTTGTAGATGGCAACTAGATTGGAGCTTGTGTTTTTGCTTTAACGGCCCGTTTGAATAAAGGATTTGTTTTGGGTGGATATAGAATGAGGGTGGATTTGAAGATGGATATATAGAGCCTATTTGGATGGTGGATTTTGGCCCCGGATTTGGGACGCACCCGGATTACATCTCCGGTTTCTCCTCATCTCCGGTGTTTGGGAAGACAAAAGCATACCCGGATTTGGGGAGATGGGATTACAAATCCACCTGAAGGGGGATTAGCTAACGACAGGGACCCCCTGTCGTTGGTGAAGCCGAGTGTGGGAATGACTGTCTTGCCCTTACACCTACTCGATCGATCTGTGGAAAACCAGACCAGAGAGAGACACCGAAAAGAGAGAGAGAAAGAGAGGAAGGGGTACCTCACAGAGCTCGTCGGGGTCGGAGAAGAAGGTGTACCCTAGTCGTTGTTCACGTCGGCGTCCATAGAGGAATGGTACCTTTGGGATGGGGTTTTTTGTTTTTTTTATTGGAGGAAACGATAGAAACGAGGATGGGGTTGTCAGTTGTGTATACATATACATATGTTGGGGTATATGTGAATTGTACAGTATATTTTGCCATTACTGTGTATTTTTACTTTTTTAGCCATAACTGTGTGAGTGAATTGTATTTTTTTGGAATAAAATTTTTTCACTTTTCAGTTACATTTTTTATGTAAAATAAAATGAATTTATTCTATCCCACAATTAATGATAAATAGTATTTACTTTAATTATAATTAAGCAAACGAATTTTGATCATTTAAAAATCTAAGTGGGGGCAATTCAATCATTCGACATCTAATCTCATCATATTCACCTTCTATATCCTCCTCCTCAAAAAATCATCCAAACACCTTATTACAAATCCACCCTTCTTAAGAAGTGGGGTCACCCTTCTTAACATATCACCCATCATCGGCCCGTTTGGATGGAGGATTTGATTTTGGGTGGATATGTAATGAGGGTGGATATATAATGAGGGGTGATATGTTAAGAAGGGTGACCCCACTTTTTAAGAAAGGTGGATTTGTGATGAGGTGTTTGGATAATTTTTTAAGGAGGAGAATATGAAAAGTGGATATGATGGGATTAGATATTGAATGACTTAATTGCCCCCACTTCGATTTTTTAATGCTCACGAAGTCAAGATTGGTTTATTTCATACTAATTAGAATAATTGATATTTATCTTTAATATTGGGAAAAAATAATTTCATTTTAGAATACAAAATGTTGAAATCATGTTTTTTACCCAAAAAAATATTATTTTCCGAAAAATTACAAATGTAGTAATTAGTAAGTGAAAAAATGGAAAAATCAGCATGTATTAGAAAAAATTATATATGTAGTATATATATGTATGTATATGTACACAAAATCCACAGATTCCTCCCTCCCCATTTTCCGTTTCCAAAAATAACAAAACCCCACCCACAGATCCACCACCACCACCGCCTCCCTCACTCCTCCCAACCCCTTCCTCCAGCCTCCACTCGCCAAAACCCAACCACGGTCGCACCATCCTCACCAACTCCTGGTCTGATTACTCCGACGCCGACGATCGGCAACCTCCTTCTCCTCCGACGCCGATGTTCTCTTCAAGGTACCACTCCTTCACCTCTTCTGTCTTTGATCTCTCTGTTTGTCTGGCTTCTCTCTCTGTTAGCCGTGTAAAGAGGCGTGAAAAGGGATTGACAAGGGGGATTTGGAGGGGTAAAAATGTCTGAAAAACGCCTGGATTTGCCAACGACGGGGTCAGACCCGTTCTTCACAAATCCACCTCAAAGGGGATTTGAAGCCACTTCAGTATTCAACTCCGGCTTCCTCAAAACTCAACCAAACACCGGATTTGAGTGGGGCCAGGACTCCAAATCCGGCCGGCTCACAAATCCCCCTTCTTCTCCGTCATCCAAACAGGCCGTTACGATCTGTTTGGAGCTCTTGGATTGATGTAACTAATTTCCAGAGGCCAACCTCCGTCGGGTGGTGGGCTGAATATCGAGCGGGAAACTCCATACTCCATTGACCACCGACTGCCGCCGGCCACTTTCCATTCGAGTCAATAGTAATTTCAGTTTGATTGCCAGAGGCATTGTGTTTTTCTTCTCTCTTTCTCCAACTATATACATTATATACACACACATATACGAGATTATATTCCACTTTGTGCTCATCTAGTGCGCAAAGCTCCGTATATGCGGGACTAGGGAAGCGTTGATGTACGAAGCCTTACTTCTGTAAACAGGGAGGCTGTTTTCGAAAATCGAACCTGCGGCTTTCATCCTACTTCTCTGAAGCCTTGTTGTTTTAGTGCTTACTTTGATTGCACACCAGGTGTTTGATGAAATTCCCTTTTTCGACAGCGGCTGAAGTTTGAATTCCTTTAAACGCCCGAGGCGGGAGATGGGTATCGTACTTTTGACTCGAAGCATTTGTCCATTTTCGGAGACAAGGGTTCTTCATGGAGTTGAAGGATCCAGTAAGAATGTGCTTGGAGTAAGTTTTCCAAACACTTGTAGATTAGTTTTGAGGGCACAAACAAGGGGAAGAAATAACCGTAGTAAAGAACCGAAGAACCTTCGGTACCCACGACGCCCCAAGCTTCCCCGAGAATCGGTGACTGATAGATTTTGGAAGGATAAGCCTCCCACTGACCAAAATGAGACACGTGATTTAGTTTATGAGGATCCTATGGTTGATAATTTTGATGACACTGATACTGAGGGTGAAGGAGAACAAGAAGGTGGAGACAACATTGTTTGGGACCCAGATGAGATAGAAGCAATCTCATCTCTTTTTAGAGGGAGGATTCCTCAAAAACCAGGAAAACTCTTGAATAGGGAAAGGCCTCTACCACTGCGACTTCCCTCCAAAATCCGGCCTATAGGGTTCCCCACACCTAAGAAACACGTGAGAATGACTTCTTCTGCAGCCGTTTCTTCGCGGCAAACTTTCTCGAAGCGAGTATACAAGAACCCGAGTTTCTTAGTTGACTTAGCCAAAGAGATTAGAAGACTTCCTTCTGATGAAGATGTGTCCACGGTTCTCAACAAGTGGTCTGCATTCCTTCGGAAAGGGTCTCTTTCATTAACTGTCCGGGAGTTGGGTCACATGGGCCTTCCCAAGCGAGCTCTGGAGACTTTTAATTGGGCTCGAACACAACCCCACCTCTTTCCTGATGACCGGATTTTGGCTTCAACTGTTGAGGTCTTGGCAAGGAACCGTGACTTGAAATTGCCATCTGCTTTAGAGGAATTCACTAGTTTTGGAAGCCGGAGCGTAATTGAGGCAATGGTGAGGGGGTTCATTAAAGGGGGACACTTGATAGAAGCCCGGAAGCTTATCTTATCTGCTAAAGCTGGTAAAAGGACGTTAGACTCCGGCATTTACGCTAAGCTAATACTAGAATTAGGAAAGAACCCAGATAAGCACATTCGGGTATTGCCACTGTTAGAAGAGCTTGGAGAAAGAGATGATCTGAACCTAAATCAGCAGGGCTGCACGTCTATCATGAAAGTTTGCATAAGGCTTGGGAAATTTGATATTGTGGAGATCCTTTTCAATTGGTACAAACAATCGGGGCAGGATCCAAGTGTAGTTATGTACACTACTGTGATTCATAGCCGTTTCTGTCAAGAGAAATATAGGGAGGCATTGCTAGTGGTTTGGGAAATGGAGGGTGCAAATTGCCTGTTTGATCTTCCCGCTTACCGTGTGGTAATTAAGCTTTTTGTTGCTTTGAATGATCTCCCTAGGACTGTAAGATATTTTTCAAAACTCAAGGAGGCAGGTTTCTCTCCTACTTATGACATCTACCGTAACTTGTTCACCATATACATGGTTTCTGGGCGGGTAGCGAAATGTAAAGAGGTTTGCAAGGAGGTAGAGATGGCAGGTTTTGTGTTGGATAAGCAAATAAAGTCCCAGTTGTTGCAACTTGAATCATTAGCCAGGTCAGCTGTTCCTGATGTGTAAATTATGATGTCATTATTATTTGTATCTATGCAGTTCCAGGGTATTTTGACCTTTGATGGTGGTGTTGATTTGATAAGTCAAATACGTAAATATACCAACATTGAGTTAAGCTGAAATGGTGCCATGCTTGATTCTCATTGCCTGTAAGTGACACGGGTGTTATCTTTTTGCTGTATCTTGACATTTTCTTGGTTACTCCACAGTATGAGAAAAAAGAGTGGATGTTTTTCTCTAATTGTATGATTTCCATGGGCGGATCTCGGTTGCCCGAAAAACCGAAAAATAGAGTGTTTATCTCTAACTTTTGTGGTTGCCATGGACGGGTTATGCATCTGCGTATCAAAACTGAAAAGCTTTAAGTTCATCAAATCTGATGCTAAGATGCAAATTTTCACAATGGACTTGTAACGACAAATTCTTGAATGAGATCAATGATCCATATATATTCAACTGAAAATGGTGGTAATCATATGTTTTCATCTATTGATGCACTTAAAACCCTATTTGCTTCCTGGTGCCAAAATCTTATGCTTAAAAGGTGAAGGTAAAATTTGTAGAACTGGGAATAGGTTCATGTGTCACCCCTAAAGTAGTAATTCGATCAGAAGGAAATACACCAGAATCTCAATCCAAATCGAGGAAATTGGTCAGGTAAATAACAACAATAAGCATTTAGGGCCCTTCCTCTCACCATTTTTTGGGGTCAGAAGCGGTGGCTTTCTAGGTTTCTGCCGGGTTAACATCAACAAGCTAAGGACCGAGAAGAATGCAATATGGCCCGGCAATATTGTTTGAAATCTGTTGAATCTATCATTGTTTTATTTACAAACCAAGATACGTCTCTCTTTTTTTTGGGGGGGTTAAAAATACAGGGATACGTATTCACTCAGTTAAAAGCTACGAGAAAGTCTACATGCACAACTCTCGACCATAATTCCGGATACAACTGCATCCGGAGCCATTCGATGCGTGTGAATCCATGTGCATCGAACGTCTCCGAATGTAGTTGTGGTCGAGAGTTGTGTGTGTAGCATTCCTCGAAAGCTACAATATTACTCTACAAACACGAACTATTTTTCTGGCTATACACCTTCCGAGACGCGTTTTCTTCAGGGGGACCCCGTTGGAACATATCAGGGACAATGGGGCTACTGGTGTAAGTCTTAGAAGGTTTTGGGGGTAAAAATGCGGTTTTTAAAAATTGCAGGGTAAATTTAGTGAAGCACAGAATATGTGTATATTTGTCAGCCCTAAATCACACCATTCAATCACTGAACCCACCACAAAAGTCTTACTAAATCCTCAATCGCACTACGCTCAGCAGCTCCGGCAGCGTTCGGCGGCTCCGGCGACAGTAGGAACCGGTACCTCTCTCTCTCTCTCTGTTCCACTCCCTCTCTTTCTGGTCGTCTATGTCTTAAATTGAAGTACTAGACATTTTGGGGGTAAGTAAATTGAAGTACTAGAGATTCAGGGCCCTTCATTTTAGCATTTCTTTGGGGGGCCTTCAGCCGTGTATATTGTTTATATTTGTTTATTTATGTGTTCGTATCATATCTAAACCCACATTTCCCACTTCTAAAGCCTTGACTTGATTGAGTACCTGGCCAAGATGATTTGTCCTAGTGGATGGATTTGTTAACTTGAATATTAAAGATGCAGGAACTTCTTGTGCATGTGAAGATAACAAGATATTATATCCATTACTGCTGTGTTTACTGGTGTATCTAGATGAGTGGTTCTTACTTCTTGTCTTTATTTGGGTAATAAACACACACACACGGAGTGGGAGAGGGAGAGTCTTTACTGGTATTGAATATGATTGGACACAATGTTACAGGAATTGAATGTTGGAGCCAATAACATGGACAGTTCGGATGGAACGGACTTGGTTGCATGTGAAGAGAATGTGGCTCAAGAACCACATGTTGGCATGGAATTTGACTATGAAGATACTGCCAAGAAATTTTATGAAGAATATGCGATACGTGTAGGATTCATAATGCGGATCGATCAGTGTCGTCGTTCGGAGGTTGATAAGAGAATCCTTTCCCGGAGGCTTTCATGTAATAAGCAGGGTTACTATATTAAGTCAAGAGACCGTTTTGGGCCTGTTAGGAAACCAAGGTCAAGCACAAGAGAAGGCTGCAACGCAATGATGTTGGTCAAGGTGAATAAATCTGAAAAATGGGTTGTGACAAGATTTGAAAAGGAACATAGTCACCCGTTATTCGTTGGGGGCCATTCTCATGCTGCCACGGCGAGTTCTAGTATATACTACCCATGGCCTATGTTGATTACAATTTGATATTTTTCAGTTTCATGGTTGTTACTGTAGTTTGATCAGATTATCACATTGCTCATACAGTCAAATGATATTGTTCGTTCTCAATTGATTGTTATGGAGTTTGCTTGACCTCTTCTATTATGATGAATGAAACAAGACGAGACCACTAGTCAATGATGTACATTATATCATCTTGTCAAAGTGAGATGATATAATGACTACTTTATCAGATCTAATGATACCACTTGCTAGTGAGCTTGGGATCAAGTGGTTAAGATAAATGTCTTTTTGTCTGTCCTTGAGGTTTCACTCTTGCAATTGTTCTCATTGTGTTTCATATCGCTTTTCATTTTTGGACTCTGTTGTAAGTTTTGGTCTTCGTAAAATACTTAAATCGAGGTTGGTATGTGTATTAGACTATTAGTCTATCATACATTCTTATTGGAGTTCCAAACCATGTTGAACTTCAGAAACTCTGATTGAGATGACCCGACATTGGTAACTGAAGCTTTCAGGCCAATTACATTAGAACTTGTATGATGTATGTTGTTTCAAACTTAAAGTTTTACATGCATCCACATGCTCTCTCTCTCTCTCTCTCTCTCTCTCTCTCACACACACACACACATCCATTTATATTGTGATATTTGAAATGTGTTGGTTGTCAGTGTCATAATTTCATTTCAATCGAAGTTCTTTGTATCTATGTGCTGGGTGATTTTCTTTTCTAGGATGCAAAGGATAGAAGAATCCAAGAACTCCTTAGGGAGTTGGAGCGCCAAGATCAGTTATGTGCCAGGTACAGAGAACATATCGTTATGTTTTTTAAGAATGTTGAGGAACAAACTGAACAACTGTCAATCAAAATCCAAGAAGTTGTCAATAATGTGAGAGATGTAGAAACTGAAGCACAAAACGCACCTCATCACCAGTAGCCCCGGCTAGAAGAGTAAGTATGCTCTCTCTCTCTCTCTCTCTCTCTCAATACTTTGTGTTTTCAAGAACCTAAACTGCAAGTCCTAGTCTTTGATGTTGTCAGATTGTTGGTGTGATGTTTATTCGGAAAGCTCAAATTTGTTTTTTCTGTTGAACAAATGGGTTTTCACAATTGGTGTTGCGGTTGATTCCAAGTTTTGAAAGTTTCTTTCTTTGTACCTTAGTGCAGCCGAAGAAGCAGAGGAACGATGTTTTCGGTTGAAGTTGTTCGTCTGTTAGTTAATAGGTAGGTAGACTTTTTAGGTGCATAATTAGACAGACCTTAATTGTGATTGCAATTTAACCAGGCACAAAATAGCAGTTTAACATCTTGGTGTATCAATGTAATTATATTAGTATCTAGTTGTTGCATTGTATGGATTAGGTAACGTTCACTGTCATATTCTTAACTAAGTTGGATTTCTAGTTGAATTTCCTGGACAGGAATTTGATCTTTTGTCTGAATTGACTGGTTTTGTTAACAGAGAAATTAAACATCAGGAAATTACTAAGCTGGCCTGGTTTTAGTAATTCTTGCAATTTCAATGTGGTGAACGAATTTTCTCTTCGTTGTGCAAATTCCTCCTCAGAGCCAAGATTCAAACACAGCCTATGGGTAGGTACTCTTAGTAATAGGTATGGATAATAGATTTATGGATTCAAACGCCGCACTTCTAAATATTAACACTATCAGCACAATGAAAGTACAAGCGCGTCCAATTTGCCAGAACACCAATTATACTGTGTACAGAAAATGTTATTATCACGTTTAAGAAGAAATGGAATTCAAACACCTATCATCACTTGCCATTTCAAAATCAATGAGCTTTATCTTTTATTTCTTTGTTTCCTTAAAAGTGAAGCCGCTTGTAGAAACATCCGATCAACTTCATCAAAATCGTTTAACTCTTCATCTTTTCCCATTGATTTGTCCTTTCTCGACTCAGAAGCCACTTGACGCAGATGCTCCTCGAAATCCTTTGTTCCTCCATCACTTGGTCCCGGGAACTTGTCAAACTCATCCAAGTAAAGAGGCCGTACCGCCTTCTCATTCTCTGTGTCAGAATCTGTTTCAAAAATATCTGACAAATTTTCAGAATCTGACCCCATGCCCGGCTCTGTCGACGAGTCATACTCCGGAGGGCATTCTGCATTTTCGGCCAGTAGAGCTCTCAGCTTATCAGGTTTCTCAAACTGTGGGTCTGAAATGCTTCCAGAGTCATTGCTACCTATGCCAGTAGTGAGGGTTTCTTTTGCGATCTTAAATTTATTCTCAGCTTTTGCCTGAAGCAGCTCAAGGTCCTGTTCAAGTCTAGGAATATGTTTCCGAACAGCTCTTAGGCCATCTCGATATTTCGATTTGTCCAATGCCTGTATAGGAGGGAAACAGAATGCGGGGGGAAAACAAAAAGGAACAAGGTTCTGTTAAGTGGGAATTGAATAAGATCTAAGTGGCATCACCTAATGCCATGCTAAATGAGGGGTACAAACCGAGGCAAAACGTGCCAAAGGGTTGGGGTATACTGCATAAAATTGAAATTTATCAAAAGGGATATCATAGTTCCCCCATAAACAAACAAAAACTTTCTTTCTGTGATTGAAAGCCACATGATCTATATACTTAATTTTTTGGTTGACATAAGTATAATCTAAATTAAAAACATTTATGAAATCAGTGGCAGAAAGATGGTTTAGGTTTTTGTTGTGTGGTGCACCAAAAAGAATTTACCATCCATGGAATCAAAATAAGTACATTCTTCAGTTGGTATTCACAAATATGAAATATCTACAAGGAAAACTGTATTTGCATGTATATAAGAAAGAGAGAAGAAGAATTATAACCTTCTTTCTGGGGAGAGATCCTAGGAGACATTATCTCTGTTGGTGGTTGAGAGTAGTTCTTCCCTCTATACATAATTATAGTGTTGCCTTCCTGAATGTCAAGCACAATCCCTCCACTCAATCGCGCCAGCTCTACGGCAATCTCCTTGACCTCCTCTGGGGTTAATGTCTTCACCACCACCTTCAGAGTTTGGTGCTTCTTCCAGTGCAAGTGCATGTTCAAGATTACACCCTGGTATATTCCTCGTCTCCCAACCGGCACATAATTCTTGCTCTTGATGCCCATCTTCAAGAAGTAGAAGTGCTCTTCTGGAGTCAATATCTCTGGATCATGGGTTGTTTCAGATGTCTCCTTAGGTTCAATCTTCTTGAGAGCTTCAACAAGCCTTTCCTCTTTCCTTCGAGCCTGAAATTAAAATATTGCAGGAACAATCATTTGGTTCTACAGCATATTTACAATATAGAAAAATCCCATACAAAAATTAAAACGAAAAGAACCGCATGGCAATGCCGAAAACAGTTTGACGTGGACTAAACAGAAACAGATTGAATCACCCTCAATACAGGAGTGTAAGATTTTTAACAAGCTAATAACACATCCTTTCATAAATGATTTTCCCAGAAGTCACATGTGAATCAATCATAATGAACAAGCTAATAACATATCCTTCATAAATGATTTTCCCAGAAGTCACATGTGAATCAATCATAATGAACAAAGCAGACAATTACCTGCTCAAGTTCTCATCTATTCTAATAGATCCAAGTTTGCAGACCAGAAACACACATATCAAATGGAGTTCTACCTTTACCATCTTTCGTTTTAAGGAGATTATTTCCAACCATAGCATGTGATTTGTTACATTTCACCAAGTATTTCCAACCATAGCATGTGATTTGTTACATTTCACCAAGTAAAAATTTGGAAGGATACCCCACAAGATGCAGAATACGCATTTGTTTCAAGAAGATATACAGGCCATATAACTATCCTTCAGTCATATTTCGGCATTACATTACTGTTGAAATGCTTGAATAAAACCATAAAAGCTCCAATAGCTCAACATGAGCACACACAAGGTGTACAGTTGCAAAGTATCCCAACCAAGCTAAAGGTGTCACCATAGAGCACTTGGTAATTTACAAGGCATGATGTATAGAAAAGAAATACATGAAGCGATTTGATTAAGAGATTACCAATGGAAGACTTCTCTGAGTGAAAACCAAAGTACATAGCCAGATATATATTCTTCATCTGAGTAACTAAACTGATAAAGTGGAAAATAATTCCCTAATGCTTGTGAACTATGCAAAAACCACAAATGTACTCTCAAAACAATCGGAACTAGTTTAATTCCGAGAACAAATACAGGCCAGTGACTGAGTCAACTAGGATTTGAACTAAACACAACACAAGCTATGTGACAGTTCGTTTTGAGGATTGTAGTTGTACGAGGATCCTAAAAGCTGCATCTCATCCAAGTCTACCTCCAAGGCTCCAACCCATGTCTAAAAGTCGCCTTATCTAAGTGGAGCATAAGCAATGTTTCATTTAGTTCGTTATTCTGATGATTGTGTATATGAAACATGGGATAACAAACTAAATGAAACATTGCTTATGCTCCATTTGGTTGAAGGGATTCTAATTTCTATGTTCAATATTCATATATCAGAGGGTTAGATAGGGCGACTTGTAGACATGGGTTAGAGGTAGACTTGGAGGAGATGCAGTTTTTAGGATCCTAGTATAAGATTCCTACAGTTATGAACATGCATTACATCCTTTCCAAAAAAAAAACATGCCTTACATATTGATGCTGAACTACTCCACTGCTACCTGCTGAACAAACGCACATAACCATAAAATGATTGAATACCTTCTTCATCTTGAATAAAATCTTTTCCTCAGCAGTCATTCTCTCATAATCTTTCTTTTTCTTCCATCTGAAAAACTTTAACCACCTGACAACTGCTCTTTTCCCCTTAAGTTTCTTCCTTTTCTTTTTAACATCACCATCAGTTACTGTGATGCTTCCAGAGTGCTGTGGATGCTCCACATCTTTGTCAACCGTGTTCAGAAACTGCCCTGAATGAATGCGTACGGAACCCCAATGGGGAGACCTCCATGAACCAACTAGCGGCAATGGTTCGCGACCGAAAACCTTGCATACAACATCACAGCATCTATTGCACAATGAGATTTTTTAAACGTAGATCGACTATCTAACACAATTGCCAAATACCATTTTAAAATACATTCAGATTCACGGCAATACGGCATGAAGTATATAAGAAACCTAACTATCCATTATGATAACATTGGTAGCTAATTACACTAAAAGCTTTAGCCTTTAAGGCGACCTCAACTCTCAAATCTGATTTTTTTGGAGTGCTACATTTAAGCGCCTGTGCGCACACACTCACTAGAAGATTCCTGCTTCTGTTCTATGTAAATCACTACATATCATAGCATGGTCGTTGGAATGAATTTTTCTAAAACATTCCATAACCGGAAACGAATCATGTTGATGTTGATCACAGGGGTAAAAATAAGGTGGGTGGGTGGGTGGTTTTTTTTCACATGGAACTTTATTCGAGTAAAGCTTGCAACTTTCTACATGCATACTTATAAAAAAAAAGACTTTCTACATACTCAAATTGAAATCAAGAACAACTACCCGAGAAGAGAGGGGAAGGGGAGGGGGCGGCACCAAAAAAAAACCAATTGTTCTTCTACTACTACGCCATGAAACTCAATTAGTCCCAGGCAAAACTAAACTAAAAACAGCTAACCAGTTTCTACACAGAATACAAATGTCCCTTCGCTCCCCAACATGAAATTCAATAAAAACCTAAATTCTTCATTCACAGGTAGTCCGAATTAAGAAAAAAAATTATCAATCAATAAACCTCATCATTGCTCAAACCGGTTAAAAAAAACAAAGAATAGATTAGGAAATTTGAAGAAATTGAATTACAAATCGAATACCTGTGATTTTGAAGTAGGAATTCCTTTACAGTAGGATTGAAGAGCATAGGGTTGAAGAAGAGATATCTGAGTTGTTGCGATTTACACAGCCCTCATCCCCATTTCTTCCACCTCTTCTTCTTCCCCTTCCCTTCTACAGGTACAGTGTTCACAGTTCACACGATCCGTCACCACTCTCTCCAGTTCCAAGGGGTTAGGTTTATGGACCTGGCCCCGTCCAGAATTTACATGGCTCAAATTTATGGCCCATGGAATTCGGTTGTTGCAGTTTGGACCTACCCATGCCATTTTTTTTTTTACTGATGTTCGGGTCAGCTTGTGCGCACCTTGATTAATTTTGGGACACTAAAGCTAACGACGAGCGAGCTGTCTAGTGACCCTAATATTTGAAATGTTTGACTTTTGTAAAATTCGAACATGCAATCTTATGGAGGACAATTTTCTCCTATCCGCTTGGCCAAATCTATGATGTTTGGGCCTATCTAAAGTTGGGATGTCCAGCCAACCCATTCTTTTTCTTCTCTGTTTTCCCTCCTCTGTAGTAGACAATTACTTGTTTTTTTTTATGTTGGGCTGTGCATTAATCTTGCCAAATAGAAAACCCATTCTTGTTTTATTTTTTATTTTTTATGAGACACGAAAAACTAAAGGGACCACCGCTGTAATTTCCCAAAGAGAATTTAAGGATCTGTTTGGGGGGGGGGCGACTATTCACAATCCTCTATTTTCTCCCGTAGCCCGTTAAAAATTTTTGAAAATTATATTTCAGTAACTACATGTCGAAAATATGTTCAACCTTCGGTAAACAACTGCCGAACATACATTTCGGTAAATAGCTGTTGAAAATAAGATTATATTTCGGTAACTACATGTCGGAAATGCACAAGAAACATATATTTCGGTAATTGGATGCTGAAAATGTATCTCAATTTCGGTAACTAACTGTCGAAACATATGAAAATTTTTAACGGGCTACGGGAGAAAATAGAAGGGCGCAAATAACAGCGCCCTCTGTTTGGAGCTCTTGGATTGATATAACTAATTTCCAGAGGCCAACCTCCGTTGGGTGGTGGGCTGAATATCGAGCGGGAACTCCATACTCCATTGACCACCGACTGCCGTCGGCCACTTTCCATTCGAGTCAATAGTAATTTCAATTTGACTGCCGGAGGCTTGTGTTTTTCTTCTCTCTTTCTCCAACTATACACATTATATACGTACACATATACGAGATTATATTCCACTTTGTGCTCATCTAGTGCGCAAAGCTCCGTATATGCGGGGACTAGGGAAGCGTTGATGTACGCAGCCTTACCTCTGTAAATAGGGAGGCTGTTTTCGAAAATTGAACCCACGACTTTCATCCTACTTCTCCGAAGCCTCGTTGTTTTAGTGCTTAGCTTTGATTGCACACCAGGTGTTTAATGAAATTCCCTTTTTCGACAGCGGCTGAAGTTTGAATTCCTTTAAACGCTCGAGGCGGGAGATGGGTATCATACTTTTGGCTCGAAGCATTTGTCCATTTTCGGAGACACGGGTTCTTCATGGAGTTGAAGGATCCAGTAAGAATGTGCTTGGAGTAAATTTTCCAAACACTTGTAGATTAGTTTTGAGGGCACAAATGAGGGGATGAAATAACCGTAGTAAAGAACCGAAGAACCTTCGGTACCCACGACGCCCCAAGAATCGGTGACTGATAGATTTTGGAAGGATAAGCCTTCCACTGACCAAAATGAGACACATGATTTAGTTTATGAAGATCCTATGGTTGATAATTTTGATGACTCTGTGTTTACACCCGTTTTTGGCACTCAGTCCTAGACTAGCGTTGGAGGGCCGTTTAATTGAGATTCAATTAAATTGGGCTTTGGATCAAAGAATCATGGGATCAAAATTGATGGGCCAAGGTAATATTGAATGGGCCCAGTTGAGTTTAGTTCGTTGTGAGCTAGGAATTGGATTTATGGGCGTTGGGCTATGTTTTATTAAATTCAGAGCAAGGCCCAATTAGTTTACTAAAGGCCTTGTACATTTTAATTTGAGAAGCCCATGCCCGAGATGGCTAGGTAACATTCAGCGAAGGTCCCATAAAGACAGGAGCATGGGTCAGGAGGAATAACTGCCACATGGCTATTTGGACCTAGTCAAATTGGCCTATTACTCTTTGAAACCCACGAGAAAGGGGAATGACGTGGCCCACTATTTTTGTTAACTGCCCATGATCGGGAAATGTTGAGAAGTCATTTGACCCCATTGGATCTTTTAGACACGTGGCAGCCTATAAGTCAAAATGGCCTCTTTTCCATGAAAGGAGGATAGTGAGGTGGCCCATGATCTTTATTAACCTTCAGTAATTCCCCATGAACGAGAAAAGCATGAGGTAAATATGCTTTGCGTATTTTAAACCGCCCATGATCTTAAGAGTGGAGGTGCAACGTGGGACACTTGGCACAATGGAGTGAAGTCAAGAGAAATTCGCATGCAATAACCGTGGAGGTGCCTCGCCTATAAATAGAAGAACTCAAGAAAGAAAAGGGGTTCCCACACCAATCAAGCTCAACGCTTAAAAAACCAAAGCCTTCCCAGCGAAGCAACTATCTCTATTTTCTCACCTTTTACTCAATTACTTCACCAAGTAATTCGAGCTTCGTCTCTCTTGTATCCCAACTTTGTTATTACGAAACATAATAAAGTTATTCATATCTCTCTCCATACCTTACTTTATTATTACGATATAGTAAAGTAATTCTACGATATTCTCTTCTTTTTCTCACACGGTTGGGAAATTCTAAGTCCACTTCGTTGTGGCAAATCACGAACCTCTTTGTGGCCTCACCCTTTGGGTCACACGCAGTCGCATTACATACGAAGTCAGATCGAGGCGCTCACGCCTTTCATACGTTGGACGACGACAAGTCCTGGCACGCCCGCGCTCATACCGCACACGCCATTGATTTTCCGCTCACGCCTACGCGGCGGAAAAGTGGGTAAACACTCTGATACTGAGGGTGAAGGAGAACAAGAAGGTGGATCCGGCTTTGTTCGCTTCCTAGTTTAGTTTTCGTTTTAATTTTGTTTCTAATCATTACCCTATATCTTTCTCCAATCATTACCCTATATCTCCAATTATTAATTTCATTTCTCTCTCTATCTCTCTCCAATCATTACTCCTCTCTCCAATCATTACCCTATTTCTCTCTCCACCCACTACCAAAACTAAACTAAACTAAAATGCCAACCAAACACACCATTGTTTGGGACCCAGATGAGATAGAAGCAATCTCATCTCTTTTTAGAGGGAGGATTCCTTAAAAACCAGGAAAACTCTTGAATAGGGAAAGGCCTCTACCACTGCGACTTCCCACCAAAATCCGGCCTATAGTGTAACGCCCCAAATTTTTGGAACATTAATTGTAACTATTTTTATTCAAACTTAACATTTAATAATTAAAAGTGGAATAATAAGTCATTACATCCCAAATTATTCTCAAATCAGGATTACATTTATTTAAGGATAGGGAGGGGAACTACGGGAAATTTCTTCTCTTCGCGGTGGTTGTCTTCTTCGGCGATATTCTGCTCTGCTCCAAATTGTTCCAGATTATAGTACGCCTCCTGTTCGCCTTCTAAGTCTGGCATAAAATGCCAGGGCCACAAAAGTAACACCGTGAGCTAATAAGCTCAGTAACTAACTCTTACCCCTATGTCCCATACTTTATCAAAAATAATATCTACTTTACGAGGCATCAAACATATCTTTAACAAATCAACAAATAGAGATATCATAAAAATAAAAGTGTCGAGTGTCAAGTTCAGAATAGTGGATCGTACTCCGTGTCAAACGTAAATTTCACTTTTTATCAATTCCTTTCCTTTAGCACTGGTTCCGTTTACTCCCTCTTTCAGAATGATGGTCGACCATGCAATTACAAACTCTGGTTCCGCCGTTCCGGTCTCCCAGGTTTACTCACACATTCCCAAACACTGGTTCCGCCGCCGTTCCGGTCTCCCAGGTTTACTCACACACACCCAAACTCTGGTTCCGCTGTTCCGGTCTCCCAGGTTTACACATGTCAAAATTCTCTTTTGCTCTTTTCGCTTCGAATATCATTTTTCTCGTTTCTCGTTTCTCGTAAACATGAATTATTTTCTCGCGAACACATTATTCTTTCAAAGCTTACTAAAAGTCATGCATAAAAAATAAACATCTAATATCATACTCTTGTACTCATAACAGTGGCCTGAACAATTACAAGAACTTTCAACATATGTGTCAGTTTCCAATTTCCAGGTGGGCCACTACCATTATCATTGTTTATTTATTTATTTATTTTTTTCCTTTAAACCGTGAATTTCATTTAACCCTTCCAGGGAGTACACCTATATCACATGCATATATATTTTCTACACGTGGTTGCCGTTAAACTACATTTTGTCATTCAACGGATTCTAAGTTACCACTCTGTCTCCTTCCATCAATCAAGACCTATCCTATGCCAAAGAAAAACGTTAAACGGTGCAGAAACAATTTTTCTGAAACTTCCTTTCATTTCGACTAAAGTTTCTAATTCCAGATAACTGCTATCATTTTTCATGCTAATGTCCAGGTAATATACTTTTATCTTCTTTTCTTTTTTTCATGCAATAATTGCACAAGTCTATTCGTGTTACTTTAGCGAAAATTTTAACGGTGATATATTTAGGTAAGTAGGTAGGAGGTTTTTACATCGCGATCATTTTAACGGTATTCAACACTTAAATTCAAAACTCAATATAATGATTTTAACATACGATAGCACATAAATCATTATACTTAGGTGAGTAGATAAGAGGTTTCTACCTTGTTTCTTGGTAGTAGCGGGTTGACTACGTTAGTGTTGGATCGGGTCGCGAATGATATGTCTCTTTAAGGCCTTGGTTTGACCGAGCACCTGACTTCTTCTTCTTAGGAAATGAAAAGCAAATAAATAAAATTGACTAACAAAAAGTCTAGGCTCTCTCTCTTTTCTTCCTATTCCTCACAGTTTCTTTTTTTTTTCAAAAGAGGGAAGGTACGAAGGAAGTTGGTGGTCCTGGGATGGAAAAAGAAGGGGTATTTATAGATGTTTGACTTCTCCCTCCTTCCTCTCATCCGGTTTCCCTCTCTCTCTCTCTCTCCTAGACTTGTAGACCATAAGGCTAGGGGTTGATGTAGAGACCCGTATTTTGGGACCCGTATTATTATTATTATTTTTATTTTATATGTATATGTATATTGTACGGTGTGGATATACGACGGAGCGTATGTACAGTAGGATATAAGCGTAATTACACGAGAGGCACATGTGTGAGACCATGGGATTAATTTCCCATCTCTTTATTTCTCCAGGGGGAGAAACTTTCCCCATTTCTCATTTCTCTCTCTCGGCAGCCTCTCTCTCTCTCTCTCTCTTCTCATCCCCTCCGAATCTCTCTCTCTCTCAAGTTCTCATCAAAACCCTCCAAATAACCATAGACCCATGAAATTCAACCTCAAATATACCTTCTACATGTGATTTCAAATTCAATTTCGGTGGGTTTCGGCTTGGATCGAAGTTTTCCGGTTGATTTCGAGTTTTGAAGTCAAGGGCTCGGGTAATCTCATGAGTTCGGCTTTGATACTTGAGATAGGAAAATCTAACTACTTTTATGTGTATATGAGTTGCTATAGTGCTTGAGACTTGCTATTGATCATTGTATTGAGATTTGTTGTTCGATTCCTTTGAAATCCCCAAAATTCTCTTGGTGTCCCGTTTTCTGCTGTTGCCCGTTTTTCTGAGTTTTTACCCAACTTTGAACAGTCATAACTTTCTCGTCCGATATCGAAAACACGCAAATTATATATCGAATTCGAGATCTTGAAGTCAGCTTTCTAGGGCCACCGGAATCACCTTAAAACTCTAAGTACACAGAAAGTTATGATCATAGGAGTGAAGGTGTGTCAGCTGCCTCGTTTTCTGCTGTTCCTGTCATTTTCTGAGTTTTTGCCCAACTTCGAATGGCCATAACTTCCTCGTCCGATGTCCAATTCGAGCGTATGATATATCGATTTCGAGATTTTGAAGTCAACTTTTAATTGCCACCAAAATTACGTTGACAGGTTAAGTATACAAAAAGTTAGGACTATAGAAGTGGAGGGTGGTTAGTTGTCACAACTTGAGAATGAGTTCGATAGACTTAAAATATTGCACAAAGGTTGAGTTATGAATTTAGGATGAGTGTTGATTGAAATGTGGTACGAGGACACATGAATAATAATTGTGAAATGATGACGATTATGGAAAAGGCGAGGTGAAGTGGTTAATCGGTAAACTAACGTTAGAAATGGTGACGTGACGACTTATTATTGATATGAGTTATGTTAATGCGAGATGGGTGTAATTGTTATACTCGTTGGTATGTGGGTGTTGCCCCTTAATGATTGCAGTATATTAGACCCTGTTATGAAGTCGTATCGATAGGTTTGCATCGTGAGTATATGTTGAATAAGGGAATAGACCCGGGTAAAGCCGTGGTGACCCAAGTGCCTTGTGAATGCGGGAATAGACCCGGGTAAAGCCGTGGTGACCCAACTGCTTTGCGGATTTGAGAATAGACCTGGGTAAAGCCACGGTGACTCTCTTCCGGTTCGACTTAGGGAAAAGACCCGGGAAAAGCCGTGGTGACTCTAAGGGTGATGTTGGTTGTATTGAACTAAGAATTTGGGATATCATTGTAGTGTATGGTGACTTGTGGTAACGGATTTCGTGTGGGATTTTAAGTACGTTATTCTTATTATTGTTTGTCGTTCGATCTTTCATTTGGTAGAGTGTTTGCCAAAGAGGCATAGATGACCCACCGTAGTGTGACACGTGAGGAAGACCGGTATAGGCATTCGCACGTTAGGCTATAAACGGAATCTAATCGTAGGGATGTGTTAAATGATGAGATGTGACACGAGAAAAAGAGGGTTTATGTGAGAAATTCCTTGAGTTCTTAAAAGTCTAGTACATTCATATTTGGCTCTAATTGCTATTGTCTATTGTTGTGATCTCCTTCTTTTCGCACTTGTCTTCTCGTATGCACATAAAGTTAGCATAGATTTTTCTACTGGGCTAGTGTAGCTCAACCTATCATTTTTCAGGTACAAGTCAGAGGTTGTGACATGGGTTGCTGTGCTTGCATGTGATCCTACATTTTGAAAGCGACTTCAGAGAGTTAATTTTGCATCTCTTATGAACTTTGTCTCCGGATGAAGAAATTGTAATCTTATTTTAATTATTATCTTTTTTTTTTATTAAATGAAGGATTTCCTGTAAACTTTTAACTTTCTTTTAACGTGATCTAGTGGTTTTAGGCCGTTGGGCCAATGATGTAAATTTGGAAATGCCTTGGAGTTTGGAAATGATTTGCGAACAAGGGAAATTGAAATGGCTTTTGGGGAATATTTGTACTATTGTGAGGATTTTTACTTATGGAAAACTTTAATATTTATGTTAAAAATCGAGGGCGTGACAACTTGGTATCAGAGCATAGGTTTAGAATACCTGGAGACCGTGGGGAGACTTAGTCTTATGGGTTCAAATTTCATTGCATATTTTTACATGACATATGTGTGCTTGTGTGATTGGTATCCATGGAACTATATGACAATGCATTTACGATAACGTAGAGTGTTATGATATTGTTGACCCATGTTGGGGGAGTTGGAGACTTGATCTCACGGTGAAGTTGTAGTTGTTGCCGTTGATTATTTTGTGTTTTAAATTCTTGTAGCACGATGCCTCCGAGACATGAAAATAGGCGGGGTAGGATTGGAAATCCGAGAATGGGGACAGGACAGAATCAGCTTGCTAGAGAAATTGTAGCGGCACTTGCAGAATCGAACCTTTTGAATCCAGCACTTAAGGCTAATAAGAATGACCGTGCCATGGAAGCAATGAGAGAGTTCTGCCGTATGAAACCACCTCAATTCGATGGGGAGAGTAGTGATCCTCTTGTGGCCGATCATTGGCTCTCACAAATTCGTAAAATCTTTAATGCTCTTAAGATTACGGAAGATGACCTTCGGGTGAGTATAGTAGCTTGTCAACTTATCGGTGAGGCGAATGAGTGGTGGGAATCCGTTTTAGGAGTAAGAAGAGACGCAAGGAGGGCGGCTAGAGCGGTGAATCAAGGAAATGAGCCGGATGAGGAAAACTTAACTTGGGCCGAGTTTGAGGAGCTCTTCGAAAACCAATATTTTCCAAAAACATGTCGTGAGAAACTTAGAGGACAGTTCGAGAAGTTAGAGCAAGGAAATATGACCGTCTCCGATTATGCCATAAAATTTCAATCTTTATCACGTTTTGCACCAGAATCGGTGGCGACGGAGGAAAGGAAGTGTAGGCGCTTTGAGAAGGGGTTGCATTCGTCTGTCAAGCTGTTGGTAGTAAGTCAGCGTATTGGGAAGTTTTCTGAGATTGTCGAATGTGCAAGGAGCGTTGAGAATCCAGTGGGTGCGCTGGGAAACGTGGAGGTGTGGAAACCAAGGCAACCGACCGTTAGTGTGAGTACGCCGTCTGGGAGTTTTGGGAGCCAAGGGAGGAAAAGACAAAGAGAACCGAATCAGCCTTCGCAGAACCAGTCGAATCTTAGGCTACCTACTTCATCCGGGAATCAGGGAGTTCCATTGCTTAATAGGTCTTGTTATACTTGTGGCGAACCTGGCCATATTGCAAGAAATTGTCCCCAGGAATCGGGAATACATGGTGAGTCGGGCTCAACACAACAGCATAAACGTACGCCGAAACAGAAACAGACGCAGTTCTATCAAGCTACCTCGGGTCGAGGGTCACGTGTTGGGCAAAGAGCCTTTACGATTAATGCAGCTAATTCACCACATCCTACCACTTTCTAGCCTTCAGAGACATCAGTTGTGTGGGGTATTTTCCTCTCCTTATTGTTAAATTTCTTTGTGGTAGTTCTTTTGACTTGGGAGCATTTTGTTCGTTCATAACAATGTCTTTGTTTGTGATTTGAAATCTAAAATCGAGAATCATAGTCTATTTTGTTTGTGGAGTCATATCTTAAGGTTATGTTTACCAAGGTTGTGAGTTATTCATTCCTAAGTACTGTGTAGTAATTGACTTTCTAATTCAACATATGGCAAGGTTTGATCTGATTTGGGAAGGGATTGATTATACTTATGATAGTTGGTGATATTCTGAACGTGATTTCGTAAGAGTTACTTCTTTTATTAGTCCTTTATTACATTAACCTAGCTGAATCTTGTTGGAATTGTGTCGTAATCTGCTTTCCGTGAAGTCTGTTGTACCGTTGACCTGTTATGATTTTTGACATTCGAGTTAACTATCACTCTACCTTTCCTAGTATTTCTTGGTGCTATTTGGATTCTTATGATGAAGTATCCTTTGACATATTTGCTATTGATGTTGGCGAATGCTTCTCGTCCCTCATTCGAGTTCTACTTTGGACACTATCGTGTTGGGAATGAACCTTTGTCGGTTAGCTTGGCCACCTCTATTGTGAGTATCAGTTTCGTCATTTGCGATTGTTGTTTTACACAAGTTCCTACATTGCGATTTTTATCTATTAAAGCCAAATCTTGTGGTGATATATTCATCGATATCCATTTGTTGGTGTCGTTCAGTTCAAATTCACTTGATGTAGTTGTTTTCTGTGGCATTAAATCTTGTTATGGTTTCCCAACTTCAGAGACCCATGATTCGTTCTATAATGTCTAGCTTCAATTCATTAGAAGTTTAAACATTCCGGTCTTGGACAAAAAATTTTTTGGTCTTGTATCAGTTTGCCTACGAAGGCTTGGTCTAATTATTTCGAGCTTATTCTTAGTATCGGAATCTTTCTTTCGCCAAAAAGGGAATCCATGGTTTCTTTGACTTGTGGAGCAGTGGAAGGATTATGATTAATCATTTCTAGATTCTTTGAATTGACATGAGATGGTATGTAGAGTTGGTGCCTAACCACTTTAAGGATTCCATGTGTGTTCCTTGAATTCCGGATACCTCGTGACCTTGTCTGAATTCTTATTTGGTGTTATTCGAATCTTTAAGCTTACATCTTTCATTTGGGAATACTAACTGAATCCTTCTCTTGACCCAACTTAGTGTGAGAG
Organism: Rhododendron griersonianum; assembly: GCA_018127125.1. Taxonomy (NCBI): domain Eukaryota; kingdom Viridiplantae; phylum Streptophyta; class Magnoliopsida; order Ericales; family Ericaceae; genus Rhododendron; species Rhododendron griersonianum. The sequence continues at coordinate 13,446,939 of CM030796.1, forward strand.
TTCGGTGCATCTTTGAGAGGAATTGGCATGTGTTCTTGGCTCTCTAGAATTAGTGTTTAGGGGTGCGATGGAATCTAATTGCCAACGACATTTGGAAGCTCAAGGGAGAATGACTGAACAAACCAAGATAGTTCGTCAAAGATTGCTAACCGTGTAAGGCTGACCAAAGGATTGTGTTGATCATCGTCGTCACCCAATGTAAATTGAAGAAGGGGAATCATGTGTTTTCGTAAAGCATCACCGTGTTGGGGTTTGTCTCGTTGTAAGCGGAAAGGGAAGCTTTCACCATTAGAAAGAAAATGAGAGTTATGGGTTGAGTATTGGGATACGGTGTGTGTCTTTTGGATAACCAGGCGACTACCGATGAAATCCAATTGGAAGAGGCGCTTGATCACCGCCCATTCTAGGTGGAAGTCTCGGGAAGTCAATTGGACTATCGGGTATTCGTGAGGCGTTTTAATACATAGGTATTGAGGAAGTATGAAACGAATCCATTGCATGAATTAGAACAATCCAAATTTGAGTGAGAGGCCGACGTGTCCTATAGTAAGAAACTGATACGTAGCCTAGATTCGCGTAATCTAGTTTTGGAGCGGTAAGATGATGCTGATAGTGCGAGCTTATGTGGAAAAAGGGGGACAAACTTATAGAATAATATCCGCATTTGTTTTAGTTGATTGATGTGAGTTTTTGACGTAACACTTTCATGATTATTGAACCGTTGCCTAATGTAAGATGTTGTGGTTTTGCGTATCTATATGATACTTGGTTTGGTTGGACTTACCTTGGTGAATTTCGAGGACGAAATTTCTTTAAGGAGGGTGGAATGTAGAGACCCGTATTTTGGGACCCGTATTATTATTATTATTTTTATTTTATATGTATATGTATATTGTACGGTGTGGATATACGACGGAGCGTATGTACGGTAGGATATAAGCGTAATTACACGAGAGGCACATGTGTGAGACCATGGGATTAATTTCCCATCTCTTTATTTCTCAGGGGGAGAAACTTTCCCCATTTCTCATTTCTCTCTCTCGGCAGCCTCTCTCTCTCTTCTCATCCCCTCCGAATCTCTCTCTCTCAAGTTCTCATCAAAACCCTCCAAATAACCATAGACCCATGAAATTCAACCTCAAATATACCTTCTACATGTGATTTCAACTTCAATTTTGGTGGGTTTCGGCTTGGATCGAAGTTTTCCGGTTGATTTCGAGTTTTGAAGTCAAGGGCTCGGGTAATCTCATGAGTTCGGCTTTGATACTTGAGGTAGGAAAATCTAACTACTTTTATGTGTATATGAGTTGCTATAGTGCTTGAGACTTGCTATTGATCATTGTATTGAGATTTGTTGTTCGATTCCTTTGAAATCCCCAAAATTCTCTTGGTGTCCCGTTTTCTGCTGTTGCCCGTTTTTCTGAGTTTTTACCCAACTTTGAACAGTCATAACTTTCTCGTCCGATATTGAAAACACGCAAATTATATATCGAATTCGAGATCTTGAAGTTAGCTTTCTAGGGCCACTGGAATCACCTTAAAACTCTAAGTACACAGAAAGTTATGATCATAGGAGTGAAGGTGTGTCAGCTGCCTCGTTTTCTGCTGTTCCTGTCATTTTCTGAGTTTTTGCCCAACTTCGAATGGCCATAACTTCCTCGTCCGATGTCCAATTCGAGCGTATGATATATCGATTTTGAGATTTTGAAGTCATCTTTTAATTGCCACCAAAATTACGTTGACAGGTTAAGTATACAAAAAGTTAGGACTATAGAAGTGGAGGGTGGTTAGTTGTCACAACTTGAGAATGAGTTCGATAGACTTAAAATATTGCACAAAGGTTGAGTTATGAATTTAGGATGAGTGTTGATTGAAATGTGGTACGAGGACACATGAATAATAATTGTGAAATGATGACGATTATGGAAAAGGCGAGGTGAAGTGGTTAATCGGTAAACTAACGTTAGAAATGGTGACGTGACGACTTATTATTGATATGAGTTATGTTAATGCGAGATGGGCGTAATTGTTATACTCGTTGGTATGTGGGTGTTGCCCCTTAATGATTGCAGTATATTAGACCCTGTTATGAAGTCGTATCGATAGGTTTGCATCGTGAGTATATGTTGAATAAGGGAATAGACCCGGGTAAAGCCGTGGTGACCCAAGTGCCTTGTGAATGCGGGAATAGACCCGGGTAAAGCCGTGGTGACCCAACTGCTTTGCGGATTTGAGAATAGACCTGGGTAAAGCCACGGTGACTCTCTTCCGGTTCGACTTAGGGAAAAGACCCGGGAAAAGCCGTGGTGACTCTAAGGGTGATGTTGGTTGTATTGAACTAAGAATTTGGGATATCATTATAGTGTATGGTGACTTGTGGTAACGGATTTCGTGTGGGATTTTAAGTACGCTATTCTTATTATTGTTTGTCGTTCGATCTTTCATTTGGTAGAGTGTTTGCCAAAGAGGCATAGATGACCCACCGTAGTGTGACACGTGAGGAAGACCGGTATAGGCATTCGCACGTTAGGCTATAAACGGAATCTAATCGTAGGGATGTGTTAAATGATGAGATGTGACACGAGAAAAAGAGGGTTTATGTGAGAAATTCCTTGAGTTCTTAAAAGTCTAGTACATTCATATTTGGCTCTAATTGCTATTGTCTATTGTTGTGATCTCCTTCTTTTCGCACTTGTCTTCTCGTATGCACATAAAGTTAGCATAGATTTTTCTACTGGGCTAGTGTAGCTCAACCTATCATTTTTCAGGTACAAGTCAGAGGCTATGACATGGGTTGCTGTGCTTGCATGTGATCCTACATTTTGAAAGCGACTTCAGAGAGTTAATTTTGCATCTCTTATGAACTTTGTCTCCGGATGAAGAAATTGTAATCTTATTTTAATTATTATCTTTTTTTTTTATTAAATGAAGGATTTCCTGTAAACTTTTAACTTTCTTTTAACGTGATCTAGTGGTTTTAGGCCGTTGGGCCAATGATGTAAATTTGGAAATGCCTTGGAGTTTGGAAATGATTTGCGAACAAGGGAAATTGAAATGGCTTTTGGGGAATATTTGTACTATTGTGAGGATTTTTACTTATGGAAAACTTTAATATTTATGTTAAAAATCGAGGGCGTGACAGTTGATGATGAGCTATTTGTATTTATATATATCAGTTGCTATGGCTACTAAGTCAGACTAGTGGGAGGTTTTAGATAAGAACCCGTTCCTCTCTCTCTCCCTTTTCGGCAACATATCTCTCTCTCTCTCTTTCTAATCTATATATTATTATTATTATTATTATATATATATTTTTAAACTTCTTAGCCTGGCAAGCTATTCTATATAGGGTGAAGTATTGGTGCAAGTGAGAAGTCATCTGACAACAGCTTATCTCTTTCTCCCTCTCTCTTTTTTCGGAAGAATATCTCTCTCTCACCCTCTCTCTCTCTCTTCATAGCACACAGCTTCACCTCCTCATATTTTTAATTTATTCTCTTTTTATATAGCTTGACAAGCTATTCCCACTAGATTGTTTAGGGATATGATGGTGCAGGCGGAGGAAAATCTGGTAGAATCCTATCTCACTCTTACTCTCTTCTCTCAGCATTAACTCTCTCTCTTCTCGACAATTTCCCTTCCCTGGTAGCTATAAATAGGATGAGGTAGAGTAGATATGATTGTTCTTTGGGTTTGAATCCCAATCGGCTCCCTCTCTCCATTTATGAGTGAGTATATTTATTAAGGCCTCAAAATCTAAATTTAATAATTTAAGATTTGTTTAAAAATCAACACTCAAATAAAATAAAAGACAATCGAGTAAAAGAAATTTTATTGAACTTATAATTTTATTAAAAAAAATTAGGGTCGTTACATATAGGGTTCCCCACACCTAAGAAACACGTGAGAATGACTTCTTCTGCAGCCGTTTCTTCGCGGCAAACTTTCTCGAAGCGAGTATACAAGAACCCGAGTTTCTTAGTTGACCTAGCCAAAGAGATTAGAAAACTTCCTTCCGATGAAGATGTGTCCACGGTTTTCAACAAGTGGTCTGCATTCCTTCGGAAAGGGTCTCTTTCATTAACTGTCCGGGAGTTGGGTCACATGGGCCTTCCCAAGCGAGCTCTGGAGACTTTTAATTGGGCTCGAACACAACCCCACCTCTTTCCTGATGACCGGATTTTGGCTTCAACTGTTGAGGTCTTGGCAAGGAACCGTGACTTGAAATTGCCATCTGCTTTAGAGGAATTCACTACTTTTGGAAGCCGGAGCGTAATTGAGGCAATGGTGAGGGGGTTCATTAAAGGGGGACTCTTGATAGAAGCCCGGAAGCTTATCTTATCTACTAAAGCTGGTAAAAGGACGTTAGACTCCGGCATTTACGCTAAGTTAATACTAGAATTAGGAAAGAACCTAGATAAGCACATTCGGGTATTGCCACTGTTAGAAGAGCTTGGAGAAAGAGATGATCTGAACCTAAATCAGCAGGGTTGCACGGCTATCATGATTTTGCATAAGGAGTGGGAAATTTGATATTGTGGAGAGCCTTTTCAATTGGTACAAACAATTGGGGCAGGATCCAAGTGTAGTTATGTACACTACTGTGATTGTAACACTTGTTCCAAGCATGCACGTGCTTCACATATGACATTTAACTTTATGTTGCGTAGGTCATGCTATTTGATTCATGTGTTGTGTTATCATCCACTTATTATTCATTAATTGTCTAGCAATACATGATTTAATTTCAAGGTTTAAGTAAGTTAATTAAAAGAGATAGACTTGGTAGGTGGAATGAAGGGTAAAGATGAGTTATGGCCATTTGAACCCATACACCCAACCTCATGGGATAATTCTTCCCTAATAAACCTTCTACGGTATTCTACACCATTCCGTTCCCGTTTATTGTATAACATAGAGAGAGAGAGAGAGAGACGAAGAAGATTGAGGAAGAACTAGAAGAAGAAGAAGAGATTTGGGAAAAAGAAACCTAATTAAAGGTAACCCTACCTTATATCTAATTTATGTTTTGGGTATTGATCAAACATGTATATACCTGTATATTCATGTAGTTTTAATCCTAATTAGGTCATTACAGTTGGTATCAGAGCATAGGTTGTAAATTCTGTAGACTAGCCGTGTTTAGACTAGTGGTGGACCATAGGGTGTTTGTCTTGTGTCTGTGTGGATGGGAAGGAATAGATGGATCATGAAACATATCATGCATTTACTTTTGTTATTCGAGATGTTATTTGATAAATTTTTGCATATCTAGCTATGGACCGCGATGGTCAACATGATAATGCTGGAGGGGGAAATCCTAGCAATGCACAAAATCAGTCAACCATGGACGGTAGATTATTTGATGCGATAGTGCAATTAACAACTCAACAAGCAAGATATTTCGAGTCTCAGGCAGCCGTACAAGCGAGTTTTTTTGGGGCACGCACTGAGCGAGACACCATATATAGTCGGTTTAAAAAGCTTGGGCCTATAGAGTTTGATGGACCGCCTAACCCTCTTGATGCCGAGGAATGAATGAAAAAGTTAGAGGAAATCTTTCAGATAATGGCTGTGACGGATGAACAAAAGGTTTTGTTGGCTACCTTTATGTTAAAAGGCAATGCTCGACGTTGGTGGGAGGTTACCAAACAAAGATTGTCTGCACCAATGGCAAATTCTGAAAATAATGATGCTCCTCCTATACCTACAGTTATCAATTGGGCTATGTTCACCAAAGCTTTCCATGAAAAGTATTTTCCAAGGAGTTACCAAATGGGTCAGAGACGGGAATTTATGAAGTTAGAGCAGGGGAAGATGACGGTAGCAGAGTATGAAGCCCAGTTTACAACCTTATCACGTTTTGCTTTGAATCTTGTTAGCACGGACGAGGACAAGTGCAGAATGTTTGAGGATGGGTTGAATATAGAACTTTGGCCTTATGTGGTAAGTCAACGGTTAAATAATTTTGCGGATATGATCGAAGTGGCAACAAATTTTGAGCGGGATTTGGGGTTATTGAATGAACAACTGGAGCAGAATAAGAAAAGCAAAACTGAATCTACATCAGGTGGAAGGAACTTTGGCCAACAATCCACAAATAAAGGGATAGGAACTTCTACTTTTCAGAGCCGAGGTGGGAGTCAATCTCGGGGATTCCAATCTGGGCAGCGAGCAATTGTGTCTAAGCTACAAAGTTAGATGGGTTCTACTTTTTCTAGTGGTCGCAGCAATGCCCTTACATGTCATAGGTGTGGATCACCTGATCATTTTGTTCGAGATTGTCCCGAACCAGAATCATTCCGTAGGTGTTTTAGATGTGGGGATCCGGGACATTTGGCTTCAAATTGTCCCAGAACATCGAGGTCTGCTTCATCTTCGGGTAGTGTTCAGATGGGTGGAGGTACTTCTCGGGGTAAAAATCAAAGCTGTGGTGGTGGTTCAGTTGGTATACCTAAAGCACAAGGGAGAATCTTTGCTATGAATAAACAAGAAGCACTTGCAATTCCAGATGTTGTCACAGGTATGCTCACTATTTTTGGTAAAGAAGCACGTATTTTGATTGATTCTGGATCAATGCATTCATTCATAGCATTGTCATTTACAAAGCATGTAGACCGACCCCCAAGTCCACTAGAATATACTATGGCCATTTCTACTCCTGCGGGAGAGACTCTATTAACTAGAGTTGTATATCGGGACTGTAAATTTCGAATGGGCGATAGGGAGTTGTCAGTTGATTTGATGTCATTGAATATCACAGATTTCGATATAATCTTTGGTATGGATTGGTTATCTGCTTATCATGCCTCTATTGATTGTTTCCGAAAAGAAGTAACATTGCAGATTCCAAATAATGCACAACTGAAATTCCGTGGGGATAGAACTTCTGCTCGTATAATTTCTATAATGAAGGCCGAGAAGTTGTTGAAAAAGGGTTGTCAAGGATTCCTTGCACATATTGTTGATAGCAGCAAAAGTACATCGCGGGTGGAGGATATACCAATAGTTTGTGAATTTCCTGATGTATTTCCCGAAGAATTACCAAGGTTGTCAGTGGATCGAGAAGTTGAGTTCTCTATTAAGCTTTTGCCAGGTACACAACCAATTTCAATTGCACCTTATCGTATGGCTCCTGCCGAATTAAAGGAATTGAAAATCCAATTGGAAGATCTATTGGAACAAGGATTTATTAGACCTAGTATTTCTCCATGGGGTGCTCCAGTTTTGTTTGTCAAAAAGAAAGATGGTACGATGCGGATGTGTATTGACTACCGTCAGTTGAACAAGGTGACCATCTGAAACAAATATCCTTTACCGCGTATTGATGATTTGTTTGATCAATTGCAAGGGGCAACAGTATTCTCTAAAATTGATCTTAGATCAGGATATCATCAATTAAAAATAAAGGAGGAGGATGTTCCGAAGACTGCTTTTTGTACAAGGTATGGCCATTATGAATTTCTTGTTATGCCATTTGGTCTAACGAATGCCCCAGTTGCTTTTATGGATTTGATGAATCGAGTGTTTAAGCCATATCTTGACTCCTTTGTGATAGTATTTATTGATGATATTCTTATCTATTCTCGAAGTATAAAGGAACATGCAAGTCACCTTCGAATCGCATTACAAACTCTATGTGAAAAGAAGTTATATGGGAAGTTAAGTAAATGCGATTTTTGGCTAGACTCTGTTGTGTTTTTGGGACATGTTGTATCAGGGGAAGGAATTTCTGTTGATCCTAAAAAAGATAGAGGCAGTTACCAATTGGGAGAGACCGACTAATGTGACGGAAGTTCGCAGTTTCTTGGGTTTGGCTGGTTATTACCACAGGTTTGTTCAAGGATTTTCTTCTATTGCTGTTCCTTTGACCCGATTAACTCGAAAAGGGGTAAAATTTGTGTGGTCTGAAGATTGTGAAAAGAGTTTTCAAGAGCTAAGGAAAAGGTTGACTACTGCACCAGTATTAACTCTTCCTTCAGGTGATGATGGGTTTGTTATTTATAGCGATGCTTCTAGACAAGGATTGGGTTGTGTTTTGATGCAGCATGGCAAAGTAATTGCATACGCCTCCAGACAACTAAAACCTCATGAATACAATTATCCTACCCATGATCTATAATTGGCTGCTATTGTTTTTGCATTGAAGTTGTGGAGGCATTACTTGTATGGGGTAACATGTGAAGTCTACACCGACCATCAGAGCTTGAAATATCTGTTCACACAACGGGAGCTGAACTTGAGACAACGCAGATGGATGGAGTTAGTGAAAGACTATGACTGCACAATTCAGTATCATCCGGGTAAAGCCAATGTAGTAGCTGATGCTTTGAGTAGGAAATCTGCGGGCACTTTGGCTTCTTTGCGGGGCGTACAAGAGAATTTGCTTGCTGATCTACGTTCCTTGCGTGTAAAACCTTCCGTTAATGGAACAGTTCTACTAGCTAGCCTTACTCTTTAACCTCTTTTGGTAGATCGTATTCGAGAAATGCAATAATCAGATGAGAATTTGGAAGAGATTAAGAAAAAGGTTAGAAAAGGAAAGTACAAGGACTTTGCAGTGAGAGATGCAAATGTTTTGTATTTTGGGAACTGGTTATGTGTACCTAATGATCCGTCTTTGAAAAGAGAAATTCTTGAGGAGGCTCATAGTAGCGCATATGCTATGCATCCTGGCGGTACCAAAATGTATCGTGACCTTTGAGAGGATTATTGGTGGGCTGGTATGAAGCGTGAAATTGCTAAATTTGTATCCGAGTGTTTGGTATGCCAACAAGTGAAGATAGAACATCAACATCCTGCATGTTTATTGCAACCTCTTCCTATTCCGGAATGGAAATGGGAGCATATTACTATGGACTTTGTCCTTGGATTACCTCAAACCAAAACAGGAAATGATAGTATATGGGTAATCGTGGATAGGCTTACTAAATCTGCACATTTCTTAGCCGTTAAAAGCACATATTCATTGGATAAACTTGCTAGCATATATGTGAATGAAATTGTTCGACTACATGGCGCTCCAATTTCTATTATTTCAGACAGAGATCCTAGATTCACTTCACGATTCTGGCCTAGACTTTAAAATGCTATGGGTACTTCTCTGAAATTCAGTACAGTGTTTCATCCTCAGACAAATGGACAGTCCGAGCGTACAATCCAAACTTTGGAGGATATGTTGCGAGCTTGTGTACTTGATTTCCAGGGTAGTTGGGATCAATATTTGTCTCTTATTGAATTTGCATATAACAATAGTTATCACTCAAGCATTGGCATGGCACCATATGAAGCATTGTACGACCGAAAATGCAGGACTCCAGTGTGTTGGGGTGAGGTGGGTGAAAGGAAGTTAGTCAGCGAAGAGGAGTTTCTAGGCCCAGAATTAGTAAAAGTTACTATTGATAAGGTAAAAGTGATTCAAAAACAGTTGAAGGTAGCGCAAAGTTGACAAAAAAGTTACACTGATACAAGACGAAGAGACTTGGAGTTTAATGTGGGCGATCAAGTATTTGTTCAAGTATCACCATGGAAGGGGGTGTTGAGATTTGGTAAAAAGGGTAAATTAAGTCCAAGATATATTGGGCCTTATGAGATTGTAAAACGGGTGGGCTCGTCAGCGTATCAACTAGATTTACCTTCAGAATTAGCTAAGATGCATGATGTTTTTCACGTATCCATGCTTCGTAAGTGCAAAGGAGATTCATCTAATGTGGTTCCTCAAACGGTAGAATTGAAAGATGATATGACCTACGTGGAACAGCCAGTTCAGATTTTGGATCACAAGGAACAAGTCCTTCGTAACAAAATCGTATAGCTAGTAAAGGTATTATGGAGGAGTCATTCAACAGAGTATGCAACGTGGGAAGCTGAAACTAATATGCGGAAGCAATACCCTCATTTATTTGGACAAGGTAAGTAAATTTCGGGGATGAAATTTTATTAGGAGGGGAGAATTGTAACACCCGTTCCAAGCATGCACGTGCATCACATATGACATTTAACTTTATGTTGCATAGGTCATGCTATTTGATTCATGTGTTGTGTTATCATCCACTTATCATTCATTAATTGTCTAGCAATACATGATTTAATTTGAGGGTTTAAGTAAGTTAATTAAAAGAGATTGACTTGGTAGGTGGAATGAAGGGTAAAGATGAGTTATGGCCATTTGAACCCATACACCCAACCTCATGGGATAATTCTTCCCTAATAAACCTTCTACGGTATTCTACACCATTCCATTCCCGTTTATTGTATAATGTAGAGAGAGAGAGAGAAAGAGGAAGAGAGAGACGAAGAAGATTGAGAAAGAACTAGAAGAAGAAGAGATTTGGGAAAAAGAAAACCTAATTGAAGGTAAACCCTACCTTATATCTAATTTATGTTTTGGGTATTGATTAAACATGTATATACCTGCATATTCATGTAGTTTTAATCCTAATTAGGTCATTACAGTTGGTATCAGAGCATAGGTTGTAAATTCTGTAGACTAGCCGTGTTTAGACTAGTGGTGGACCATAGCTGTATTGTTGGTTGGATTTGCTTTCTTCTTGATGTACACAAGAAGGGTATAAATTGTCTGTTTGCTGTACACAAACAGGGTATAAATTGTTGAAAGTACCCTGTTCACAGGGTCACGGTACCGTCATAACTCCTGGTTGCGAGGGAAGCAACCCTATGGCTTCTTGAAATATTGTTGCTTACTTAATTGTTTGTGAAGAATAGTACGTTTCGTGCTAAATATGATTAGAAGTATTATTTGATCCATGTTTGCTCGTGTAAACTGTTTTATGCTTTCCGCTTGAATGAAGCAGTAACACTCACAATCCATTCAGGTAACTGAAGTAGAGTTTTGGTCTACTACTGGTTTGACAGGCTGTAGGAGTGGAGATGAGGGTCGACTTGGTGTCCTTTTGGCGTAGTACCTTTTTGATGTAAATCTTTGGAGAGTTGTTGTAGCTTATATGGATGTGAACTCATCTTGTATAGTTCTCTTGTAAATGTTATTTTGGAAGCCAGGTGTAATCTTTTGGTCGACTTTGTCCTGCGTTTTTTTTGGAATGAATGTTATTAAGGTTGATATTTAGCTTTCATTGAGACAGTTTTTGCTAACCCTTTTAGAGCGGGTCATTACAGTGATTCATAGCCGTTTCTGTCAAGAGAAATATAGGGAGGCATTGCCTGTGGTTTGGGAAATGGAAGGTGCAAATTGCCTGTTTGATCTTCCCGCTTACCGTGTGGTAATTAAGCTTTTTGTTGCTTTGAATGATCTCCCTAGGACTATAAGATATTTTTCAAAACTTAAGGAGGCAGGTTTCTCTCCTACTTATGACATCTACCGTAACTTGTTCACCATATACATGGTTTCTGGGCGGGTAGCGAAATGTAAAGAGGTTTGCAAGGAGGTAGAGATGACAGGTTTTGTGCTGGATAAGCAAATAAAGTCCCAGTTGTTACAACTTGAATCATTAGCCAAGTCAGCTGTTCCTGATGTGTAAATTATGATGTCATTATTATTTGTATCATTAGCCAGGTCAGCTGTGTTAAAGCATCCAACTCCAAACCAATTGGCAAAGAGTGGAGAGGCCGCCCAGGCTCATATACTAGTTTTGGAGGTGATAATTAACCAATGTGGGACAAATCCCAACACTCCCCCGCACGTGCGACCCCCGACTCGCACGTGGAGAGATAAACAAATGATCCGTAACACTTGGATCACAACAAACAACAGTGCACTTATGGCACAAATAAGGGGAACAAATTCTCCGAAAACCCTAGCTCTGATACCATGTTAAAGCATCCAACTCCAAACCAATTGGCAAAGAGTGGAGAGGCCGCCCAGGCTCATATACTAGTTTTGGAGGTGATAATTAACCAATGTGGGACAAATCCCAACAAGCTGTTCCTGAAATGTTGCCATGCTTGATTCTCATGGCCCGTAAGTGACACGGGTGTTGTCTTTTTGCTGTATCTCGACATTTTCTTGGTTACTCCACAGTATGAGAAAAAAGAGTGGATGTTTTTCTCGACATTTTCTTAGTTACTCCACAGTTTGCTAACGTGCAGGACCAGCTCATAAGTTTTAGAGGCCGGAAGCGAACCTCTTAAATGAGGCCTCAAGAAATTCCGTATGCATGTATTTGCCGTCCATGGTCGTCAGTCGTTGTCTTCCCTTCCCTTCGACTCCTCAAGTGTGAAGCATAAAGCGTTTGCCGCTTGCTGTGTTTCTTTCTTCTTCTTTTTTTGATCGGCAGCGCAATATATCTTCCTGCCGTCCCTTTTTTTTAACGCCTTAGTGTTTGTAATGAGTAATTCCACAATTTGGGGATATTTTTTGGCTTCTAAATTTCAATTGAGCCTATTTTAATTGTGAAAAGGATGCTAGTGCAAATTTTTTTGGGGCCATATATATATATAGGGATCCTAAAATTTTGGGGGCCCTCATTTTTAACTTTTTTAGGAGGCCAGAAGCGCAGGCTTCCCCTGCCTTGGCCATAAGCCGGCCCTGCTAACGTGTTAATGCTCTTGTCAACGATGCTTTAGGGGGATAAGGATAAGAAAATTGAATTTTTGATCCGGGAGTTGCGGCGTCAAGACCAACTATGTGCAGCGTATCGGGAAAAACTACTGAAGTTTCTGACAAGCATTAAGGAGCAAACCGATCAGTTGTCTTCCAAAATTCAAGATGTTGTCGACAACGTGAGGAAAGTTGAAGCTGAAATGCAGCAGCAACTTCCCCAACATAGATAGCCTTGGAATTGCAGTAGTTTTTTTGTTTTGTTTTTTGGTAATCTTCTGTGTTTTTTTTTGTTTTGTAAATGCATGAATTCTTACTGTTGTGTAAAGACATAACATGCTTATTTGGATTGCTTCATTACAGGATCCCTGGTCCTGATTCCACTGATGGTTGAAATCCAAAAAGCATACCATACTGGTAGAATTGTATTATTGAGATGGCATTGAAGTCACAAGTCTCTCTTTCTCTCTCGCGCCTGTTTGTGTTTCCGTATGCTTGAATGATGCGGGTGAAAAGGTGAAGAAGACTATTATTGAGATGGCATTGAAGTCACAAGTCTCTCTTTCTCTCTCGCGCCTGTTTGTGTTTCCGTATGCTTGAATGATGCGGGTGAAAAGGTGAAGAAGACTGAAATGGTTTTACTGTGACCAAAGAAAAATAGTTAGTGTTCACATTTTCCACTTTTTAGTTTCTCTCCATTGAACATTCGAAACTATACCCAATTGAAATGGCACACTCCAAAATAAGCTAGGGGTGGTGTTTTTGCATATTGTAGAGAAACAAACATGTCACATGCATTGTTTTGCACCATTAAGAAAAAGAAGTTAATTTCTCTCCATTCTTTTCTGATTAACTATAAGGCTATTTTCGTCTTACTCTCACTTTTGCTATTTTGAAGGAGTGGGCTATCTTATTCTGCTAGGTTTCCTCCCTGTATCAAAAATTGGCACTTGAAGTGTACATGGTTATTTCCCATCCAAGATCCAATTAAAAAAAAGTGTAGCGATCGAGCCAACATATACCTCAGTGGTCGAACAACGCTGTTGTTTGGTAATTTTGATGAATTTTTGTGGGACAATAAGTGAAGAGAGATAAGAGTAATAAATTAAGAGAAAATTTATTAAAAACCGTGCCGTGGGTGGGATGGTTATGAAAACCCAGGTGGACAAATTTAAACAGATCACCGTAACACGTTCAAGTTTTGTTAACCCTTCTCCACCAAGTATAGAGATGAAAATGAGACACTGAAAACTAAAGGGACCACCGCTGTAATTTCTCCAAGAGAATTACGGCCCGTTTGGATGGAGGATTTGTTTTGGGTGGACATAGAATGAGGGTGGATTTGAAGGTGAATATATAATGATGGGTGATATGTTAAGAAGGGTGGTCCCACCTTTTAAGAATGGTGGATTTGTAATGAGGTGTTTGGAAAAATTTTTGAGAAGGAGAATATGAAAGGTGGATATGATGGGATTAGATATTGAATGACTTAATTACCCCCACTTGGATTTTTTAATGCTCACGAAATCAAGATTGGTTTATTTCATACTAATAATTAGAATAATTGATATTTATCTTTAATATTGGGAAAAAATAATTTCATTTTAGAATACAAAATGTTTTTTTTTATGAAGAATACAAAATGTTGAAATCATGTTTTTTACCAAAAAAAATATTATTTTCCGAAAAATTACAAATGTAGTAATTAGTAAGTGAAAAAATGGAAAAATCAGCATGTATTAGAAAAATTTATATATATATATATATTTATGTATGTATGTATATGTACACAAATCCACAGATTCCTCACTCCCCATTTTCCGTTTCCAAAAATAACAAAACCCCACCCACAGATCCACCACCACCACCGCCTCCCTCACTCCTCCCAACCCCTTCCCCCAGCCTCCACTCGCCAAAACCCAACCACGGTCGCACCATCCTTACCAACTCCTGGTCTGATGACTCCGACGCCAACGATCGGCAACCTCCTTCTCCTCCGACGCCGATGTTCTCTTCAAGGTACCACTCTTCACCTCTTCTGTCTTTGATCTCTCTATTTGTTTGGCTTCTCTCTCTGTTAGCCGTGTAAAGAGGCGTGAAAAGGGATTGACAAGGGGGATTTGGAGGGGTAAAAATGTCTGAAAAACGCCCGAATTTGCCAACGACGGGGTCAGACCCGTTCTTCACAAATCCACCTCAAAGGGGATTTGAAGCCACTACAATATTCAACTCCGGCTTCCTCAAAACTCAACCAAACACCGAATTTGAGTGGGGGCAGGACTCCAAATCCGACCGGCTCACAAATCCCCCTTCTTCTCCGCCATCCAAACAGGCCGTAAAAGTGGTGTTGCTTCACCATGTGGGATTTGAAGGCTCCCGTTGGGGTTGCTCTTGGCTCATAGAGCATATCCTAATGAGGTAGCTAAATCAAATGCAAACCATGTTTGGAGTGTCAAGTCAGCAGAAGGCACTCCAACTCAAATAGTAACCTTGCAGCACCATTTGTGGTAACTCTCCCTCTTCAAGTTTGAAGAGTTGTGCATTAATTTAATTTTTTGACAATAGTGTCATTTTTTTTTTGATCCGGACAAAAGTGTCATTTGATCAAACTGAAAACTAAAGCTGAAAGCTAAAAAAATTAATTGTAACAAACCGATATCTCCCGACTCCATTTCTTCAGCAATCAAGGTCGATTGACTCAATCTCTCTCTCATGCGCCCTGGAAGATCGATAATCGAGAAAAACGGTAAACCCTAAGGGCATCCACAATGCTATAATCAAAAATTATTATCCAAAAGTTGTCACATCAGCTTTTGATTATTTATTTAAGAGATTGCTAAGGTTAGCAATATAGATGTCTACAATGGCAGAATCAAAATTATATAACCAAAACTTATCACATCATATTTTCAAACTACAAAACACTAAAAACTGTGAACAGTAGAAAATAGTTTTTTCTAAAAATAGTTTTAAAACTAATAAAAATTATTTACTATAAATAGAAAATAGTTTTTGAAACTTTTTTTCGAAAAAAACTATTTAAAAAAAAACTGTTTTCTAAAAAAAACAATTTTCAGTAAAATATTTTTTTTTCCAAAAATATTGTTCAAAGAGAGAGAGAGAGAGAGAGAGAGAGAGAGAGAGAGAGAGAGGAAAAGGGAAGAGAGATACAACATTTTTGGATAATGATTGGTGTATTTGATTGAGAGTACGTAGAGTCTATTAAATTTGGTTATTGTCAAAATGTTGCTAGTTTTGGTTATCCAAAGCCTAAAATTTGATTATTTCTAAAGAGATTGTTAAGTTTGATTATAGCATTGTGAGCCATATTTTGCACCAATATTGTTAATTTTAAAAACCTTTTACTTTTGACTATAGCATTATGGATACTCTAAGGCCTAAAAATCTGGTTATTCTTTTTGGGTACTTTACAAATTATTTTTGGTTATTTATCCTGGGATTTATGTTGGCGAATTTGATTTTTATCAGATTTCTGATTTGGAGCTTTCGGCTGTTCCCTAGGATTTGCAATGGGTTTTTTCGGCCCAAAGGAGGCCCAATATTCTGTTTCCCTTGCTTTCTTGCTATTAATCCATATTGCCCTTTTTTTTAGGCCCAAATAAAGCCTAAATAAGCAACAAACCGAAGTCGATAAAAACTGACCGGAACCGAATAAACAGAACCGTTTTGGCTCGACGACTTGGTCGCAGTACTTGAAATCGAAAAACCGAACTGGTCTGTTTGGTAGTAAAAATGCCGAATAACCGAACCGTACGAACCGATCACACCCCTCGCAATTACAACTAAAAGACAATGAAATACCCAATACGACCTTTTTGTTTGTTTTCGCACTAAGAATTTCACTACAACTGAAAGTAATTCAATTAAAACTACAAGAATTTGGATACCTAGCAAGACCTCCCAGAGCAAATGATACTAAAGAGAAACCATTTACTGAGGTTTGAAGCATGCACTGATTGTTTAAGCAAAGAAGTATATGGCTACTCAAACTGTGATTTTTCTAGCAAAAAAAGTTGACAAAACTAATCTCGGGCCCTTGTTTTTGGCAAAATTTAGGTGGTCGAGACAATCGTCTTGCTTACTTTGCCTCAAGGTCGTGCCTAAAGTCTACACTTACATGTGCATCAGAATATCTGTATAGAACGTGCATGAACATATGGGTAATTGGGATGATGCAGTGCCTAACTAAAGTGTGTTTATGAAGTGTCTCTTATTGTCATTTCCTTCTTAAATTCACTAGAAAATGGAAATAGAGAAGGAATGGTTGAAGGCAATGATGGAGCTAAGGAAAGATAGGCGGCTGCCACTCTTCCTATTTTCGTAAAGGATTGTGATTTTGGCACTCCAAAAAATTGATGGAGGGACTCCAAAACTAAACTGTGTTGATACACAAAACGACGCCGTTTTGGAGCCCCTCCATCAATTTTTGGAGTGCTAAATTCGTAAAACTACCTTACTTCTATTAGCATTTTTGTATCTAGTGCAAAACTACATAGGACCTCCACCTCTAGAGTTTGAATATTGTGAAAAGATTAAATAGTAAGGCCCCGTTCCGGAAACCTTCTTAAAAAATAAGTACTTATTTTGCAACTTCAATTTCAAAAATAAGAAGGGTCATTCCACAAAATTCAAACAAAAAGTTTACTTCACATTTTCAAACTCAAAAAAAATGTAAATGAAAAAAAAAATAAAAAATTTCGCACTGTATTAAAGATCTCAATGAGATCTATCAAATAAGATCCATAGTGATAGGAAAATTATTTGCGTAAACACATGATTTTTGAGCTTGAAGTTGCCGTATACAAAAAAAAAGACCGTTGCTATTGTGTTGGGCGCCGGCGGAGGGAAATCGTACCGGCGGCCGCGCCGGGCCGTCTCCGGCCACCGGACGGCCGATCCGAGCCGTCCAAAAAATCTATAAAAAAAACCGAGGGGGCTAACGCGGGAATCAACGGCATCCGAGGTGCGTAGGGTGCTTGATTCGAGCACCCCTTTTCCGTGCGTACGATTTCCCCCCCCGGCGCTCATTGGTACCTATATAAATTCTGAAATGCAGCTGGGGTTCTTCTTATTTTTGTGGAACACACCTTCTTATTGAACAAAAAATAAGTTTTTAATTGGTTTCTGGAACACAGCCTAATTCTTCAATAAGAGATAATTCCAAGCTATATACTGAGATTTAACTGAAATTCTTTTGGCATCAAACTATAAGTATCTCATTTATGGCTTGTCTTAAAATAAATAATTTTGAGAGTTAAAAAGTGCATAAACTGCACAACATGAATGGTAAATGTGGTCATTTACCTTGTATACTAATTTTTAGGTATCATAGCATTTTAGGCTCACAAAGAAGGTACATAGAATTGCGTTGGCCTGCAATAGCTCGCATCGCTAATTTTATATGTTCGCCACTTTTAGATCAAAATGTTGACTCTATCTTTGATGGCAAGTTATAACGTTAAGACTCGAACTGGTGCATTGATGCAGATGCCATAACGGAGGAGTATCTTAGGCATTTTAAGCCTAGGATGGCAAAACTGTAAATACGCGACTGTAGAGTTAAGTGACGGGCCCATATGGGTTCGATCCAAAACGGCCCAACGGTCAAGACACATTGCCTTTGGCCATGTGCCGTGTGTTTCTAAGCCGTTTACGGCCGTTTAGGGTCCCGAAAGCCCAAATTTGTCGTTTAAGGAAAGATTTGACTTGCTTATATCTTGGGCAAGGAGAATCCGAATTAAGTCGTTCTTTTGGGAGAAGTCTTAGAATTTCCTCTATTTTCCAGTTTGCTATTATTCCAAATTTTTTCGTTTTTGGTAATTTTCGTCATTAACTGATTCGGTTTTCGGTTTGAGGCGAATCAATTAAAGTTAGGATTTTCTCTACTATTTAATAAGTTGTAAGCCTTCTGGGCAAGACAGTTGTTGATTATTATTGAATTAAAAAGGGTCTAAAGAGCGTTTCTATAACTTATATTATTTGTAGTTTTCTTGTTGCACGATTATTTTTGTAGTCATACGGCGCCCTACATCATGCATCTAGTACATCATCTTCCAGATTATAAAAAAAAATTAAAAAATAGTACATCTCCTAATATCTAGTAGGTCGATCCATTTTGTCTTCTAATTGTGAGGTCAAAGTATTAGCTAGCAAACAAAAGATACAACCAATTAGTTAATTGATTAATGAGTGGTCAATGATACATGGTTGGTTGATCATGGCTTTGGTTTGTTGGGGGGTCTTGCATTTATTTGTAATGGTTGCCCCAAGTTGACTTCACTAATTGGAGTCTACCATGGTGGAGGGTGGGGTAGGGCTCAAGCATTAATGGGTGGTCCAGGACTTTGATTTGGTTGACAATGACACTGCAGGGCCACACCCTTCCCACAAACATTTTGAAATTTTTGTATTTCGACGATCAAGGGTATTTGAGTCCGCTTATACACACTTCGATTATTTTCCTCTTCGGTCTGGTTAAAGTCATATCATCTACGCTAAGACTATGAGATTCACAAGAGATTCCTCTCTTGCATGCAACTTGGTCTCAGGAGGTTTCAAATATATCTTAGTTTATAGCTCATCCCTATTGCCGCTTGGGCTACCATTTGCTTCAAGCATTTTGAATTTGCTTTCTTTTAAAGGGAGATAACAATCTCCGATTGCAATGGAAGGACATGGATTAAGTCACTTATATTGTCACGTACTAGCTAGATTTTCAAATCATTTTATTGCTGCATGTCATTTTGTATTGTTTGTGGGGTCTTGGAAAATGACTAAGCACCCTAATGCACCATCAGCTTGGTCATGCTCTATAAATTAAAGCTCGTTTGAGTTTGATTCGAAAGATTATTTAATCACATTCAAAGAAATTTTTAGAAGTTTAAAGTTACATTTGAACAATCCGTAACTCACTCAAACTTCGTTATAGCCCTATGTACCGAAGTTGTTAATTAGATTTTGCATATATAATCAAGTCAACGTATGTGGATCTTAAGATTCAACCCCTATATGTATGAAGATGATTTTGATCAAATTGATTGGGTTCCCATTTTTACTATACTCAAGTGAATATACACAAAGGTTCAAAGACAAACATGGTGCTATTCATTTGGGTGGTTGAATGTTACAAATTGATGATAAAGGAGAGAAAAAGTCTCAAGTAGCACACCATTAATTTTTCTTACAATAATTTGTACTGATTATGAAATAGTTTTTCACTCAATTATCAATATCCAATGCTACATCAACAAATTATTATTTTTAAGTACATGCTAGAAATCTACACTAACCTAATCTAAGAGGGTATGGGACCCTACGATGAGGATCGCACCCAGAACCTTATCCTGGTAGAGAGGGAGCACCTTATCACCTTATCACTTGAGCTACGTACCCTCTGTTCCGATCTCAAAATATATGTGAATTATTGTATCCATTATATCAAAAAGAACATGAACAAATTCACAGGCCACTCCATTGCTGCTAAAAGAAACCAAAAAAAAGGGTCATGTCAGAAACACTATCAACCCCCACAAGGTTCACCATAATAAGAAAATTGAAAGATCTTTTGTCTGAAAGCACTTTGATCAGATTCTTCCTCAATGCTTGGATGAATTTCCTAGCTCTAATGTGAAAACAGCAACCACAACCACGCACAACCACAGGAAGTATATCATGGTGGGATCCCCATTTCGTAGGTAGTGAAATTTTCAGGTCTTCCCCTACTTCCAAACAAATCCTATCCCCACTTGAACATTATCCTGAAGTGTAGCAAAAAAGAAAAGAATAGAAGGGTGTGTGCATTAAAATAAATTAAATAATTACAGTACTGAAGAATGTGTGTGTGCATTTAGTAGACCAAAAAAATCAAAGGAAAAAAAATTAGAATTTTAACTTCGAGGATTGTAGGCTTTTTTATTGTGTTCTTTCAGGTTGATCTGTTCTTTGGCGTTTGGTTTGGTTTTTGGCTGTTGGTTTCAAGTTTTGCTTAGGGTGTTTTTTTGGCGGCGTTGGTTTTGGTTGTAGATTTTCAGGTTTTTGGTCGGTTGGCTTCTTATCTTCCTGTGGTTTTGGTTTTCGGGTGGCGTTTTACTGGTGTACCCAAGATCTGTTTAATCTTTGTAATCTTTTTCAAAGATTGATAAAATCTTTTTGCTTAGGGAAAAAAATTATCAAAAAAATAGATAGTGCGATTCATATATACTGATTATAAAGATCAATTGATTGGATCTCCACAAAGCGATCATAAAATAGGTAGTTCAATGTTGGACTAGCTCCATAGAACTCTCTGATGATTTTCATTCCAAAGGTATTTTATAACGTCATAGACACTCAAAGGGTGGCATTGATTGGATTAGGAGTTTCTAATTGAGATTACAGAGGAGGTTTTCCGCCAGCACCCCCTGTGGGTCTCCTTTGTGAATTTTTTTGGAAAATCCAAATCGTGCATTTTGTAGGGCCTGTAAAATAATGTGTCGATGCAAAAAATCAGTTTGTCCGGACATTAATAGGTATGTCAAAAGTTGAGTTCTAGATGAAAAAATGGACGGCCTGGATCTATCAACTGTTTTTTAATTTAAACTGTCCACAGCCGTTCATTTTTTCGTCTAAAAACTTAACTTTTGACATACTTATCGATGTCCGGACAAGCTGATTTTTTGCGTATATACATTATTTTACAGACCCTACAAGATGCACGTTTTGGATTACCTAAAAAAATGCACGAAGGGGGCCCACGGGGTGGCGAAAACTCCCCCTTTTTTCGGCTCATCCGGATAGAATTTACACTCTACCTCTTAAATCTTGAGGTTCAAAACCTTATAATTGCTATGAACTCATGAAGGGCCAGTCAATACAAGAAGAGTCCGACTACTCACACAGATTTTTTGTGCACAGATTGTGCACAGATCACTGTGTGGGGCCCACTAAGGGCTCAATCCGATACCTATTGATACTCGATCCATACATCTAAACTTTCATTCAGACTTTCGGAAATAAAGTCTGAATGAAAGTTTAGATGTATGGATCAAGTATCAATAGGTATCGGATTGAGCTGATTTTTTACGGGGGCCCTTGAAAAAGTGTTTTAAATTTAATGAACGGTTCGGATCGTTTGTGTGGGACCCTTAGTGGGCCCCACACAGTGATCTGTGCACAATCTGTGCACAGAAAATCTGTGTCAGTAGACTTTCTGATACAAGAATATGCGGCCTTAATTGGCTTTAAATGACCCCCTCAAGTAGATGATGAAATTGGTGCCCTAGAGATTAGTTGAATGGAAATTTTTATTTATATGTGTTGGGTAGTTCTAGATTTTCTTCTCCATTGGTGAGGTAACACATGCTATTTTTATTTAAAGTTATATGTTGTTGTTTTTTTTATCGGCAAAAAATGAAATTTTATTAAAAAAAAAAAAAAAGGAAAGAGGAAGGGGATCCAACAAAAAGTTGGATGATGCATCATGAGGGCAAAGCCGCCCAAACCACCCAAAGGTCTACAAGGGTCCAAAATAATAAAACATTAAAGCTCAACCCAACACCCTGATAAGCACCCGACAATGTAATATAGGGTGCGCTAGTGTCTAGTCTTAGTTACTTTTGTTATTTAATTAGTTGTTTTTAATTGCTTTTGCTCGTAGAGTGTGCTAGTCTTGTTTTGTAGGTAAACCACCCAATAAAGAGTTTTTAAGAGCCAAGACGACCCGACGCCAAAGCATGGCCCTATGGCCAAGGCAGCAGCCTGGCCAAGGCAAGGTGGCCCGAGCAAGGCCAAAGTCAAGCCAGGAAGCAAGAAGTCAACGCCAAGCAGCAGCAGTCAATGCCTGGAGATAAGGCGTCGGCACCGATGGCTGAGATTTGGGACATCGGTACCGAGCGGCTAACTGAAGCAGCCCCTAACCCCTTCGCCACCGATGGCTAAGATTAGAGACATCGGTACCGAGCTCTTATCTCCTGTCAGCCACTAAGCAGCTTGGCATCGATGGCTAAGATTGGAGACATCGGTACCGAGACCTTATCAACATTTTAAGCCCATTGCCATCGGTACCGAGAGCTTACGAGGGGATCTTCAGAGCATCTTTTAGAAATATTCCATGCGCGTACCTTGGAGTATAAATACCCCGTGATATCACCATTACACGACTTGGACAGAAATGTACCCATTTTTAGATCTAGATCTAGATTTCAAATTTCTTTGCTTATTCTTGAGTGTTCTTAATTTCCAGCCCTTAATTTCTGCATTTTCAACTCTTGTAAGTTAATTTTTGCCACTCTCTCCTTTATTAAAGTTGTTTAAATTCTCCCGATCTATCTTTCTAGTTAGTTTATTTTTAGTGTTGTGTTTACACTTATGCTAAGTAGATTTTTGCTTGCTCTTATCTTTTTAGATATGTGTGAGTAGTTTCATAAGGTTGGGTCATGGGGTGACTAGCACCCCATGGCTTGAGTAAAAATTGCATTTTTCACCAAAAAATTTGCAATTTTGTTTTGGAAATTGATGTGGGGCTTGGATTTGTTTGTCAAATTACCGAGGTGATAACCTCCTTGATCATGTGTAGGTAAGAGCTTCGCCTACTTACCACACATGATGCTTGGAGCTCGGTCGCTGGAGGTGTTTGCTAAATGGATTCTATAGCTAGCTTGATTTTCGAACCTTCTTATCTTCCGGGTAAAACTGTGTATTGAGGTGGAAAGTGTGATTTTGCTTGAGTCGTGGGCGTTAGTAATTCCTAGACCTAACCTTCCTTTTATCTAGTTTATTCTCGTTTTATTTAGCCTTTTTACTTTCCACCACATACGAAAAACCAAGTTGGCTGACTAAAAGCCGGAAACCATACTTGCATCTATAATCCATCAAGCCGTATTAGTTATCTCTGTGGGTACGATCCCGGACTTCCGGATTTATTATGCTTCAATTGGACGCTTATACCCTACTCTTGGGGTGATCTCTTGGATATATATCGAGAATTGCGAAGCACACCCAAATAAACAAATAAAAGCCCAAACACCCTAACCCGGTCCACCCAAGGACCGGCCCACCCAAACCGGCCAGAACCCAAACCCTAACCACTTCAATCTCCACCGCCGCACAAACCACCGAAAAACCAGCCTCGCCGTTGAGCCAAATCGGCCTCTCCCAGATGTAGAGACCGGCGGTGGAAACCGGCCTACGACAATGAAAATCAAAGTAATCAAGGCAAAGGGGAGCAAACCACTCCCAAACACAGCAAGCCCCAAACGAACCCCATCACAAACTCGATCTCCACCAATGACTACCAACAACAGCAACAACCCAGAAGGACGAACTGCTGGCCCCGTGCTCGAATGGGAGCTCGGAGTGGCCGCCGACCACTCCGAGATATACCACCAAGATATACCTACTGCTACATTTCAGCATGCTCATTTGTTTATATAGACTGGGGGGAGCTGCTGTCCCGGCCGAGAGGGGCCCACTCCGGTCTTGCTTCGATGATAAAAAACGTTCACTTCGTAGAGCTCGTCGATTTGAACAAGTATGAAAAAAATCATTTTGAGCGGATATCATTAAGTGCCTGATCGGAACACATAAAACTTGCCAATAATGGGTTCTAGTAGATTTGATCCAGTGTTTCGGATCCATTCTTTTCAAGACAAAAAGGTTTTGATTAGACACTTAATAATTTCCGATCGAGCTGATTTTTTACATAGTTATTCAACTCGACGAGCTCTACGAAGTGAACGTTTCCGATCATTGGAGCAAGACCGGAGCACGGTCCACTTAGCCGAGACAGCAGGCTGCTGTCCCTTAAAGGGACAGCAGCTCCCCAACTCCGGTTTCTACCTCTCTCATTAAGAGACCCACAAATGGCAGTTCAAATTGATATTTTGTAAAACCATAGAAAAAATATCATATGCATAAGTGGAGCAACATTGGTATAATATACTCCCTCAGTCTCAAAAAATAAAGTACTTTCAGAATTAATTTTTTAACTTTATTTTGCATCATTCAAAAAATCTCAATGAGTACTTTTAAATGGGGTCGGATTCCATCCAGTATTTGGCTGTCCATTGTGGTCCATTTAATGGCTGAGATTAACTGTGAGAAATCCAAGGTGGGACATCATGCCACGTCCAGTCCAATTTTTGCTCTCAAACGGCACTTGGGACTTGCTAAAGGAAAAATCTCATTTAACGTGATTTTAAAAAAAAAGAAAATCCAAATGTTGAGGGGCTCTCAAACAACACATACCATTTCTGTGAGCCCATTCTAGATCTCACAAAGATGATTCAAACTGCAAGTTATTCCTGATAAAAAAAATTGCAAATTATTCTTAAAAATATATTTTTAGTGGTTTTTGTAAAAAATTAGATTAATCCGATATCCGTAAAGGTTTTTTCAACATTCGTAGGGACCCTACGAATTCTGAAACAATCTTTATCGATATCGGATTGAGCTAATTTTTTCAGGAATCCATAAATAAATATTTTGAGAATAATTGGCAGTTTGAATCATATTTGTAGGACTCGTAATGAGTCCCGCAAAAATAAAAAATAAAAATTGACCAGTGTGCTCCCTATTTGGTACCCATTAAATGGGCAATGATTTTTTTGATTTTGGTGGAGCCCATTAAGTGTCCTACAAAATAATTCAAACTATAACTTATTCTTAAAATATATTTTTATGAGTTCTTGAAAAAAATTAACTCAATCCAATATGGCTATTTCAGAATTCGTACGACCCCTACAAATGCTGAAAAGGCCTTTACGGATATCGGATTGAGCTAATTTTTTTATAAAAACCACTAAAAAATATTTTTTAAGAGTAACTTAAAAAATAAGCCAATTTTTTCGTCTTTATTAAAAAGAAATTGGATTTCGATCATAATTTTTTACTTTTAGATTTCTCTCATCATGGAGATGCAATAATCCCCCAAAAATTGACGCAAAACTAACAAATACGAAAAAAAAATTGAATAAGAACAAAAAAAAGAAGCCACTTGGCTTATTTAGCCGAACGGGGCAAGTTTCATACGTATGACTTTTGTACTATCTATTTAAATGTACCATATTTGTCTAAGAGTAAGAGAAAATAAACTCTATATTCATTGTTCTTAAAACAAATATGACTTGACAGCCTTTATTAAAATTTGATAACTTGATTCATCGTATAGATGATTTTCACATTAAACTCTAAAAATAGACGACTTTGATCGTCAAATAGGACCCTGGTGGGTTTTACTTTGGATCACAAAAAACTAGTACATGAGGTATGGTCACCAGGGATGGAGCTATTTCTTTTGGTGGAGAGGTCCGGACCATCCCCACCTAGCTTGCTAGAATTACTATATCTTCGAAATATTAAATTAATATCACATATAAAAACAAATGGGTTAAGATTACTCTAAAACAATTTATTTCTTTTTACGAGTATATATATGTTTTGCCGAGTTTGGATAGAAAAATATCTATGTTTTTGTCTTGCAGAAGATTATTCATTAGGGCTCCGTTTGTTTCGATGTAAAATGTTTTTTCAGAAAACAAACTTCAAACTTTTTTATTTTTCGGTGTTTGGTTGATACTTCAAAATATTTTCAGAAATCAACAAAATAGTATAGAGAGAGATGGAGAGCTTAAACGGTGGAGAGAAATGAGATTATTGGAATTGAACGTGAGTCGGGACAGACGATCGAGAAAATTGAGCAGTGAGAATTGCAGTAGAAGGTAGTGGGTTCATTTCGAAAAATACCTTACGGAAGATTTAAGGGTAAGTCATTTTCATCCAATTGATGGAATATGTTTTACATATAAAATGTTTTCCTCATTTTTTACACAACCAAACACCGAAAATAGGTAAAACATTTTACCGGAAAACATTTTACGTCCAAACAAACGAAGCGTTTCATGCTGGAACTTCAAATTATATTTATGAGAAAAACTTAAAAATTCAACAACCATGTGAATATGCAGCTTCCAGGTTTTAAGTTTGAGCCACCCCTCCTTGTAAATCATGGTTCCGTCCCTAATCGTCGGATGGGAGGATCCTTTCTTGATGGGGAGTACTTGGGCTGAACAATGGCATACACGGGCAAAGTTGTGAAAATCCGTTTCGTACCGGTGCTTAAACGGAACATAAAGACTCAAGATCCGTTCCGGTTGAAATACCGGCCAATACCGGATGTACCAGACGATACCGGTCTGTTTCGGACATTTTCTGATGTTCCGGATGGTACAAAATTACCTTCTCTCTTTTTTTTTTATGACATAAGTTGTGGGCTCTAAACTAATTAAAAAAAACTTATGGGCATATATATGATTTTCTTCGATTAAGATCAGGATCCGTTTCATAACTTTGTTTTGAGTCTTTTTGGATAATTTTTTGCTGCCATTTGTTTCACGAAAATGGTTTTGCAACCTGGTAGACATATATTAAATATATATATAATATTAATTGCGGTAATCCGGAACGGTACTGAGATACAGTTCGATACCGATACGTACCATTCCAGTAGTGAAAACGGTACGTTGGCCGGTACGGGATTGACAACTTTATACACAGGTGTTATAATCTTATTTACACATGTAAATTTACTAATACAAAAAAGCTTAGCTTTTGCCTCGTCAAAATCTTAAATAATTTTCACTTCAGTTCCATAAAATTTGAATTTTACCACAATCACTTCAAACTCTAAATTCGAACTATCCGTGCCAAGATGAATGGTCAAATCAGCCGCACTACACGGTGTAATGCAACGGGTACACTACAGTACCTCCCATTCCAAAAACGGGCAGTACATAGAAAACACATGGAGGCGCCCTCACACTACCATTTCCTCTCAAAAAAACAAAACGTACGGGACCATCAAAATTGACAGCTAGATAACACGTTGCCTCTTCTTTTTTTTTGGTTTTTTTTTTTTCCTCATGTCACGAGGTGTTCCAGCCAGCTTACAAACCTCAATTAATTTTCTTTCTAGCCCGAGCAAAAGCTGACTATCCACGTCGAGACTTGAAACTCTTAAGAATATTTTTTTTGACTGCCTGACTCCAAAAATTAAACTTTGATCAATTTTGTGAAAAACAAATCCACCGACCAAGAAAACACATTTCCCTCTTCTATTAGCCTCACACTAGAGAGAGAAACAAAAAAAAGACCGCTCAGGCGCCCAGTACACTCCGCCCCGCCTAGACAGAGAGAGAGAGAGAGAGAGAGAGAGATATATATAGAGACACAAAAGGAAAGGAGACAGAGAGACACAACAACATATCTCGTCTAGTTTCTCTCTCCCTCTCAACGCACACTCTCTCTCTCTCTCTCTCAACTTGCCTCTGTTCTCTAAACACCACTGGTTCTCAAAACCCATTCAGGCATTTGGGTTCGTTTGGGCCTAGTGCCATCACTTTCTCGGGAAAACTCTCAAGTGGGTCGGGATTTTGCCGGGAAAATGTACTCGGCGATTCATTCGCTGGCGATGGACGGGAGTGTGGGGGTCCACGGAGAGTTCCGTGGGTCCATGGATGGGACCCACCTGACTGGTGACCCGTGCCTGGTCTTGTCCACGGATCCGAAGCCCCGGCTCCGGTGGACGGTGGAGCTCCATGACAGATTTGTTGATGCCGTCGCTCAGCTCGGTGGACCAGACAGTGAGTACCCATAGATATAATAAATCTCCTTCGCTTTCTCTCTCTCTCTCTCTCGCTCGAATTTTAATTTGGAAATGTGTAGTTCATTCAATCAGTTTATTGAGTAGCATCCGTCCCGAAAAGATTGTCCGAGACGCAAAATGAGAACTTAGGAACTTATTTGTCGAACGAAATTCATACCTTTTGCCGCTAGTTAGTATTAAATATGAGAAATTGAGAATTTAGAAACATTTCTGTCGAACGAAATTTCATACCTTTTGCCGCTAGTTACTAAAAAAAGTTTGAATTTTTCCTGATAAACATGGAGTATTTTTAAAAGTTCTCGCCTGGCGGACCGGACAATTTTTTTGAGAAAGAGGGGTAATTTTTCTTAATGTTTTATTGCAAATTAGTATGTATTTTATTCACAAAGAAAAATAATTATTGCACCCCAAAAGTTATCTTTTAGTGCTTCGAATTACACATAATTAGAGCATTAGAAGACAAAATTTGGAGTGCACCTATTATAACCAAGTAGGGTGCAAAAATCATATTTTTTAAGTATTTATGAACAAGATATATAAACGTGAATGAATGTGGGGTAACATATAGACCCGTTCATTGGACCATGGGATGGTAGCCTAGTGACAAATGGCTTTTTCCAAGTGGTTTGGACCCAAGGGCCACTGGTTTGAGACGTGCGGACGCCCCTCGTGCCTTGCTCTCCTGCAAGTCTGGCCAGTCCGGCTGTGCCACTAGTCCTTGGTGGATGGTAGAAACCTATGGGTGATTGGTTTCTCGGTGGACCTATCGCAGGTCTAGATTCTCCAGAGAGTGTTTGGCCCAAGTAAGAAACCCCCCCTTTGCGTGGTTTCAGTTGAGTCAGTTGACATTTGACGCATTCCCACACATATTTTTATGCTCACTTCATATATTTTCAATGCAAATTTGTAAATCATAACCACCACTTAGTCCTCTATGGTTAGCATTTCCCCATTACTGTGTTGTTTTTTTGCTAGATTGGGAGTTTTGATGAAGTTGCCTTTATCAGTGGTGACATTTGTCATCATTTTATAATGCCAAAGTCAATTTATCTCTTTCGTCATTTCTTTCTTGATTCCCAAATTTAATATTTTTCCATCATTGCTGTCATTATTTGATTGTGGGTCATGTTGGTGGGTATGTCTAGCCCAAAGTTTAGCTCTCTCTCTCTCTCTCTCAATGCTGACTACACCTATTATTTGACTAATTATTGGTAGGTGTTTTGGAAATTGGTGGACCCATCAATTTATCTTCTTTGCTTTTTGTTAATAACTGCCCCAATCTAAATAACTCTAGAAAATACATGGTTGGCAATATTTTCCAAACATGACCAATGGTGTATTTGATTTTTCTAACTTGTCTTTTTCAGTTTTGCATCATTAGTATTCTTCTTTGTCAATTGTTTAGGGTGATGTCTTGAAAAGTGTACTTTACCAAGAAGAAAATACTATATCTTGAAAACGAAACCTAGTTTTGGAACCATTCATGGCAATAATTTTTGGCATGCTTGATCTACTTGGGGACAAATCAAAGTGACTATGAAAATTTGTCATTGCACTGGTAGAATCTTCTGATGTTTGGTGTATCTTTTTCTTATTTGTGTAGTTATTATTTTATTGCTGAATCAAAATGCCAGGCTTGGGTCTGACTCTGTCTTTGCCATGCTTAGTGTCTCGTCTGTCACACATCGAGTTCCAAACCCAGAAGGAGGGTTGTGCATTAGAAAGTTGACAGTAGACTTGAAATATCTTGTTAGATCCTTATGACGTGAATTTATCCGATTAAGAATATGATTGCAGAGCTCAATGGAGAAAAACAAGTCATGTAGCCGAACCTAATTGATTAGGACTCAAGGCTCGGTTTGGTTTGCTTGGCTTGGGTTTGAAAAAATTAACCACAAAACTTACAAGAAGAAAAAAAAATTCAGTATGGTGTTTGTTAAACGTAGGGGTATAAATAGTACAAAGCATCTCCCTGTTGTGTTTGACTATGGTCCCTTATTATGTATTAGGGTGCTACAGGGAGGGGCTGTGTGTGTGGAATTGGGGGAATACATGCTTAGATGTTTTCTCAATTAAGTCTTTTGTATTGCCTTGGAGATGGTGTGCAATAGAAGCTTCTCAAAGTGCTTTAGGAGGAGTGAGTGTCTCTTCGAAAAGCTTTAGGAGGAGTGCCGTTGCTGAACTTCCTAGGTTAATGGTGCTGCACCTAGAGCCTAGTTTTGAGGCCAAGACACTGCATGCATTGGCATATGGTTGGCATGGATCAGCCTGAAGCAAATAGAACTGTGCCCTAGATTCAGGTCTAGAAGTCACCTTTTTTCCGAGGCTCACAAATGAAAATTGTGGTGTTATATTTGTTGTGTTCTGAGGGCGTTCTTGTATTTTGAGCCACAGTAGTATAAATGCATGAGGGGCTCCTAAATGAACATCGTCTTGTCTTAGTACACTTTCGAGAATTTTGAATTTTTAAGTTCATTTCTACCCTGTAATCATCAACATACATAATTTGCCTTTCCTGCTACTTCAGCCACCACCCTAGCTGCCACTTTCCCTTCCACCACCGGCACACCATCACCATGACCACCGCCATCACCACACCCCCTTTTGTCATAAAATTAATCAGAACATTGACTTTACCCACCTCTCATCACCCTCCCCCATGCCCGTTGGACATCGCCTACCGTTTAACATCACCTCCATCCCTAATCATCCAGACCCCGTTCATTTTGGGTTTTGGATTTTGGATTCTAATTATTACCCTATTTCTCTCCAATCATTACTGTCATTTTTCTCTTTATCTCTCTCCAATCATTATCCTTATTTTCAATCATTACTCTATTTTTCTCTACACTTATTACCTATAAATCCAAATCCAAAATCCCAAAACGAACGGGGTCCCATTGTCTTTGGCTAGATCGAAGCATGGCAAGTGGCCACCATACGCTCCCCCACCAACTCGAAGCACCACCCTCTCACGTTTTAAGGAGTAAGGTTTAATCGTGTCATCCAGACAATCATTGTCATTAGGGATGTAAGCGGTTAGGTTCGGTCAGTTTTTATTGAAAAAATAAACCGAACGGATTTAATCGGTTTTTAATTATTGTGTACCGAAATTGACAGTTACCACCAACAAACCGCATTGTATTTTGGCAGTTTGGTTCGGTGCAGTTATCGGTTTGGACTTTACAAAATTGGGCCAATTAGAGGTTGTGTCCACCAAAATATCCCTCGCTCT
Source organism: Rhododendron griersonianum (assembly GCA_018127125.1). Classification (NCBI taxonomy): domain Eukaryota; kingdom Viridiplantae; phylum Streptophyta; class Magnoliopsida; order Ericales; family Ericaceae; genus Rhododendron; species Rhododendron griersonianum. The sequence continues at coordinate 13,478,349 of CM030796.1, forward strand.
TATTTTTGAATTGAATCATGAAAATTAACGTGAGTTTGTCTACGACTTTCACACATATAGGGCTGGTCCAAAAGGAGTGACCCATCTGTATAAAAATTCCTGGATCCGCCACTGGGGTCGCGTGATATGCAGGAGGTAGGGAAAACGGACTACAATGGGGAGGGAAAGCAGGTAGCGAATTGTTGAGGGTGGTGGTGCTTGATAGCAAGGTGGCTGCGATTTGGGGAGAATTATACATGTGTTAATATTTTGGTTGCGTTATGGATTAAGATCATTTTTGGGTTTAACACTCACCATACAAGGATTCTTTTTCCGTGAGAGAGAGACATATGCACGTGTTCATTAGGAACAGAGCAGCCAAGTAAGACCAGGTCTAGTGGCAAGGGTAGCATTGTTAGGTAAGATCTTTGTGTGATAACTGGAGAAAGATCGTCACGCGAGGGAGCACTTCTATATGCTGATGGGTTGCCCAACGAGGGTGTTTGTTTGCTGAATTTGTTGATTGGTATGCTCTCATGTCTGATCATTTCATGGGCACATCTGGCTTCTATGGGCACTTTTAGTGATACTGGGGCTCTTTCTGAAGATCACTGATGGCTCGACTCGATACTTTTCTACCATGGCTTTTACATCTACTTCTAACTTTGCTCACACAACTTGCAAGTATCCTTGCTATTGCATTTAGTGCTACCTGTTCTTCTTGGTCTGTAATAATGGATTCTAGAGCTACTGACCATACGACAGCTCCTCCAGTCTTTTCTATTCTTACTCTCCTTGCTTTGGTAAGTACAAAGTTAGAGTAGGTAATGGTCCTTTGTCCTCTCCGTCAGGGAAAGTTCCTATCCATTACTCTCCATTAATTTTGATTTTTGATGTTGTCCATATAGTTTTTATTTTAGACTAGTCTGCTGATGCAGTGTTACGAATTGAGAAATGATACTGATTGCTAAGTGATATTTATGTAGAGGCCATGGCAGGATCGTTCTCCATCAAAGACTTTGCACTTTGCAGTTGGATCTTAAGTATTCGATGTCTGACTCTTTTAAGTTCAATAGGATCACAAGGATACTCATCTCACTAAGCAGTTCTGCAAATTCAATTTGGAGAGACTAATAAGCTAGTATTAGCAGCTCCCATGTTGGGAGGCGGAAAGTAATTTCCTAATTTGTTTGGCCTATGTCTTTTGGGAATACAATTGAGTCCAAACCTGACTTCGCTACCCAGCACATTCGATTTCTTTGTTTGGATTATTGTTGTTTCTATGTCACTCACAGGGCATATGCTCAAGTCAAGGAATCCAGTGATTGTTCCACAACAAAGACATGCGAGCTGATGGGTAGCGAAAGTCAGCATTGGCTCAATTGTATTCCCAAAAGAAATAAGCCAAGCATATTAGGATATTGCTTCCCACTTCCCAACATGGGAGGTCATTGTAGTAGCAGTTTGTTTCTCCAATTTGGTGGTTGTTTTTGTTGCTACAGAATATCAAAAGAATGCAGGTTTGAGTCTGGATTCAGACTGATTGTTCCACTTAGAACTTGTACTCTGGGTACTCAGTCTCAAATAATGCAACCTGAAATGATTTAAGATTCAAGAACATTAGATTTGGTGACCAAACTGTTCTTATTTGATCCTCATTTTCTTCCAAAAGATGCAGTGGTTATACCTCAGTTGCTAAGCAAATTGTAACAAACTCAATTGCCCAAAGGAAAATTTGTATCCCCATGGCAACAGCACCTTTGGTGGAGAAATCCTGTTGCTCTGGGGCTAACAGTTGGAGATATTAACTACGCAAGACTAATAGTATATTGCAAGCATGTGGCATGCCTACAAAAACTAAATGAAAATTTGGTGGGTTGACATGTTTCATTTAGTTATTGCACGAGAGAGAGAGAGGGTTTTCTTTTTAATATCTTACTGATCTCATTACTAATTTTTAAGTTGTATACGGGTGGCATTCCCTTAATGCCTTACTTATATTAATTATTTACTTATCAAAAAAAAAAATTCTTAAGCGATAAGCTGTGCCAATATTCTCAACTGCAGTCACGTGTAGTGATTTGATGCCAGCACTATCCGGACAGCCCTGTAGTCATTGAACTCAACTCGATTTGATTTGTGTTTAGAACTTCAAAGATGCTGTGTCTTGGTCAATAGATCATTTTTCGTTAGCTCACTATTGCATAGTGAAAGTTTACGTATTGTTATATTAATGGTTTTCATGAACTGAGTTATGTTTAAGAGAGCTAAGTTTCTTAATCTTGCATTAACGTGAATTGCAGAGGCGACACCAAAGACTATTTTGAGAACAATGGGGGTCAAAGGTCTTACCCTTTATCACCTGAAATCCCATCTTCAGGTTTGTTGTTTCTGTATTTTGCTTTCTAGCTGCGTAGTCTTGATATGGTTTTCTTGTTTTGTTTGCTCGACATGCTCAATTGCCACATTGCCTCTCGACCCACAGAAAGGAGAAGAAAAGAGCAAAAATGAAAAATGAAAGAATAGTCTTTCATGCCCACTTGCACTTGCTGTTGTTGACCGTTTCTGAATATTAATCTATGCCATTTTCCTGCAATATTTCCATTTCTATTGGTTTTCTTCTTTCTTTGCAAATTGGTGACTCCTTAATTGAAGCAATCTTTTATGTATTCACCAGCATGAATTTGTGTATATGATGTCCTTGCAGAAATATCGGTTGGGGAAGCAATCTTGCAAGGACTTGACTGAAAACTCTAAAGATGGTACTGACCTTGATCTCTCTATATTGCTTACAAGTTTCACATTATGATATAACAAAAACTCAACAAACAAATGAATTAAAAGCATGAAACATTTCTACCAAAAAAAAAAGGCAAATGTTGGGGCACAGCAGTTCTATAACTTTAGTGTGACGTGTTTGATTTTTGGACATAGAAGTTTCATAAAGGCAGTTTAGAGGTTTTAGTATCTGGTATTCTTTGTGTGGATGCAGTCTTCTGATCTGTCATCCTCTGTTTTGGAAAAAGATTTGAACTATTTTTGTACTCCTGAAAATCAGAAGCCCGTTTTCATCAATTTGTGTAGGGGTAAATGATGAAATATCAGGTAGTGAATACAGTAGTTGAAATCCTTTTGATTCATCACTAATATTTATTTGACATGTGGGGATTGCAGTGTCTTGCATCGCAGAGAGTCAGGACACCGGTTCATCTACATCAACATCATCAAAATTAGCTCAAGATTTGAATGAGTATGCTAACGTTCTTTTCCTTCCATTTGTGTTTAGAAGAAGACACGAAAACACTTAAGTCTGAAGCTAATTGCAGGTGTCTCATTTGGACCAATTTAGGTTTATGAAAGAAGAATCTAATTGCTGGTGGTTATACCTTTTTTTTTCTTGCCACGATAGTCAGTTGTTTGTCGTCTCATTTTGCTGGTTTTCATCTTCAAACAGTGGATACCAGGTTACTGAGGCTTTACGAGTACAGATGGAAGTCCAGAGAAGATTGCACGAGCAGCTGGAGGTTAGTTCCTTTGCTTATGTTTGTGTTCCTTAAGTATCAGCTTATTGACTTCGACTTAAGCTACTCTCATCAATCATTTTTATATTTTCTTTTTTAAGGTCTTACCCATGAATGTGTAGTGAAACTGAAAGCTTAGCCAAAAGCAAAATCTTAAAATTTGAAGCCACTCAGCACAGGCCACTCTTTATAGCGGAGTTCAAGAAAGAACCCTTATCACATATTAAACTGAAAATAGCCCGTGCAATAACTATCTGTGAATGATTCCATCTCTCACTCCTGAAGACCAAAGTTCTAGCTCTACATTTAAAAAATACATGTCGGATCTACTTGCTTGTGTGAGGTAGTGATGAAATGAGGTGAAAATTTTGGATATGAATAACATTCTCATCTATTTATTAATGATTTTGCATGCTTACTGAAAGAAACCGAGGTATGGTGAAGGAGAGTTGCCCCATTGCGACAACAAAAAATACATTGAGTTGCAAATGATTGGAAATTTTTTAGGTGGTTGGAGTTTTATTTTAAGCCCTTCATCAACTGCTGTAATCAGTCTCTTATCAGAAACTATACTGCTGGTGAACTAAACTACTGTTACCAGCATCATTTCCTAGAAGTGATGAAGAGGTTTTACAAACATCGTGAAAAATATTTGAACATCTAACGAAGTACGTTAGGAATGCTCTAGTGTCAACTAAAACTCTCTTCTGACAGCTTTGGCCATAACTTGAAACCAGGTTCAGCAACGTCTTCAACTTCGGATTGAAGCCCAAAGCAAGTACCTGCAATCTATCCTTGAAAAAGCTTGTAATGCTCTGAACGACCACGCTGCTGCCACTTCTGGGCTCGAAGCTGCCAGGGATGAGCTCTCTGAATTGGCGATCAAGGTTTCAAATGACTGCAACGGACTGGACCCTTTTGACACCCCAAAAATTCCCTCTTTATCTGAACTTGCCACCTCTCTAGAAAACAGAAACTCTTCGGATTTGCCCGCCCGGTTTGGCAACTGCAATGGAAGTCCTTTTTCTCCAACGGGCGAGGCTGCTATTCTAAAAAAGAGACCGAGGCCCTTGTTTGGAAATGGAGATTTAGTACCGTTGGAGGGCAGAATTGGGCAAGTGGAGTGGATGATGAGTAATATGGGATGAGCCGCAACCGCAAACATTGCTTTGTGAAGATAAATCTTTTTCTTTTCTTTTTCATTGAAGTTGTTTTAGTTTTTGCTTCTTAGTTGGTTCTAATGACCAGTCTGTATTATCAACTGCAACATCAGTTGTTTGTACAATATTATCAAAGCAAATATTGAGTTTGGAAGGGTGAACATGGGAAATCTCGTTACTATTTCCCTTGGCAGACGCAGATTAGTGCCAGAGGTGGTTTTTGGTCAAGGCTAGTAGAGCATCTGATGTGTGCCATCCTCGAGCATTGTACCATCATTTAGGGTAAGTTCTTTTCGTTGAGTGTGTGCTAGGGATGTATAAAGTACATCATAAGCATAGACACATGGAATACATTGTGCACTCGTGTTATCTGCGGCGACAAGGCTGCACGAAATCCAACCTCCCCAATACGTTCTAGAATCTCAAATGGTGCTATGAACCTGGGCGAAATCTTCCCCTTCTGTCCGAAACAGATAATCCCTCGTCATGGCTAAAATTTCAACACACATTGAAGGTCAACGGTCGAGTTCTTCTATCATCATAACTCTTTTGTCGACTCTAAGCTGTCACCAATTGTTGTCTGATCAGTTGCACCTTCTCGGCTGTTTCACGAACGAGGTCTGGTCCTAACAAATTGCTCTCTCCGATGTCCGTTCAACAGGCTGGAGATCGACACGGTCTTCCATACAATGCTTCAAAAGGAGCCATCCCATGCTAGCCGAGAAGTCGTAAGCGAACTCTATCAGAGGCAAATGCGGTCTATCATTTTCGTTCCAAAAATATAATTTATAAAATAAGGAATTAACTAATATTCCAAATTACAGTTACAATAGTTAAGTCCAGGATCGCCTACGGGAAGTAAAAAGCTAAGTTATGATACTCTCAATTTATTTCTAATTTAACTCGGAGAATAGATGAAAGTTGGATTTGTGATTTGATTTGAGTAAACTAAAAGAAAACTAGAAAGCAATTTTTGAAGACATGAGAGAGAAAGGACTAGGGTTTCCTATTCAGTATCCCCTTGTAATATAATTGTGGCAAAGCCTACGGTTCATTCAACTTGACAAACGAACCACCGTTAGAGTAGCAATCCCCGTCGATAGTCACCAGAAATATAATCAAGACTCGTACTCAGTATAGGTTATTTCAATACCGTACGGATCGACTCACTGGACCTAACCAACGGCACAACTCGTCTCACGTCGTATAGTCTATCTCAAAGCCTACGAACCATTGAAAACTGTAACGCCCGAGGCAACTTGGTATTGAGTTTGCAATAAACATCAATTGTTCGCAATAAACACAATTTTCAGCAATTAAACACCACATTCAGGAATAGGATTTTCCGTTTCCCGTTTGTACCTAAATGAATTTTCCTCCCTACTATTTAACAGCCTTACAAACAAACAATCATCACAAAAGTTGTTTTTTTTATTAAGCGTCACCCTTATGACATGTAAGCAGTAATAGAATTGTATATTTGAGTAATTACATGATATCATACCAACCAAACCAAAACACTGATAGCTGCAGTACTTTTAATATTTCTCTCTATCGAACAAAACAATGATTGCAATTAAACCTAACTAATATGACGCTCTCAAATTCACAATCAACAATTAGCTATAGGGGTTACTATGAGAACCTCATAGACAATATTCCACATTTGAAAGGGGTCTCAATTAAAAAGAACAGTGAACTCATTTCGATATTCTATGTCCAACATTGATAGACAGAGATGGCCGACGACTGGGCGGTCGACGATTTCATCGGAGAAGAAGGGTTTGAGTTTTGAGGGTTTCGTGGGAAATGAGGAATGCATTATCTGTCTAGAAGGATACCAACTTGGGGATATTGTGTCCTTTCTCGTCCCATGCAAGCACCATTTATACTCGACCTGCTACACGGAAATGAGGAATCTGCATCGTATAAATACATGTCCCCACGACCGAATCCATATTCTAGACCACGTTTCATTAGTTCTTCAGTCGCACTTGGCTAAAGTAGTCATGGAAGAGGCTGATTTTGTCCCGATTTTTGTGTCGGGGCCTTTGCTCGAGGATAACATAATCTGCACTCTCTGCATGCAAGGAAAACCTTTCTGAGGACCCGATCATTTTCTTCGCTTTGACCTGTGGGCGTCATTACCACGACCCTTGCCTCTCTTTGGCCTGGTGAGAATTGTGACGCTCTACTTGGTGCGGAAGATATTGGCTTGGCTCGTAGGGCCGGCCGGCTCTAGGCATAGGCCCATCAGGCGACAGTCTCGGGCCTCCCCCCCGTGTCCGGGGGGGGGTCTGACACCGGACCCACCAATTTTCCATTTTACCCCCATCCACCTTCCCTCCCCCCCTCTCTCTCTCTTATTTTATTTTTTTAAATAAAATTTTAAATGCTAATAACTTTTTTTTCACATATTTTTTTAAAATAAATTTTATATTTATGAAATCTACTCAACGAAACCTATCAAACGAGCCTAATATTGATGGTGAAATAATGTAAAACGAAAAAACTATATTTTTTTCGGCCTAATATCTTTTTTTTTTGTTTTTATTTTTTTGTCCTTCATTTTTTTTAAACTTCTACATTTGAGTTTTCAAGTAAATTATGTATGTTGAATTCACTTAAATTTTTTTTATATTTCTCTGAATAGTCAATAATGCAAACTGAAATCAAACTTCATTTAATTATAATTGAATATATAGAACCAATACATGAACATAAATAAATACACAAATTTAGTCAATATTTCCGCCAAATTGTGGTTGTCGTCCCGGCGGATCTATCTGCATTACTTCGTACCACAATTGGAGGCGTGCTTCATAAGGATGAGCCCATCCTTGTGCTTCATTTGATGCATTTGGCCTCCACCATATGACGATGGGTGGTACAGGGTAATGACGGTATAGAAAAACTTGCACAAAGTGATTGTCATTAACACGGCCAATAGCTATATGTGTGCGCGTTGCTAATGGAACTGGATGGGAGCTCAACGGCAAGTGAGTGAGACAACTCGAAGCAATCATATCGAATGTATGCAGTACAACGTTGTACGTTGATGCAATGATAAGTCCCAATGATATAGAATCCATCCAATGATCCTCTGGTGCCGATGACTGGAAGTAACGAAGTCTTTGTAGCACTTGGGGTACAGAATTATGTTCTGGATAAAGCTGTTCATACAGGACCCAATTTTGTTCAATCTCTTGGATAAGATCCTGTCGTACTTGAGCCCATCCATCTTCAGAATCATAGACTTGCGCGGCTATCGCCCTGAAACCACAATGACCGTCGGGTCGAACGTCAACACAGTGGGAAATATAACGCTGATACTGTTGAGGAAATTTCTCAACGAGGTGATCCCTCTCATTGCTCCTTTGCGATACTGGAATACGTGAGGCCGGAGATTCTGAAGTGGATACTGTGAAGGAAGGTATGTGACCTCTACTCTGCTCATCTCTGCCTGTAGGTCGACCCCTGTGTTCTGTGTTGTATGCTGGGGGTCGAACTGTGCAACGAGATGGATCTGCCATATCGAGAAACCTGTCCATCAAAGACTCTCGACTGTCGGAATCCATTTCATTTAATCTTTCAATAAGCTGAGCTGCCTTGTCAGGTCGTGCTCCCTCGTCAGTATGCCTCTGGGCATGCATGGACAACGTACTCCAGTGAGGGTGGATAGAGCTTAACGGAATTGGTCTGTCCACAGAACGGTAAAGTGCGATATCGTGAAAGCATGGCAATCCGTGTGTCCTTTTGATCTTACAAAAGCAAAAGCCGGCTTCGTTATCAGTGCGTTCTACCTGCTTATGGATCAAGTTCATTGCCTGTAATGAAATGCGCCCTCTGATTTCACTATAAATGCCTTCATGTAGATGTCTGTGTCGTGGAATGTTGAGAGATTTCTGGAACGACCCTTGAATATCCGCGAACTGACTGGTTTAAGCGAGGACATGGTATCTCCCAAGTATTGTTTGAGCCTCGCATGCGCAGACTCCGCCCTGCAATTTAATAATACACTGTGTTAAATAGGAAAGTTACATAAAGTATTCTTTAGTGCAGGACAGTAAATATACAATGACTATAGGAAAGTTACCTTTGGCTTGAATTGCTCCCAAGGTGCATAAACTGGTTTATATATGCTGCAACAAATCGCTCTTTGTAAGGACCTAACCATGTATCCCAAAGATACTGCATGGCATTGGAGTATTGCTCAAACTCTCCACACATGGCAGTCCACCTCTGTTGCAAAGACATCGGTGTCGATGAATGAATAAGAACATGCCATGCATTCGAAAACTCGTCCCACCTCGTACCAAGCATAGGCCTGCACTTCTTCATTACACACTGATTTATGTGCCAAATACAAAGGATGTATTGTGCGAAGGGGAAACATATTCCAATGGCGCCAAGAAGTGCCAGATCCCTATCTGAAACAATCACCGATGGCAACGCTGCCCCTTTTCCAACTATCCATCTTTTTAAAGTATCCAATGCCCATATCAGTCGCTCTTTTGTCTCATTATGCAAATATGCAAACATAATAGAGTAAGTTTTCATTGTGGATGTGATACCCACAACTTTCAATAGTGGAATCCGATACTCATTACTCTTATATGTCGCATCAATAATAAACACGGACGGAAAATTGACAGATAGCTCAAGGCTTCTAGGATGAACCCAAATAATATATGTGATTTCGTTGTGTTCATTTGTAAGATAGTCGTAAATGTAATTTTTCTCGTTTAATTCATTCAAAATGTACCCAATAGGAGATAGACCCCCCAGTTGCTCTTTCTTATACTGTGCCTTCACATTGTAAATACTCCTGATTCCTGTACTAATTGACGAGTCTTGTTGTCTCAGGATATTAAGAATTTCTCGAGGCGCGGTGCTGCTAGACATGTCACGAACAAATTGCTGCTGGATTGGGGTCAACCTTGACAGGTACTCATGTCCCTCAAAACTTTCTGCTGGTTCATGGTTATGAAAACCTTTAACAACCTGCAAACTCCACATGACACCGTCTGGAGGTTGTGGTACACCTCGCAGCTTGAACGGGCAATCACATTTTTTTGTTCCAGTAATCCTTTGCATTGAATGCCCTTCCAGTGACGGTCTGTACAATCCTCCCCTTTCACAAATAAGAATGCATTTCGGCATCTTGTTGCCCTTTATACTAGCAGATTTACTTATGACAATCACAAAACCATTGTCCTTACCAACTCTCCGCACCCAATCTACCATTACAGCTCTAATTTCAAATATCTATAACAAAAAAATGAATACGTATAAGCACAATGTAATATCTCTCTTTGAATCTACCATTACTTAAACATGAAGCAATTAGAGGCTAATAAGAAATCTTAACAGTAACGTAACTTAACTTCAACAAGAAATCTAAAACTCAATTTTTTTTATTAAACATGAAGCAAAGTAATACTTTTTTTTTTCATTTTCACACGGGAGGCAATTAACAGCTCTGTAATACTTATTAAACATGAAGCAATGTAATACTTTTTTTTTACATTTCCAAACAGTAATGTAACTTCAACAAGAAATCTAAAAAGTTAAAATTTAGTTCAAACTGGTAATAGTTTCAAAATGCATCTCAATTGTTGATTGCCGTCGTATTTTAATTGTTGATTGCCGTGGTAATAATTGCCTTGTGCTTCGGTTGCAAAGAAGGTAAAAAAAAAAACACATGCTGGGGATATTACCAATTGGCACTAGTACATGCTTGCCATATTTTAGTTGGCTGGCTACCATCAGGTTCTAAGAACTCATTCTCAACCCACCTAAATTCATGTAAATATGGGTTCAACCCATATCAATTCATTATATAATATGGGCAGATTGGGTTATAAATGGGCGAATTTGTACGGATTTAAATATATGGGTTGAGATTGCCACTTCTAAAAAATCAAAAAAAGGAAAGAAAAAAAACAAAAAAAAGGGGAAAGAAACAGAGGTGGCATTATGCATGGGTGTGTCATAGAGGAATTAAATTACTTTGTCTGGAGGAAAATAACTTCTAACCTGGTCAGTCATAAATTCGGCTGTGTAATCACGCCCAACGTGGGAGCTACTCTCCTCACACGGAATATCATTAGCAACATCGTTCCCAACTGACCAACTATCCGAAAATGAAAAATTATACTGATCCATAATGTTCTTCTATGAATTACGAAAATGAAATGAAAGTTGAGAAAATTGTGAGGATATGATGAATGAGAGTAAGTGTGAATATATACGCAACTGATTATATAGGCGCTACTTTCAAATTTGCAACGGGCAACAATCCTCTCAATGCTGCAGGTTCAACTTTCAAAGACCACTGTCACACGGAATATCACTGCAATTTTCAAAGACCACTGTCACACGGAATATCACTAGTGAAATCAATTTTTTTCCTTTTTGTCCCATCCAATCTATTTTGTTTTGTCTTGATTTACGACAACCCTCAACGCGTCAGGGAGTAACGTGTAATAGTTTCCTTTGCTTTCTCTTTTGAGGGTTATATCAAGAAAAGACAGAACGGAATGCAAAAATACAATAACCTATTTTTTGTTTTTTATTTATTTAATTAATAATGTTTATACTCTATATATTTTTCCTTTGTTATTTATTTAAAATTATTTTAGTGTTCCGATTTTTAATCCGGTTCAATTGGTGGAAATATCTTGTTTTTTTTTTATCATTTTATCTTAAATGGTCATAATGAATTTTTGATCTCGTAGAATCAAATATCTCTTAGGGCTTATCAACGAGAGTCCTAGAGTCAAAATTTAATTATGGCCATTTAGGATAAAATGATTAGAAAACTAAAATCTTTCCACCAGTTCAAACGGATTGAAATTTGGAACACTTAATTTTTCAACCTATTTAGACCGTTTAAACTACCACATAAATATAATTTTTCCGTTTTACGTCATTTAACCATCAATATTAGGTTCGTTTGATAGGTTTCGTTGAGTAGATTTCAAAAATATAAAATTTATTAAAAAAAAGTATGTGAAAAAAAAAGTATTAACATTTAAAATTTTATAAAAAAAATTAAATAAGAGAGTGAGAGTGTGCTAAGAGAGAGGTTGGGGGGGGGGGGGGGGAGGGGGGGGCAATTATTAATCCACAAAAGAAAAACATGTTAAATATAATTTATGCCACATACTCCATTATTTTGAAAAGCGCGGAGTGTAGCGTAGTTGTGCAAAAATCATTCAAATGACAGTGACTGGACTTAGAACCCACGATCTATGGGTACTGATAAGCACCCAAAAATGTCATTATGGGTGCGCTAAGTCTTTAGTTTTAGCTTAATTACGCCTTTAAATTAGTTGTTTCATTTACTTTTGCACGTAAGGTTGTTTTGAAGATGTTTCAGGAAAATCGTGCGAATAAAGCTACTTTTGATGTCATGGACGATCCCCGAGGGTGACTGTAATATCCCAAAATTTTTAATAAATAAAAATTTCGTGATATTATTTCAAAAATCATTTTCATTGTTTTCTGATTTGCTAGTTAATAAATTTTGATTTAATTAGTTAATTTCCATTTAAATTCAATTAGGATGTATTAATATCCACGAAAACCGAGACCGAGATTATTCTAAAAATATTTTTATTGTTAGTCTATAGTAATATTTCTAATTTTTCCAAACTCAAAAAAAAAAAAAAAAAACGGACCGCCGTACACCGCATGATATGTTCCGCGCCCACGATAATAATTCTCCCTCCCCTTTCTCTCTGCCGAACCACCAACCCCCCCTACTCCATTTTTTTTTGCCCACTACTCCACCCCATCTCCCACTCCCCCGTGTCAGCCAACAACCCACCCCACCCCATCTCCATTTTTTTTTGCCCACTATTCCCTCCCTCCCAGTATATACATATACACTCCATAAACACCTCATTCACCCACGAAATTTTACACACACACACACACACACACTTGTATCCTTGCATTTTAGAGAGAGAGAGAACACCTCTCGGCCTCCACCACCTCCTACCGCCACCACCACTCTCGGCTCCTCCTCCTGCCACCACTTACACCGGTCTCCTCCGGCCACAACTGAACTCCACCACCTCTCACCATCATCATTTCCTTCAAACGGACCACCCACCACCGAGCCCCACCTCTCGGCACCACCACCAAGACCAACCGCCACCACCTCTCACGGCAGCCACCTCCTCCCCCACCACCGGACTCCTCCACCTCCTCCAGCCTGTACCCACCACCACCTCGCCTTCCGTGACCCGTCATTTCAGCCGTGGGTGTGTGCACAGTGGCACGCCAATTGTTTCGGTGTACGCCGCCGCCGCGGGCCCCGACGGAGTGCCGCCGGACGCCGCCTCTAGATTTCAGAACCACCACGGCGATCTCTGGACCCCGTACAACATTTACCCGAGCTTAGAATCGCGTTTGAGGTAGTTTTCCGGAAACCCGAAACCTTAATCTGCATTTTAAGGGAGTTTAGGACTAAAATTTAATTCCTGTTGTAGATGATAACCTGTTTTTAATTCCAGGAGTTAATTAATTACTGTCTAGTCCTGTTTTCGTTAATAATTAGTCCTATTTGTGATAGAAAATCAGTGGTAAGGCCTGAAAACGTTTTATTCGTAAATTGAGGATCATTTGCGAGATCATGGTGAATAAATGGCAGAGGTAAGTAGTTCAATTGTGTACAAGAGGACAAGTGCAGGTTTATTGAATCAATAGATTATATAAAACAAAAGAGGATTTTAAATCAGAAGATAGCATTGAGTAAAATAGGAAAAACTTCTTATAAAAGAAAATATGTTCACCAAGGATAATTATTCAATTTCCTTCGCCATATAGTTATTTAGATTTATTTAAGATTATATATTAGTCAATATTTAATCCCAATAAATATTGACTAGAATAGCCTCGCATAATTTTGTTGTTATGAAAATCTCATATTAATATTTAATAGAGTTAGTAAATACTAAATTTAGCAATAAGTGTTTTTCAATAAAAATTTGTTTGTAAAATCTATGAATAATATGAGAGTTAAAAATAATGTTTGAATAGAAGAAATGTTTTATAAAATTTCTAAACGTGAGAAATAGACTTAATTTTAAGTGTAGTAATTAATTGTTTGACTGAATATTTATTTTGTTACTCGCATGATTAATTTTACCGTATGGTTATGAGTTGTTAGCATATTAGTACTTTTAGTTGAAATATTGAACCGTGTGATGTTTTATTGTGGTTGTAGATTGGACAAATAGGTTCCCGGGATGGTTACGAGTAGTGATTCATGTAGACGATGTTAAGTAAATGGAAATTGATAAAGTGTTGAGGTTTGAGGTTGTGGATTGTGATTTGAGCCATGGCTATGGCAAGGGTAACCAATGGGGCCCTGTGTTGAAATGGGTAACCAATGGGGCCCAGTGTTGAGAGATGTTGTGACGCTAATGTATAATGCGTCATGGGAAAATTCGCTTCTTTTGTTAAAGAGGGAATAGGTCCCATGAGACGGTTATAGTTAGTGGTAGGTGATGTCCGACCCTAATGTACGATGCGTCATGGGATGACTCAATCCTCCTGTTATGGTCTTAAGTGAGAACATACTCGGTACATAACTTAGGTGCGCTCACCTAGGACCCTGGTGCAGGACAAGCAAGAGGAAGGGTGGACCCATGAGACGGTTGTAGTTAGTGGATGTGGGAGGAAAGGATCTCGTGGAGAGTATCCTTAGATTTCATGTAAGTTAATGGATAGTAAAGAAAATGATGATGTGTTGTTATTCTGTATCTCCTGTGAATTGTTATATTGTTGATCTGCATATTGTGGTATTGGGTTTTAGGATTTCTACTTTGTGAATTATCACTCAGGATACGTTTGTATCCTGGCAAATCGTTTGCTTCGGCGATCAATTTGCCAGAGTGTGCAGGATTCCACAGTGGAGCAGTTGATACAGGTGGGACCCCTGGAACGGAGTCTGGGCCAACGTTGCTTGGAATTCATGTCAAAACTAGAGTCGCTCTGGAGTTGCTTTTGTTAAATAAATGTACATAGATTTTTGTATTATTTTGAAATTGAATTTTTTTGTATAAAGATAAATAGGGGCCTAGAAGTTTGTAAAATTCAGCATATTTTAAGAGTAATACGCCCGAAATTCCTTGGAAAATCGGGGCGTTACAGTGACCGAGTCTCTAGAGCTAAAGAAGGAAGACCCGGAGGTGACACGAAGGCATAGAAGGCTAAGAGGAGGACCAAAGAGCAAAAGGTGAAGTTAAAGGCCTCGATACCGATACCTAGGTTGTGGAGGTACCGGTACCAAGTGGGTTAGAGGCAACAACTTAATGAGTTCAATACCGATACCAATGTTGTGGAGGTATCGGTACCGAGGGGCCTTCGTAGCTAAATTTTAGGGCAACTTTATAAGTTATTTTGAGCAAAAAGAGGGGCGATATAAATACCCCGTTATGTCACAAATACTAGGGATTAGATATAGTAGTACAACTTTTTAGATCTAGAATAGGATTTGCTTACTCTTGCTATTTTGTCTTGCTTGTTCTTCATTTTCTTAGCAAAAACTTGCATTTTCTACCTTTGTTTAATCTTAGTTTGTCAATGAGGGACGTTTGCCATGCTAATTCCTTCTTTTGACGTTCTTGCTCTCTCATAATTCCCCTCCTTTCCACTTTTTCCTTCCTCAAACTCTTGATGATCAAGATGTTATGACAATAGAGCAACTTGGACCACGTTGGCGGCTTTGCTTTCTTGGGAGGCAAGGTGGTCAAATAGTTTTCGGTTCCCACAGGTTGGGCTTTGGCGGCATAGGTTTGTGAAACACTCTTTTCATCAAAAGTATTGGTCATTGGCCCTGGCTCAAGATCCTCTAGCTTGTTATATGCCTGCCCCCTCACCCATTGTTCTTTGCACAAAGCCGTGATCATACATGAACGACATACGGGCTGTGGATAAAGTATCATTCTTGAAATCCACCAACTGAGTAAAAATAATCATAGCCCAATCCACCACCATATCTTATGAAGCAAATGCATACAATAGCTCCCCACTCTTTCGCGATGGTTTATGCTCGGTCCCTCTCGGATAAAGATTATAGTGAATCAATTTGTTCAAGAAACGGTAAGTACCCCTGAATTTTCCTGGCACATGGGGGATTTCAGCCTCGGCCGAGTTCAAATACAAATCCTCATTGATGACCCCTTGGTCAATTTGCATGCCTTTGATTGGATAAGTAATTGATTCGGGGAAGGGCGGGTGAGTTTCAAGTAATGGGCTATATCATTAGGTGTTATCACAATATCTACTCCTGCAACCCTAGAAGTAATAGCAGCATTGGGATCTCCCACTCACCCACAGGCACTTTCAGCTTCTTGTAAAAATCAACAACTAACTTTTTATTGTAACTTTCTAATTTCTCAGTCCAGAAAGTCAAACCTTTTCTCATGACGATACAGAGGCCCCGGCGTTCGTTTCCCCAAAGCTTCAGCATCCACTTGCCGCTCATTCTTGATTTTCTGTTTGTCCATGCTTGATTCCCAGGTTTTTTGCTTATCCGCTGCAATCTCTTGCGGAGTTCTCCTCTGTTTTCTGCCCCTAGAAGACGAAGCCTCCCTGAACGGAAGCTCCTCCTCTTCCTCAAACTCCGCCATAATATCTTTATTTTCTTGGCGAGAGGTGGTAGCATGATTGGCGGTCTTTCTGATCCTTGGCATGGTAGTTTGAGAGGGTTTAGAGTTAGGTTTTTGTGAGGAAATATGGAAATTTTGGATTTAGGGTTAGGGTTTTTGGATGGTATGGAGTGATGTAGGTAGTGAAATAGGGTGGTTTGGTGTAGATCTTGTGGGGAATAGGAAGAAATTTGGGATTTTTATGGGAAAGAAAAAAAAATGAAAATTTCGGATTTGAGAAGAGAGAGATGAGTGTACCTTGATTTTGCTTGAAACCCTTGAAATTGGGTGATCTGGGGGAGACTATGGAGGATTGAGAGGGTGATTGGAGGCTAGGGTTTGAGTTTGGGTGAAGAACAATGAAGGTTTAGAGAGAGAGTGTGTCGGATTTGGGTGGGGTTATGGGTTTGATCGTGCTTGAAAGAGGACTGAATTGTACCTGTAACATGCTCGGTACCGGTACCTCCATAACTATGGTATCGGTGCCGAAGCCATTAACTGCCTCGTAGCTCCCTGTACTAATACCTCCACTTCCTAGGTATCGGTACCCCCAAGGTTGGAATCAATCGAACCCTTTTGGTACCGATACCTCTAATACTTAGGTATCAGTATCAAACTGCTTATCTCAAAAGTTTTGCTGCTCTTCATTTCAAAAGGATTTGTGCACTCGAAAGCACAAACTCAATGTCCAAAAGAAAATATTCCTTATCGAGTAAGTGAGTTCTACATCCAAACAAGAACATGCTCATAATAGTGAGCCACCAAGTCCCATTGTGAAATTGCTATACATTCTGAACAATTAATATATATATCCAAAAACTTTAGAGGCCCCATTTTCAAACTTCGCCTGGGGCATCCAAAATCTCAGGGTCGGACCTGACGACGAGCCTCTGGTCAATGCAATGGAGTCTTTCGAGGAGGTGGAGTTCTTTGCCATCGTTGAGATGGGATTGGTAAAAAAAAAACTCAATCAATATGTTTACTATTTAGCGCATTCCTATTGGAGATGTTGGTCATAGGATTTTCAAGACTTGTAAGGAGGAAGTGATTTGGAAGTGAGATAGGTGAATGGAAACACTCAAATTTTCATTAAACACTCAAGATTTTTCGTACACAAAATGGCTAGACACCTCCCTATTTATATTACTCAATGGATGGTTCTAGACCTAAGATATTCTTACAAAATGTTTTTGTGGCAATTCAACATGTGACTAATTTTTAGACTATTCCAAACTAATATATGGATACTACCCTTTAGAACATTCTGCACATAGATATTTTTTGAGTCTTCTACACATAGATTTAAGGATATTCTAGAACTCTTCTAGAAACTAGATATTTATATTCCTCCAATATTATCTTCTATTTTGAGCTTTTTTATTAGGCTTGTCTTGGACTTTATTTTTCTTGGGCTAAAATACCAAATCAAGTTATGTTTAGTAGATATAGATTTAGAGATTCAGATGTTGAACTGTTTAAATGATACTCCCTCCGTCCATTTTTATGTGTCCAACTTCGTACTCCAACTTATTAAGGAGACATTATCATTACACATTTCACATCAACTTTTACCTCTATTTTCCCTACTTACCCTTTATGGAGACATTATCATTACACTTTTGCTCACTAACTTTTCAAAATAGAATATTTTAGGGGCAAAATAGAATTGTACCAATTTTTATTTACTAACTTTACAAAATGGACACTAATTAAAGGACAATTCAAAATGAAATACTGAACTCTAAAAGGGACGGAGGGAGTACTGATATATGCTTCTTCCTTGTTGTGTTCCACCATCCATGTATTTCCATTTACTCAGAAACCATATTGGGTTGTGTATTGCACTTAGTAGAATGGTGTTATCGAATTCTGGTATGAAAACTATTTCCTTTGCCATAACCTCACCTGGTGTTTTTTCATGTCCCATCTCTTGTCCTTTTGAGCAATTTCTTCTACAATTGGCTCTCTCCTAATTGAGTGACACCATTTTTTGCATTTTGCACATGGGAAAACCCCCATCATATATCCTCCAACTTTTTATTTGTTCCACGGTTAGGTTCTCACTCCTGAACATGCACATCCATTCTAAGTACATTTCTTGTATACCACCATTATTTAGAACATATTTCTCTGTGGTTCAACATGATGTCCCATGTAACACAGTTTGCTGTCTGTGGGCTACCCACCCCATGGTGAGCGCCGTCTCATTTTCTTTTTCTTTCTCTAGAAAATTTGGCAAACTGTGTGTTTAATTTGGAGTCGCCACCCGGGTTTTAGTGGTTTGCCACCCGAGGAACCAAACTTAATGACATTCGTCGCTTTATTTTAGAAAAGGCTTTATTTTTTTTACCGGTCTGTCATAACAAGAGACAACGTAGGTTCGGGAGCCAGGTTACGAGAGAAGAAGGGTTTTAAGGCATCCCCTCGCTCGACACGATGGTCGGTCTCTACTTAGTATTTGTGGGATTTCAAAATCATTTTATCTCTTAACTTTTATATTTAATTAGGGAATCATTACCATGTTACCCATATCCAACCCGACACATTTATAAAATATTAAAATGTGGAACTCAACTCTCCTAAATTTTTTTTTTGAAAGGCAAAGAAATTTTATAATATTTGAAATTGTTACAAAGATTAAAGGAAAATGGATGATGGCATCATATCCCCAAATCTAAGAACCAAAAATTCCTAAATCTAGAAATAAGCTTGTGCCCACCTGATACCCAACTCTCCTATTAATCCAATATAAAAATATTACCTCCGTTCCAAAATGTTTGTTGAGGACTAAAAAATAATGCATTTCTTTCAAAAAAAAATTTAAACTTTTTTCATAAATTAAAAGAATTCATCGATGTATAGTGAATTGTTAAAAAAATTTGAATTTTCTTGCAAAAATTGTATTATTTTTACGTCATCGTTTTGCGGACTGGACAAATATTATGAGACGGAGTGGGTATATTTTGTGAGAGAGATACCCAATTATATATTGGTAATTACAACTATATATTCAGTACATGTTTATAAATGAAACAAAAATAACCTGTGATTTTCGGATTTATTGTGTCTCTGTTATTTTTTTGCTTTGTGGATTAATGGGAAAGAGAGTGGATTGAAAAGTGATGGCTTTAGCTATGCTGTGTAGGGCTATTCTGAGAGGTGAAAAATTTGGCTGCCAAAGAAATGAAAAATTGGAACTTTTTGGTGGTGTTATACTGAGAGGTGAAAAAGATGATTGCAATTATGAGGGTTAGCCCCCAAAATATGTTGGAAAAAATTTACCCGGTTGTTGCTGCAAATTCTGAACTGTTGGCGAAACCTCCACAAATGCTGAAAACACTTCGAGTCACGACGATGTCGCTTTCCTAAAGACAGTATTTGCCCCCACCAGTTGGTATGCAAAGGGTTACAGCGAACCTGCCTTCAAGATAAAACGAAGCCCGAACTCGAAGTTCTTTCCGTTTTCGTTTGCACTAACGAAACGGACAGAATACCTGCTGTGTGAATCTAAGAATCGAGAATCACTGAATTCTGTTTTCTGCAGCAAAACAGAACGCAGAATGAATGCTAGAAAATATAGGGAGAGATGTGGAGAAATTCGGCCCACACATGTGTGTGTATGTTACTGTCCAGATTTTGTCAAGTAGTGGTCTATTTATAGGCCACTACGCACCCATTGTGAATGGGTACGCACCCGATCTATTCGCAATAAGAAAGGGCGCCTACAATTGATCAGTCACACCCAGTCACACTGAACTGGTGTATTGTTTCATTCACACCCAATCGGATTTGATCCAATCCGTTGGATCGTGTCCATTCGCGGCCGACGGCTGGGATCGCAACCCACGAACCAGCCGTTGGCACGAGTTGCACCCGATCGGAACCGCCCGGTGTGCTCACCCGCCACGCGTGTGACACGCGGCATCCACGCGGCCGACTTACCGCCAACTCGCAATAAGAAAGGGCGCCTACAATGCGCCTAGCGAGCACCGGTGCAAAGTGCGCCGCTAAAGCGCCACAATGCACCACACCACGCCACATCGCCACGCCGCGCAGGCGCGCGCGCGTGTGGTGTGTCTCGTGGGCACTGCTCGCCAAGATGGTGCGGAGCACCATAGGGCTGCACTACACTGGATGATTAGTTATTCACATTAGGAATGTTTCCTAATATAAACCACTCCAACACCTCTCAACTATCCAATGTGGGACAAAGCTCACAAAGAGGAAAACAAGCATTCTAAGGAAACAAGGAAATTTTCAAAACCAAAACGACAACTCTTTTATTTAGAAAATCTCTAACAATCCCCCACCATTTTCGAAATACAGATGAAATATTCTCGATTCTTATTACAAGGTTTACGCATACATAAATAGTGTCTTGCGACTTCAACTATTCACTTAGTGAAAACATATCAAAGCTAGTCAGGGCAGCATAGTAGACGAGTCTTTGAACTAGTTGTCCTCTGTTGACCAACCGGACGTGTCTCACACATAACCCTCAAAATAATGCAGATATCCCAATCGGTTGACCCGTGAACTGGTACGGCCTTGGGTCTTTATCTTGATTTCATAAGCGCTCTAAGGTCTAGCCCCTGTGACCTATAGGAAGCGGCACCACCTCCACACTCACATAGGTAGATTGCTATCCGTGCTCCTATAACATTAGCACAAAACAATCTATTAAGAACTAAGTAGTTCAACCTCCTTTGTATTCACATTATAGGTTCAAAACATTTTACCTTGGAATGTGTAAAATAACTTTAAAGTGTTTCCAATCACGACATATGATGTAATTTCTCATTGAACTCAAGAGATTGAGAGCATCAACCGGTTGAGTTGAGTTTCCACCAAGAGTGATTAATCTAATTGGGCAAAAGTCCCATTCCCTTTGATGTTTTCAACACCAAATCCCTTGCAAGGCCTTTCGTAAAAGGATTCGCCAAGTTTTGACTTGACTTAACAAAATCAATGGTTATCACCCCATCATCAATCAATTGTCTCACATAGCTATGTCTAAGTCCTATATGCCTGGACTTTCCATTATACACTTGGCTATACGCTCGCAACAACGTAGCTTGACTATCACAATGCAGTGATACAGGTGGCATAGGCTTAGGCCACACTGGAATTTCCAGCAACAAATTTCTCAGCCATTCTGCCTCCTTACTACCAGAAGCTAGTGCTACAAACTCGGCTGCCATGGTCGAGTCTGTTATCAGCGTTTGCTTCTTAGATCCCCAGGAGATTGACCCTCCACCAAGTGTAAATACCCAACCACTCGTTGACGAGTGATCATTCCGCTCAGTAATCCAACTAGCGTCAGTGTATCCTTCTAGAACCGAAGGATACCCACTATAGACTATCCCATAATCTATAGTACCTTTGAGGTATCGCAGTACTCTATGTATTGCATGCCAATGCACATGCCCAGGACTATTAGTATACCTACTAAGCCTCCCCACCGCATATGCAATGTCCGGTCTCGTACTTGTCATGGCGTACATCAAACTG